>OY735228.1:46753451-46915951 GCA_963457665.1 Thysanoteuthis rhombus | reverse complement strand
ACGCTAAACCTTCTCCAGGATTTGCCAGACTTCCCTATATCCAACAACAAAAGATAAAAGACTGATGATGATATGTCTTACAAAATATTCAAAGATGAGGAAAAAGATATTTGTGACATTGAACCGATCATGACACTGAAGCTGCAGATGAAATCATTTATCATTTTGTACAAATTTCCTGAACTTTTGAGTAGTGTCTTGTATATTTATAGTGTGTGTGTGTGTGTGTGCTTTATTCATTCGCAAATGTTAGTGTGTGTATGTGCTTGTGTAATTGTTGTATGAGTGTGTGTGCAAATTTATTTAAACATCTGCCCCACCCAGAACAAATCATTGGTAGTGTGCTGAGCTGCCACAATAAAACCACCTGCCCGTCCTACTTAATTAGGAAAAATTATTTCAAATTAGACTAGATTTTTTTTTTAATATTCATTTTGGTTGTGAAGGTGTCAGAAAGAGGGTTTCAGTAGGGTTAAGGATATTTTCATCATCATCATAGCATCCATCGTTGGACATAGACCTCCTCCAAGGTTTGCCACACCTCTCTATCAGGGGCGTTGTGGAGCCAATACTTCTTGAACTTGTGTAGTTCATCATGCCATCTTATTTTCTACCGGTCACAGTCACTCATACGATCACTGTGGATCCAAGTTGCAAGTCGTGATGTCCAGCGGTTGCCTGCCATCCTTGTAACATGTCCGGCCCATTGCCATTTGAGTTTTCTAATGTATTTTAAGGTATAGAGATATCCTGTTTTTTTTTTACTGCATGACAATAATTTCATCGCACCCTCTCACCCTTCGTTGACTTTCGTTCTCTGCCGACTCTTGATCATGCTGGTCTCTCTTTATGAAGAGCCTAATTATTAGCACTGAGTCACCTGAAAGTTTCTACCGGGAATTCTTAAGATTGCAAATTGCTATTCATCACTCATCATTTCATTTCGGGACGTGTCCCCCACCCCAACAAAAAAAAAAAAAAATAAAATAATGCCATTTTTATTGTTTTAAGCTCTTTTGAAAAACATATTGAGGAATATTTGATTTATTTTTAATTTTGATTATTTTCTTATTGTTCGATGAAGCATTATTACAATATTATTAATTTCGACTGGTTTTTTTCGTTCATTTTAATTTTTAGTTTCTTTCATCACAACTTTAACTCGGAATTTCATTCTACGGCAACGATTGAACAACGTAACCATGGACTTAATCTAATTAATCTTCTGATTGCACTGCCGCAGGATTATGGTCAGAGTCAGAATTGTGATAAAGAGCAACTAAAAATCAAAATGAAAGTAAAAACTTGTTGAAATCACATGCGCAACCGAAGCCGACAGAGTATTAGATGGAGAGATGAGCTAGACAAATTCAGAAAGTACTGGCTCCACGACGCCTATGATAGAAAAGTGTGGCGAATCCTGGGGAAGGTCCATGTCCAACGACGGACATCGACAGACTGATGATGATGATAATGCCCTATATAAAATAAACTTCTTGCATGACATTACCTATATGATAAAATCTTAGCTTGAAGAAGGTACAGTTTGATCAACACAGCTGGGTTTGCCAAGTTGATAGAAATACAAATTTGTCTTCTAAAAGATTATACTTTCCAGAATGTAAAGGAGGTGTTATTGATTGAGAACACCAGAAATTTCTGAAAGGAAAAAAACTAAACAACCTAAACAAATCTTGTACAGTTTTCTGGTTTTAGTGGTTAAACTTACATTAAATGTTTTTGATTTACAACATTCTGTAAACAGTGCAATTTAGAAATAAAGAATAAACTCTCTAAGTAAATAGCTTCATTCTTTAATTTGATGTGCTGTGCACATAGAAATACTTCCCACTGTGTTGACACATTTGAAGTTAATTTCAACTGAACAATACTATGTATCCAGTTAATATATATATATATATATATATATATATATATATATATATATATATATATATATATATATGTAGAATGGGATTTGTGATACAAACATGTTTATGTTTCCACCCTGTCTGGGCTTCTCCAGACGAATGATTTGGTATATTTCAGATTTCTGTTTGGGAAATTTTTGGTGGGGTTACTAATTGGGAGAATTTTTATCCTTGGTTCATCTAACTTATTAGATTTGTAGTTTGTGTATTTCTGCTGGTGGTTATAAATCACATGCCGGGTGGTATGGTATGAATGTTGGTACTGTCAGTTAGTGGTTGCTGGTTTTATGTGTTCTTCATAGGAATGTTTTGATTTTACTTTGATATCTTAGATTTATTTCCCCATGCTAGGATCCTTTTTATATGACCTTAGTGGGTTGTATGTTCATCTTGAATTTTGGTGTAATTCCTCTTGTCTAAGGTAATTACGTTGATTAGGTAGCTCTTTGAAATGGCTCTGTGAATAAAATATCTATATTAGTTATTGTTAGTGTATCTGTATGTGGGTTATTGGATTATGTTTGTTAGTAAATTGTATTTCATCTCCAGCTCTACTCTGAACAGCTAGTCATACCTGTTGTTATACTTCCTGATCCCTTACCATTAAAAACATTTCTAGAGTAACCTACGTAAGTAAGCACAGTTTCAAAAAATAATTATTTTGCATAAAATAACATTGATATTCAATACACATAAAACCTTATGTAAAATGACAAACTGCATGTATGGTATAAGCTACCTGATAAGAAAGGGAGGTCATGTTTGATCGATAAGGTTGGCGTGCCATATTAATAAATCTGTTTTGTTTTTAAAATCCCTGAAACATTTGTAGGTAAACAACTGATGATGCCAACAAGAGACGATTTACACATTGTACCATAACAGCAAAGTATACATGAAACCGGAGAAAAACACTGGAGAAAATTGCATGAACATATATTGTATTGACATATATGAAAATAGGTGACCAGAGTGATACAGAAAAATCTCTTGAATTAGTTTTTCAGTGTTTTGTGTTTAAAGCTTTAAAGTTTTGTAAACTTATATATATATGTATGTATGTATGTATGTGTGTTATTAGAAAATGGATATATGACCCCCCATCCTAAAAAAAATTTTAAATTGCACTTTATTATATTGAAACACTTATTTGAAATGATCTCCTGTTATTTCACTGTGAATGTATCGTTTGACCTTGACAATGGCATCCGCATTTTCTTTAAACGCTGATTCTATTTACATGGTCTAGGCCAAATGATACATTCACCATGTAATCATGAGAGATCATTTCAAATGAGAATTTTGATATGATACATCCCAATTTATAATATATATATATATTATATATATATATATATATATATATATATAATGATTATAGTACAAGAGTGTTATTCACATTTATTTCACAACTATTAATATCTTACGAAGGGATAAAAGTGGTTCACATTCATTGGGTGAACTTTCATTCTGTAGTTAGTGTGACTGTCCACAGTTAGTGTGACTGTCCACAGTTTGTGTGACTGTCCACAGTTTGTGTGAACATATTAATTTCTCATTGATATATATATATATATATATATATATGATTGACTATTTTGCAGGTGTTGTAGTATAGAACATCCATCCGCAGCATTCAGTTCTCCTACATTTGAAGCCATCACATATCTTCCTTGGCAAGTGTCCTGAGCTCTCTCCGTTTCTGGCCAGATCCTAATGTTCCCAGTTCTGCGTCTTTGTTGTCTACTTGCAGCTTACAAAGCAAGTTCGTGCACTGACGGCCTTTTTAAGCATTTTAGTTGCTGTGTCCTACTATGGCTAATTCTAGGGCTTTTCGTGCTGATGCTCCTCCAGGCATCTGTAATACATGACCCAACATGGACCACTATATATATATATATATATATATATATATATATATATATATATTACATATAAATTCAAAATACAGAAAAGCTGTGTGCCTGCATATTCAGTGTTTTTGGTTTCATTTGTTAGAGACAAGAGATGCGTGCAAATCCCTTGTTTAATTGAATTCACCAGAGCTAATATCCAATTCAAATCAATCAAGATGTTCCAATCAGTATCTTTTTCCGAGCCCCTCTGTAACCCCTCCATCCCTCACCACATGCCCTCACCTGACCAACATTCATTTAAACAAAGACTTTTAATCAACCAACAGAAATAGTTTTATTCTCACTTCTTCCCTCTTCCGCCAGTCAAAACCTGATGCAGTTGTTACTCACTGGAGGTGCATAATTTCAACCAGGTCATGCAGGGCCTCTGACAAGGGTTGGGTGGGTTTATAGCATATGCATTGCAATGGGGCCTGTTGGGACAGAGGGTGCCCGAAAAAAGTTTAAGGGGGCCTGAGAGTTAAGCTTGCAAGTTGATACGATGTGTCCACTAATAAAATAGGTCTGCTTAATCACTCATTAGAAACCGCCACGTGTCCTACATCTTTTGGCTGCATGCTGTGAAATAGGGCTGATTGATGAATTAGTTATTGGCCTCTTGTTGGCCAGTGAACTCTAAAAAAGTCCAAATTCTCTCCACACACAGAGGTGGTGTGTGTCTTCAAAAAACAAAAATATTGCTTTTTCTATAAATAAGGGGTAAATGTAATGGGCTAAATTTTCAACCATCTAACTCCATTGGTGCGGTTTGTACACATGATACATACATACATACACACATAATCAGCAAGACCAACAAAAACTGAAGAAACCTATGCCGACAGTCTTGGTGACGGTTTTGGTTGACGGTTACCAATCGATTAACTATCATTTACCAGTTAGTAACTATCGTATGACGTGTTAGAAGTGTTATAGCAGATGAAAACAGGATTGCTAAAGGACAAGGGTGTTTATGCAGTGTCTATTGGGTTGGGGGGGAGGTGAAAACTGATTTGTGCCGCCTTATGAAATTCCTCACAGAGTTCTGTCCCTGCTTTCATGTATACTGTCACAGATTTCTTTGGTTGCTTCTATCAGACTGACTGACTGACTGACTGACTGATTGGATTGTCAGTAAAGCATTACTTTCACAGAAGAGAATCATGGGATTGGTGCTATTTGATGTTTATCAATTTAACAGGTATGAAAATGACAAGGTTCAGGAGTGTTTTTGACAGCTTGCACACTAGGGCTCCAGCAGGTGTGGCATTTAATTTTGTGTTATTACAAGGTGTAGAGTTTTATTTAGTTGTATCACAGTACCAGGTTCTGTGATGCTTGATCATAAATCATTTTCAAAGACAATCTGAATTTGGGGGAATGTTTTGTAATGGAGGAGTTTGATATCACTTCTTAGGAGTTACCTGTCTGTAGAACCGTTTCACTGAGGAAACTGACACTTCGAAAAACAAATACTTTTAAAAGTAATCTAAAAAATGATATTAGTCACTACATCAACCAGTTATTTATTAATCCAAAATCTACCAACAAATCGACAACTTAGACCCACAAACAGACAAATGAACCCAATCTGTGGACAGGTATGATGACCCTTTTTCCTGGGTTTATATCTACAAGAAATAAATGATACTGAAATATCTTGTAAAACGTATAATATGCAAGGTACATTAACTCTTATAATTGACAGAGGATTAGCAGATCTTCTAGAGTCATGAAATGAATGGGAATTTGAAAGAAAATGAAAATATCTGTACCTTGCATGAATCACCTGTAGCAAGGTGAGAAACGGGATTGTCTCATTGTGCCTAATGTCCCATTGTACTCAGGTATCCTCTCTATCACATGGGACAGTCTGAGAAAACAGTTACCTCCAAAAATAAACATTCAAAAGAAATCTTGGAAAAAAAAAAAAAAAATGACTTTGGCTCCGATATGTTCACCTAAAAATTAATTTATCTCAAAATCTAGCAACAGCTAAAACTCACCAGCAACCTTAAGAACCCTATCTGACTCATAATTTGTACAGAAATGAAAAAAAAAGATAGAGTGGGGCTAGTCTGGCAGGAAGACAGAAATTTTGTTATTTTTCTTAAAAATCGTTCTAGACCCTTCAAAATTTCTACAATGCGGCTGCTTCCAGTGCTTGTAAATGAGATGTATGATGAAGAGTTTTGTTTTCCATGTGTTGGGTGTAGTTAGTATTCATGCAGTGGTAGTAAAAATTGGAGTATTAGGGAAAAAAGCTCAAGTGTTTTGTAAAAAACGTATTATGATGGGTTAGAGATTTGGTTGCATGGATTATTGCCATTTTTGGAGACAGTTTTAGCTTATAATAACAAATGATGTCTGGCTACAGTGTAAAAAACCAAACACTTGATATGTCATCTATTGATCAGAATAGATGTTTTTCCAATGTCACACACTTATTCCTACAATTTTTCATTTGTTAACCTCCCAACAAGGCATGTTGATCATGTGAGGGTTTCTATTAAGTGATTTATCAGACCTGTTTGTCACCTTTTAATTTCTTCAATGAGTAGATAAGTGTAGCCTATTTCACTAGTACTGGTGTACCGAAGAGAAACTTAGTCCCATTTACTTAAGGTAATTGGTACAGGTGTTACAGAACGAAGACGTGGCAAAAAAAGAAGGAAGATAATGAAAAACTGATTAGTCAAACACCGTCACGTGATCAAGATCTTTTTTGCAACATAAAAAATAAATAAATAAATAAATAATCTGGAGAATGGGGTAATTAAAGAATAAGCTACTTCTGCTTTTTGTTGGGCAGTGATCACAAAAAAATGTCTGAGTTTTTCAAGACGCAAATGTTTATACTGCCAGACAAAGACTAAGAGAAATGTTCCACTCAGACTTGAATTGTAAATTGAACTCCCCACTAAAACACTATTTAGAGGGTGATATCAAGAAAATGAAAAATCTTTTTCCTAGAGATAATAATGAATAAATATTTAAATTTTCGATCCTCTAGTTTCTTTGGTGTGGCTTGTGCAAATGATACATACATATCCAGCCAGACTGACTTAAAACCTGTGGTTTGACAATTTTTTACAATAGTCAAATCAAAAAATTTTAAAAACAAAGTTTAAAGAGAATGAACTAAAAACCGTTCCAGAATTCTGAGATTCTAACATATCACCTCATTGGTCTGATCAAATCTGCGGCATATATAATTGTGCCATCCATAGACAGCTATTTTGTTGTATTACAATTCTTCAGGGTGGCTTTAGACTTCTCATCATCCCATCCAGTACCACGAGGCAGGATTGAAACCTTCGCTTCAGACCCGGAAGCCGACATCCTACCTCTGAGCAACGGAACCAGACAGTCAGTAAGGCTGACTTACTGATGTGTGTGTATATATATGTGTGTGTGTGTGTGTGTGTGTGTGTATATATATATATATATATATATATATATGTGTGTGTGTGTGTGTGTGTGTGTATATGAATTTAAGCGATATATTCATTATAAGTTTAATTCCCCATCTACCAGAGTGCTCTATTCCTCTGGAAGAGCATTGCACACACACACACACACATATATATATATATATATATATATATATATGTATACATATGTATGCCCCAAATTAAGGATAAACTCATAATATCAAAACACATACATTTTTTACCAGCAAAGTAATTGAATTCTTCCATTTGTTATACCAATGCAACAAGTAGGTCTGGTTAGTCACTCATGACTGTCATGCAACCAATGTCTTTTGGTAGCATGCTGATTTGGGGGTGATCAATCAGATGAATAAGTAAAAGTGGTGATCAATGAATAAGTTACTTATATATATATATATATATATATATATATGTATATATATATATACCCATAGATACATATATATATATATACTCATACACTCACATATATACTCATACATATACTCACACACTCATACATATATATATATATATATATATATATATATATGTATATATGTATATATGTGTATATATATGTATATATATATATATATATATGTATTTATACACACACATACATGTATATGAATTGTCGCTGACACACACAGACGTACATGAATAGTCGTACACACACACTGATGTATATGGATAGTCACACACACATATGGATAGTTGCACAAACATGTATATAAATAGTTGCATACACACACACGTATGAATAGTCGCACATGCGCACACACATGTACGAATAGTTGCATACACGCACGTGTATGAATAGTCACATACACGCTTGAATAGTCGCACACGCACATGTATGATTAGATGCACACACACATAAATAAGATTATAAACACGCACATTCACATATATATCTATATATATATATATACACACACGTTACATTCAAAGACACACATTCATATTTACATATATATATGTTTATGCATACACACATATGTATACATACATGCAGATGCGCATTCATAAATGCACGTGCATAAATGTATATATGAATTAAACTTTCACATACAAATTCGCACACATACACACATTCATGCATATTCATACACACACATAAACATGTGTTTATATATACATATATGCACACGTTTTTACTAGTATTTACACCTGTTTATACACGCATACATGCATATAGATATTTATACACATAGATATGCTCTCACACATTCATATACATATATAGATATGCTCTCACACATTCATATACATACATACACACACACACACACACACACATAGACACACACACACACACATCCTTCACATACATAAAATAGTACGAACTCACCTCTATGATCTCCCACGAATCCTCATTTGTGATTTTAATTTTTGCTTTCAAAGCAAAACGTTTCATGCTAAGCTTGTTTTTTTGCAGGAACCTAATCTTTTAACCACTAAAAGGTATGCACATGTTACTGGAGATCGGAATCCTTCCTGAAACATGTGTAGTATACTAATCAAGTTGTCAATTTATCAATTAAGAAATGATGTCTCCATCTACTTCCACTTCTGAGTTGACAATATTATAGATATGTAAGTATGTATGTGTGTGTATTAATAGTATACTTGAAATAGGACTAACAAAGGATAATTAAGGAATATGATGTCTCTATGTCACCTGATTAATCTGACAAGAAACCCAAGTTTACATTTGAAGTTCAACCTGCAGGTGATAATAATAATCAACCTATTGGTGTTGCTAAATTAATTACAGGTGATAATAAGTGAAACTAATATTGTAAAGCCATTCAATAACATTTCTGAAATATCCAATTACTTTTGTGACTAATAAGTTTCCATAACTTTAGCGAATTTAATTCCGAAGGTTTGAACCATTATTGCCAATGTTACTGAGTTTTGCTGGTAAGGAACAAAGAAAGACAATGGTCTGATTTTCTAAGATAATTCACTTACGCAGTTAATTCCCTTGTCTTCAGCTCATGACGTTATGAAACAAAATTAACAGCTTTGAAATTGTTTTGATTTTCTTTTGCACTTTTTTTAAGGAGTTGCTTCCAGATCGGATGAAAGTGTGTAAAGTACAAAATTAAAAACCAATTAAAACTTTCAAAGTGAAGGATCTAGAAGTTTCAGATTTAACTTGAAAGTATATCAATGGTTATTGATGCTTTTTCTTCATAACGTGTTTATGTTGATTATCTTGGAAGAAACGTTTGGCTTTCGGAAAGTTCATTTCAGTTGTTTTTATTAACTGTCTTTTTGGTTGAAGAAGTGTTAAGAAGATTTAGTACATAACGGCTTTTGTCTTGCGTTCCATCTTCAAATGCTGACCAAAGAAAATAGAAGTTAAAAAACTAAATAAACAAATGAAAAACAAAACAAATATGAAGTTGAAAAAGGGGTGATCGATGAATAAATCTCTGACCTCTTGTTGGGCAGTGATCGTTAAAAAAAGGGTTTGATTAAGAAAAAAAAAACAAAAAAAAACAAGCGTGAACAATGTCGGACACAATTTATATTGCCAATTGACACCCCTACCTCACCTATTTGGGAAGGATTTAAAAAAAAAAAAAGAAAAAAAAGACCCCTCCCCAAAAAAACAAAAGAAACAAAAAAACAAACAAGCAAAAAATAATTAGTAAACATAGTAAGAGTATTTGCCTATGGATTTGAGAGGGAACACTGTTGTGGACTCCTACGAATTATTGCTCAGCCCCACCTCCAATGTTCAAATTTTCAGCCCTTTATCTCCAATCCTGCATCCTGTACGCACGATGCATATCTACATCTCCAGCCAGATGAACCAACATGAAAAATGAAAGAACCTTTGTTGATAGTTTTGATGGATGATTTTTGAATGAAAGTAAGAATAAATCATCGTATATTTCCGAATCTTTTTGATTAAAATTGTCTCTTGAGACTGCATTCCAGGTAGTGAATTTGATGAATGCTTTTTATGCCAATATTAGACTGCTGGAAATTATAAGTATAATTGATAAAATGCAAGGAATTCAGGTCCTGAGATCCTTGAAAATTACAGCACTTCCCCAACCCACAACTACATTTAGTTTGGTCACCCCATGGCCCTTTCTCTCCAAACATTTTTTCCTTCATATCGGTCTGATAATTGAGTTTGGGTACAGGATGTTTAATAGTTTTCTGAGAATATCAGCTTGATACAAATATTTAGTATGAATTGACTAATTTTGATCAATTTGGAACAGGGTCTCTTAGATAACAATAATCAGCTGATAACATTAATTGACCAATGAATATAAATACAGGTCTGGTTAGTCACTGAATAGGAACTGTCATGTGACCAATGTATTTTGGCAGCAAACTGAGCTGAGGTGATCAATTAAAAATCGGGGAAAGGGTGATTAATGGATAAATTACATCTCTCACCTGTAGTTGATCCCTAAAAGAGTCTGGATTAAAAAAACAAAAAAAAACAAAACAAAACAAAACAAAAAAAAGTCTGAATGCTGCTGGACATAAACTGAGGGATCAATTTAACGTAAACTCACATTGCAAATTGAACTTCCTGCTAAAAACCTTTTTAGGGGTAGAATTTTTAAAAACCCCAGAAAACATCTTTTTAAAGAAAAAGGATTGAATGTTTCAATTTTCAACCTTCTCACTCAATTGATACAGCCTGTACACCTGACTTATATATATCACCAGCCAGACCAACTTGAAAACTGGAGAAACCTCTGGTGACAGTTTTAGAAAACAGTTTCTGATTAGAACAATTTACATTCATTATGATTTGATATGTTTTAATAATTACCCATTGCCATTTAAAAATATTGTTTACCTAAAAATTTTGTAAAGAATTCCCGGAACTGTGATTCTCATCATTCATCAGGCCATTATAAGTCCATTGCTGGAGTAAGGCCATTTCCATCACGTTCCATGACGACCATGATTGTGTTGATCTGATTTTTGCCATGTCTTACTGACGAACTATTCAATCTTATTTCTCCATCTTGTATCTTGTCCTCACCTGCTGTGTTTACTGTCCCATGGGCACCAATCAGTTAACTGTTTGCTCCATCTGTAGTCGTTTTTTTTTGCCAAGGGTCCAGCCCATCTCTGTTCTTGGTGCTTAATTATTTGTATAATATCTTTCCCTTAGTACTCCCTAGCATAGCTCTTTCAAGAGTTGTCTGTGCGATTCCAAATTAGTTCTCAATTCTTCTGTTAGTTTCCATCAGTCATAGTTGGTATTATGCATCCAATGTGGACATTTCACTTTAAGCACACTGGTACAATGCTCTTCAATATGTCTTTATTCATACCAAATACTTTCTAAATATTTTTCCATTCATTTAAATGAACGTTTTGTCCGTTGCACTCTACGGCCTTCATCAGGTATCATCTGGTAGGTGTGGGGAAGTAACTAACTGAACCCTTTATTTATCTGACGGGGGTATATTGACCGCACTCCCCTCTTAGCATTAGTAGTATTATTATTGTCTCACACTAGGATTGAACCTAGAACCATCAGATTACTTTCAGTAATTTGTCTGATGCTGTAACCACTACGCTATGTGTCCATGGTCCAAATATTAATCGAAATAATAATAATACCTCATCTCAAAAATTCAGAGATATACATTTAAATGAATTTTGATTAAAGTGTATGGGACTAATTAGTTTAATTGAATGTACAAAAAATGGTTTAAAAGTACAGAAAATGCTTTGAGTGTACAGAAATATTTGATCGAGTATACATGAGAGATTTTTGGGTCATATTTCAGTACTTTTGCATCTATCCTTTTCATATTAAAAATACTATTTTGCATTTCAAACGTTTAAACATTTTGAAGTAATGCTTTGAAGATTTCTTACTGCAGCAACAAATTGTATTCACTAAAGCTCAGCCTCGGGTTTGTTTGGTTGGTAATTCATCACATTAGATAGATATATAATTCCTTGATCCAAGTTAGAGTTGGTTAAATTTTTCCAGTATATGTTAGGAGGGAATGTCTTCTTTTTCAAAGAGAATCCATTTTCTCTGGAATTCTCAGGGTGGTACTTTTTATCCCTGTCAAACATTAATGAAATATTTCTATCCAAAAGCTAATCTGGTTAGAATAGGAATAATTAAATATATTGCAAGGAGATTGTATTTTTTTAAAGCTACACATCTATGGAACATCAAAATATTTCATTAATAAGTGGCAGGGATAAAAGTACTGCTGGAATGTCTATGTTTTTTGGGAGGTCTTGTAGAGGATGCAGCAGCACTTAATCACTTGGTGTTTTTCTTTCAATGATCCTCAAGGATGTGGGATTTATGCTCACAGTCTCATTACTGTGCAAGTAATAAAAGAACTTTATAATTTCCTAGAACTACAAATCTTCATGAAATCCTCAAAAGAAGAAGGAAAAAAAAATCAAGCGAAGAATCACTCCATGCTGACAAGCTTTGGTAGAGCAAGTTAAACCCTCCAAAGTAAGAAAATCCCATTAGTTAAAAAAGAAGGTATAGATCTAATGCATCCTCCTGATTTTGTCACCTATGGAGCTGAAACATGAAACTTACCAAAAGATTGACCCTCAAACTGCTAACCATGCAACGTGCACAGGAAACAATCAAGCTCAACACCTCGTTGAGAGATCACAAGACAGCACAGTATACTTGGGAAAAAACAAGCATCAGGCATATGATAGAATCTTTCGGAGAACTCAGATGGCCCTGGGTTGGTCATGTTGCATTGGATGAAATATACTTTCCGTACCTCATGATTAACTGCTTTGTAAAAGCACACATTTTGCCTTGACACCAAATGACATCATTCAAACGTCAGACATTTTACAAAGGTAAACAAATCATATGTTTTCAAAAGTTACTTATCCTTAGGAAAAACAAGAAATTTTTTAATAAGAATGTAAAAGTAATGTTTTGTGCTTTCAATCTGAAAAAGGTTGGATGAGAGAAAAAAAATTTTTTTTTAATGTTTTGAAAGTTATTTACCACAAGACCCCCTGCCCCCACAAGTTTTATTTTTCATTGAATGTATTTTTTTAGAGTAATAATTTTCAAAAGTTAATCACACCCTTGAAAAAAAGAAAAAAGAAAAGAAAAAAAAGATTTTTTTGTACTTTCAATCCAATTGCATAAAAATTGTGGAATATCAAATGGAAAATGAAAAAAAATATATAGTTTTAAAAGTTACTTACCGACAGGAATAAAAAAAAAAGTAATTTAAAAAAAAAAAAAAAGTATGATTTTCTGCTTTCAATCCAACTCTTTAAAAATCAGTTTTTCTTAAAACTGACAAATTTTGGAGGTGACCAAGGTCTTTATGGATTGAAAGCACAAAGAATATTTTCTCTATTTTCTATCAAATCAAAATTGCATCAAATCTTTACCCAGGGATTGATGAAATTCTAGCCTGATGTGTCAAAATTTCAATTATTTTGAATCCTGTTGGAGTGCCATTCAATTAGATTTTGTTTATTTTTTTAAGGGTCTATTTTTCTGATATATTGATAAAACTGATGTTTAAACATAACTTGAAATTTCAAATTATATTTACAAAACTAGGATAACAAAATGAAATCTGAAAAGTTTTTTTCTTCAAATTCCATTGCGTGTCACCAAAACCTACATGTAAATTCCTTTGAATAATATTCCAAATGGGATCTCATACACCCAATCACTGATTTTATAAAACACTTTTGACTATTCCAATATCTCTCTATTGTTTATGTCTGATATTTGACTTTATTATCCAATTGGATTCGAAGCACAAAAAATACTTGTTTTGTTTTTTTCACAGCAAGTAACTTTCAAAAATAATGTATTAATGTAAAAAAAATACTTTCAGTGGAAAGTAAAACATTTCATTTTTTCTCCTTAAGGTAAGTAACTTTTGAAACTTTTAAAAATAATGCCTTTTTTTCTTATTCAACATTTTTTGGATTGAAAGCAGGAGATGCTTTTTTTCTATCAAAAAAAAAAAATCTTGTTTTTCTGAGGGTAAAGTAACGTTCAAAAATATGTGTTATTTATGTTTGTAAATGATGACATACGGTGTCAAGGAAAATTGTGTTCCAGTCAAAGTCAGGGTGCGAAAAGTATCATTGGTCCCTTTTATTATCGACACTCAGATTCACAAACTGTTTGATATCAGTTGTAGTTGACTTGTTGGTGAATGGAATACAGAGTGAAAAAAATAAAAAATAAAAAAAAACAAACCAAAGTAGCTCATCAGTAGTTATTTCCCTTGATATTGAAATTGAAATTAACTATATGAGTTTAAGAGTTCATAATTTTATCCTTGAAAAGAATGATATGATATAAAGAATGCAGGAAATTTAAAAAGAAAATGTAAGAATTAAAAGAGAAAGATAGGATTTCAACAAGGGAGTCAAGTATAAGCCTGGCTACTTCCAACCATTCAATTGCAGGGACTTCATAGTTATCGAATGGGAGTGAATGATGTTGGATCATGTATTACTTTCTTATTTTTGATATTTAAAATTTGATTCCTTTTTCATATTCATTTGTAAAAAAAAAAAAATTCCATCTGGACAAGCCTCTGCTCAAAAATCCTGGGTCCATCCCTGTATATGCGTGAAAAAAAAAAGTAGGGGCTCACAGCTATATGGGTCTATTATTGTTGAGTGTCTGAAAAAAGGTTCATCATTGAATCCTTAGGGAATACTAATTCTGATTTCATATTAAGGGAGAAATATTTTTCCCCCTCACCAATTGAATTAAGTCTTATTAGAAACTGTAAACCAAAACTGTCAACAAAGATCTCTTCAATTGGTCTACCTGGCTGGCTACATATATATATATATATATATATATATATATATATATATATATATCTCACTCACAAAGGCCACTGCAATGTAGCTTAAGAGCTGAGAATTTAGATATTTACTTTTTATGGCTAAAAAGAAAGTTTTTGTTCCTTGATAATCCCCCGCTTTTTTTATTTTGAGGTTGGGGCGTAAATTTTTGTTAAATTGATGCCCTAGTTTGTGTCCATGTTAGGCAGTGTTCATGCTTGATCTTTTTTTTCGTGATCACTATCCAACAAAAGATGAGAAAAGCTTACTTATTTATTGATCACTCCATTTTTCCAATTTCCATTTATTGATTACCCCTGACAAGGCCAGCTGGCCAGAACTCGTTGGTCACGGGACGGTTTCTATTGAGTGACTAACCAGACCCGTACTCGTGAAACCATTGCATGACATGATAAATAAAAATAGGAAGTCCTCAAGACTCTTCAATCGTAGCATGCCACCTGAATACGATCGGTGAGGTATCCAAGAGAATTTTGGATGCAAAGAACGAGTGGAGCGACCGAAATGAAGAGTCATCTTAGATAAAAGAATGTGGAGAGAGAGAGAGAGAGAGAGAGAGAGAAGGAGAGAGTGAAAAAAGAAAGAGTTCTTTTATTTTCCTCTCTTTTATATGTTTTAGAGTGCTTGCAGCTGATCATTGTTAAAACATTTATAGTTTTTCTGTACAATGTCAGTGTTGCACTCTGGAGATTGTCATCGTCATGAGAGACATTGGAGGAGGAGGCTGTGGAGGGAAAAAAATTGGGAGAAGGAGAAGTATGCTTGAGATTGTGTACAGCTGGGGTGAGCGGGAGAGAGAGAGAGAAAGTGGGGAACGGAAGGAGAGAGAGAGAATCAATAAAAAGAGAAAGTGGGGAACAGGAAGAGATAGAGAGAGAGAGAGAGAATGATGAAAAGAAGATGAGAAGAGTGGGAACAGAGACAGTGAGAAAGAAAGAAAAAGCGGGAGAGTTATAGAGAGAGGGAGACTGATGGAAAAAAAGAGTGAAAATAATGGCAACAGAGACAAAAGGTAAAATGAGAGAGAGAGAGAGAGAGGTCATATAATCGAGAAAGGGGTGTAGAAGAGGAAGAGGGGAAAAAAACAAAAGTGAAAAGTGAGAGGGGTGGAAAAAAAAGGTTGAGTTTAAGAGAGAGATAGAAAGTGGGAGAAATAGGAAGAGATGGAAGAAGAATAGAGAGAAAAAAAGATTTGGTGAGAGAGAGAGAGAGAGAGAGAGAGAGAGAGTGAACGGATAAACCTGAGGGAAGAAACTGAGGGAGAGTGAAGAGAGAAAAGGTATCTGTTTATCTCATCATAGCCTACACATGCATCAGAATGATTTTCTAAAAAGGAAAAAAAAGATTTCATCTAAGATTATATGAAAAAAATATACCTAAACTTTGACCTTTATTGGTTGGTCTAATATAATATATACCAACCATATGAAACAATTAAAAAGAAACCCAAACAAAAACGGCTTTTTTGGATGGTACCTAGTGGTGTACTCATGCAGATTTTAAAGGCTGTAGTCTCCCCACTCCTCAAAGACGGGAGGGGAAAACAAAGAGAGGAGGAGGAGGATGGGATTTGGAAACTACATCAGATCAAAAGCGGCTGCCAAGTCATTGCAGGGTTTTTATTTTCTGAACAAAGGCATAGAATTGCTATCTTGTCACAGGCAGATTCATATATATATATATATATATATATATATATATATATATATATATGTATATATATATTCTAATAATAAGGATATGAAGTTGGATCTATAATTCTATTGCTCCTTGTTTGGGCAGAGATAACCAAAAAATTTCTGAGTTTACAAAAACTGAGCAAAAACTAAGGGTTAATTTAGCATAAAACTACATTTTAAATTGACCCCCCCCACAATACCTTTGGGGTTGAGGCAGTTTAAAAAAAATCAACAAAAAACCCCCCAAACCTTTTTGTATCTATCATGAGGGGCAAATGTTGAAATTTTTAGCTCTCCAGTTCCATCAATGCAGCCTGAATGCATCATAAATAGCTAGCCAGCTAGCTGGACCAACTTGAAAACTGAAGAAAGCTATTTTGACAGTTCTGATTCCAAGTTTCTAATACAATATGGATGGCATATATTATAGCAAGTAATATTAAGGAAAAAACCCTGCATTTTCCTGGATTCATTTCATTTATCAGCCAGGATTTTTTATTCCACCTCAGGTTCGGTCTAATGTAAGACTGGACAACAAGGGTTGGGTTTTACTTTTTGAGGGAAAAGCGGGTGTCCTGTACGCCATAAGATACAGTACATCAGCTGTGAAAACTATCCAATGATCTGCAATATATACAGTGTTGGAGCTGATCAATCAAAAAATAGGAAAAAAAAACACTATGAATTCTCTTGCCTCTAGTTGGGCTGTGATCTAAATTTCCCAAAAACAAATGGTCACAAACTAGTGACCAATTTAGCATAAAGTCACATTACACCCCCCCTCTAAAAACCCATTTTAGAGGGAGATTTTCAAAAATCAGAAAAAAAAACTTCCTCCAAACCCATCAAGAGGAGTGTGTGTGCAAAATTTCAAGTTACTACTATGAACAGTGAAGGCTGGGCAAAGTTTCTCTCTCTCCCTATATATATATATACTCACATACATACATACATACATATGGCAGAACACGTGAATAACCTAAATCCTGTGACAGTGTTTATACAGGTCTGTTTTGGGTAGCTGTGATTAATAAATGTAATATTTTACCATCATTGGACTGACTGACTATTTGAGCAAAATGATACTTGTCATATAATTACTTCCAGTTGAGATTTCGTCATCGATTATTAAAAAAGATACAGAAAAACCCAAGTAATTGTGTTTCCAATACATAAAACCTCATTTAACTCTGTCAATTTGTCAGTTTGGGGAAAAATTGATTCTTTTAGGTTTTATGAGGGATCTTAGAACTGTTAAGCATAATTAGGCTGGTACTTACCATCATTTTTTCGGAAGTGAAGCTTCAAGGAAGCAACTCGTAAACTTCCATTAAAGATGTTTGAGAGTTGTGAAGACGTGAGTTTTTCGGTCTGAGGACAAAAAAGCTTTTTACCCAAAGCAACTATCAAAAGTACGTGTTTTGCAGGATGTTTCCCCCCAAAAGAAAGACTACATCACTATCTGCAAAGACAAGGTAAAACATACAAGAAAAATAAAGAAACCAATTTTATGCATGTTGGAAATTGAAAAAAAAGTATGTTAGAAATCGTAAACTATAACTATCAAACTTTTGTCAGTATTCAAGTTGATCTGACTGACTGGCAAGATTATACGAGTAATTAATAGTTGTGTCATCCACAGACAGCTGTTGTATTACAACTCTTCAGTGTTTCTTATGGACAATCCCGTATCCCTTCCAGTGCTGCAAGGTAGGGTCAAAACCTTCGCATCAGACCCAGATGCTCTACCCCTGTCCTACACTGTATATATATATATATATATATATATATATATATATATATATTTATATATATACACACGCACACACACACAGTGACACAAACAGAAGCTGCAGCAATGGAGCTAGAGGGCAGAAATTTTCAATATTTACTCCTTATGCCTGGAAAAAACTTTTTTGTTTTCTTTCTAAATCCTCCCCTGAATGATTTTTAGAGGGGTGGGGGTGCAATGTAAGTTTCTGCTAGATTAATCCCTTATTTTGTTAAAGATTTAAGACTCAATAAAAAGCAAGAGAAGTAACTTATTCAACTTTTTTCTCACAAAAGATCAAATGGCAAGGCTAAACAGAATATCATGGATTGAAATCCCAAAAGATGCCAACAAAATACTTCCTTTTTCGAAACATATTCATCAGCCTTTCAGCATCGAAAATCGAGCACAAACCTTCCCTAAGATTCGCCTCTCTAGGAACTTGTTTACTTCGAACTGAGCTTGTCCAGTTTGTTATGCCATCTTATTTTCTGCCGGTCAGTTTTGCACATGATCTTAGGGGATCCAGCATTTGTCTGCCATTCTTGCAACATGACCAGCCCGTAGTCATTTGAGTTTTCCCATGGATTCTATGATATCTCCGACATCAGTTTTTCTTCTCTAATGTACTGTGCTGTCTTGTGATCTCTCCATCTGATGTTAAGCATGATTCTCTGCTGTGTTCATTGCATGGTTCTTCGTTTGAAGGCCTATCTTTTGCTTTAGTTACAGGATTCAGCACTACGGGGAGGACACATTGGTTGCATACCCTTCTTTTTTTGGACAAACGGGATATTCAGGTTCTTGAAGGCTGAGCTTGTTCTACTAAATGCTTACCAACCTAGCGCGACTCCGAGATTTCTTCCTCTTTTGTCTTAAGTTAGACATAGTGGTCTACTTTCTTCGATTCTGCATTTTTGATTTTGAATATTTCACTTGATCGAATCTTAACCGTGGATTTTCTTATTCTTCAATGTACATTTATGGGAGCATCCCCATTTTCATACTTCCAAAATTTTGATATAAAATATTTTTATCATGCACATAAAGAAGATTTATAGTATGAGTTTTAAATTGGTTTTCTTTCTCCTGGGTGAATCTGCGAGTGAAAGTCAATCGATGGAATAACATCTATAACCTTTAAGTTATAAGTTTTTCCACAAAACATATTTAGGATTATAAGTGATGTCCAAAGTACAGGAGTATAAGAAATATGTTGCATAAGTTCCCTGAACCTAGGGCACAAAATGGCTTCCTGAAAGAGAGAAAAATTGTCTGGTTAGTCACTCAGTAGAAGCTGTCATGTGACCAAAGTCTTCTGGCAGCATGTTGTTGGGGGTGATGAATGAAAAAATTTGAAATGGGATAATCAATGACCAAGTTACTTCTCTTGCCTGTTAATTTTTAAAAAGTCTGAACAAAAAAATGAAAATAAGGTGTAAATGTTGGCAAGTACAAACTAAGGGATTAATTTTGCAAGAACTCATATTCAGTGAATTGAAGCCCCAGCTAGAAACCTTGGGCAGGGTTAAAAAAAACAAAAAAAAACAAAACAAACAAACATTTTTTTCTTGACATATTGAGGAGTAAAGGAGACCAGGGAACATTGAGATGTAGATTGCAGTTAGACAACTCTGCTATCTCGAGAAAAACATACGCTGACAAGTGCTGCCATCTAGGTACATATCAACACAAGATGGCAGCACTTTCGAGCCAAAGGTTTTTGACAAAATGGGGTTGTCTCACAGTACTCCATATTCTCATTGTGCCCAGGTCCCCCCATATGTTTAAATTTTTTGCTCTCTAGCTGTATTAATGCATCCTGTATATGTGATACATATATACGTACATAGCCAGCCAGAACAACTTGAAGACTGAAAAAACTTATGTTGACAGTTGAAAGTTGGACAATTATTTCCTGATGGAGTGACTCAGAGATTTGTTCTCGTGTGAAATATGAAAAATGCTGGGTTACTTGACAAATGAACAGACTAATGAATCTGTTTAAATTCTTTGGACTTTTGGGTAACACTCCATAGATCTACTTAGAATTAATTTTTGTGCACAACACCCAGAGAATAAATAATTTCACTACTTCATTTCAGCATTGATTGAATTCATCTCAGCCGTTACTTTTCTCAGACAATCTTGTAGTATTAACCATGACCTTGTGCCAGACCTAATTGAAATGTGTAGATAATCTAGTACCTAGAATTAATATACTTTTTGGCAATCTGTCCTTTACTCTCACTGCTGAATCAAACCAGAAATTCCAATTCTGTGGTGTTGGCTTGCAGAAAAATGAATATTCATCCAATTTCGAAAAGAATTAGGTTTTTAAATTGTTTACACAAATTTTGGAAATTATCTCCAAAAGTTGGAGTAAATAATGGCTTGCAGGTGTTGAAACACAAAATGTTTCTTCTCACCGGAAATTAATACCAAATGAGAAATATATATATATATATATCTATGAGGGAGAGAGATAGATATATACAATTATCGCTTCGTTATCACTCTGGCCAAGCTGAGACAAGCAGATTTGCAAACTAGCTTCCAGGTTAACGTGAATTAAATATTTATATGCATACTTCGAGAAGATCTTGGATAAGAAGAATCACATCCTGAAAGTGTCAAAAATGGTAGGAATTGACTTTAAGATAGCAGTTTTTCTCTTTTGGGAGAGAGACTGAAGAGAAGGGTGTTTTCCGATGAACATTTGCTGGCTTCCAAGATTTTGAGTTGCACAATGCACAAAGAGTTGGACTGTTAATATGCAAGACAACAATCACGAGCAGGGGACAGTTCAAAGTACTTGCAACATGGGTGGTCACCAAGGATACCAAATGCAAGGGGGTGCCTGTTATGGATCTGAGACAGTGGGACTTTTCAAATACGAATGGAAAAGTAGAAAAATGAATGAATTAAACAAAAAAAATAACAAAAAATAAACAACAGCAAAAAAACTAAACAGTCAGAATGTGAAAATTCCCTGACGTGAAGGCAGATTCTTTTCGCGATATCTGACAGGTAAATGCATTCTGCTGTGGTGAAACTATGAGGAACAATAGGTCTGGTTGGTCACTCAATAGAAACCGTTACATTACCAATGTCTCTTGGCAGCATGCAATGTTGGAGGTGATCAATCAAAAAATTAGGATAAAGGATGATCAATGAATTAGTTACTTCACTCGGCTTTTATTGGATCACTGAGAGAAAAAAAAAGTGGGAACAAACCAGTGACCAGTCCAACAAAAACTTTAATTAAAAATCGACCTGCACCCCAGAAAAATAAAACCTATTTAGGGTGAAATTTTAAAAAATCTTTTTTTTCTAAATATAATAAGGACAAAATGTTAAAGTTTTCAGTCCTCTAGCTCCATTGGTGGAGCATATACATGTGATACATACGTACATACTTTGCCAGCCAGCTGGACAAACTTGAAAACTGAAGAAACCTATTGTAACAGTTTTGGCCAACGGTTTCTTATTAGTAAAGGAAATTCCTAAAACCTATGATAAGCTCATTTAATTAATACATTGTAACTTAGCATTGATACTAAGTATCAATAAGAGTTGTAAGGTACTCATATATACATTCCTACGAATTCATTCTCCTCTCTGTAAAAGTAGATAGATAAGGTAATGATCTGAGCTTTCAAGGAACTGATAAGGCTTGAACCTGTGTTGAAATAAAAAAATGTGCCACAAAAATACTGGAGAGAGTAAAGTAAATTTTTCAGCCCTTTAGCTTCATTGGTGTGGTATGTATATGTGATACATACCTACATAGCCATTCAGCTGGACAACCTTAAAAACTGAAGAAAACTGCAGTAAAGAGAATTGAATGCTTTGATGAGAGGGTAGGAAGAGATGGTAAACAACATTTCTTTTCTGCCCTAAAAGAGTATGAAGGGAGAGGGAAGATAAGAGGGGTAGTTTAATAAAAAGGATAGGAAGGGAAAGGGGTAGAAAAAGAAAATTAGGTTGTACACTGAGTAAGTTGGAAGATTTTTTTGCATATGATGCTAATTCATGTGAGGGGCCAAGAGCAGAATTTGATTTACCTCTTGCCCCCTTACTCTCGTGGGCCCCATTTAGACTGAAACATGGAGAGCCAATGAAGATTGGAAAGGATAAGGGAAAGAATGAAAAGATATTGGTATTATGTGAGAAAAGAGAAGAGGCATGAAGTAATGAATAATCTTAATTGTCAACACTCAACAATCGATCCTAGGTTGTCTCTAAGCTTCGTCTGGCACAACAAGTTTGGGGAACCTGGTGAGAATCAAACTCACTGTACAGTATGGTTGGTTGATTTTGGAACCATTGTCTTGGAAAAGTTTACATAGTTCAGGCTCGATTTGATTCATATTAACAAAATTATTTCATGCCTAGCTTTTGCCATACTTTGAAGAAACTACTTCAAAGAGTAAAATATTCAAGTTGTTGGATATTTTTGTGGTGTTACCTATAACAATAACTAAGGCAAAGTATTCTGTGCTATAGTATAACTTGGTGTACAAATGTAGAATAATCCTGTCCCACTTTTTATAGTTTTTATGTATTTTTTCTCTCATAATAATCTGATAAGCATGTTATCTTACCATTCCTTCATTCCAATTTGTCTATTCTGTAGATAAGGCCTTCCTTTGCTTCTAAGGACTCTTACACTGAATGTTTCATTGATATTATAGTTCAAATATCTTGATTTTAATCTGTACTTTATCTATAATAAAATAGCTACCTTTTTAGAATTCATTGTTGTGAAAGCACAATTTTTCAACGAAATTTAGCGAAAATAAAAGGTCTTTTTCCATGTATACATTTCCTCAGCTGATGGTAAAAGCTGCAAATCTGTCTTGGTATCAGTTCTCATTTTAGACCTCAACTGTCTGAACTTGTCCTATGTTGAGTTGAATAAAGAAGAAAAAAGAAGAGAAAAAAGAAGAAAAAAGAAGCAAAAAAAGGAAAAAGAAGTAAAAAGAAAAAAGAAGCAAAAAAAGAAAAAACGATGAAAAAAGAAAAAAAGAAGAAAAAAGAAGAAAAAAAAGAAAAAAGAAGAAAAAAAAGAAAAAAGAAGAAAAAAAAGAAAAAAGAACCCCCCCCCCAAACAACCTATCCTACTATACAGTAGTGATGATCAGTTGGATTAATTGGCGAACTATTACCTCTAATTGAGACACTTAGGGGTTGCTCCTAACTAGATAAAAGCCTTGTTTAAATATCCAAGTTCCAAGAAAAGATACGAGATTGAAACATGGTACGCTCAAGTCTTGTCTGGTGTAATCAGGGCCATAACGAGTGAGGAACCATAGGACCCAACCCTTAAAGGGGGAAAAAAAAGAAAGCAAATTAGAAGTAAACAAAATATGATAGTTTGAATCAACTATTTTGAAATGGATTATTCAATCACTAGTCATTTTTGTACTTAAATTATACCGAAATTGTAGAATCTCCAAGATTTTGCCCGGAAACCAGATTAATAGATGCTTTTATGCAAATATCAAATTGCTGAAAATGTAATATTTCATCATCTTCCTCAGCTGGAATGTACAGAATTAGGGTCATCACTAAACGAAATGCGAGAGAAGTAATTTATTCATCGATCACTCCTTTTCTCAATTTTTCTGTTGATCATCCCAAACAGGGCATGCAATCGAAAAGATGATGCCTGCAAAACAGTTTCTACTAAGCGATCTGTTGCTATTTTTATTAAGCTGTTTTGGTGATTGTATCTTCAGCCCTTCGTCTGTTGTATTTTGGAATTCTGACCCTTGCTCTGGGCTCGAAACCCACAGGCACTATATCAAATGAGTTTGAAGGATTAAGTGAATGCTCTCCGAGAGAAAGGTTTGACATTCCGAAATAAATGAGAGTGGGTTCTATGGCCCAAACAATATAGACGAAGAAATTAATCCGAACTAACCAAAATGCAAAAAAATGAAGATAGAAATCATTGGAACAAATTTCAATGTTGGGGGATCACTGACGAGAAGAAAACAAAACAAAACAAAGAAAACCATAAGATAGAATCTAAGAGTACTTTATATTGTCCACTTTTCAGAAATGTTCATGTTAAAGAAACTGTTATAAAAATGCATGACAGCACAATTCATTCCATATTTTCTAAACCTAGAGATATATACTAAGCAGAAATCATTATTCTCTTAAGATAGTACCCAGAATCATGGACTAACTCAGGGTCATCTATTTTCTGATATGACTCCTGCTCTATATTGATAAACACAAAACTGCCTTTATGTAAAGCGAAAGTTTAGAAAAAGGGTAACATTTGTTGAAAAAAAGGTGATTGCCTAAGCCATTATGGGACCCTAAATAGGATTTGATGTCAGAAGCCTCCACCCCCAACTGCTTCTTTCCCCGCTCCTATGGGCCTCCATCATTCTTGAGAGCCATTTGATGATCACAGGGTCCTTAGTTTGCGTATGCCTCAGGCCGGCTCTGGTGTCACTACCTGCTCTTAAACAGCTGAAATCTCCAAAACTGGAAGCCCAAGTTAAAACCCTAAGAGGATTTACGTTACATCAAAAAGATGAAACAGCTACAGAAATACACATCAGCATAGTACAATGAAGGGAGGGCCAAGCTGCCGTTTACAAGCCACAAATGACTCTTTGACATTTCTTGCACAGCTCATGAAAATTTATTGGCTGAGTTCTTTTTCTCAATATATTCAATATAAAAAAGGTAAGAAAAATAAGGTAGAAAAAAAAAGGTAAGAGAAAAAAAGAAGAGTATGCAAGAAACGCATCATCCCATCAGTCACCTATGGAGCTGAAACAGGGAACCCAAAAGATTGATTCTAAAAACTGAGAACCATGTAACATGCTCTGGAGTGAATCAGCCTCAAGATCACATGGAGAGATCATAAGACAGCACAGTATATAACAGAAAAAAGTGTTAAGGATATCATAGAATCTAACTCAAATAGCAATGGGCTAGTCATGTTGCAAGAATGGTAGCCAACAGCTGGACATCATGACTCACAATGTAAATATCCTGGGATCATATGCGAAACTATGGCCGGCAGAAAATAAGATTGTATGACGAACTTAACAAGTTCAGAAAATATTGTTTCTGCAATTCTCATAATAGAGAGGGCTGGCAAATCTTGGGGAATGTCCAATGACGGACGCTAAAAGGTTGAAGATGAAATGAGAAAAAAATTTCAAGCTTTATGATTATTCACCAGCTATGAACAGCATCCTCACTGGATTAAGACGAAAGTTTGATGCTCATGGTTAGCAAAATATTAAGCTATATTAAGGATCTAACATAGTTAAAACAATCATTGGTCAAAACTTTGAAAAACAATTTGTATTTCCTTGGACTTCGTGATTACTGAAACTTATACAAAGTTGCCATCACAGTCAATAATTGGACAATACCAAAATTTGAAGTCATGTGAAAAAATTACATTAGAATAAATATGGATGGAATAAATTAAAGCATCACCGGCGTTTTCCAATGGAAAACATCTAAAAGAGAGTGAAAAAATATCTAGAAATATCTAAATCATGGAGAATCTAATAATTATAAACCTGTCATAATAAGGCCCCCCTAAAAAGTGAAAAAAAAAAGCCCTGGATTAACCATTTCGCAAAATAAGTCCTGACTTGGGGGAACTAAAAGAGACGGGGGCACCACAAACTTTTCTTGCAGTTCCCTGTGCTATGTTATTATAAGCTGTTTGAATTATTTAATACAAGAGTTAAAATTGAAAATTTTATTCCTCTTTTTTATAGATTTAATTCAGACATTCAAATGATTTAATCGTCCAAACAAATTCTATTGTAGAAAACTGGTCATTATGCAAGCACAAGTTCCACTGGTAAAGATCAGGTTTAGTGAAGCAGAATATTTTTGTGAAAAAATGTATTTTTTCTGAGGTATTTTTGCTAAAAATGAAATAAAATATAATCTTAATAAAATAAAAATATAATCTTAATTTCTTCAGGAATGTTTTATTTAAAAAAAAATTTTCTGTAAAGCAATGGAAGGGCTGAGGTTGGCGGCGATCAGTGCTTAGGGCATCAAGCAGCTTTAATCCGGCCCTGGTCATAGCTATACAAGAACTGATTTTCCTCATTTTTAGCTAGTGTATTACATCGGCGGAGGTATATGTTCTGAGTGCTTCCTTGTTGTATTTGTTAAGATTTTTGTAACAATGTGAATACTGAAGAATAAAAACATGTCTAAATTATGTTTATATCTAGCAGCTGAGATTCTTGAATCAAGTCTGGCCACCACAACCATAAAACAAGCAAGAGTAAACCATAAACCATGCTTTTTATATACAGTTAATCATCAAAACATTGAACCAGTGCGAGGAGATATGGATGTTATTAGTCGGAATAGTTATGAGAAAAAGCAACATTTCTACAACTATCTTGATTCTATTAGAAACCGTCAACCAAATCTGTCACCAGAAGTCTCAGCATAGGTTTCTTCAGGTTTCAAGTTGGTTAGCTAGCTGGCTGGCTACAAGCCTCACCAATGAGCTTAGAGGGCTAAAAAATTAAAACATTTACTCATCATGTCCTGGAAAACTTCTTTTTTTAAAAAAATTATCGCCCCAACAAATCTTAATGGGGACAATTTGCAATGTACGAGTATGCTAAATTGGTCACCTAGTTTGTGTCCGGCAGCAATCATGCTTATCTTTTTTTGAAAATTCAATTTTTTTTAATGATCACTGTCCAACAAAAGGTGAGACAAGCAACTATTTCATTGATCCCACTTTTTTCCAGTTTTTCTAATGCTGCCAAAAGACATTAGTCATGCGATGGTTTCTATTGAGTGACTAACCAAACCTATTTAACTTTTTCCATTATGGGGATCTATATAATTGTTGTTTTGTTTTTCTTTGCCTCCAGCTCGAGGTAATGTTAATTCTGCACTCGAGTCACCTGCAATGTCTTGAGAGTGGATGCCCGATACGTATATTGTTCAATATATATTCATAAAAATGTGAATTATTTATTGATAAGTCTGCCGCTATCTGTCACATCTTCACAATGGGTCTACTTTTTCATTTTCTGTATGCAGCAACAATAAATGTGAAGTGATGACCAGATTTCACTCAAACTGAATCAAAAGATCAGTTAATAGAGAAGACGGCTCGTAGTCAACGTCTTAAAGGCTTCAATTAGATATAAAGCCATTGGATGGAAAGAGTTTTCTAGCTGCATTGTGGAATGTAGGTAAGGCTCCTAGTTACAATCTTATTTGAAAGAGAATATTTCTGATACTCTCCAAGAAATCCAATAATGGAAAAAAGGAGATGGTACCAGAATAAGCCAACAGTAGCGTATGTTATAAAGGGGCCCTGAATTAAGAAAATACCCATAAATATCAAAATTCTTTCATGTTTTAGTTCTATAGTAAAGTAATTAGTTTTTCCATCAGCTATTCAATAATATGATAAAATGAGTGTGACATTTTATTTAATAAAGGTGGGAAAATACCATGACTTGGCAAAGGAGCTGACGAAGGTGAAGAACATGAAAGTCAGAGTAGTACCAGTAATAGTAGGAGCACTCAGAACCGTACCAAAGTCACTGAAAGCGAGATTGGGAGAACTAGGGATGGAAGAAAGGATTGAGACTATACAGACCACAGCACTACTGGGGAATGTGAGAATACTGAGGAGAGTGCTAGAAATATAAGATCTACGACCCCAGCTGTTAGCAGTGGCCTAACAGGGAGAAACTGTAAGCCACATCACTGCTGTGAACTGTGAGAGTGTGGAAAGAAGGGATGGAGACCTGAGGAGATTTGCTGTCACTCAGTCTCAAGCTGTGACCACCAGGCAACTGGTGTAAAAATGAATAATTATAATAGTATTCTGGAGTCTTAGTGATTGTCTTTTATACCAGGTTCTAATATATGTCTATCACTTTGTATCTTATACCCTGATCAGATAAAGGTTATAGAGATCTACTTCAGGGTAGTAGATATTTCCTTTTAGCTTCCACAGTCTGTCCAGGAGATTCTTGATTGTGTTTAGGCTTGGAGTCCCCACTATTTTCTCTGAAAGATTGTTCCCTGAACGGTGACTTGGCACTTGACAGAGAATATTCCGGTATCCTTTGCACAGCTCTCTTTGTATACATTGAACTTGAGACCTCTATATCTGTGATCTTGTAAGTGAGTAGATCAAAAATGAAGGAAGTTTTGTGTTGCACCTCCGTTGTAAAAACCGTGTGATAACTTGAATATTTCAGTCATATTGCCTCTGTAGCTTTGATAGCATAATGCTGGTAAAAGGATATTTAATTGAAACTTTCAAAAATAGGTTTCTTCTGTTTTTAATCAGGTCTTGCTGGCTTGCCATCTGTATGGATGTATATATGTATGACACAATGTACCAACAGAACTAGAGGGCTGAAAATTTAAACATTTACTCCTTGAAACTCATCCCCTCAATTTTTAATGCAATTTTATGTTGAGTTGATCCCTTAGTTAGTGCCCGGTAGCAATCACATTCGTTTTTTTTTATTTGGACATTTTTAATGATCATTGCCAAACAAAAGGCAAGAGTGGTTATTTATTCATTGATCACCCCTTTTGTCAATTTTTTTTTAATTGAACACTCCAACGTCAACAGCATGGAGGCAAGAAATGTTCACGCGACGGTTTCTATTAAGTGACTAACCAGACCTGTTTGTTTCCATTTACATCGTCGTGCAGTGCCTATGGTTTCTGTTTCAAATACTTAAGTATTTACATGTTGTATACGAATCGCATGCATGCCACACTTTCATTAATTACTGAGTTAGAATAATAACTCAGGTGCCATTTTTGCTGCTTAATTCATCCGACGCTGCCACTCAGTTGTTTACGAGGAATGGCAAGATCCGTGTTGTGTTGGATTACAGATTAGATCACATCAGAAACAATTATGGAAACCCAAATGAATGAACCTAAAAAGTGCTATGCCATTTTATGGCACTTATACTTAATATAGTTAATAGCCCAGACAATAATAATACATGTGCACAGACAGACAGACAGATCGACAGACAGACAGACAGACACAAAATCCCCTGCGTCTAAAAAAAAAAGAATAAACCAAAAAACAAAAACAAAACAAAACAAAACAAAAAATAGGTGGGTTATTCAAGAGAAAACGTCACGTGACTACCGTCTTTTAGCAGCATGCCATGTTGGGGGTGATCGATTTGAAAATTGCAATGGGGTGGGTCAATCAATTTTACTCAAACTCACTTATCTCACCGTTTGTTGGATCACAAAAAAAAATGTTCAAATTTTGAAGAAAAAAACAAACAAACAAAAAACCCAAAACAAACAAAACAAAAAACAAGCGGGCACAAAACTAGCGACAGATTTGACATATTCCCTCTGAAACCAACTTTTGACGGAAATTTAAAAAAACCCAAACAAAACCAACGTTCTTTTAGACATAATGAAGGATAAATGCCGAAAAATTCTGGCTCCATTGGTGTGGTCTGTACGCATAATGCAGGCATAGCAAGCAAGCAAGCTAGCCAGCCAGCCAGACCAACTTGAAAACTGAACAAACCTATTCTAACTGTTCGTAACAATTAAATCAAAAGCAATTGAACTTTTCGAGGACTGAATTATCGTTGCATGACATTCTGATCCCTCTTTAATAATTTTAATGGTTTCAAACCTTCCTGGTTTTGAATGTTATGCTCTCACGGGTAAACATCAGGGAAAGGTTAAGAGTGAGGCTATCCTTGCCCTATCACATCAGGTACCATCATTTTGAATTTAGCCATTTTTGAAAGGTTATTTTGTAGAGTTAATTTCCAGGTAACAAAATAACATAACATAAATAACTGCGAAATTAGAAACGCTAACCCCAAACCTACCAGAAAACCCTAAAACTAAACCTATCTACTTGCCGTTACACCAACTCTACCAACTAACCCTAACTTCATGCCATAGTGGCTTTAAAGTGAACAGTATCTTTAGATCAGGAATAATTTTATATGAATTACAGTAAAAATATAGCCCCTTTCAGTCATTCAAAATGACCAATTCAAAAATAGCAAAATTTAAAATGCAAATACCTGATGCGTTAGTGAAAGGATTGCCTAGGTAGTTTAACGAGAGGTTGGAAAGAAAGTTTGGTAAGCAAGAGGGTGGCAAGAGTAAGGGCAGAAAGATTTTTGCATATTGAACTAATCCCTGTTTTTATAACACGAACTGGGATACCTGGCAATGATTGGGGAAAAATAACTTTGAATATAACAACATGGAAAAGATATCTGCTTTAATATTCTTACACAATACGACAAATGAAACAAAGACTTTATGCTTAACCTTACATGGAGAAATCACAAGACAGCACAGTACATAAGGAAGAAAACTGAAGTCCAAGACATCATAGAAACTATCAAAAAACTCAAATGGTAATGGGCAGGCCATGTTGCAAGAATGAAAGTCAACTGATGGACATCACGACTCACAACATGGATCCCCAGAGATCACATGAGAAACCAAGGCCGACAGAACACAAGATGGAGAGATGAACTAGACAAATTCAGGAAATACGCCCATGATAGAGAATTGTGGCGAATCCTGGGGAGGGTCTATGTCCAACGACGGACGTTAAAAGACTGATGATAATGATGACTCATGTAAAAATAGATGTTACAGAAAAATATTCTGCTGCACAAATTGAAAGAAATGATGTTGTCCCTTAGTTTGACGGAGGCTTCTGGATACGCAACATTAGTTCTTCTTCCATTTGGTACCATTACGAAAAGTTACTCGGGGATCCAACCATAGAACAACCAATTTAGAGCTTGGAAAGAATGGAGGTGCCACGTTAAGGTCAGTAATCTCGTCCCAGTTTTCAAGTCGGTCTGGCTGGCAATGTTTCTATTAATGTACGTATCGTGCATAAAAAGACGCACAATGGAGCCAGAGGCCGGAAAATTTAAACATTTATCCAATATTAAGCCTAGAAAAATAAAAATGTTTGTCTTTTGAATTTTCCTAAATCCACCCTTAAAATAAGTTTTCAGCGGGAGGGGGGGTCAATTTATAATCCAAATTTATGATCTTTTAGTTACTGTCTGCTTGTTTTCGAAAATCCAGACTTTTTTCAGTGATCATGATCCAACAATATGTGGAAGAAGTAACTTTTTTTTCTATAAATCGACCCCCTTTTTTTAGTTTTTTGCATTGATCACCCCTAACATGGAACACTGCCAAAGAAAATGTAAGTCACATGATGGTTTCTATTGAATAACAAACCAGACCCGTTTTATTTTTCATTTCAACTGTCTGCATATTTCTTGTCTTAAAAAAAAACATACCCTGCAAAAGGACAATTCAAAGAAAGAAGCACAACCCAGGGGTATATCAGTGTACCAAATCAGGGAGTAGGAAGGAAAGGAGGTTAGGTAGTTTAATAAGAGGAAAGGAAGGGGAGAATGGAAAGTTAGGTAGTTTAGTAAGAGCGGAGGAAGGGAGAGAGTGGAGAAAAGAGAGAAATTCTCTGCGAAAGAACAATCGGAGGAAGGAAGCATGACTTGGGGGCATATTCATATAAGTGTCAGGTTTTCAAAAACTGTTTCTCAGATACTTTTTATTGTTTTGTTTTTTTTCGCTTTGTAAACTTTGCCCATGGCACAGATGATGGAGTGATGCAGAAAAAAACAGTGAACAGACTTGAAAATGGTTTTTTGACTGAAATAGCTTTTAGCACTGTTTGTACAAGTTCACTCAGGTTTTATAAATATACTGAAAATGAAGTACAGGTATACCATGAATAGTGCAGATGATTCATTCCAAACTTTTCTGTGCAATTCAAAACTGTATCGTTCATGGTCTTATAATTTAATATGTTTTTTTCTTTTGCTTATAGTTAATTATATTAATCAGTACAACAATAGTGTGACTATACAACTTCAAATCCTATACTAACCAAGACTGCACTATTCAAGGTATTGCCGAGTTTGTGTATATATGAGTATATGTTGATGAAAGTGACAATTGGAAAGTGAATAGAAAATTTTAAGAGAAAAGCAGGTGTTACATCTCGAGAATTTTTCATTATCACATAGTCATGTTTCAATGCATTTTGACAGTTGCCAGCCATCTTTTTGAGAGAAACTTGCATTGACACAAAGAAGTTTGTGTTCTGTTTACAATTTTGAGAGAGAGGAAAGAAATGGGGGTATTTCTGTGTTGTGGCTTGTTTAGTTGGAGCGTTTTTTCCTCCATACCTTCCTTCCAGTTGTCACTGTCATCAGCATATATCATGTCATTCTCTTTCTGTATTCGTTTTCATGGTATCTATCTCCCCCTTCTATCATCTTTTTTCTTCCCTCATTCTTATTCTTTCTCCATTACCATCTTTCCCTTCTTCACCTTTATAATTAGTATGATTGCACACAGGCTGCAAGCACACTATTGCTCTTTTATGTATGTTATTAGTTTGATTGTATGTTAGTGAATCGAACTATTGTTCTTGTATGTATTTGTTATTATAGCCCCACCAATTACCTGACTGATCAGCCAAGTGGGATTCTTCTCTCTTTGATTGTGTGTGTGTGTGTGTGTGTGTATGTGCATGTCTATCTATCTGTCTCCAGGCACTCTCGTTCACATTTTTGGGCTAGAACCATGAAAATTTGCAGGAGTTAGCCACGAGGCGTCATCTAAACGTTCATTTGTTTTTTGTTGTTTTCTTTCTTTTCTTTTTTTTAGTGAGCTTTTTTGGATATGTACGGTCATTTTAGACAAACAAGGTCCGAATCTTGTGCTAGTATTTTTCAGATAAAAAAAATGCTCTCTCTAGAATTAAGATAATATTCTAGGTATATTTTTTTAAATAATTAATACACACTTGGGCTATGATAATCCATTCATGCGAGGTACGGGTATATCATTGTTATCATTATCGTTTATTCTTATTTCTCAACAGTTTTCTTAGTTATTAACACCCTAACAATATTAAGTATTCTGCTGACATGCTTTTTTGAAAAAAATAATAATGGTGGTGTCTTCTATCTACTATGTAAAACGAAGCCCTTACTTTCGTTCCATATGATATCTGTAAATCTTCTGAATGGATTTAAACACAACTTCCACAGTAACTTCCCCTGCATAGTAGCTAGATGTTCACAGCACAATAAATATCGAAAAGTTCAAGGACCTTCAGTGAAATTTTGTCCAGGAATATTCTGAGGTCATATTCTCTGCATCGTAACTATATGTGCACAACACAATATCTCCAAAGGTTCTGAATGAATTTCAAAGTAATTTTGAGTAAGGATAGCCAATGTGCGAAAGAAGAATTGTTAACATTTTGGAGCAGATCCAGGAATTTTTCACAATCACCTCTCCTTCATCATAGCTGCATGTACACAACACGATATCTCTGGATTGGATATCAAAAACTTCTTTTCTAACAATAGAGTTGTAGGACAAGGAATGCATTACTAGAATAAGTAGAGCTATCACCAAGAAATGCCTCTTCACTCCTTATCATCCCGAACTCTTTGAATCAGCTGTGCAATCAAACTTACAGTACTTTTAGGAAAAGTTCATCTTTATCCTTATTCCATTCTCCTTCTACAGTTTGGGATGTCAACGGTATTCCAATATTGATTGGTGCGTCTAAATGCTGATAGCACTTTCGTTTTCGTACAGATTTGGGAAGAAAAAATTTACAGTTTTAGTGAGGAGGTACTATTTACAATCTAAATATCATGCTATACCAGACCCTACTTCTCGCTTTTCGTACAGTTTCAAAGTATTTGTTTACTTCCCCTGTGAAGTTTTTGAAATTTTAACGCTAGTAATTTTTTGTGTTTTCATCAAGGTTCGTCTTGGCGCAATCACAAGTGCAGTTTCTCTGGGAAAAGCAGGTTTTATTTTTTTCTATGCAATCAGTTTTATTTTTTCTTGCCATCTTCATCCTTCCTTGTTTCTCTCAGTTATTACTTCTTTTCTTCTTCTTCACATTATCATTCTTTTTTCTTCCTGCCATTATCATTTTTTTCTTTTTCCTTCTCTGATTTTTCTTCCAGTTTTCACTCAACGTTTTCATTCTCTTTATTTTTGTGGACCTTTTCTTTCATTTTTCATTCATTCTTTTTTTCATTATTTTTCTTCAAAAATTTAATTCTCTTTTCTTCTGCTGAACACCTTTGAAATTATCGCTACCATGTGGTCTAATCCACAGTAATCCGAATCCGAAATTGCTACCAAAGTGAGACTAAGACAGGGAACCCTTTTCTTTTTTTTTTTCTCTCTCTCTGTTCTTTCTTTTCACTTCTTCTTCCCTCCATCTATCCCCTTTCAACTCTCTGCGGGTGTGGGGATAAGGAAGAGAATCTTCTTCTTCCTCCTCTCTCTTGCCTTCATTCTCTCTTCTTTACGTCCTTTCCCCTCTCTCTTTATCCTTTCTCTCCTCTGCCAGTGCGTGGCTAAGGGAGAGAATTTCTTTCGCTCTCTTGCCTTCATTCTCTCCTTTTTACGTCTTCCCCGCCCTCTTTTCTTCTACTTTTCCTCCCTCTCTATATCCTTTCTCTTCTCTATTGATTTGAGAGAGGAGAGGATCTACTTTCTTCTTCCTCTTCTTTCCCTTACCTTCGTTCTCTCCTCTCTATGTCTTTTCCCCCTCTCTTTTATTTCCACTTTTCCCCTATCTCTCTTATCTTCGTCTTCTTTCTTCTCTCTAAGGAAGAGAATCTGATTTGAAAAGCAGAGGAAGGAACTTCCTCACCCATACTTCCACACAATAAATCTAACTCACCATTAGAATCACCAATTATGTATCACAACGATACTAAACAAGGACAGTCTAGAGCCGCAATAAATTCCTGCACTCCAGATCACCCAAACCCTTCCCCACCATGCATCAACTTCCACTGTCACCATTGCTGTCACCCCTGCCACCCACAGGGTGGAGTGGGGTGGGGGGAGGTGGGCATCCTGTTGTAGATCATGGATTATGATGACAGTTCATTATGATCACCAGTAACAGAAGATGATTAATGCTCATGAACAGCGGATAGAAAGGAGACAAAAGTCAAACTAGACCATTTCCTCGTCAGTTTTCTATATTAGAAACTGTCCACCAAAACTGTCAACATAGGTTTCTTCAGTTTTTAAGTGATTCTGGCTATCTAAGCGTGTACGAATGTTTTCTAGTAGAAACTGTCTCCATGGGTTTCTCTAGTTTTTAAATGATTCTGGCCGTCTGATTATCTATCTATCCATGCATGTATGATGTGTTCCATTAGAAACGACCAAGCTAAATTGTTGATATAGGTTTCTCCATTCTTTAAGTGATTCTGGCTATCTAAGCGTGTATGTATGTTTTCTATAAGAAATTGTCACTGTAGGTTTCTTTATGCATATATGTATCATGTGTTCCATTAGAAACCATCAGTCAAAATTGTTAATATAGGTTTCTTCAGTCTTTAAGTGATTCTGGCGAGCTGACTGGTTATCTATCTATGCATATATAAGTCACATGTTCTTTTAGAAATAGTCAACGAAAGCTGTCGGCAGTCTGACTTGGCTGTATATCTATTTATGCATGCAGGTGCCATGCGTATTGGACACACGAATTGATCTAGAGGGCTGAAATTAGAAATATCTTATGTCTACAGAAAACTTGATTTTTTTAGAACATCCCATCTAAATGATTTGTTTAGGGGAGTGAATTTATAACGCAAGTCCATGCTAAATTGGTCCCTTAATTGGTGTACTGCAGCTTTTATACTTGTTTTGTTAAAAATCAAGACTCTTCAGTGATCACTGCCCGCCCATCAACAGGAAAGAGAATTAACTAATTCTTTGATTATGCCTTTTTCTAATTTTTTGATTGATCAACTGACCTGGGATGCTGCCAAAAGATGTTGGTCACGTGATGGTTTCTGTTCAGTAACTAACCAGACCTGTTTTCTTTATCTACTTCTTCTCACTTGTTTGCTTTATCGTCCCTATCGACTTCTCTCTCTCTCTTACTCTCCTTTTCTTTATCAAACCATTGATTGTTCATTTTTTTATAACTCTCCGAAGTCGTTTTATCACTTTAGATTAATTGCTCTGATAATCACTTTCTATTCTCTCTTCCCCTGTTCACCAATGCTCCTCTTACCTACCTCAGCTTATCCCTCTCTCTCTTCATCTCTCATCTTCCTTACTCTGCCTCAGCTCCTTCCTTCCACTCTGTATCCCTCTTATCTCCATCACGCTCTCTCCGTCTACTCTCTTTTAAAAAATCTTTTTCTCTGTGCCTCTCTTTTTTCTCTCCTACCTTCATCTTCCTTCTCTTTTCAACACTTCAATTCTTTCTCTTTACATTTTAATTTACGCTCTTTTCAAATATTCCCAATGTCAACATTTCTCTTTCTCTCCTCTTCCTGCTTTTGTATTTTTCCACTCTCTCTATTTACTTTTCTTTCCTCACACGAGTCAACATTTTTCTTTCTTCTATTTCTTTCTATGTTATTCTTCTCCAATTCTCCTTCAGAGTAAAATTACTCGGCACCTGTTTTAAATGAGAGTCTAACTAAACGATGGCATAGTATTTGCAATGTTTTAAGAAGTTGAAAACTTGTCTTGCACAGTTCTTGGTCACCTACGGGCAAGATGTAATATCTGTCAGCAAGCCTCTCTCATTAACATATCAATCATTATCAGCCATTTCAGGTCCACTGTTTGACAAAAGGCTTTTCCTAACCTCTTCTCTTGACAACTATGATAACGTCTGCCTTGTCTTACCGGCAAACCTTCCACTTTATCTCCCGAAATTCTTCCTGGTCATTTCCTACTGCCTTTGCTGTTCCTTGGGAACCATTCAACCAATCTTTTACACTATCGGCCATCCCCTCTTCTTGCTGTGCCCTGCCCACAAAGTTTGTTGCTTAATCATTTCTATGATATCTCTCATCGTGGTCTGCTCCTAGGATCCATGTGGATCTGTCTCTAGAGTTATCTTTATGTATGCTTTTTTCATTGATCTCTTGTGACTGTAGATGAAATTATCACAGTTCCTTGGAAAACTAAGAGTCTCACCGACCCAGAGACACTCCCACAAGTTGCAACAATTGAAAACTTTCAATAGAATGTAAACCCTGTGGCACAGACGTCTGTTGGATCTGATCAGACCTTCTAACTAAGGGTGGAGGAGTTTGATAGTTGGAACCTCATTGTCAATTAAGGACTGACCACAATTGGGGGAACGGAGTTGAAATTTTGTATAAAGAACAACATGGGTTTTATCTACATTACTGCTATTTCACAATGATACATCTCGCTCTTCCAATGTTTGATGAATATCTCTACAGTTTCTCTAACACTCAAAGTTGGCACCTTATAATCAATAAAGGATAATCGTGCTGCACGATCATTTTATGTCACCCCTACCAAATGTATCCATATAAAAAGATGCTATTATTCTCTACTGTTAACAGGGTGGCCACAAAGTACATTATATCTTTATATACATATATCCATTTCCCGTCATATTTGGAATATCCAAACATTCCATGTCTTCAGCGTTTTTTTTTTCGGCAAAGCAAGACATCATCCAGGTCTGTCATCCCCCCTTACAGTAAAGATTTGATACCCTGCAACATCTGGCTTTTTGCCGTTTGAAGGGAAGAGATTTTAGACTGAATGAGATTAATGAGAAAGCATTGAGGAAGCTGATGGCAAACCCGACAGACGACTTAGACTGAAATGGAATTTTGGAAGGTGCGGGGTTTCTTAAATCAACCCTTTGAACACTGGCCCTCTCACATGTACGACTCTTTCACATTGACGCCCAGGAGTCCAAGCGACCAACACTCAGTCAGGTTATAGATAGAGGGCCACAAAAGCTTATATAGACGGACAAACAGCAAATAAAATGTGCACCGAGTTTGGATAATGTCTCGAGCTCAGATAAGGATCAGTGGGTTACGATTCCTTGAGCATCGGAACGTATCAGTGATTGTAAACGAAACGCACGTGGTAGCAGTCACACGTGTTCACAGACTTTCTAAATCGGCTACCAGTGCTCAAAAAGGTGAAGGAAAATACAGATGAAAGACAAACTATACCATGAATCGAAGATGTGTCAATGTAAGGGAAAAATTAGCAATCTTCAACAAGTAACAACTATTGAAAACTTTGGATACAATTTAAACCTTGTGGCACAGACGTCTGCTGAATCAGGCCTTCTTACTAAGGGTGGAGGAGTTTGATAGTTGGAACTTCATTGTCAATTAAGGACAGACACAATTAAGGAAATTGATTTGAAATTTTGTATAAAGAAGAACATAGGTTTTATCTGCATTACTGCTACTTCACAATGATATATATATATATATATATATATATATATATATATATCACTCTCTGAGTTTCTTCAACACTCACAATAAACAGGTCTAGTTAGCCACTCAAGAGAAACCGTGATGTGACCAACGTCTTTTGGCAGCAGCATGCCGTTTAGGGGTGATTAAATAAAAATTAGAAAAAGGGGTGATCAGTGAATCAGTCACTTTTTTCGACTAATGTTGGATCAATCAAACTAGGACCCAATTCAGTATCAACATACATTATAAACTGAACCCCCACTGAAAACCTATGTTTGGGAATTTTGAATAAAAGTGTTTTTTTTATAGATATAAGAAAGATTGAATGTTCCAATTTTCAAAGCTGTAGCTCCATTGGTACGGCCTATGATACATATATAGCCAGCCAAACCAACTTAAAAACTGGAGATAACCAAGTTGACAGTTTCGGTATCAGCATTGGATGACAGTTTCTAACAGCCTTGCTATGACTCTGCCATTGTTATCCACAATAGTATGTAATCAGTTGTTGGTGGACCATCAAGTCGATGTCTCGACACTGATTTGCACAGCAGCCTGAGCGTGAATATTTTTTTAAAGTGGGAGGGTCCTTGCACAGAGACAATCCCACCCTCTCTGGCCCCAAAGCTTGTTTTCCAGTGATATTTTGAGACGTCACAACTTGTGGATTGGTATAAGGGTTACCAGGGCGCAAAAGTGAATCGTCAAAATTTGAGTTTCAACCAAGGCTGTTTATGTTGAATTTGCAATAATGCACTTTGGAAAGGTATGGATCTACTTTCCTCTCAGCTATGGATGAATAGATGGGCAAACTGGCCTCTCTAGCCTTGGTTGGTTACCATTGTAGGAGATGAATTACTAATTCCAAAGCAAGACTGGTGCCCTAAAATAGACTACTAGTAAACTACCCCCTTTCTGGGAACTCCTGCGGCTTAAATTAGTTATCAAACCAAATTATTTCTCTATGATGCGCTCACTGATGGAAACGGGTTTTGGGAATTAGGTATATACCAATGTCTCCATTTTATTAATAGACATATCGTTTCAACTTGGAGGTTTTGCAACAGAGCTCTAACAATGCTCTGTATCTTTAGCGTGTTATGCACTACAGAGGCACAAAACATGTGAGTATTTCAGTTTCCGTAAAAAGCAATTGAGAACTGAAGCCTTCTCGGCACGAAGAAGGTAAAGTGGTCCCGATTAAGGAAACTAGAGAATAATGGAAAACAGGATTTGGATTTTCAACAGATAACAGCGTCAAATTGAAATTATTTTCTTTGATTGTTTCTCTTATTTTTTTTTTAAAGAAATCGACCGTTGTTTATAACATCGAGGGTTTGAAATCAGGACCACCCCGTCTACGTTGTACCAAAAAGCTTCTACTGACCCTCGCTTTTTAGAGAGACTATTTTATTTTTGCGTTTTTTTTTTGTCTTTTTTTTAAATCCATAGCGCACAGCACACCCAAGATAGAAAACGCCATAAGCCACTGAGCTCTCACCAAGAAACTCTCAGGTTGCGTTCCTTTGCCTTCTTGTGATGCATTGGTTGTCTACCCGTCCCAGGGGCCCAGCTAGCTGCTTCTTGAAGAATGCAGAGAGACCAGTATCATTGGTAGTGCACAGCGTGAGAATAAATCGCAAGGGCACGGTAACCATTCTATCTCTCCTCGATAGATATCTCGCAGCTGAATCTTTTCTCATGTAAATCTGCTCCTAATCCCTTTATCTGAAATCTGATGATTGCGTGTGTGCGAGTCATGTGAGTTTTTCTCAAAACAAGTTCAGTTTACATCTGAGGAACAGAAAAGTGTTTGAAGAGACTGAAATGATGTTTTATAACGAAATAAATAAATAAAAATTCATTATGAATTAAAGGAATAAAAAAAAATGCTTAGTGGTAACCCCTCAAAATCATGTTTGACAATAACGGAACGAAAAAGTATTTGATGAAAACTGAATGAGAAAAAAATATCGATGCCTGATAAAAAAAGAACTTAGAGTGTGCATGAAGTATTATTTTCTTACAAGGAGAAAAAACCCTGCTAAAACTATCTTGATGCTTCAAAAAGCTTTCAAGGAATAAGATTCCGGTAAAACAAGTGTTACAAGACGTATTTCTATTCCAAATAGGATGGAATGCCACTAGAAGACCAAGCACGATCTGGCCGACCTTTAAAAAGCTGAAATAACCAAAATTTTGAAAAAGTTTGCCACCCAATCAATGAACATCATCATTAGACCATTGATGGGATATCGGATGTGACTCTTTTGTCTTGGAGTTCATGACAGTAAATGCTTACGGTTTCCACGGCATTTGTGTCTCATTTTGTTAGAGGATACCACTCCCCCATAAATAAAAATCGTTTGAATGAGTCCATGATTTTAAAGAACACGTTTGAAACGATCCACGGTTTCTTTCAAACATTGCGACCAGAGATGTGTCAATAAAACGAATATTTTTGCGTACCTCCTTGTATTACGTTAAACTGTCAATATAAGTTTCTTCATTTGATCTGGCTGGCTATGTATATAAAGGGCAATGCCAATAGTGCTAGAGGGTTGAAAATGTAAATATTCATTGTCAAGCAAACAAAAACAAAACAAAAGAAACAAGCAGTTTTTGTTTTTTTGAAAATTCCCATTTTAAATCAGTTTTTTTAATAAGAAGGGTTCAGTTTGCAATGTAGGTTTATGCTAAACTGATCCTTTACTTCGAATTCAGATGCATTCATGCTTTTTTGTTGAGTTTGGACTTTTTAGTGATCACTGCCTCAAAAAAGAGGTAACTTAATGGATCTCACCCAACACGACATGCTGCCAAAACATGTTGGTCACGTGATGGCATCTATCGAGTGACTAACCAGACTGGTAATTGTCTTCTAAAAATGTATTTGCATTAGCCAATCACAGTTAAGAAAGCCAGAGGAGAAAAAAAAATGTTATGTTTACAAGAGGCTTCGAGCATATTGCTGAGACACATAACAAAGAAAGAGAGAAGCTGTCTTCTACAACCAAAAGGCCTCTGCTATTTCCCCTCGGGCCAATTATAGTTCTTCCAGAGTGGAAAAATAGATAATATTTACAATTCTCAAGAGTGATCTACATAGCAACAGTGGTTTTACATTAGCTCCATAATTCATCCCTAAGTACAGTGGCGGAAAAAAGGATTTTGAGCTGAGGTGCAGAGATACATTTTTTTCTCTCCTCTTTCGACCAATCAGTCTAATTAGACAATGTATACTGTATTCTGGCAGCATATAAGACGCACTCAATCTTTGCCGGCATTTTCTAGAAAAATTTAGGAAAAAAAAAGAAGAGTAAAAACACACGTCTTTTCCCTCTGATCTTCATTGATGTCCACGCTATCGGGTTTTTCTATTTTGTTCTTATCTATTCAAATATGTATTAAACTCTACGGCGGGTATTGGCTTTTTATATTATTTGTAGAAAAAAAAAGCGTTCACTAGGGAGAACTTAGAGGGAAGTGCACATCTGACAGGCCGTAAAAGACGGTAGGCTCTTCATCTCCATTAAAAAATGACTAACAAGGAGCATAGTGTTAATTTTTTTTTGTAATCTTTTATTGTTTCCGTACAAGTAAAAAGACCATTGGTTTCAATTTGATATAGATATTGTCCAATGGGTAAAGAAAGCGCTTTCGTTTAGTATTTCCAATTATTGATTTCCACATATCTACTAATAAGTGATGAATGGGTAAGAAATTGTAGATATCAAACCGAACTTTCACACTCCAATCCTTCGATTTCCACCTAGCAAAACTGTCAACATCGAATCACTTAAAAGCTGGAGAAACCTGACTGGCTGACCAGATATGCATGGATTACATATACAGACTGCACCAATGGGGCACGTTGGCTGAAAATTTATACACTTACTTCCGAAAGTTTTTTTGCTGATGTCAGGTGGGTGGGTGGATGGTCAATTTACAATGTAAGTTTATGCTAAATTGGTCCTATTATTTCAGTCAAGCGGCATTTTTTTTACATGACTTCAAACACATTGTGATGGCAATTTATCCTTGTTTTTAAATACTTCCTTACTTTATCGTGATTTCAGATTAAATTTTTGCAACCTCAACCAAAATTTGGTACAAAAAAAAAAAAAGAACCAAAAAGTCGGTGCAAAAAAAGGACTGAAAATTTGGTACGAAACAACCAAAAATTCGGTTCGAAAGAACGAAATTCATTCTCTCCCTGTCGTGAACCAAACAAAGGGTAGAACTTCATTTCCATAATGCAAAGTATCATTATTGAAATACTGGTACCATCAGCCGCCATCATTGTCAACATGGCCTTCGTGAATGGTGAAATAATTGATATATTTAGTTGCAGAATGGTGCAGCTCACTTCGAATATTTCCCTTCAAAGAATTAGCTAAACTTAGTAGCAGTGGCAGAGGTAGAGATTCGAAAGCCTGGAGGCTTGGCTCCTTGAAGGGCCCCCATCAACATTCAGTGAGATTCGTTGAAATAGGAAAATTTGCAATAAATAGAGATGCGCCATCACTTGATTGATGAAAAACAAACCTGAAGGCTGAATAATTACTTGTACAATTTATGTACGTACAAATATATCCTTGATATTGTATGATGTCTCTATAAATGTAGTAGGTGAAATACTGTTTATAAAGCTTCTGGGGGTCTGGAGGATAGGGGGTCATTTTCAAATATCCCCCTTTCTCTTACGCTTCCTCTCGGAAGAGTAAGACATTATAGTTTTGTTCTTAATCAAATATCTGGATTATTTGTGGGTAGTAACCTAGGGGGGGGGGAGTGGTGCGAAAATTCGGACCAAGTTTGGGCCAAGACCTCTTACATTCACTTTGCATCAATCCCTTTGGGAAAGGCATTATTCTACCCCCACCCCCAGCTATGGGTAAATAGCAGCGTAGCTGAGGCCCTTTTGCCCTATAAGGCAGTCCATCTTTGGTGTTGGGAAAGGAACTCAACCCTGCAAAAATGAACTCGCTACTGAGGACGCAATGCGACCCAACTGTCTACAAGAATAAGCAAATTCCGAGAACGTTTCCCAAATTCAACCCGATATGGCCTCCACTACTCAACAGGGGGAAAAGTATGGAAATCCAGGCCTAACAAGGAAAGAAAAAGATATCACCCGAATCCAACGTTATGACCGTTGGAGCATTGGTGTAAAATCCCGTTTACCATCCTCCCATTCGAATAGTTCACCTGAGAGGAGGCTGTAGGTTGGATCGTCCGAAACGTTGTGCTATCATCAACAACAACGAGGAGTTCATTCGTCCGGAAAACTCTTTGAATGTTTTCAAGTCATCAACTGTAGCTCTTGTTTACTTCTTCAGTTAAAAATATGTCTCCGAAGCACTTGTCTGAGAAATCTCATTATGTTGAATTCATCGGTATTAATCAAGGTAAAATTCTCATCATTGAAGAGGTTTTTGTTTGCCATATTATATCCTTTGTGTTGATTGGTTCATTTCTATTAATGAGGCATCAAGCAGTCGCACAGTTTCAGATCCAATTAACAATTTGCAAACAATATTTTCCTTAAATGAATTATTAAGTCTTATTTGTTGCCTATTTTTTTTTATTATATTACCAATATCGAAACCTTTTTGATTAAAAGATAAGACAGTCTTTTGGGAAGAGAGGATAAGATGGAGATATGGAGAGATTGAGATAAGAATAAGGGAAGAAACGAAAAAAGGGAAGGTTAAAAGATAAGGGGAGAAAAGTTGTTAGGAAAAGGTAGAGGAGAAAAAGAAAGAATAGCGGGAGAGGGAAAGAGAAAATAAAAGGAGCAAAAAAAAAATGAATATGTAAATGGAGAGAAAGAGAGAGAGGGAATGAATCGGCTAGAAGAGAGGTAATAAAAGATGTAGAGATTAAAAGGTAAAAGGGGAAGGGTAAGAAAGACAAGATAGGAAAAGGTGATAAAGAACAAGGAGAAGGAGCATAAGAAAAAGAATGGTAAAAATGAATAAAAAGAAAAAAATAACACTAAAAATGACAGAGGGAGAGAAAAAAAATGACAAAAAGGAAAAAAAAAAAAGCAGAAAAACTACAGAAAGGGAAAAAATGACGAAAAGCAAAAAAATGACAAAAAGAGAAAAAAAAAACGACAGAAAAGAAAGAAAGAGAAGAGAAAGAGAAAAAAGGAAGAGGAAAGAGAAAGAAAGAGAAGAGAAAGAGAAAAGAGAAAGAAAGAGAAGAGAAAGAGAAAAGAGAAAGAAAGAGAAGAGAAAGAGAAAAGAGAAAGAAAGAGAAGAGAAAGAAAGAGAAGAGAAAGAGAAAAGAGAAAGAGAAAAGAGAAAGAAAAAGAGAAAGAGAAAAGAGAAAGAAAGAGAAGAGAAAGAGAAAAGAGAAAGAAAGAGAAGAGAAAGAGAAAAGAGAAAGAAAGAGAAGAGAAAGAGAAAAGAGAAAGAAAGAGAAGAGAAAGAGAAAAGAGAAAGAAAGAGAAGAGAAAGAGAAAAGAGAAAGAAAGAGAAGAGAAAGAGAAAAGAGAAAGAAAGAGAAGAGAAAGAGAAAAGAGAAAGAAAGAGAAGAGAAAGAGAAAAGATAAAGAAAGAGAAGAGAAAGAGAAAAGATAAAGAAAGAGAAGAGAAAGAGAAAGAAAGAGAAGAGAAAAGAGAAAGAAAGAGAAGAGAAAGAAAAGAGAAAGAAAGAGAAGAGAAAGAGAAAAGAGAAAGAAAGAGAAGAGAAAGAGAAAAGAGAAAGAAAGAGAAAGAGAAAAGAGAAAGAAAGAAAGAGAAGAGAAAGAGGAAAGAAAGAAAGAGAAGAGAAAGAGGAAAGAAAGAGAAGAGAAAGAGGAAAGAAAGAAAGAGAAGAGAAAGAGGAAAGAAAGAAAGAGAAGAGAAAGAGGAAAGAAAGAAAGAGAAGAGAAAGAGGAAAGAAAGAAAGAGAAGAGAAAGAGGAAAGAAAGAAAGAGAAGAGAAAGAGGAAAGATAGAAAGAGAAGAGAAAGAGGAAAGAAAGAAAGAGAAGAGAAAGAGGAGAGAAAGAAAGAGAAGAGAAAGAGGAAAGAGAAAGAAAGAGAAGAGAAAGAGGAAAGAGAAAGAAAGAGAAGAGAAAGAGGAAAGAGAAAGAAAGAGAAGAGAAAGAGAAAGAGAGAGAAGAGAAAGAGGAAAGAGAAAGAAAGAGAAGAGAAAGAGAAAAGAGAAAAAAAAGAGAAGAAAAACAGAAAAGGGAAAAGAGAAAGAAAGAGAAAGAGAAAAAAAATGAAAAAGAAGGAAAGAATGAGAAAAAGGAAAGAAAAATGAAAAATAGAAGAGAAAGAAAAAAGAAAGAAAAGAAAAAAGAATGAGAAAAAAAACGAAATAAAAGAATGAGAAAAAAGAAAAGGATAAGAAAAAAGAAAAAGAATGAGAGAGAAAAGAAAAAAGAATGACAAAAACAAAAAATGACAAAAAAGAAAAAAAAAGAAAAATGAATGACAAACAAAAAAAAATAAAAAGAATAAAAAAAAGGTAAAAGGATTGAAAAAAGAAAACGGTTAAAAGAATAAACAAAAAAAGCAAAGAAAAGAAGAATATACAAAGAAAGGCAGAAAAAAAAAAGAATGAACAAAAGAGGAAAAAGAAAAAAAAAAGAATAAACAAAAGAGGAAAAAGAAAAAAAAAGAATGAACAAAAGAGGAAAAAGAAAAAAAAGAATGAACAAAAGAGGAAAAAGAAAAAAAAAGAATGAACAAAAGAGGAAAAGGAAAAAAAAGAATGAACAAAAGAGGAAAGATAAAAGAATGAACAAACAAGAGAAAAAAAAAAGAAATTCAGAAAAGGGAAAGACAGAAAAGAATTTCAAAAAAGGAAAGACAGAAAAGAATTTAAAAAAAGGGAAAGACAGAAAAGAATTTCAAAAAAGGGAAAGACAGAAAAGAATTTCAAAAAAGGGAAAGACAGAAAAGAATTTCAAAAAAGGGAAAGATGAAAAAGAATTTCAAAAAAGGGAAAGACAAAAAAGAATTTCAAAAAGGGGAGAAAAAAAAGAATTTCAAAAAAGTGAGAGAAAAAAAAGAATTTCAAAAAGGGGAAAGAAAAAGAAGAATTTCAAAAAAGGGGAAGAAAAAAAAGAATTTCAGAAAAAGGGAAAGAGAAAAAAATTTCAAAGAAGGGAAAGAAAAAAAAACAATTTCAAAAAGAGGAGAAAAAAAAAATTTCAAAAAAAGGAAAGAAAAAAAATTTCAAAAAAGGGAAAGAAAAAAAAGAACAACATAAAATTGAAAGAAAAAAGAATGACAGGAGAAAGGAAAGAAAAAAAAGAACGACAGAAAAAGGGAGAGAAAAAGAATGACCGAAAAAAGGGAAGAAGAAAAAAAATGACAAGAAAGGGAGGGAAAAAAAGAATGACAGAAAAGGGAAGGGAAAAAGAGAATGACAAAAAAAGGAAAGGGAAAAAGAGAATGACAAAAAAAGGAAAGGGAAAAAGAGAATGACAAAAAAAAGGGAAGGGAAAAAGAGAATGACAAAAAAAAGGGAAGGGAAAAAGAGAATGACAAAAAAAAGGGAAGGGAAAAAGAGAATGACAAAAAAAAGGGAAGGGAAAAAGAGAATGACAAAAAAAAGGGAAGGGAAAAAGAGAATGACAAAAAAAAGGGAAGGGAAAAAGAGAATGACAAAAAAAAGGGAAGGGAAAAAGAGAATGACAAAAAAAAGGGAAGGGAAAAAGAGAATGACAAAAAAAAGGGAAGGGAAAAAGAGAATGACAAAAAAAGGGAAGGGAAAAAGAGAATGACAAAAAAAGGGAAGGGAAAAAGAGAATGACAAAAAAAGGGAAGGGAAAAAGAGAATGACAAAAAAAGGGAAGGGAAAAAGAGAATGACAAAAAAGGGAAAGGGAAAAAGAGAATGACAAAAAAGGGAAAGGGAAAAAGAGAATGACAAAAAAAGGGAAAGGGAAAAAGAGAATGACAAAAAAAGGGAAGGGAAAAAGAGAATGACAAAAAAAGGGAAAGGGAAAAAGAGAATAATAAAAAAAGGGAAAGGGAAAAAGAGAATGACAAAAAAAAAGGAAAGGAAAAAAGAATGACAAAAAAAGGAAAGGAAAAAAGAATGACAAAAAAAAAAGAAAAAAGAAAATGACAAAAAAAGGGAGAGGAAAAAAAGAATGACAAAAAAAGGGAGAGGAAAAAGAATGACAAAAAAGGGAAAAGAAAAATGAATGACAAAAAAGGAAAGAAAAAAGAGAATGACAAAAAAGGAAAGAAAAAAGAGAATGACAAAAAGGGAAAGAAAAAAGAAAATGACAAAAAAGGAAAGAAAAAAGAAAATGACAAAAAAGGAAAAAAAAAAAAAAAATGACAAAAAAGGAAAGAAAAAAGAAAATGACAAAAAGGAAAGAAAAAAGAAAATGACAAAAAAGGAAAGAAAAAAGAAGATGACAAAAAAGGAAAGAAAAAAGAAAATGACAAAAAAGGAAAGAAAAAAGAAAATGACAGAAAAGGAAAGAAAAAAGAGAATGACAAAAAAGGAAAGAAAAAAGAAAATGACAAAAAAGGAAAGAAAAAAGAAAATGACAGAAAAGGAAAGAAAAAAGAGAATGACAAAAAAGGAAAGAAAAAAGAAAATGACAAAAAAGGGAAAGAAAAAAGAGAATGACAAAAAAGAGATTGACAAAAAAGGGGAAGAAAAAAGAGAGTGACAAAAAAGGGAAAGAAAAAAGAGAATGACAAAAAAGGGAAAGAAAAAAGAGAATGACAAAAAAGGGAAAGAAAAAAAGGTGAGATGGGGGGACAGAGAGAAAGCAGGTGAGATGGGGGGACAGAGAGAAAGCAGCTGAGATGGGGGGACAGAGAGAAGGCAGCTGAGATGGGGGGACAGAGAGAAGGCAGCTGAGATGGGGGGACAGAGAGAAGGCAGCTGAGATGGGGGGACAGAGAGAAGGCAGCTGAGATGGGGGGACAGAGAGAAGGCAGCTGAGATGGGGATGCAGACAGAGAGAAGGCAGGTGAGATGGGGGTGGACACAGAGAAGGCAGGTGAGATGGGGGTGCAGACACAGAGAAGGCAGGTGAGATGGGGGTGGACACAGAGAAGGCAGGTGAGATGGGGGTGGACACAGAGAAGGCAGGTGAGATGGGGTGGACAGAGAGAAGGCAGGTGAGATGGGGGTGGACAGAGAGAAGGCAGGTGAGATGGGGGTTGACAGAGAGAAGGCAGGTGGGATGGGGGTGGACAGAGAGAAGGCAGCTGAGATGGGGGTGGACAGAGAGAAGGCAGGTGAGATGAGGGTGGACAGAGAGAAGGCAGGTGAGATGGGGGTGGACAGAGAGAAGGCAGGTGAAATGGGGGGTGCAGACAGAGAGAAGGCAGGTGAGATGGGGGTGGACAGAGAGAAGGCAGGTGAGATGGGGGTGGACAGAGAGAAGGCAGGTGAGATGGGGGTGGACAGAGAGAAGGCAGGTGAGATGGGGGTGGACAGAGAGAAGGCAGGTGAGATGGGGGTGGACAGAGAGAAGGCAGGTGAGATGGGGGTGGACAGAGAGAAGGCAGGTGAGATGGGGGTGGACAGAGAGAAGGCAGGTGAGATGGGGGTGGACAGAGAGAAGGCAGGTGAGATGGGGGTGGACAGAGAGAAGGCAGGTGAGATGGGGGTTGACAGAGAGGAGGCAGGTGAGATGGGGGTGGACAGAGAGGAGGCAGGTGAGATGGGGGTGGACAGAGAGAAGGCAGGTGAAATGGGGGGTGCAGACAGAGAGAAGGCAGGTGAGATGGGGGGTGCAGACAGAGAGAAGGCAGGTGAGATGGGGGGTGCAGACAGAGAGAAGGCTGGCTAGATTGGAGGTGCAGACAGAGAGAAGGCTGGCTAGATTGGAGGTGCAGACAGAGAGAAGGCTGGCGAGATGGGGGATGCAGACAGAGAGAAGGCTGGCTAGATGGGGGGTGCAGACAGAGAGAAGGCTGGCTAGATGGGGGGTGCAGACAGAGAGAAGGCTGGCGAGATGGGGGGTGCAGACAGAGAGAAGGCTGGTGAGATGGGGAGTGCAGACAGAGAGAAGGCTGGCGAGATGGGGGGTGCAGACAGAGAGAAGGCTGGCGAGATGGGGGGTGCAGACAGAGAGAAGACTGGTGAGAAGGGGGGTGCAGACAGAGAGAAGGCTGGTGTGATATGGGGGGTGCAGACAGAGAGAAGGCTGGCGAGATGGGGGTGCAGACAGAGAGAAGGCTGGCGAGATGGGGGGTGCAGACAGAGAGAAGGCTGGTGAGATGGGGGGACAGACAAAGAGTCAGGGTAAGGGGGAGGCAAGAAAGAAAGCAGGAAATAGGGAGGGATAAAAGAGAGAGAGAGGGATAACAGTGTTAGTTCAAAAAACAAGAACAGACTCAGCAGAAAAAAAAATAGAAGGGAACCTACAACTCTTAATCATCTTCCAGAACATGTGTCTTTGTTCAACCCACCATCTAACAATACAATAATATGACCTTACCGGAAGGTATTAAAACGAACCCTCCTTTGTGAGGGAGATAACTATATATATATCGATATATCTGGCAACGGGCAAGATAGTGACACAAAGCATGAGAAGGAGAGAGATAGAGACATACGAAAAGCAAGAGAGATAGAGAAAAGTGCAGGGAGAGAGGAAGAGCATGTGAGAGAGGCAGAGCGAGACACACAAAACAAGCAAGAGAGAGAGAGAGAGACAAAGCAAGAGAGACACACACACACACTGACAGAGCAAGAGAGAGAGAGACACACACACACACAGAGCAAGAGAGAGAGAGAGACACACACACACACAGCAAGAGAGAGAGAGAGACACACACACACACAGCAAGAGAGAGAGAGAGACAGAGTTTCTTGAAGGAATTAATTCTTTAACACATAGGTTGATGTTCACAGATTTAAATGCTAATCTGTTTCCATTATACTCGTGCAATATGGAATATTCACAAGAGTTGCACTTGGAAGCTTTCCCCTGCGCCAACTGAATTATCGATTCGTCTCGAACAACAAGCAGCATTTTCTCTATTGTTTGTGTGTATGTTTGCGTATAGATACAGAGTATCCCAGAAAAGGGTATATAAATTATGTTTACTTACAGCATCTCTAGTGTCTACATGAAATTTAATTAACTCTCAAATTCATGGACCGCTTGAAACAAAGTAGAACTTTTCAGTGGATAGAATTCAAAAAACAAATACCTAAAACGAGCAGATTTAAGTATTTCTTTTTTAAAAGCTACTGATAGGAAGTAATTCCCCTTGATTTGAGATTATCCAAGAAAAAAAACAAACAAAAGAAAAAGGAATTAAAGAGTTAAAGCCTCATGTAGAAAAGAATAGAAAAGAATAATTTTTCAAATTTAATCAATATGATCTACTCTGACTATTCTCATTGTCTGTGTTCATTAGTTTCAACAACGTTTTGAGCTTATATCTTCTTGCTTTCTGGAATGTCCATACATCAGCATTATACATACATACACACACATATATATAATTTCTCCTAGTTACATTTGGTTTTACTTCTCTGTGCTCTGCTGATTATCTACCCCCGACCTCTGCGCCTGTGTGTTTAGGGAAATGTTTGATCGAGTGCCTTTGTATTTGGAAATTATCATTCACACCTATACTTGGTCTGCTGATTGGACTATCTGAGCGTAGTATCTGTGCAGATTTCTTCAGAATTCTCATTTGTCAATGCTCCTCTAACTTTGACCTCATTCCATAGAGGTTAGCGAGCAACCCCTTCCCTCCATGCATAGTCAGCCATACAAGATTTAAAACGGTCTCCATGTTTTACGGCTTTTCGATGTTCCTCTTTAATTTCAAAGGGCGGTTAGTTTTATCTTTGTACTGTCTGTAATAACAGCATGGAAGATTATGCATGCAGTTCATGGTCATATTTTCTTCGAGTTAGAGTTATGTTATGGTGAGGTATCAGCATAGCGTCAGACCGTATATGATTGTCCTTCTAATGTTGTACGGACCGCATATTCTTTGGATCTTCTCCATCACACTTCTAATGTATAGCCGGATGGCTGTGGTTTGTTTTGCTGGATTTTCTGGGATCATATGTCGGGCGTTGGCTGCTGCTGATAATATTGTTCTCGGGATAGGTGTTTCTTAGAAGGGTGTCTTTAATGCCAGTCATCTCAAAATCATCAGACAATGCATTTTACAAACTGGAACCAACTTTACTCCTATGTAGAAGGAAGTGGGAATCGTATGATGCATGAAAAAACTGAAACGTAAAAGCCCCCACGCTTATATATATATATATATATATATATATATATATATATATTGGTGGGGTGCACTATGCACAAATAGATATGGAAGCACTAGGTTATTTGATAACTGCTGTCCCAATCTCAGTTTTTTAGGGTAAAACAAGCAATGCCTAGTAATGTAAAATTGCATAATATTTTTTAAAATAGAAAGTGGTGACTGTTTATTTCTGATTCAATAGGCTCATTCAGCCTCTAATCTCTATCAACCATTTTGGTGTGTCAGAAATGAACCCTGCAGTGAGAAAGGTGGATTCATAAATTGTCTGAAATACTCCGAATTTTCTTTACCAAAAACAATGGTACAAAATGAAAACAAAATTTTTTTAGCCAGAATTTGAACTTGGTTTGTTGTTGGTTCTCTTCTCCACGTTGATGACCGACGACTCCAGACTTCCATGATTCACTAATTCACCAACTATCATATCGGGCGACACTGAAACCAGGCGGTAACTGCCCCTGCCTCTTCGGCACGGGGTAAGCCGGGGAAACAGTGTGCCTCCTATTAAAAAAGGGGGAGCATAAGACATACGGAGTTAGATATTCATTTTTAGTCACCAAATAAATCAAAATTTTCTCTTTTCTTTTAAAACGTATTTCAATTATTAAATATCTTAGAGGGATTCATTTTGGGGCATTATCCCAGTTTCACTGACAGTCTGTGTATCAGGATCAAAGTGAAGAATCAGTTTTTGATACGTCAACGGAACATAATTTTCCGCTTGCTCTCATGTTGGGAACTGCTCCCTACTCGTTCGCCACAATCCTGCTGCCTCACCATAAGATTATCCATCGTAAATTGCCCTTCCTGAAAAGCTGCCTTCATCCTGGCCCTAATTGCTTCTGGTGCCCCCCGCCAGTTGTATCTGCTATTTCTGTGTCACCACTCTTAAATCGGCATAATCTTGTAGTTGTACTCTGACCGGAGCCGGATTTTACGTTTATGAGACCAAGTGAACAACATTTCTTGGGGGCCCCTTCTATTTTTGTAATACGTATCGTAATAAAACGCAAGATTTGATACCTGTTCTGAGGTTTTATTGAACTAACAAAAGCACACGTATGTTTTTTTTTATCTTCTCTATTTGAAGAATGAAAAAGGGGTATTTATAGAAGTAGAGATAATTTACTTATTTCACTTGAATTGGTCCATTATCCTACGTGGGGCTTTTAGATTAGCTCAGCTATTATTGTCAAACAAATCAAAACAAAAATGGAATATTCATAGAATTATGATGTTTGATTTGACGTAATGTCCTTCATGGATCAATAATCTATCTCTATGTAACATTATAAATCCGGAAACAAGTTTAGTCTAGACATTTTACTTTTTACACACAGAAATATCATTTGGGATCGCTTAAAATCTTGGGACTCTTCAGCTGCCCTACCCGAAATACGGCCCTAATTCTGATTGCACAAAGGAACAAAGAACTCCTGGTTACTTGAACCGTAACTCGGGTTCATTATCCGTCGCCCAATGGACAACCTACGCCCTCACTATCACTCCTGTCCATAATCGCTACAGAATCCGCTTCTCGAACATCGCAGACTTGAAAATCAAGGCAAGATCTGACCCTCGGCAAACTAAGACGCAGAATGAGATAATTTGGCGTAGCCGATTTGACGTCATCAGATTTGACATAAACTCCCTTGGTTGCGTTTTGGCGTTCGAAAAAAAAAACAACAAAAAACAAAAACAAAACATTTTGATTCATTCACTATTATTAAAAGGTGAAACTTAAAAGCCTTGAGACTGAAATTTTAACTTCACAGAAAAATACATTTATGCTGTCGATAAAAAGTTCCACCTTTGAATGATTAAATCAATCAACATTTTCCATAACGCAAAAACACCAGTACCCTTTATTCAATTACTCTACAACAACATAATAAGTACATTAAGAATGAAGTTCAATATGGGTGCAATGATTATCAATTTAGTCTTTATAGACTATTTAGTGTATTCCACAGGGCGTCCCTCAACTTGAAGGTGTCTGTTAATTCTAAGCTTAAAAAATGAAATTTGATACTGTGCGGTAAAAAAAAAGCTAAGATTCTGTATCGTCCAGAGTTTTGACGTCATAAACATTCAAAGAGTCTCTCGGACTATTGAAGTAGTTTTGAAATTTCAACATGATGTTGCAGCTGATCCATTCAACTGCCTTCTTCAGGTGCATAGCCCGAATGTGATGATTGTGAAACTGAATCTTTCTTATAACGTTGGATTCGGGTGATATCTTTCTATTTCCTTTTTAGGCCTGAATCTCTATGCCTTCTTCCCGTTGATTAGCAGAAGCCTCATCGGGTCGAACTCTGCACTTGTCTGACTTAGACACCCAGTCGACATAATGTGCGCTTCCTCTTGTGGTTCTTTTCAGTTTCTAGAAAACAAGGAGTTCAACGTCTGATAAACTCTTCAAATATTCAGTATTCTTTATTATTAAGATTTGAAGCATTCGTGGAATTTTCACGGTTTGAAAAAAAAAAAAGAGAAGGTATTTAACGATAAAAAAAGATCTAATTATTTTATGAGTTACTCCATTCACGTTTTATCTATATTATTTTTCTCTAAAAAAAATGATCGTTCTTTTCTCTCTTTCATTGACATTTCCCCCTCTAAAAGTCTTCATTACCCTTTCCCCCATCCCATCTTTTCTCTCACCCTCCTTTGCTTTTAGTCGAAATTATTTTCTCAACTCTCCCTCTCTTTTTCCGCCCTCTTAATCCGCTTCAATCTTAAAATACTTTTAAATTCAGCGAATCGCTATTCAACAAAATAATTATTTACTCGTCCCTTTTTTTTTTTTAGCGGTTTGAAGGTAGGCTTGTTGCTGTTGGTGAACTGCGTACAGCAGTGACTGTTTTCCTGTTTCTATCTCTTTTTCCATTCTCTTACAACGTGATCTTCAGCGTGACATGATAAATAGATCTGGTGGTACTTACGCGTATTAATGAAAGAAAAATCTGCTTTTCTCACAAACAAAAGTAAGAACGGAATAAGGGAATTATAAGGAGAATCTAAAGATTGTGGGTTAGTTACCGTAACAACAAAACGTACACGTCGTAGCGAGATTTCTGTTAGCGCAATACCATTGAATGCATTTACTTGGCGAATAAAGGAATTTTTAGCCCAATTGGTATCCTAATGATAATAGTGAGGTGTCTGAGTTCACGCATATTTTTATGATAATGATTTGATTTTTGTATGTTTGGTGCAAAAGCCGAAAAGAAAATGACATCAATGCTGAAAGAAGAAAATAAATGAAATGATTAGTGATATCCATACCTCATATAAATGAATCATTGTAACCAACCCGTGCACTGGACCTAAAATTATGTGGGAAATATATATATATATATATACATATATATCCCCTCTCCCCCCCAAAAACAACCCAAAATTTAGGCATTGTTGGTCCAAAATGATAATGTAGACCCCCCAAAGCACTTAAGCAAAACAAAAACAAAACAAACATACGTTTCGGCCAGGAGCACACATGCATACGCACACACGTACTCGTACAAAGAGAGAAGAATCTGTAGCTCGTTCAACTGGTTCGTCGGGCAGGCTATTTGTGGGGCTACGGTGATCTGATTGCTGCATGAAATAATGATACCTTTTTGTGAAAAAGGAATTTTTATCTTACATTCTTTTTGCGTAGGAATATTCTGTAACGGAATATCGATATCATTATTTCACAGGTCTCATTATTTTATGCAAAAATTATATTTTTCCCTTCTCTTTTCCGTTTTCTCTTCCATCTAATATTATAAATAATGATCCGATTTGTACATATTTCTATGTTTGTTACCGTAATACAGCTAAACAGCACGTCGCAGCGACATTTTTGTTGGCGTGATGCCCTTAAAATTCTCTCGGGGGTAAAGCAATTTCCAGTCCAATTTCCAACCTAATGATTATGTGGGGTCTGCATCATGCTCAGTCCGATAAATCTATATTACAATGATCAGATTTCTCTGAGGTGATAACTTCGGGTATATTAATTGCTAATTATAGAGTAGCTTCCCTTATTTATTTGCAAGTAATTTATGCATATAGATACCAGTGTCACCCAATTGGTTTGTATGTTTATTAGATCATATCAAAGAATCACAGTAGAAACATAAGTGTTACTCTCTTCAAAGCTGAATAAGAGAGTAAGACTAATGTAGACTGAATGTGAAGAGCAATTAATGTAGTTGACTTTACTGGCTTTGTGAAGGTCTAATTTATCTTCAAACCTTATGAAAGGGAGAGAGGAAGGGGGTAAAATTCATACGGCTGAGAGTGGGCGGTGACAGCAAATGTCTCATCAAATGAAAAAAAATAATAAAATAAAAACTTTATCTAAAATTTTCCTTTCTCTTAGGCCCCAACCGAGTTGAAACAATGTTTGAAAGAGATGAAAATTTTATTTTTCCCTTTTCGGAAAGGATATCTTTAAAATAATCCCCCTAAAAGAATATTTGATATTTTTTTTAAACGGACTCGGCATCACAGTCAATAATTGAACCGTAGGGTCAAGATTCGAAGTCATGTAAAAAAGATTCCATCGGAGCATAGATATGGTCGGAATAAATTGTATCTATGACATCACTGGCGCATCCCAGTGGAAAACATCTAAAATGGAGTTTAAAAAAAAAAAAAAAAAATCCAGATTTTCAAGAAACTAGATCTTACAAATAAACCTGCCCCCTCCCCCTAAAAAACAAAAACAAAGAAAAAGTTTTAAAAAAAAAAAGGTTTAGTGGAGTACTGATGCCAATCTTCTGTGGAAAGTTTATAGACACATAAACACAGAAACATTTTTTAAAAAGAATAGAGTATTTTGCCATCTTTGATTGCTGCAGTCGTTCACTGTTCAGAATATAAATATTCTAAAATATCAATCTATCCGTAGATATCATTTAAAAAACAAAAAAAACAATCGTTATCTTGACCAGTACTATGCTAGATATGACAAACTATAAATAGAAAGTGTCTTGACTCAAGCTTACTGGCCGTCAGAGGCAGCCTTTTGGCGATTTGTTCAAAATTCAAAATTTCCATCAGAGTGGACAAATGAATGAGTTTATGCACTTCTAAATTACGAAAATATGGATGCAAATCCTTGCGCAGAGTATATCCAATTCCAATTCAACGATCAACACTTGGCGAAATGCAGAATGTCGCTGTAGCTGTCATCTCTAAGATTTATTATATCCGTCCGTTTTCCACGAAAGCTTCTAATTTATTCATCTCAGTGGGAATGCAAATAGCCGTTTCCTTTCTTGGTCTAAACCAAAGGGGACAAATGTCTCTGACTAATGTGCACCAGCGATGCTGATATTCGTTGAGGAAGTCGATCCTGGTTTCTTCATAGAGTCAGAGAAATGTACAAGGGAAGTAACTCATCACGACTTGTCATATGTCGACCATGTTTCACGATCCGGTCGTCCGCTTTGAATTAAAGCACTTTAGAAGAAAGACGTGGCGAAATTACACCAAATACTCTACATTCATACAAGGAAATATTCATATAGGGAGAGACTGCGAAATTACACCATAGAGGAATTCTCATTTTTAGACCCAACTCATGAGAAGATAGCTATTGATTCATCTTTCCTTGCCTAAATGAAAGTCAGCTTGAATTTATCGGCATCCCATGGGACGGCTAAAGTAGGAGTGACTAAATATTACAAAAGTTGATATTATCTGCTACAGCAAAGTATTTTCAATATTTATTTCTAATGAGTTTTATATTATGCCCAATGGTGAAGAACTTTTATGAGTTGGCATAAGCCCATTAGAAAAAAAAGTAGGATTTATTACGTATGGATCGACACTTTCGATTAGGGGTCATAACATTTATGTGCCCTATCTTGGGTCAAAGTGACGCTCCCTGGCACCTTTACGTAGGATTCTACCATAAGATTTGTTAGCAAAAACTGTCAACATGGGTTTCTCCAGTTGGATGTCCGGCTAGCTGGCTGGCTATGTATGTATGCATCAGGTCGACAGGCTTCATCGATGGGGCTAAAGACCTGATCATTTCAACATTTACTCCTTATGCCTTGAAAAGAAAAACTTTAAGAAAAATTTCCTCCCAGAAATTGCTTTTTTTTAGTGCAAGTTTCAATTTACTAATTTGCAAGTTTATGCTAACTTGCTCCTTAATTTATGCCGGGTGCGCACGCTTGTTTTTTGAAAAAATCGACTTCCTAATGATCCAACAAAAAGCCCCCAATTTTTCAATTTGATATACCGTAACATGGCAAGCTTCCATAAGACGTTGGTCACGTGACGGTTTTCATTGGACTGACTGACCAGGCCCGTTCACCTTCATCTTGATATTTTTTTGTTGCTTCTTATCGTTATCGCAACTTTTCTCAGATTGGATTCCTTTTGGCTGTAAATAAATAAACAGTAACCCCCCTCCCATGGGACAAACTCATGTTTCTATTGTTTTATAGAAGTGGATTATTATGAGCAATACTTTAGTAGAGGAACATGTTGCAATGAGAAAATAAGTTCAACGGTAAACAGTAGAGATATCCAATTCAAAATAAAAGAAGACTGACGACTTTGGTCCAAAACTCCCTGTGGGCTGTTTGCGTGAGCACTCACATTTTGACAACAGCACACAAGAGAAATTAGTGTGCGCACAAAGGATCAGTTACCTAAAATAATTCAGTTATTAATATTTATACTCATGAATATTTTCATAAAAAGTTTTTTAACGTCCGTCGTAGACCTTCCAAGATTCACCATTTGTCAATGAGAAGGGGAGAGCAGAATAAACTTTCTAGTGATAGACCCTAGCTTCGGACAGTCATTGTTATTGCTTATTTTGACTCTTGAATTGTGAGATAAAGGGTAGCTTCTGGGTAATTTCCAAGTTCCAAATTTCAATTCTGCAACATGAGAGCGTATGATTTTACATAGATACCATCCATATCAGAATAGTCTACGCCGTCTTATTGCAATGTTCTCACCAGTCATGGTCACCATCTTGTATTTTCAATGACTTGCATGTATTATCCAAATTTCAATTCTCGAGAACTATGTATAGTACAAAATTTAACTAGCTACGCCCTCCATATCAAATATCATATATCCATCGCTGATAAAAAATTGATCTGAAAACAATTGTGGCTCAATATCAAATTTCTTTTGAGATACCCTTAATCATAAGTGCACCAAATCATTTGCTTTTATCACAAAATGCTCAAATCGCTTTATATTTACTTATAAGCAGTCCCACTACTAACTAGTTGAGTTGGATCTTCAAATACTACATTTGCTCAGCACTAATTTCCAGTTCTGATTTACAGCTATATTTGATGGAGGGTTTTCATACGTATCGTAAAGAGTACGAAGATCTGTTTCGGATTTTGCCGAGACTTCACTGAGTTTTTTTTTTTATTGAAAAGAAATATTGACTCCTTGCATCGAATTCAAAAGTGCTCACATACTTTTGTCACAGTAGGAAAAAAAAAAATTGCCAAACATAAGTTTTTTTGTGCACTCTGTCAACTAGAAAATAGAGGGGGGGAGGGCATTGCTTCTGTCTCAATTCGATTGGATAAAAGAATATCTTAATGCCGTGAGGACAATGAATTCGCAGAAATTGGATAAACCTATAACTCTAAGTGAAGAGGATATTGTGTTGGAATGGTAAATGTCATGACACCTAAAGAACAGAAAAATGATGAATGCCAGTTGATCCAGAGAACAATACTCAGAGAACACAGCAAATATAATACCATTGGAAGAAGGAAATGCAAGGACAGTACAGTAAACACCAAGTTATCAACAGAGACAAGAATGGTCAAAAATCGGTAAATATTATTCAAGGAAATAGATCTTGTCTACAAGCAGACAATGAAGAACTAAGTACGATCATCGCAAGTGCAGCAACAAAATCTTTTCAATTTTATTTGAAACCGCCAACCAAAACTGTCACTAAAACTGTCAACCTAGGTTTCTTCAGTTTTTAAGTGATTCTGACTGGCTAGCTATCAATATGTCATGCGTTTTTTCTGTCTGTTTTTTTTTCTTCAGATCATCTTAATTGTTTTTGTTATTTTTTTTACTGGGGGTTCAGTTTATAATGTAAACTTATGCTAAATCGATCCCTTAGTTTGTACCCGGCAGCGTTTATACTTGTTTTTTTTAATAAAAAAAATAATCATTAAATTCGAACTTTAGTGATGCATCAAAAATGCACGTTTAAGAAAGTGATTTTCTCATTGACCCCCAACCCCGTTTACCAATCTCCCTAATTGATCGGCCCCAAACACGGCATGCTGCCAAAGGACGTTGGTCACGTGACGGTTGCCGTTGATTGACTAACCAGACTTGTCCGTCTGAAAATGTTTATGGATAAAAGTCTTTCGGAAAGTGCTAAAAAAGCCCAATCTAAGTCTTGCCGTTTCTGTGCCAACACGACAGATCAATCTTCAGGTGCTCTATATCCTTAACGGATATCAGTGCCATTGATTCATTCTTTGAAATGGCTGTTAGTTCTTCATGCTTCTGTGATCTTCTGTCTAACGCCATCAACTGTAAGATGCCAGGCAGACTACATCAGCACCTCCCCCCAAACACCTTCCCTGGTAGCGAGCTTTCCAATTAGGTTTTTTTTTTTCCTTGATGATAGATTCAAGTTTTATGGCTTCATGACCAAAAACCCGTCCCCCACTCCATCTCCAACCAACGATATATTTTATTGCAAAGTACTTTGTAATACGCAGTGGTTGGTGCATTACGAACTACTTTATCAATTTACTTTATCAATCAAAGGTGACTAGACATGTTTAATCAAAGACCTGAATATGACATACAGACGCGTAGCTAGAGATATTGGGGTTTCATGGGGCTTGGCTCATTGAGAGTACCGCCCCAAACATTTACTGAAAATATTCAGTAAAAATGCAGTAGGGGCCTCTCAATTGGGGATCGTTTTCAAATAGCCCACCTAATCTTCCTCAGCTGATTATATATATATATATATATATATATATATATATATTACTTGGGCTGAGTACCAAGTCCGTAGCCTGATGAGAAAAAAAGCATTTATTTTACAAAACGAATATTTATTTTAGAATTTTTAACTACTGGTTGTATTTTTTTTTTAAATAATGATTTATAATTATCCTTGTAATAAAAACGAAAAACAAAATATATTGAATATTCATTTCCCCAAATAATCTTTCCAACGTTCCCAATCCAACGCTTCACCATTAATCGAACATCAAGCAGTGAAAATAACAGGTAGGAATTCACACGATAACTTTGTCATCCCTTGGACTCATTTATGCACCCTTATATACTTAAGGTAAACAATCACCTTCTTGAAACCCTGGGGACCAGACATTTCTTGGAATTCAGAATATTTTTAATCTCGGTATGGCATCGATATTGCGAGCTGTTTCCGCTGATTTACGTCCCATTTCCAACTCGTACAACTAAATTGACCAAATTTGCTTCCCCACATCCTCGATTAGACAACCTCAAATAAACCAGAATAATGAGAGAAAAAAAGTCCAGTTTAAATAAAGGGAGAAAAATCCATGCTTTAAAATGGTATATCACATAGACATAAATTACAGTTTATTCCAAACATAAGCTTAAATGTTTAAAATAACAAAAACGTAATGAGTTTTGCACCAGTTTAAAAATACCTTTCAATATGCTGCACCAGGATTTCGAAAAGAATATGGTTGAGATTGGGTATATTTGGCGTCGAATGGGAGCTTTGGTTTGCAGACAACGACTATAGAAAAAAATGTTCGGTTTTTAGAGCCTCTTGGTTTTTTCTGCACTCCAGATAAGAGATTGCGAACCCGTGTATTCATATGGAACCAATTGATAATGCACACATACTATTTGTATTTCTTAATCTACATTCGCCCATCGGCCTATATTTAATCTGCAATAGAAAATATACTTATGACTGAAAGCGGATCGAATTACCTATGAAGACTCTCAAGATAAGAAATATGCTTCCAGTTTTTGTAATAAACGAATTTGCCTTACCATGCTAATATACTTGCATCTGCTCCGTATTTCTAATTATACCAAAATCTGACTTGGAGCGTCAATGGATGGAGTCCTTTGAATTTCGTTGATGAAACATTTCAGACAAGAATGTAAGAACCTAAGAATGACCAGGTTTCGCAATAAAAGGTAAGAAAAAAAAAGAATAAAGATATACTAGAGTTATTTATTTAAAGTTCATATACAATAAATTTCATTGGGCATAAAATACACTTTCTATATATGAACGTTGTATCTATATTGTCTAATGCTGAGGTTCATAGTCAGTGTAAGAGTTATTTGTTTAATGTTACTTCTGCCTTGGTTGTATGATATAAAATATCTAGTGATGACACAGCTCACAGTAAAGTAGATTCATGCCTTTCCCCCCAGGACAGCGCTTGAAGGACTCGAGCTGCCTCAGCTGAAATTAGAACTTGGTTTGCTGAATCCATTCCCCTCACTAATAACGGATTTATATACCAGGGAGAAGTTGATATATGCCTTTCCGAAAAGCATTAGTGCTAAGTGAACAAAAGATGCCTCAGGCAGAGCTATGTTCCGATCCTCACCGATACGGATAATATTCAGTGGGCTTAGAACAACCAGGAGTTGCTTTGGTAATTGTTTCGTTGGGGTTCGCGAAAAATTACCCATTGAAAGAGATACAAAAAAATGATGGACAGCGTCTATAATAGATACCCCCCTTTTTTTACGACCCTCAACAAACAATCACCGTTGCTTTCTACCCCTCTGATTCTTCCTTCCAAAGATACTTCGTGTTTAATCTTATAATAGTACTAGTAACACATACTCACTAAAAGTTAGGATATAAAACTCCCTCGCTCGCATAATGAATATGTAAAACATTCAGGAAATTGTTATCCATTTTAGAGATGTTCAAAGAATGAAGAGATCTTTGCTTATACGGATGTAAAATAACGTATGTTTGCTGTGCTTAGCTTCCGTATAAGCAAGGATTACCAAAATTATTGATGGGGTCTATTATTGGTGTCAACCGGGTCGGTAATTCATGGTGATGCCACCTTTTAGAACATGCACTATTCCCAGGATATCTAGGATGTTGGTGATCTCTTTGTACTAATACATAATACATGGTTTGAAATGATTCTACCATATTTAATGTGACGGCGTGTCTATATTTACTAACAATTCTATTCATCATCAGTTTTCAAAGTACTTTGAAAATGTTTTTATTTAAAATCGAATAACTTCTTCCATAGCTTATTGTTCATCCTTCAACAAATTTTTCATTGTAATTCTTGACATTTGGGAATATAATGTTGACAGTTATGAGCATTTACAAAAATCTATGAAAAAGGGACATCGTGTGGATAGATAGGTTTCGTTTAAAAAAAAGAAAAAAAGAAAAGAATTATAAAGAAACTTAGTGAACATTTTTTAGGCAGTCCTCTAGGTGCCCCCCCCCATGATGATGTCACCCGGGGCGGATCGCCTACTCCCCCAGCCCTTTTGGTCCGCCATTGCTAAAGATGTCTCGCTTCAACCTCCCCAATAATTCTCCATCACTTGTCGCATTTTTGATAAATCCGATTATAATGGATAATCGATTGGTGAAAATCCCATGTTTCTATCTCCATTAGTTTCCGAGTTATTAAGCTCCAGAAAGCGTGACGATTGGGCTCGGTCACAACTAGATTTAATTATAAGTGTCAGGAGTAAATATGAAGAAAAACAAACTTCTCACATGTATGTCACAAAACACCAACAAACGAAAAAAAAAAATGGATCAGCCAGACCATTCGACTCATCTTACAAAGATATCATTCGGAAAATGTCGATTCATGATCATTAATTAATAAAATCAATGAACTCAATTTGGCCCATCGACATATTCAGGTTCAGACTTACCTGCACGACCTTTATCGAATTTCATTGTTCAGTTTAAATCATAGAATGAACAGCTATCATTGAGTGCTGTTTCCTATTTGTGTTTTTAGATGTTGTAATGTAATTGGGATGGGGGGTTTGAGGGGGTGATGGTGTGTGTCGGGGTTGACATTGCTTAGAATGTTTGGAATCTAAAAGATTAAAAGTGAGTAACAAGCATTTATCAAGTTTAGGATCAAGCTTTCGGTTTGTAAAAAACAACATCGAATGCAGGTGTTAATTTACGGGAGTTCTTTATTAGAATGGGAAGATCCCATCCATTCCGGAAAAATGAGAGACAGAGAGAAGATAAAATAGACACAGAGAGAAACAGACAGACAGAAGACAGAAAAGAGGGGAGGCAAAGAAGACAAACGGAGAGGCAGAAGACTGAGATAAAGGGACCAAAAGAAAGACAAATGACAGGTAAGAATGTTAAAGAGAAAGGTAAATGAGAGAGAGAAAAAAGGTACTCGATAGAGAGGGGAACGAAAGAGAAATAAAGGAAGGAAAAGATAAAGAAGGAAGAAATAGAAAGAAAAAAACTGCAGAAAGCAATAAAAGGAATTAAATGCCCAAGTGGTATGAAAGAGAAGAAAAGAGATCGATTATTTAATGGACATTGATTAATAAAATGGATTCTAACACATTATAGCTGGTTCAAGAACAAAGTAAAGAGACAAAAAGACCAGCGAAGTCTGACATAAAATGAAAAAAAAGATTGAGTAAGTAAAAGATATACAAAGTTAATCATTTTTAAGGATCACAGTAGCGACTCTTTTCTTATACTGACGCCATATTGTCTCCATTCCATTGCATTTTCCATTAACAACCGCGGCTTTTGTAGCATGCATCACAAGGTTATGCTCTTGGCTTCCATCTATTTCTTTCAACAAGCAAATTAAGCTAATTCTACTTGAAATCAGCTGATCTTAAAGCATTTATCACTAAGGGCTCCTAACCAAAACTAATTGACGTAGAACCATTTAATTGCAAAATTTTAAGAGATAGTCACATCCATTATTCTTTTCATTGTGTCAATATTTTCGCTCTCTCAGCCGAGTCGGTGGTAATAGTCGACAACCAAAAGCTTAGCTTGTTGGATTTAATATTTTTTTCCATTCTGAATGTTTCCCGATGTACTTAGACAACTATTGATTGGCTCAGATCAATATTCCTTAAGATCATCGAAAGGGATATGTATCGTACCGGCCGCGGGAAGATGGCACGAAAATTTTCTGGGTAGAGATTTGTATCAGAACTTCTGAAGTCGATACGATATTTTCATAAATAAATAGTCTTTTACCGATAGGAGAATATAGTGTGGTGTGCTAAATGGGTTATAGAAAATGAAAAGAGGATGGCTAAAGGACATGGATGTGTGTGCAGCATAGATGGGTAGGAAGCAGACTATAGCTTACCACTTAGGTTGAGTAGAGCTTTTTCTTTCTTTTGTCAGAATCAAATGATTGAGTTGATTTTGTTTTTTTTACTCTATTTTCGTACGTAACAATCAAGGATAACAATGACTAGAAGAAAGACGAGTGACGTCATGTACATATAACAGTGACAGTGACGTACGCAAAAACTGATGACGAATTCACTCTCACATCTAAAGCCCGACCCAGGTTGGTTTGTTACGATAAGTCTTGCAAATCCCATTTATTGTTGAAATGAGACACAAAGTTTTGGAATAATATTGTATGTTTTTTTTTTTTTTTTTTACATTTTAATGAAGCAAAGGAGTTTGACCTTAGCGCAGCCAAGCTTGTGTCCAGGGCATTTTTACAATTTTTAGATATTTTATCTTGAACCTTTTGGATATTCTAAAATTGGATTGGGATGGCAATTATCCTTTGTCTTCATTTCTACCTTTTAAATGTCAACAATTTTCATGAAGTTTATTTGATATAATTATTTACAAACAGGCGCAGTTCCAAGGAGTAGAGACCCGCACAATCTCTTTGCTTGGGCGCACACTGAATCAGAAATATTCATTTGTAAAGAAAATTCATTAACGAAAATACCAAATGATTATAAATTTACCTAAAAAAACTAAACGTTATATATATATATATATATAATATATAAATATATATGATATATATAAATATATATATAATATATAAATATATATGATATATATAAATATATATATATATATAAAATATAATATATAATATATAATATATATATAAAATATATATATAAAATATAATATATAATATATATATAAAATATAATATATAATATATATATAAAATATAATATATAATATATATATAAAATATAATATATATAATATATAATATAATATATATATATATAATATAATATATATATATATAATATAATATATATATATATAATATAATATAATATATATAATATAATATATATATAATATAATATATATATATATAATATATATATATATAATAATATAATATATATAATATAATATATATATATAATATATATATATAATATATATATATAATATAATATATATATATAATATAATATATAATATAATATATATATATAATATATATATATATAATATAATATATATATATAATATAATATATATAATATATATATATATAATATAATATATATATATAATATATATAATATAATATATATATATAATATAATATATATAATATATATATATATAATATAATATATATATATAATATATATAATATAATATATATATATAATATAATATATATATATATAATATAATATATATAATATAATATATATATATATAATATAATATATATAATATAATATATATATATATAATATAATATATATAATATAATATATATATATATATAATATAATATATATATAATATATATATATATAATATAATATATATATAATATATATATAATATAATATATATATAATATAATATATATATATATAATATATATATATATAATATAATATATATATATACATATAATATAATATATATATATACAATATATATATATATAATATAATATATAAATATAATATAATATATATATAATATAATATATATATAATATAATATATATATATAATATAATATATATATAATATAATATATATATAATATAATATAATATATATATAATATAATATATATATAATATGATATATATATAATATAATATATATATATATATATACACATACATACACACACACAAGTCATCCACAGACAGCTGTTTATATTAAAATATCTCCAGTGTAGCTATAGACTATCCAGTAACCCTTCCAGTGCCGCTTGGTAAGGTCGAAACCTGCGCTTCAGATATCTATGTAAATGAAATTGCCATTCTTGGAGAAAAAAAAAAAATGAAAAAAAAAAAAAGAAACCTACTTGATAGTTTATGAATGCTATAAACTTTTGTTCAGAAAAAAGATCAAATTACTCGAGATCCTAACACAAACATTTGTGTAGCTTTCAACAGGATTTATTATGCTATTCAGTTGCCAGTTACACCCCCCCCCAGTTTAGTTAGCTGATCATCATTATCTCCGAGCTCCCTTAACTCATTCAGACCCCTAAGCCCCGGTGAATCAAATGAATTTATCGTTCACTGGCGAATATTGTATGACATTCTGAAAAAAGTTATAGCGGATAGAAATAGGATGACTGAAGGACAAGGGGTTTTGCGTAGTGTATGTTGGTCTAAAAAGCTTTGCACCACCTTACAAAATTCCTCTCGGAGGCCCTGATAGTATGGCGCTAGAGAGTGACCGGACTAAGTGACCGATACAACAAAAGTCCTCGAACTGTTTTTAATAGCTGAAAAAAAAAAAAAAAAAAAAAAAAAAAAAAAAAAAAAAAAAAACGAAAACACGATTTTCCACGAAATGTCCATAATAATGAGTGAAAAAGTATGTTTTCGCGAGTTATCTAAATTTGAGATGAAAAGTAACGAATGTATTTGATAGCGGTCGATTTTATGCCCATTCAAATTACGAGCGGAAAGAAAAGGACTTTAAAACTACTGTCAATAGATACATCTTCCTTTACATCGCTTATCATCTTAATAAAATCAGCTAGTCTCCTGGGTCTCGCATGACAAACGTTTCTTGAATGTTTTATTTGTACAATTAATGAAATATGTTAATTCTAATTCTCAGCACAATCATTGAATACCGAAATGTTCATATGGAAGAGTTAATAATACCATTGAAAAATTGATGGAAAAAATTCAATTGTGAAAAATTGATCTTATAATGTAGACATTGGTGACTAGGGCGACATTGTTGTGCAAACATATTGCTCTGGTTCCAGTAGCAAGAAAGTTTTATGGTGGGCATGTTGCTAGCTCCAAGCTGCCTCCATTGCCCGACTGAAAAAGTTTTCTCTGTCGGACTAACCCCCCTACGGGGTTACAGCTGCCCTCCATAGCAGGAGGAGAAGTGAATTCATGCCTTTCCAAAGTTACGCTCCAACTTAGCGAGAATGGCAGACAGTTGCTGGACATCACGATTCACAACGTGGTCTCATGCGAAACTGTGGCCAACAAAATATAAGATTGCATGCTGAACTAGACAAATTCACAAAGTACTGGCTCTGCGACGCCCGTGGTAGAGATCCGACAAATCTTGGGGAAGGTCTATCCCCAACGACAGATACTAAAGGTTAATGATTAATCGGCTCTTCACCTTTTTTTCGTTAAGAAAAGCGACTATTTGGGGTTTGACAAGCCCCAAATATGGAGGTTTTAAATGGCTATCAATTCAAATAAAATGGCAACAATTATTTCCATTATGTTGATAGGCGATCAATACACGGTGGAATTATTGTGTTGGAACGTACATGATATTTTAGCTATAAAGTCTCCCAAAGATCTGAAATTTTGAAGCAAGAAATGGCTAATCTGGACCCGTCAAACCAAAGATAGCCAGAACCGCCAACGTTTATTGAAGACAGTGAGCGGGATATTCAGAGATTAATTGAGTTGTGTGTTAGAAGGAGGTTTATTTTTATGTCAATATCCAATCATTTGTCAGCAGCTTAATTTAAGTTTATCAGTCATTTTTTTTTTCAAAAAAGAGCGCAGGTATCTTTTCGTGCCTCCATTTTGAATTAATCAATTTTTTTTTTTTTAGATAACACTTTGTGTCGGCTTTCGCAGAAGGGGGGGGGGGTACAAAAAATAAATAAATTGATAAATGATCAACTTGGATCACGTTTCAAGTACAGTAAAGATGGAATAATCGATTGGTGTCGACAGTTACGGCATTCAATCTCTCCTAATCCTGACACACGGCGAAAATACGACTACTATGTATTAAACATAGACACAAATGCCTGAGCAATCGATGGCATTGTAAGATGTCCACAAACAAAAACAAACCGGCGGTTGATTTATAGCATAGAGGGATAGTACGGTTAAGGTTACTTTTTTGGCTATTGATATCTTTCAACATGTCCATCACTCCAGCTGCAGGGTTAGTGCTCTTTGGGGTTAATATTTTTGGGTTAATTTTGATATTTTTTTTTAGATTAAGGTTAGTGTCGTCTGCTTCTTTGACTTCAAATTCGCCACCAGCGCCTGCCACTCTACAGCTAGGGCGATGGGTATTTTAAAAAGGAAAGTTTACAATTGCCCCCGCCCAAAAAAAAATGCGCGAGCATCTCTAGTACCGATGGCGGTAATTGACTGACTGACAAGCTGATACATCGAAACACTCCGACGACATCTAGTTTCTTCCGCTTTCTCCTACGTATATCTCAAAGTGCAAGGGAGACAACTCAGATTAGTCTCAATTGACAGCCTCCCTGGATGGCAATCTGTGAGATCGAACTAGTTTATCTATGATTTGCCTTTCAAGCTAGTTGAGTTTACGGCCTAGTGGATAAAAGCGTTGATTTAAGGTTTTCTTGTTGACTGTTTGGCAGTCATGAGTTCAATCCTAGGGTTAGGTAGCGCAAAAAAGTACCCCGGTTCATTTGGAGAGACAGACAAACGGCATTGCACAAACAAATTAATAGTAATATTTGCTTTGGTGTACGTAAACGATGTTCAACCTACCTTAGAGGGTCACCAAGAAAGGGTCAAAGTGTAATCTTGTTCTCTCAAAAAGTATAATCAAACAACAGATCACCAGAAATTAAAAGAATAATGAGATTAAAAGCATATCTATATTGAACTGTGCGCTATATTGAACGCTCAACATTTGCGACTTTATGTTCATGACTTTCTGACCTTTGACTTCATTATTTTTTTCAAACAATCCAACCCTTTTTTACTCCAAAGACTCACAAACTGTAATAACGTTTTTCTATACAAAGTTTCTATCTATTTTCTTAAAAACGAAAGATTTGCCAACATGACCGCTTCATCATCATCATCAGTTCTTTAACGTCCGTCGTTCGACATAGACCTTCCCCAGAATTCGCCTCAATTCTTTTTCATGGGCGTCACAGAGCAAGTATTTCCTGAATTTGTCTTGTTCATCTCTCCATCTTGTGTTTTGTCGGCTTTGGTTTCTCATGTGATCTCTGGGGATCCATGTTGTGAGTCATGATGTCCATCAGTTGTCTTTCATTCCTGCAACATGGCTTGCCAATGCCATTTGAGTTTTTACTGTACTGTCTTGTGAGCATGATTCTCTCATGCGCACGTTGCACACTTCACAGTTAGGTCTGTCTCTAGGTTTGGTTCCATGTTTCAGCTCTATAAGTTACTATTGGGAGGATGCATTGGTTGTATACTCTTCTTTGTAGGATTATTGGGGTCGTCTGGTTTTTGAAAACTAAGCTTGTTCTGCCGAAGGCTTGCCATCCCAGCGTGATTTGTCGCTCGATTTCCTCTTTTGAGGATCTCATGGAGATTCGTTGTCCTAGGGAGATGTAGTGGTCTACTTTGCTGAGTTTTGCATCTTCTATCTTGACAGTTACGTTCTTATTCTCAACAGGATTATCGCACATTATTTCCGTTTTACTGAAATTCATGTGTTGGCCGACTTTTTTGCTTTCTTCGTTTAGTTCATCTAGCATTAGTTGGAGGTAGTGTAGGTTCTGTGCGAGAAGGACTATGTCGTCTGCAAATCTAAGGTTGCTCAGATATTCGCCGTCTATTTTGATTCCTCTATTTTCCCAGTCCATGTTTCGGAAGATCATCTCAAGGTAGGCTGTGAAGAATCTGGATGAGCTGGTATCACCTTGTCTTACACCTTTTTGGAAGCTGGAACGGTTCAGGGTCATTATGTAGCCTAATGAAGAAGTTGCTGTGATTGTAAATGTGTTGCTGTACTTTAAGATATACAGGGTCTACACCTTGTAGGGTGATGGCCCTCATGACCATGGGAATTTCTACAGATTCAAATGCCTTCTTGAAGTCTATAAATGATACAGCAAGTGGCATTTTGTATTCTGCTGCCTTCTCTTTCAGCTGATTTATCAAATGAAGATGGTCTATGGTCGAGTAAGTTTTAACCCAAACCTGTTCTCGTGGTTGATTTCCGTCTAGTGTTTCATTAATCCAGTTGGTGATGATTTTTTGAAAAGTTTGTATATGCAGTTGAGCAGGCTCATAGGTCTGTAGTTGTTGAGGTCTTTGGAGTTACCTTTTTTATGTAGAAGCTTTATGATAGCAGTGTTCCAGTCTTTCGGGACTTTACTCTGTTTTAGACAAGTTGAATAGAATAGGTAGCTTTCTGTTGACGCTCTTACCAGCTTTTTTTTGAGTAGATCGATGGTGATGTTAACTGGTCCTGAGGCCAAGAGACACAGCGACCATTAGCAAAATCTCAGATTAAACCAGGAACTAATTGAAAAGCGTAGAAACCTCAAACCATCAACGACCACGAAGGAAAAAAATAGAAGAAATCGAACTGAACAAAACAATAAAGAAGAAACTAAGAGAAGACAAAAGAAGGTATACGGCAGCAATCATCGAGACCAAACGTCGGGGCTTTAAAGCAATGAACAAAGCTCTCAGTGCAGCAAAGAAACATAACTATCATTCTCGAAGCAAACGGAGACATAACAGATAGAGACAGAATAGTTGAACGGGCCAAAGAATTTTGCCAGGAACTGTACTCGTCAAAACACGGACAATACAACAACAACGGCCAGGATACACAAGATGTCGAAAATCAGTTCGAGGACTTCGCCGAAGTTACACCATGGGAAGTAAAGCAAACCATCAAACATGACTGCTTACTTTAGAGCAAATATTGAATGTGGTTTGGGTTAAGATCAAGGGCTATTGTTAGGGATAGGGTTGGTGTTTCCAATTTTTCAAATATTTATCGATGTTATTTCGTCTTAATATTTGTATGCCCCGCTGTACTTCCAGTAAGATGACGTAAATAATGACGTATCATTATAATTACATTGTAAATAAAAAACCCATTGTAAAAACATAAAATACTTTTCTAAAAACTAACGAATTTCCGGATGGTTGTATAGTCTAATGGATTGAAAGCATCTGAAATTGAAGGAAAAAAAAATCCTTCTAGGAGAAAACGCAACTCCCGAGACGTGAATATTTACCGTCACTGCCATAGATCTATGTACGTCGAAGCAAAGATTACCAAATCAACTGATACGAGATATCCTTTTGTATGGACAATGGAATGAGAATTAAAGGTTTGGTTCGAAATCCCCAGAAGGTAACCAACTATGACAGGCATCCTGAGAAGGCCTGAGTGTATAACAACTGGGAAGTTGTAACTATAACAACCCAAAATAAGGTCTAGTTCGAGCAAATCGGTGTATAATAGCTATACCCACATGTGTGGGACTACAGATCTATTCAGTAGTATAGCTTTTGGTCAGACTAAGCTGTACATAGAAACTTTAGAAAAGCCAAATACCGTATGAAATGGTTGGAACACTGTGTCAAATGCAGAGGCATAGATGAATATTTGAGACCCCCCTCCAACATTCAGTGTAGTGGTTCCCCATCCAGGGTCCAAGGGCAGACATTTCAAAAGCTTTGAGTCCCTGAACTTGTATATAGGCCATACCTGTCAAGTTCCAATTTTAAGAATGAGTGAGAATCATGTGAGCAGCTAATTCTTCAAGATGAATTTTTTCTTTCAATTCCTGGTGCTTTTAATCTGTTAGACCTTCGAACCATCCGGAAAATAATTTTTAGAAGAAATATTTTTTTTCAGGTTATACGAGGGGGAGGTTCTTTTTATAATGCAATGCTATGGTCGGTTCTGACTTTCTGCTATCTTACCGGAAGTACAGGTATACAAGTATGAAGAATAAATAAAAGAATAATCCCGGAATATGAAACCCTAACTTTGATTACTATACGCCACATTGGCTCTGAAGTATTCCCTACATTTGGGACAGTAGAACATTAAGTATCCCTGAATGCTGTTCAAAAACAAAAAAAAATCTTGGTCCCTTTGGTAGAAAATTAATTATTTGACGCATAGAATCAATGATAGTATTACAGAAATGGTCATCACTACTTCTGGTAAGTTGGCAGAAAGTCAGTGCCGAATAGAGCATTATCGTTACTCTGTAAATAGAACCTCTCTCGTGAAACTTGAAATGTTTTTTCTCGGATGGTTCGAGGAAGTAATGGATTGGAAACACCTAAAATCAAAAATTCTTCCAGGAGAATTCACTGCTCACGTCTCGTAAAATTTAACCCAGAACTGAAATATTTTTTTCCTCTGGCATCATCATTTAGTACGACGTATCCTCAAAGAATCGTGACTTGTAGATAGCAGAGTTCTTTTCCTGAGTACAAGAAAGGATCATGGAGAGATCACAAGACAGCACAATAGAGAACAAACACGGGTCACACACACTATAACTCAAATAGCAACGGGCTGGCCATGTGGCAAGAATGTCAGACAACCACTTGACATCACGACTCAGAACGTGGATCCCCAGAGATCATACACGTACGAAACTGAACAAGTCGAAAAAGAAAAAAGGAGGGCCAGGCGATTTAGACAAGTTCAGGAAATATTAGCGCCGCGATGCCCACAAGATCTGGTAGAACTTGGGGAAGGTTTATCTCCAACGAGGGACGTTAAAATACTGATGATGACAACTAGATCTTTAGTAAAGACGTGAATATTTTCACTTCTCCTCTCCACCATATCTTGTATTTGCCTTGTAGAGATACTCAGTTCTTTCGACTTTTAGCCAACGCCACATACAAAATTGTTTACGGTTAGTTGAAAAAAAAGTATTTGTTTTTGGAACGAATCATTCTCTAATGTAGTCACATGGCCAACATATCTAAATAGTGTTTTACAAAAATTGCTTTACCCCCTCCCCAAAAAACACAAATAAAACAAACCCCAAACCCCCTGATAAACTAGTTTTACCGACTTTTAAGAGAAATTATTTAATTAAATTTAAAATACAATCAGCTAAAAATACCATACAATTATAGTTTTCGGTGAAATGAGACAATAGCTCTGCGATAGAAAATAAGGCTGGAAAAGCAATTAAAACATAAATGAGGCGTCACTGTTTGCTTGAAAATATATTTTATGACATCAATAAGCGAGAAAAAATACAATAAATAAATTTGAAGAAAATAAGGGAATAAAATGATCGTTCAAACGAAAAAAAAAAGACATTTTCAGCTGTACAAGTCAATCACCGAACCGGTTCGCCATTTGTTAAGCAGATATCGACAAATTTTAAGTGCAATGAAACAACAGCAACAGGAAAAAAAAAGCAATACATAATTAAACGAAAACTTACCTTGTACCAACTCGGGAGGATAGAGTCTGTCCAATCTTTCTTCATTTTTGTTGATACTGTCTTGATTTAACACGCAATAGAAATGCTAAACCAATCCGTTGACTGACTTTTACACGATCGGAAACCTTTTAGGAAATTTTCAAAAAGTCACTTTTAAAAATCTAACGATTTCTTAAACATAGTCCCTCAACCCATATCGACTTCTTTTTTAAATATATTTTTGTCTCACATCAATTTTTTCTTAGTCATTTTTCTCTGATGACCAACTTATAGCAAGGAGGAATAACGTTTTTTTTCTTTTTCGGGTATTATGGGAGTTATTCAATGTCCATTAATCAAATAGATCACTTGTTGATCGATTAAGTGAACTGGGAGAAAAAAAAAAGAAAAGATGTATTTGCAGGGATATCGATTCCCAGTTGTTAATGTCCAAGGGATTTTTATGAAGTTCTAACCGTTAGAGAGGGGAAAACTCTCGATCAGAACGAATTTTCACTCAGCAGCTAATCGAGTACACTAAGCTGCGTAATTATGGTAGTAGAATCCCTTCAATTGACTTGCATCTTGCCAAGGGAGTTGCGATGAGATCTCGTGGGAATGAAATCCTGGTCTCGACCAGACTTGAAACTTGCAAGAATCACTTAGCTAGCAAATGCAACAGAACCTGGGACTACGCCATCGGCTGTTCATACTCCTTTGGTAATCTCTTGAAACGGGTGCTTTATCTTTAAAATAATAGAATTATCGTGCATTGTTAGTGTTAAAGTCATACCCCAGTTCAATAGAAGAAACAGTTCTTTATACGGATATCCAGTGCAAGTTATGATTTTTCATCCAAAATTTTAGCGCCTTTTAATAGAGAGGGGGTTGTATTTTCGATGACTTTCTTGTACGATTCCATTCACACACGAATACGCATGCGTGTTTCGATTTTTGAAACATCCACCGCAAGTTTGGATAAATGGTTAGATTTATGTTTTGTTATTCTGTTGTTGTTTTTTTTTAAATTGCAAAGCAATTTAAAAAATATTATTGTACCATACACTAATCGTGAAATAAATTTGGGACACTGAGGCACAATTGAGTTTTATCTCAAGTCTGTTACAATGACCGAATCACACAGTTCAACTAAAAAATAGCCAGTTACTTTTTTTCTTTTGATAATTATGGTAGTTTAAATAATTAAAGAATATGTAATCGCAGAGAGGCATATCAGTTAACGGCACATAAAACTGAGTTCGAGGCTGAGGACATTCGCTTCACCCTAATGCCCCTTGGAAAAGCATGAATCCACTCCTTCCCTCGTTATCGGTAAATGATTGGGCAGTTGAAACACATTAGCCCTCTTAGGCAGTCCATCTTACGCGTGAAGTAAGCAACTTCTATTTGCAACTGAGAGATCAACGCGGCCCTATGCTCCACAATAAGCCAACAAAATTAAAAAGAAAGAAAATAATCAAAAAATTGAATACCTACATATGGTTTACAAACCAAAACCCAAATCAAACATAGCTGATATAACAGTCTTAATTCGTTTGAATTCCGTTGATAGAACTGAAACATAGTCATTATCAAGACCTCCAAGAAAGGATGCAGCCAAAAGAGGCCCTATTGTTTTTTTTTTGGGGGGGGGGGCGTACTGTTATGTATCGAAACGTCTGAGTAGATACGATGTATCCATTAATAAAATAGGTAGACTATATCGAGCAAACATACTATGGCGTGCTAAAATGGTTAGCAGATGAAAACACGACAGCTAAAAGGCCGTGTTTGTGGGGGAGGGGCACAAAACTTCTCAGCATTGCCTCATAAAATTTCTCTGAGAGGTCCTGGTCATTATCAATCTTTACAAATATCTTTCTATCATCTTTATTCTTCCTATATAACTTTTATCGTAACTCTTGGATTGTTATTATACAACCGTTAAACAAGTAGCATATAGCGGGAATAAAGAAGGAAAAACTTCCGATGAGATTCGAACCTGCATCCTTTATCATTCAAATCTCGTCAGGAGTTTTTTTTTTTTTTTTTTTGTAACTTCCGATCTATGCATTGCAGCTTAATCGGTCGTCGAATAACAACGATCGGAACGTTTCGATAAAGAAATGAATAAATATCATATAAGGAGGGAAAGAGGGGTAATTGATTATCACTTAGGACCTTCAACTCCAAGAATCCTGATTCTTTTTATTTAAACTTATTAAAAGCGTAATATATTTTCTGTAATCATATGCCCAAGAATCTAAAAAACAATTTTCATTCTGATCGGTTCAGCAGTCCCAAAGTTGGTTATTTTTGCACGTTGACACATTGTTCTTTACATATAAAATTTTAAACAAACAATCTGATCGACCGTAACCAACCAATTTTTCAATTCCTTTTGTCAACAATATAGCCAAATTTCAGGAAAATCGGTCGAGATTTGAGAAGATATCCCGATTGTTAACAGAAACAATCAACAAAAACTCACCATTCCCGCAGGAGAATTTTTCCACAAGCCTACATACAAAATCTCATTGAAATAAATTAAGGGATAACGAAATTATCCAATTGAGAAAAAGACACAACGACCACCATAGACACTCATAGAGAAAGATAGTCCCCGGCCTTTTTGCCGCCGGGGACAATTAATGATAATGAACTCTGCAGATATTTGTTAACGTAATTTCGAAGTAATGAATGTTCGAAGTCGATTATAAATGTCTTCTTATGATTAATCGTATTGTATTTTCAAAAAAGAAATAATAAAACCTATTTGGTACGAAAGCAAAATGTCATTAGTATCAAATAAGAACTTAATCGGGAAAAAGTATTGGTGTAAATTAATAAAGATTACATAATAAAAACATTATTTTGTTGCTTGCCGTCTTCAATGTGACGAAGTAGGGACCGTTGTAATTTTTTTTTCTGTAACTATGTTCCTTGGGTTGGTGTCACCCGGTACAGTAACTCAGGTTGTCAACCTTAGTGTTGCTGACTCAAAAATGTTTTCGACCACCAAATCGACTTCAAAGAAATGTTAAAAAGGCTAAAATGTAATTAAAAAAAGATTGATAATCTTTTTTGCCAATCTTGATAGTTGAAAATTCGTCTAAAAAGCTCGAAAATAGCTAGAAACTAGCTATAATCGCTGGAAAATAGTGCTAAAAATTGCAGTGAATGTTGATTTTCGCACTGCCAGAACATCATGGAGTAACCCCTCTGATGGTGTCGGTGTGCCAGAGACTGTTTCTCAGTTGGAGACTTCTTTCCATAATTGAAAATATCCAATCAGGGGCATAGCTGGAGATTGAGGTGGGGGTCGGGGCACCCTCCAATATTCAGTGAGATTTGTAATTGTGTAATGTTTGTAGAAATGCAGCAAGTGAACTGCTATTCATTTGGCTTTGGGGTGCCCCCCCATCGGGTGCTAAGGGGTGATTTTTAAATCAGCTTTGCCTCAGCATCCAGTGACAATCGACAATGAACAAACACAAATTTGCAACAGAGCTGTCATGTTTGAGTGCTGTAAATGGAAACTCTTAGCAAAACCTTTGGCAAGGTGTTGATGACATTTCGGTATTTTCAACTGCACCCTCTAAAAAAATTGAATCTGAGTTAAATGCAGACAGGATCTTGAAGCAAATACTAACCAGAAAGCACTCAGGGACTGCGTATTTTTGCCAAAGCCATTTTCACTAAAAACCGAACAGGCAATGAATATCGATTGCTTGTAAAATCCTATACATTAACTTGAAACTTAATCAAAATCAGTTCATGTATAGCCACAGCGGCTGTTTAGCTCAATGGTAATATCAAAGCTACTCTGAAGCGGTTCCAGGTTCGCAGGTTCGATTCCCACAGCAACCCCATTTTCTTATATATATATATATATATAGATAGATAGATAACAAGTGAGGCGAAGCATCAAGTAATTCCCGTGGATACTTTTGACCACAAACCAATCTAACCACGAAACCGGGGCACTATAGGCAGAAAAATTCCTCCGAAGCCTAAGACAAACACTTCCGTGAAAATTTAATCAGAATTAATTGAGAACTTCTGGAGATATTGTGGGGACAAACAAACAAACACGATTGAATATGTATTCCGAAAAGTGAGGTTAGATTCACAAAAAAACGCCCATTTTCAACGTATGGTTATACTGGCACATCTATTTTTTAAAATAGATATGCATATGTACAATAAACTCAGCAAATGCCTTCAGCAAAGATATCTTTAAAGAGATTCCTGAAAAAAAAAGAAGTTTTTTGTGACCCGTACGTTCCAACTTGTGGTAAGCTGGAACATGCTACTTTGGAGCACTCAGGTAATTCAAGAATAACGTTGGCATCATTTCAATTTTCAGTTTCAATGATGTATTTTATTAGGTAACTTCAACTGCACATTGATTGTCACTTCGGTTTATCGCCTATAAATTAGGTTTATTGTCCCACAACACGTCCTTGTATTTACTCTGGCTTGTACGCTGATAGATTAACAGGAAACACAAGTTTCTGTTGGCGTCACTTCGTTCCCTGTGTTGTACGAAGCAGGAAGAATGAATACAATGCCCTCACGTTCATGTGTGCATATTTCAGCAGCATCTGGCATTGTGAATATGGGGCTGTCAAAATCTTTGCTCGGAACACGTTTAAAGATTTTGGTCGTTAACTCATTATCCTCCTCCATTCCAACAACCAATGCAGCATATTAGTGCTTTTTTCCTGCCTCGCTAAACGTGCAAGAACATAGCACCCCCAACTCGTATATTTGAAGGGTCTCCACATTCCTGTCTGTTTATGGACTGCACACCGTCAGATGATTATCAGATACGATGTCTAAGAAAACAGTACCTTCTTCACTACTGTCTTCACAATCAGTCATCTCCGTGGGCTCTTCAACTAGTTGCCGTGTAGTCTTTGGTTTCTTCTGAACCCTCGAGGATGTCTTCTTTCCTCTCCTCAGTCTGCTGTGCGATTTTAAATCGCTCAGGACTCTTGTTCTCTCAACTTTTCTCCTACCTTTTCTTTTTCTGGGGCCAGCGTTAGAGAAGGGGCGATTTTAATCAATGTTTAAAGGATGATCTGTCAAATAAGAAGGGAAGAAATCATAATCGGTGAAGTCCCAGTTTAAAAGATAAATACCTGTTATCCTGAAATCTTATTCAATGTTGGGAGTCATGGCCCGAGAGAATGCTTCCCCAACTGACCACGGATTTCATATATCATCATAGTTTTTCTCTTGTTTTCCTTTCTCCACGCGTCAACACAAGAGTTGAAATGGCTTCTGTAAGGCACTAAACCGTTCCAACTAACCCCTCTCATCATGTTCCGACGAGCCCCATGCACTGATGACCTCAACAAATGCAGTATGCATAGCGCAAATTGGATTACACAAATTGTTTGCTGCCCCATTCCGAATACTTGCTACCAAACAATCGACAAACAAAAGTGTTCATTCCTGACTAGAGTATTTACTAAACAAATTGAATATTTCCAAGAACTGAGAAGTATACTTTAAAGTGTGAAAATACACAAACCTTTCTGTACACTCGAAAACTTTCTGCAACTTGATAACCATAAGGTTGAAAGGTTTTATGAGAAGCTTTCACAAGAAGGCAGCACAGTCACTGTTTCTGCTGAAAGTGAAGTATTTTAACTTTACCCACCATTCAACTGAACTCACCTTCCCCTTCCTCTTCCAACTTCGTTAGTGGAGATTTCAAAAACAAAAAAACAAAAACAGAATCTACTGTTAGAGGGTGTCACTGGGATTTTATTTTCTGATTACCTATACCAACAGAGAGTAAACAGTGAGCAGAGAGACGAATGGTTGTTCTCTGAAACTTTTTCCGTGTGTAGACGCAATTTTAGAACTATAACGAAAAACATTTGAACAAAGAATAAAACTGCTACATGATAGTGAAACATCAAAGTCTGGAAAGATTTCCAGGTTGTTTACTGATCCAAAGGTCGATGAACCAAAACTATTGAGCTATAAAATGTTTGGGCCGTATTAGAAAATTGTTGACAATTGTTTTCCAAAACGTTACATTCAACGAACACAAACAGTGACGAAAAAGCATACCTATGCCAACACATTTGTAAGGGGAATTAATTGCACATTGTTTTATGTATCGGTTCCTTCGATGTAAAAGCTTTTGATTCACTCCAGTTACAAATCAGGTAAGAGAAGCTCTATCCAGTCATGTAAACAGCAATATAATAGTGCTGGGTGATTTGAACTTTCCTACACTTGAGTGGGCAACTGATGATCCAACATCACACCAAGGTGTCTCAACGTCTCCAGATGATATAATTCAAATAAATTCCCTGTTAGATCTTATGGGTGATATTTTACTACCTTAACTAATGAATTAACCAACTCATGGTGGGGACATTTTGGGTCTTTTATTCATCAATGCGACTAGTGACCTTTACAACTGCACCACCACACAGTACCCTCGATTCTCTGATCATAGTATGATAGTCATGAAATTTACCAATATAGAAGTAGTCACATTCGATGATGATATTGTACCTCCCCAAGCTAAACTGAACTTTTATGATACGAATTGGGAAGCCATAAAGTTTGAGCTTTCGTTCATATCCTGTTCGTATAATTCAAGTAGAGAAGAATAATGCATAAGATTAACGAACATAGAACAAAATATAACATCAAAGTATACCACAGATAAAAGCAGCCAAAATCATCAGCGAATATATAGAAAAAGCTAATGTTTCAACGAACAGTGCGTACTTATTCTGCATAGAAGAAGGCATCTTGAAGCCCCTAATAAGTACAGAGATGAAAATCAAAGAAAGACATTGAATGATAAGATATCAAAAACTGAGTGACATTGAATTATCTCTCTACAAAGAGCGAGAAAATGCTGAAAATAAAGCCATAAAAAACATAGCCAGTGATTCTGAGGACTTTTTCAGCTACGTTCGAAAATTCCCAAAACCAAATCTTGAAATCAAAATAAATCTTATAAATAAACCAAAAGACATTGTAGATCACCTTCAAAAACTTTGTTGCCAAGTTTTCTGAAAGCTTGATGCTAGCCAGGAAATTTGTAATGTAAACGCAATTTATTCACCAGTAATGACGACGCCACTGAACTCCGAGACTTGGAATTCACAGAAGCAGATACTGAAAAGGCTATATCAGTGATAAACATAAATGCTGCTAGTGGTAGCGATGGTTCCCTGCAATTTTATTGAAGAATCACGAGACTGAATTAAGCGAACCACTCGACTATATTTACCGGAAATCATCAGATGAAGAGATATTAAGTGCAATAAAAGAAACCATTATCTGTCTTATACAAAAAGGAGGATTGAAAGGGATAGCTAAAAATTATGACTCCCTTACTCCAACTTCTTACCAAATTGAGTGCTTTGAGAAGATAATCCGAAACTCTGTTGCTTTGGAAGAAGATGAATTACTAAAGCAAAGTCTGTGTAGTTTTAGACAGCTCATGTCTAAGAATTCAAATATCCATAAATGTCGATGTTGTCTATTAAGACTTCTGTAAAGCATTTGATGTTATGGATCATCTTCTACTTCTGAGAAAGTTGAAGGGATTTGGAATTACTGGGAAAGCTGGAATATGGATCCATTCATTTCCAAATGATGGAAAGGAAATCGTTAAAGCGAATGGTGTCCTCTCCTCCACCCAACCAGTCATCAGTGGAGTACTCCAAGGGTCGGTACTCAGGCCTATACCTTTTTTTTCTTGTGGCAGTAGGGGATACCATTTGATACATTGAGTCTGTAGTGAAAATCTTCGTAGCATGGAAGATGGTATCAAGTTGCGAAATGGTCTAGATACAATCTGCATATTAGATAAAAAATATCATGTTCTTTAATCAAGATACATTTGTGTTCCTGCAGTAATATTCTGAATCTTCAGTTGGCAGAAGATATCAACAATAAAATACCCAATGGCAGAAGCATTGAAATGGAGGACCATAATAGAGACCTAGGTATGATAATAAGTTATGATTTAACATTCTCTGAACCTAATGTTACAATGGCTAAAAAGGACAGACGTCTATTGATATGAACTATCAGAACTTTTAAAATACATCTGCCATTGTTAGGCTTACATTATATAAATCACTGATTTTAACGAAGCCAGACAATTGTTCCCAGTTGGTGAGAGAACTTTCACTTCATACATCACAGAAGTAAAAAATCTTGATCATCGAGAGAGAGGCATGAAAGATACTTTATAATTTACACCTAGAAAATCCTGGAAGACATGACTAGATTTTACTGTGAACCTAGTCAAGACGATTCTAATCTGATAGGTAAGGTCATACCCAACTTGAAAAAAACTAAAAAAATTCACTAGCAAATAGACGAGTCTGAGAGAGAATGATGTTGCCATATGTGATTCTAAACTTTTTGACCGTTCACTGCCGCATTTTAAAAACACAACTGGCATCTAAACAGACAAATTCAAACAAAAACAATTTCTTAAACTCTTCACCCGATCTGTTATAGTTACACAGAGGCTGTTTTTGCTATTTGTTTGAGGTTTACAGGGCGGAGAGATGAACTAGATCAATTCAGAAAATACTGGCTCAGCGACGCCCATGATAGAGAAATGTGGCAGATCCTGGGGAAGGTCTATGTCCAACGACAGACGTTAAAAGACTGGTGATGATGAGGATGATGATGATGATGTGTTTTGTCGATACTTACTTTGACATGGTTTGTTCGGGGGCATTTATTTTGGGCTGCCATGGCTCCGTGACGCCCACGATAGAGTAGTGTGGCGATTCCTAGGGAAGGTCTATGTCCAACGACGGACGTTGAAAGACTGATGATGATGAATGATTCAGTTTCTCTTTTTCGGTTTCCTTCGCGTAGCCATGTCCACGATTTCTCGACTAGGATATTTTGTATTTTTCTTTGGAATTGCCGTATAGTTTTTTCTGTTTCCATTGTTCTTTTCTTACTGTCTGCTTTGCTGCTCACGTGTTTGTTTATTTTTTTGTTGTTTATTGTACTGCTTGAGTCATATTGTATGATTACTTGACTGCTTGTTTACAGATACTTTTCTCATCCTGTTTTGGACTTTTGGACAGTCTTCTATGCTGATGGGTTCTCTACAATCTTCTTTTCTCTCCATATCCGTATCATTTTAGAGGTGTAGTGCCTTGTGCATCGTCATAAGCTTCATCGTTCCCCAGTCAATTGATTGGAGCAATTCCTATGTCAATCCCCCCCTCCCAAAATAGACCAGTGTATTTTACTATCGATACTACCCACGTGTTCATTCCTTGTATTGAATTTCTGCTATCTAGTTTTATCAATAATATTTTTATTTATCCGCCTAAGGTATTCCTTTTCTATTAAAAAAAAAAATATTCTAGTTTTATCGCTTCACATACGAGAGCCCCCAGGTATTTATATCAGTCCTACGTGGTCAAAGATCTGATTTCTTTTGTTGTCTGGTAATTTGATTCCTTCCGTCACGGTGAGCCTTCCTGTGTGCATTACCATTAGCGCGCATTTTTCTATTCCAAACTCCATCCAAACGTTGTCGTTGCATTCTTTCACTAAGTTGAAAAACATTTCAATTACTTCCCTCATCTTTGTAAATAGTTTTATTTCGTCATTGTCCATAACGTGGTAGACTTCTCTCTTTTGGAGAATCGGTATCCTTTGCTGATTTCAAAGATTCTGTTCATCTTGGTTAGTACAAATGGTTTGGGGGAGGATAGAGAGTAACCCAGAAAAATCCCCTCTTTATACTTACTTCAGCTAAATTCTTTCCTGTGGCTGTCAAGTCTACTTTCCAGTTTTCCATAGAGTTGGCTATGTTTCACTATTGGTTCGCTAATCTAGAATTGCCTGAGACATTGAAGCATCCAGCTAAGTGGGATCATGTAGTACGCTTTCTAATAGTCGATCCATTCCATTGCAATATTTTTCCTTTTTTTCCCTGACTTCTTTTAAAATCCTCTGTGAACTGTTGATTTCGAACTTGCTTCTATCTTTCCTTTGATACCATTATAACTACACCATAAATAACCCTTTCTAAAACCCGAAAAATGATTTGATTAGAACTGACAAATTTTCAATAAAATAAGAGATGAAAAAACCTTTCCCAGATAATGCTGATTCTAAGTAAACAGCAGCAGCTTTTATACGTCTCTCGTTGCAAATACACCTTCCCTAATATTTGCCAGAACTCTCTATCATCGACTTTGCGGGACCAATAATTTCTGAATCATATTTTCTGCCGGCCACAGTCTAGCATATGATCTCTGATGATCACGTTGTATTGCAATGTCCAGCTGTTGTCAGACATTCTTGTAGCATAACGAGCCCATTGCTTTTTGAGTTTTTTTTTCAACAGACTGTGCGATATCTCTGACTGATTCTCTGATATACTGCACTTTCTTGTGATTTCTCTTTGTGATGTTAAGCATGATTTTTCCTGTGCACGTAGCATGGTTTAAGGGTCAATCTTTCGATTGGGTTTCATGTTTCGGACCAATTTCTTCTCAGACCAATTATCTAATCATCGTATCCTCCCAAATAACGAGCCAAATTGGCTTCAGATTCTTCTCTCTCCCTTCGTCTAGGCCTATGTGCATATGCGTCTCAAGGCCCTCGTGGCCACATTTTTGGGGTACAATTTGCATGAGAACACAAGTAGGGACTCTTCACAAACCCTCTCTCTTTTTTTAAGTGCTTGGACCACATTTTTGACCTACAATATCCAAATCTCGTACCGGTAATTTTTTCTTTGGACAAAGATCTATTTTTAGATAACTTTTTAGGTAATTAGTCCTAGTACACGCATAGGCTACGGTGATTCAATTATGTGACGTACCGATGATATTAAACTATCTAACCTTTACCTTATGTTACCGCTAGAAACGTAACACTCGATTGCAGGTAGTAACCAACAAAATAATATCATAAGAAGATGAAATTTTGAGTATTCTAAGGATTTTATGTTTTATCACTTTGAAGGAGGAAATATCAGATGGATATTCAATCAAGTATGATTATCGAATCGAACGAAACGGAGAACTCTGCTGGAAAATTTAATCTTATTTATTTAAATCTAAATGCATTCGATTTTGATACACATAATCTTTCAGTCAATACCGATTTGAGATATTAGAAATAGGATTTCTAAACTTGTGAAATAAATTTCATTGGAAAGAGAGAAATATCTCGGCAAGTGTGTGTATGTACACTTACTGACATCGATACATCTATGAATACACTGAATCACACGCAGAACCCGTATATATATATATATATATATATATATATATATATATATATATATATATATATAGATAGATAGATAGATAGATAGATAGATAGATAGATAGATAGAGAGAGAGAGTATGTGTCTGTACTAGCAGAATTACCCAGCCTCGCCCGGATTTATAAATATCTAAAATTAATGCAAAATCATGGGTTCAGTATAGTCAATTGGGAATTTTGTAATAAACACATATAATCTGGTACACTTATAGCTAATGGCATTAAAAAAAAAAACAACAACAGAAAAACACATGTATATTGAGCCATCATGAATTTTCAATATGTCGCCTATGGCTGCCATTTCTAAATAGCTACCAGTGATTATTGTTCTCAGATCAATTTTCGTATTAGCGATGGACATAATTTGATATTGATGACATAATTAGTTGACTTTTGGTCCATACATAGTTTTGCAGAAATGCTATTTGTATGATACATGCAAGTAATTCAAAATTCAAGATGGCCGGCACGACTTGCATGGAAATTGTAATCAGAATAAAGTTGCGTAGACTGGTCTGATATGGATCGTGTCGGTGACAAATAATACATTTTCAAGATGCATAATTCGAATGAATAATTCGAATGGGCAACTTATTGAAAATTCATGATGGTTCAATATCCAATTTCATTACGAATGCCTTCAGCTATGAATGAACCAAATTATTTGATTTCATCACAAAATGTACGGTTATTTGGCTGAGCTGTCCCACTACAATACTACGATACGATGTATCATTTTCTTTAATGAGTCCGGGATTGTCGATTCTATAAGGATCGTTGCTTTTAAACAATTGGGAAAATAATTCCATTTTGTCATTAAGAAAAATCGCAAAAACATAAATTGGAGCAATATAGGATTTGAAATGAAATTATCTTTTTAAAAAAATCCTTGTAAAATTCTTTTTTTTTTTAACCAAAATACTTTCGTATTTCACGTTATTAGTGTGTAAATTCAATTAGATAAAGAACTTTATTCCAATGTCAATAGCATTTTTTCACACACACACACACACACATATATATATATATATATATATATATGTATATATATGTATATGTATACACACATACATATAAACATATACATATACATGTGCAGACGCACATATTTATATATATTACACACGCACACACACACGGATATATTTTATACACACACACGCACACACACATATATATATATATATATATATATATATGTGTGTGTGTGTGTGTGTGTGTGTGTGTGCGCGCACATATATCTATATATATTGTTTTTAAGTCCCCGAAACGGTTACATGGTAAATAACTGATGATCGCATGAAGAGGAATTCAGGCATTGAATGACATACATCTTAGGAAAAATTTCTTAAATACATTTGATGTTTAGAGTTGGAGAGAGAGAGAGAGAGAGAGAGAGAGAGAGAGAGAGAGAGAGAGAGAGAGAGAGAGAGAGAGAGAGAGGGGTAGAGAAAAAAGAAAAAAAGAAAAGGAAATGAAAAAAACGAAACGAAACATTTTTTCAAAACTTATTTTCTTTTGTTCAAGAATATGTATTTCTAGATTCAACGAGCGTATTTATTGTCCAACCATTTGAGTTCTAGCAGTTTCTATTCTACTTCTACTCATCATCAAGCTTAGGGAGAAGCTGTCGATGTTGGTTTTTCTTACATGATGATTTCACTGGAAAGTTTATGAGAAAATTAAAAATTCATTTCTTTGTCGAATCAGACATTTTAAAATCCATGAGGGAGATGTTGAAATTTACCCCGTAAAAAACTAAAACGATGCATAATCTAGACAAGAGTTTAATCAACACTTTGAGAAAATAGAATTTTCTTTGCACAATCAAGACACCCACTAGAATCAGGTCAGTATCAAAAAGAAGGGTCTGCAATCAATGTATCCTCCCGATAATCACCTATGGAACTGCAACATGGAACCTAAGTGAAAAAATTGACTCTTTAACTAAGAACCACGCAACTTGCACAAGAGTGGATAATGGCGAGATCACAAGACAGTACAGTATATCAGAGAAAGAACAGCATTTTGTTTTAATTGTCATTACCTTATTATCTCTTAACAGTAACACTTTCTTTAATCAAAGAATAACCACAATCTTAACCCTAACTCTAATTCTGAATTATTTGATAGAATCACCGGAAAACTCTTAAAGAAAGCTTTTATTAAATTACAATTCTCTTTACTTCCCGTTGCCTCTCGTTACAAGGACTGATCTCTTTCTTCTTCTTTCTCCTCTTCGTATTCTTCACGTTTCACACTTCTTAGGGATAAAAAGATGAGGGATCTCTTTTTTTTCTAACTTTGGTGCATTTCAGGGACACAGGCTTTTTTTTCATCATTCTCTATCAAAATGGTTCAGCAATTAGCTCTGATGTTTTGAAAACACCAAATTTATTTCCTTCTTCCTTTCCATCACAGTTTACTCCCCCCCTCTTCATCTCTGTCTCTTCTTCACTTCAGACTGTTTCTCGTTTTGTTTTTTTCATTTTACCTTCGCAGAATACAGGCATGCGCACACAGACGCAGCTAATGTTTTCTATGATTCTAATCTTTTTATTTCACTTGAAAGCTGAAAAAAAAAACAGATTATCTCAAATGAGGTACCGTTTAAAAACCTCTGCACACGCTATGATATTACATTACTATTGGAAACCGTCAACCAAAACTTTCAGTACATATTTCTTCAGTTTTTAAGTTGGTTTGGCGGTCTGGCTGTCTCTGTATGTATGTATGTATGTATGTATGTATGTATGTAGGCCACACCAATGGAACTAGAGGGCTGAAAATTTGAATATTCATTCCTCGTCTTGTCTGAAAAAAACGTTTTTTGTTTTCATAAATTATTCTTCCAACCGGCTTTTTTTTTCGGGGGGTGCAATTTGCAATGTCTTCCATACTAGATTGATTCCTCAGTTTGTGCCCGGTAGCATTTACGTTTTTTTTTTGAAAATTCAGCCTTCTTACTGATTGCAGCTCAAGAAAAAGTCGAAATAAGTGACTAATTCATTGATGAGCCCAATTTTCCACTAAAAAAAAATTTATCACCCCGAACAGGACATGCTGCAAAAAGTTGTTGTGCACGAAGTATTTCCAAATTAATGATTAACCAGATCTGTGATGACAAAACATATTAATTGAAACTTTGGGCCCCTTTAAGTGAAATATTGAGTTTGCGAGATTTCTTAACGTTTAAAGATGGCTGAAGATTCACCGATCAGAAGGCTGTGAAGTTCTGTTTTGGGATCAGAATAAAAATCTGAAGCGCATGCGCAGTCTTCTCAAACCGTTCATTCATTGATGTGAATTTGCCAATCTCTCAACTGCTACTTTCCATCATTAACACCTGACACTCATCAAGTTTATTATTAAAATTGGCAACGCGTGTGGCTGATGACTTTCCTTTCACTCCCACCAGTGATCTTGCGTGGGTGGTGTCTGTCACGATAGGAGAAAGGAAAGATGTCATTGTTCTTGCAGGTGAAAAAGGAGTTGGCTTGTTTTGCTCGTGGAAATATGCTGGCCAGGATCCTTTTTCTCATTACAGTTAATTGAAAAGACGGAAGGCATTGTAATTATTTACCTGATATGAACAGCTATTACAATAGATGTTCATTGTTCGTGTTCAGTAAACAATATTTGAGAATTCAAACGTCAATTTTAATACTAGATTTGAGTAAGGCATTGTTCTTCAATGCTGGGGTTTGGAATTATGGGAGGCAGAGGGCTAAAGGGAACTCAGATTCACAAGGCTTACAGAGGAATGTCAAAGTAATCAGGTTATGGGGAGGGGAGTCGAAGATTTGGATGTGAAGGAGTCGTCATAAGTAGTTTAATGAGTCTAAACCTGACCTCACTCATGTCATGCACATCAACGCACTGGGCCTCAAGACATTGGTGTGTATATATATATATATATATATATATATATATATATATATATATATATATATATATATATATATATATATATAATCAACTGTGTCATCCACAGACAGCTGCTTCGTTGTATTACAACTCTCCAGTGTGGCTATAGACTTGATATCTCTTCCAGTACCGCAAGGTAGGGTCGAAACCTTCACCCTGGACCCAGAGGCTGAGGCAGATGCTCTACCTCTACATAGAGGTGAACAGACAGTAGGACTGAATCCTTAGCGACATATTTACCTTCGCATAATTACACACACACACACACACACACACACACACATATACACACACACTTTGTGATAACTGATATAAATACGAACAGTTTTTCAAAAAGTGTATACATGAATCGATATTGTTGCATACTTATATTCGTGTGTATATATATATATATATATATATATATATATATATATATATGTATATATATATATATATATGTATATATATATATATATATATATATATATATATATATAAATATTCATATGTAATCATACTTATCATATATATGTGTGTGTGTGTTCATTTAGAAAAAAAAAACGGCGTAGGTTTGTTTTACAGCGGGCTGTTATAGGGACAAGAGCATCCCCTTCGTGTCTCGGCCACACCACTGTCTGCTGTACCTCTTACCACCACAACATTCAACAACCGAGCCTAACGTATCATCATCATCATTTTTGGGGGCAGGGAACACTCAAATTTTCCCCAAAATAAATGAATAGTGATTGACTTTTCATTTTACGCTATTTTGGCTTACAAAATGACTTTACTGGAACGCTCTACTTTCGGTTAGTGGGGAGGAGATCTATAGTGAAAGATTGACCAGTAGGCTGATTACTATCAAACCGAGACACCCGTAATTCAAATGGCTTCATAGCAAAGAATGGTCTGAGTGTACACCTGGGTATTTTGTATTCGAGCACTTTAGCATATAAACTTTATACACAGGTTCTAAATTGTACTTAGTACAAAAGTAAAAGTTACAAGCGTGACTTTATTTTGTTAAACAAAAGGGTTGAGCATAGGACTAGGTTAGGAGCAGGGCTGCGAGTTGGTTTTTAAGGAAACCCCTAGATCGGCATCATCATATAAATCTTTCCATCATTGGACTCAGCCCCAACCTCTGAGATTCGCCTGACCTTTCTATCATGAGTGTCACGGAGCCAATACCTTTTGAACTTATTTAGTTTGTCATGATATCGTATTTTTCAGTTTCGGGAATCCACTTTGTGAGTTTTGATGTCCAGCGGTTGTCTGACATTCTTGCAACATGAACAGCCCATTGCCATTCAAGTTTTCTAATGGATTAGAATCCCAGATTCCTATTTTTCCCCCGATATACTGTGCTGTCTTGTGATCTCTGCATATGATGTTGAGCATGATTCTCTCATGTGCAAGTTGCTTGCTTCTCAGTTTGAAGCTCGGTCTTTAGGTTAAGTTCCATGTTTCAGCTCCATAGGTGACTATCGGGAGGATGAATTGGTTGCAGACCATTTTGAGGATGAATGGGATTCCTTGTTGTTGAAGGTTGATCATGCTCACAAAAACAGATTCTAAAGCAAAAAACACAGATCATAAAAATACCAACAAACAGAAATAAAACTGTTTACTTACCTTCATGTACATCACTATATTTATTCCCCGTCTTCTTGAAAGAGTGAGCGATTCGTCATCAATGACGCAGAGATTATGACGATAAGATTAACTTTTACACGAATTTGGATTTTTTTCCCCCATCAAGTGTTGATTTCTCACTGAAACTTTTGTTCATTGCGTGGTTATAACTAGTTCTACATTAGTAAATGAGTCATATGCAATTCCAACATATTCAATTGATGATAAGTCTGCCAATAGCTTACATAAGATGTGTTATTTCAAACACATCTACTAGGATAATTGGGAAATTATCAAGAATATACTTATTTGGAGTTTAAAGAAAATCCAGATTAGAATATTAGCAAAACATAAAACTTGAAATCCAAATGGTAAGTAGAAAACCTCCAGATGGGGATGGGTGCCAGCATTGGCAGCCCTGGTCAGGGGAGGGGCTTTACTAAAGCTCAGCCTTTCATAAGGCGACGTAAAAACTATTTTCACCCACTACACAAACACCCTCGTCTTCTAGCCATCCCGTTTTTACCTTGCTATAACATTTTCAGCGTGTCATACTACATTCGCTCGATAGTAATCAATCGAGTCAACCGAATAGAAACCGCCAACCAAAACTGTCACCAAAACTGCTAACATACGTTTCTCTAAGTTTCAAAGCTGGTCTGGCTTGCTTGCAGTCTGACTGTCTTACTGGCTTGCCATGTATGTATAACGCGCACAGACCGCACTAAAGGAGCTAACGGACTGGAAATTTAAATATTTACTCATTATGTCAAGAAAAATGAATTTGAAAAAAAAATCCTAAATAGGTTTTAGTGGGGGATTCATTTTGCTACGTAACATCATGGTACATTGGTTCCTTACTTTGTGCCCAGTAGCATCTGCGCTTGAAAAAAAATCATTTTTTATTTCAGATAATCTTTTTTTGTTCACTGCCCTCCTCAAAGTGAGAGAGGTAACGTATTCAATGATCACCCATTTTCCCAATTTTTTTAATTGATCACCTTCGACCGGGCATGATGCCAAAAGACAACTGCTCCATTACGGTTTCTGTTTAGTTATTAACCAGACCGATTGTATTAAGGGACATATCGTATCTGATCGACTTATATTCGGTTGTATTTATGTTAAGTTTAACTCTCTACCCCACTAAAGCCTACCTAGTTCCATTGCAATGCACAAGTTGCAGCCTCCCCTCAGGGGCCTTGGCCTTGGGGCTCTGATAGTAGATGATATGTCACTGCTATAAGAATCCGTTGCCATTTTTCAAGAGGAGGACAAAAAGAACCCTTTTGGAATATATCTTAGTGGAAACCTTGATACCAGTAAATAATTATTCTACTTTTTAATATGGAAACAGTTTGTTGGAAGTACATACAGTGTCGCCAATTTAGCGCTTTTCACGCTAAATTTAGCGTGTTCCATCTTTTGGCAGCCCGAAGATACAACCTATAGCACTACTATTGGCTCATTTTTTAGCCCTATTTTTCAGCAATTCTAGCCGATGTTTAGCTATTTCCTATCATTTTAGGCAGGTGTAACTAATTTTAGCTATCAAAATGGCCAATAGTGTTTTTTTTTCTTGGTGTGTTTTAGCGTTTTTAACGCTTTTCAAGGTCGATTTAGCACGAAAATAAATTTTGAGTCAGCAAAAGTAGATACATAAAACAACTAACTGCACCATTATCCTTTATCGACTATAAGGTTTGAAATTTCAAAAAGCCAATCACCCTCGGCGAGAAGGCCTGATCCGGGATGGGGAGCAATGCCTACTTCGTCCCCCGTCTCCCAAACCGCACCTCCATGGTTACGGCGTATACATTATTTTTTTCATTTGTTCTCTATCGCTTTTTCTTTGTTCGCAGTTATCCATTCGTTTTTTTTAACAAGGCATCTTATTGACAGGTGTTTGCAGTGTGCGAATTAACAGTTAATAGGCTGGCCAGAGTTTGGGTAAATACACACACAAATAAAAGCGTTTGACTTAAAAGGCACGTGGTCTATTAACTTGTGTCAACGTATGCGCGTGTGTCGAACGTGTTGAACCTCCCATGTTTCTTTGCAATTTATGTGGTTTGGTGACAGGTCCGAATTTTAAGGGCCAATTGCTCCGGTAAACTAAACAGGCAGAGAAACATTTCCAACCATGTTCAGGTCCGTCTGTAACCTTGGACATTCCACAGGAGCCGTGTTCTGGATATTATTTATTAAGGCAAATCAGTGGAAATGACAAGTGCTTGAATTGCCGGTAGAAATGGTCAACTGGTTTTATCCTTTCGGGCAATTAACTGCCGACCAATGATGGACGACAACTTGTTTTAACAATTAGAGTTTTCCCTGTGAGAGCGTAGCCGATCAGAGGAATAATTGGCGATGTTTTTTTCCCTTTCGTTTCCTTTTGGTTTTTATGTCCTTTCTTTTAGAATCGAGAACCTTTTCTTTTTTCAGAGGATAAAAGTGATCCCGAAGAACATTCTCATAAAAATCAGAATCTGGTAATTGTTTTCCTTATAAGAATAATTGGCAATGTTTTTTCCTTTCATTTCCTTTCGGTTTTTATGTCATTTCTTATAAAATCGAGAACCTTTTCTTTTTTCAGAGGACAAAAGTGATTCCGAGGAACATTCTCATAAAACTCAGAATCTGATAATTGTCTTCCCTATGAGAGCGTATCTGATCAGGAGAATAATTGGTAATGTTTTCTTCCCCCTTTTGACTCTCACGCTATTTTCACAGAATAAAAACATTGTCTTTTTGAAAGCACAAAAGTGAATCCGACGAACATTCTCATTACAAATCAGAATCTAAACATTTGGTAAGAATGGAAAATAAGTGCTCTGCCATAATTTGATCCGATCATCGTCAACAGAAATCACAAGAAGTGACTGTTATACAATCGAAGCGAAGAGGATTTTGGTTATTGACATGATTTTTCAAAAGGATCCTTTTGGTTCTTTGATCATTTATATCTCAACATCTTTTTGAATTTTGAGGGCAACCGGGTATCAACAAAGGTCTCATGCAGTACACTTGTACATTACATTCGCATATCAGTTTACACACTTGCACGAACACAAGCATAATATTTGAGTAGATATGTGGAGATTTCAACTAAAACTTGTATGATTTGTCAACATATCTCGAAGAAATTTTGGCTTCACCCAAGATCAATCGCCATCTCTGATTATATATATATATATATATATATATATATATATATATATATATATATATATATATATATATATATTGGCTAACAACCGCAGCACTGCATGTAAAAGCAAGAATGTCAATATTTTGGAAAGAATCTAACAGTACTGTATTCTCCCAATGGTCATCTACGAAGCTGAAACATGGAATTCCAAACAAAAGATTAGCTCTCAGAATAAAAAAAACAAAAAACGAAACAAACAACATGTAACGTGCTCAGGAAAGGATCATGCTCAACATCACATGGAGAGATCACAAGACAGCACATTATATAAGAGAACAAAAGGGGTCAAAGGTATCATAAAAAAAAAAATTAGAAAAATTAAATGGCAATGGGCTGGGCATGTTAGACAACTGCTGGATATTAGTATTCATGACATGGATCCCAAGAGATCATATATGAAAATGTATCCGGCAAGAAATAAAACGTGGTGACGATCTAGACGGGTTTAGACGATAAAGAGGTCTGGGGAATCTTATGGAAAGACTTCTAATGCTGCTGCTGCTGTTGATGATGATGAGGGGTTAGGTGTTCTGTGTAAAAGTGATTCTTTAAGGTGAATAAATCAGGAGGTTTAAAATTTTACTAGCGATTTTTGCAGAGTAGAATTAAAAGAAAAACAATTATAATTATTCATACACAGATGGACAGACACATACACATATATATGAATATCAGTAGTGTATGGTATTTATTTTTTATCACGGGGTGTGAAAAGACTTATCGGCTTAATGATCGAAATTTTCGCTTGAAGTGCAGTTAGAATTAGTGTAAAAAGATAAAGGATTTGTTCTTACGATATACTTTCGCAAGGATCTTCAACGTGTTTGTTCGCCGTTTCAGACGACATTTCTTTAAATCAAATCCCATTTTCTGAATATTTTCAGGCGTGTCATCTTTTGATGACAGTATCAGTCAAAAAGAGCTTTTAAGAATTAAAAAGTTTTTTTAGATATTTTTTTCTCCACTTTCATGTTTCACGATGCATCTACTAATTACAGGGACTTCAAAATGTTGTACCACTGAAAGACCTTTCAATAATCCCATTGTTTGGAATTTCTTTTCATTTGTCGGCTGTTTGTAATATCGAATGAATAAGGATATGAAACTTTACAATTTTGAATCACGACCATCTTCCCTATATTGTACCAAAAAAGCTTTCTCTGTAAATTGCCTTTTATATATATTTTTGCATTTTTGTACATCCATCCCTGGAGTACAGCCTCGATACAAACCATCAAACGATACTGATAGATATATATGAATAAAGCGAGCGGTAAAACTAAAGACTGATTAAGATAGATAAATATAGACATGGACAGAGATTAGAAGGAACGGACTGAGACAGATGGGAGATAATTCTGAATCGAGGACGTAGAATGCGTACCTGGCTATTTTTAAACAAGCGCTGAAGTAGTGAATTTCAGCGGTTGGAAAATCCAAGAAAAGTCGTTAAGAAGACAGTTTGAATGACTTGACAAAGATGTAAAGCGAAAAAAAAAGTATTGAAACGTTTATTCTATTTAATTTTTTTCACCCACCAATTTGCCCCGGGACCCCCAAACAACAAGAGCAAAAAAAAACACCTGCGAAACAACGATAAATCAGTTTCTGAAAATCCGAAGTTTGATGCCGATATGGCTCTGGGTTATATTTCCTTATTGCAGACGTTCTTTTTTTCAGGTTTGCCAGCCGGAAAATCCATGGCAGGAAGAAGTAAGAAGAAAATTAGAGAAAGAAATAATAATAGTAATAATAATAAAAAAATAACTAACTAAACACCTTCGGCATTAAAACAAAAACGAGGATGAATAAATGAGAAAAAAACAAAAACAAAAAAACAATGTCAAGATTCTCCCCGGGGGTGATTGATCATTGGTAGGGCACTGGACTGGTGGCCATTGAATGTGAAATAACATTCTGTTAAGTGAAAGAAAAACACTGACGTCAGACTAGAATGGAATTACCCTTTACGCAGCTGCATAAATTCGAACTTCTCAGCCGTAATGATCATTCAGCTCACTTTGATAACCACGATGGGGTACCTGAAAATAGGTATGAACAACAATGGAAGCAATTTCTATCGGAAAACGACAAATGCGAAATTTTGAAATCTGGCAAAAATCAACACATCATTCGATTAAAATAACATCTTTCACCTGATAAGATCTGAATATCATCACTATTTGCTACGATAATATTGGAAGAAAATGGAATAATAATAAAGAACAACGAAAGCGGGAGCACGAGCTAAAGAATATCAATAACGTCACACAGCGATTTCATTGCAAGAAAAACGTTCACAACGTTCTTACGGCATCGAGGGACACGATCTAACTTGATATTAGCATATCCCAGTATGAAAAAAATAATAAGCATAAAAATACATCTCGGATATAAAGTATAAACATTATAATCATTTCTCCATTATTGTCATCAAATCGTAACTTGTCGGAAAACACTCTTCCCTCTGTTACAAGAATAGAGCGTATATATATAAGTAGATATTTACAGTTTTGTTGTGACTGATCATTTCTATGCCGTTGCAATCCGCGGACAACTGTTTTTTCCTTTATATACCCTAGGTCTGTTGTTTTTATGGGGTATTTTTCTTATTTTTCAGCATTGTTATTCATTGCTCCTTCTCTCTCTCTCTCTGTTTGTTGTGGTCACTGATGAGCCTTTTTTTCAGGTCAGCGCCCAACTGATCGGTGCAATTATATCATATTTGATTTGTATTTATGTGTGATGTTAGAGTCTGATGTTTTGTTCTGTTATCTTGGTGGAGAGGAGGCGGGGAAGTTTTTTCTTCTAGATTTGTGTTCCAGGTTTGATTGTACAGATGTTTTTGAGAGAAATCCAAAGGGTTCTTTGGGTGTATAAAAATCCCAATTGAATTAATGATAATTGTTTCTCCGCTTTACGTCATTTTAGGTTCAAAAACGTTTTCATAGGAACGCTCTATTTTCTGATAGTGGGTGGGGGCTTGGGTGTATATCCATTACATTCTTTTCACGGAGATCAACTAGTAAAAAATGCACTATAAATATTTTTCAACTTGGCGTGTCTCCTTTTTTCCTGGCCCTTACAACCGCAAACAATGATGTCATCGTAGTATGGAACCCATGGAGAAATAAATTCATTTTATATGTCTGAATAGAAAAAACGTGTCCCAGTGTAAACTTCTTATTGGATAAAAGTATCGGATTATGATTTTGGTACTTCAAAATGTAGAAATTTGTTAATCTTTGGTTGGTCGTTCATAAACCTAAGGTTGTGTTTAATTAGAAAATGTATGATTAAACAACATATTTATCAGATATTACAGCAGTAATGAAATTAATAACAAACTCATCAGTTTCGTACGTTATATGTACTTTTTCGATCGTACCATCAGGTGTTTATAGTTTGTAATCTGATAAAGATATTCATTTAATTGTATTGTTGCGTTAATTTCTGACGAACATTTTGTTTATTAAAACTCTTTAATAAGAAAAAAGTAGTCATCGGATGACTTTTTGAGCCTTTGGATACTAGTTAAATAACACCATAGTTTTAGGTACGCCAAAGCAAAAATTACAGGAAACTACTTCATTTGATGTAAGAATAATTTCCATTGAATTAAATAAAATCAAAACGTTTAGGATGTTTTAAGACCTTTTCAGAAATTTGCTATGAAGTACCGTATTGAGTTGGTGTTGGGAATGTTAAACGCAGTTTTTTGAGTAACCTCCATAAATCCAAAACTGGATTACCTCCCAAAGATGATATTGACAAAAGAAAGAAAAAGCCAGACCGCATGTTTAAAAAAAATAATCGTAATTGTTACATTGGTCAGAGAAACGACTTGGTTACGTCAATAAACGCTTTCAGCGAAACAGAAGCCGCACAAAGTGAGATCGCATAGCAATGAGACTAGTCTTCATTCACTCCCCAACACTAAATAAACCGCTACAAACCTACCAATCTTTATTCATAGGTATTTTTATGAAGTAAAATTTATCTTCTCTCTCTTTATCACGAGCGTATATATATGTGGTACAAATCAGGCTAGCAGTATAACATAATATAATAATATATCAATAATATATCAATAAAGTCACTTCTGAAATGTAATGGATTTATTTCACACACACACACACACACACACACACACACACACACATATATATATATATATATATATACATGGGAAGAATCCCGAAACATGTCTGGACAATTTACATCTAAGGATTAATAAACCTTACCTCTAAACACTTTACTCCCGAGTCTGTCTCACTCTCTACAGTACACATTATATATATATATATATATATACATTTGTAACATTTACTCTTCATCATGTTTAGAAAAAACCTTTCACTCGAATCTTTAAAATACCATCCTTAAATAGGTTTTTAGTGGGAAGGATGAATTTACCATAAAGTTTGTTATTTGAAAATTCAAGTTTAACGTAATTATTGGTCACCCTTTATTCCAATTTCTGATTGATTATCTCTAACACGGCTAGCTGCCAAAAGTCCAGTGATGGTTTCTATTGACTGACTAACCAGTCTTCATTCTCCGAGATCTTCAGAAAGTAGTCGCAAATTATTCTCAAAATATACACTGATGATATAAATTATTTTCAATATTTTTCAAAATTTTACAAATGCATCATTTAGTTCCTTCAGTTGCCATTAGTTATATATGTGGAGAAGGTTGTAATGAACTGTTCTCGGCCTGGCCTGGACACAACTTGTTTCCTGTGAACGTATTCATTACCATCTGACACTATAACGATTGAACTTCTGGTTATTTGAACTGTATATTGTTATATATGCGGAGAAGATTGTAATTAAATGCTCTCAGCCTAGACTGGACACCATTTGTTTCCCGTAAACGCTTTCATAACCAATTAAGACAGCAACGATTGAACTGCTGGCCATTTGAACCGTAGTTCCTATCTTCCAAGATCTGTCACCACGAATTCGACAGAGCTGCAGTTTGAATTCTACTGCTGATGTCACTCAACTGCCGATCATTTTAACACCCTTGCCCTCAGCCGAACAGAATCGGCAAGAGGTGACATCACATTTGTAGCGAGGACTGTTTCCATTCACTATCCACCAGTTACCAGGTAAAACTGACACCTACAAATCTCATAGTATGCCTCAAAGGATAAAACATCCAAGAACAAGCGTAAATGACGAATTCTTAAACAATATTTACTGCAAGATGAGTAATATCGCAGATAACCATTGTGAAGGATGTATAGACATTATTTTATCCTCTTCTCTATCAGAGAAGAGTTGAAAATGATTCTAATCAAAGCAGAAGAGGGCTTTCTTCCTCAAAAGTGCTACTTGAGGGGTAACAATCATACAAGACCGCAGATGAAAGTACTAAAGGAAGAATAGCGTTGAAGATGATAGTAGTTATGTCACAGTGTGTGTGTGCGTGTGTGTGTTGGTGTGTGTGTTTGTGTATACTAGAGTACTTTGTGTGTAATGGAACATATGTGCTTGAGTGACTAGCAAAGATATCAATAGACTTAACCCTTGCAAGAGAAAAGCAAGCTTTGTGAATGGGGAATAATGTCCAAATGGTCACAATGGACATTCTACAAAGCCTGTAAAAACATGACAGCCACTCCAGTAAATAGATTCCAGTACTATCATACACTTCGTTGTTTTCCTCTGGCTGTTTGTATTGAGACTGTCCAGAAAGTATCCAGCCGTTTTGAATATCTCGAGAACCGGTTGCATGGTCTCGATGTAACTTGACAACCAATCGGAAGGGATCTTACTGAGTATGCGTAAACGGTAAATCTCTTGTGTGGTTATGCAAACGACAGTGAGATTCCATCGTGTATCATGTGACCGAGCGAGTCATTCTTCAATGATGTGTAGGTATTTTGAGGGAGAGGATAGATATGGCTGGGAAAATGCAACTGGGAAATGTTGTCGGTGGGTGAATCTTTAGACCGGGAAAAATCCGTCCGGGAAACGTCGTCAACCGGTAAATTGTTTGATCTAGAAAATGCTATCGGAAAATGTCGTCCACTGTTAAATTTTTCGACTGTCGAAAATGTGATTCGGAAATGTCGTTGGCCGGTAAATTGTTTAACCGGGAAAATGAAGAGGTGAAAATTACCGGAGGTAAAATGCAACCAGGAACATGAGACCGCGAAATGTCGTCGGCCGGTAAAACGTTCGACTGGGAGAACGCGACCGGGAAATATCATGGAACCAAGAAAAGCAATCAAAAGGCGGAGAAAAACACCACAGAGATGAGCTTTTATTATTTGTTCCTGTTCCACAAAACACATTATACAATAGTTTATGTCTCATGACACATGAAACAATGATTTTGTTTCAATTTCTCGGAAGATCCATGGAGGCCCAACGATTGTTTGCTGCAATTGCGACTTTTTGCGTTTTTTTTTGACGATTCTTTGATAAAGTTTAGATTCTCCACAATGTAGATATTTCTAGTTGTTTTTCTTTCTACTCTATTTTAGATGTTTTCCTATGGAAAACGTTAATGATGCCATAAATCGATTTTTTCTGACCATATTCATTCTTCAATTTTTTTACACGACCTCAAATGTTGACGCTACGGTTGTTTAATTACTGACTGTGTGGGTGATTCATTAAAGTTCTTAGACCGAAGCTTTCTTAGAAAATAACCTGAAAATGTTCTTTTGATATGGATCTTTACATCTTCCGATGTTTTTTTATGGATAAACATGCATTACCATGCAAATAGTCTTTCGTTTACCCCATATTAGACAAAAATCCGACTTAAGTTATGAATAGACTATTAGAATTTGATTTGTCTAGTTCTTAGTTTCTTGTTTCCTTCGCCATCACAAGCAAAACTGGTTTCAAACTTGGTTAGCATATTTTTGCCTGAATTTCCAAGATGAAGCATCCTTACATATACATTTATTTATTCAGACAAGTTTCTTCTTTTTTCTTTTCACCACGTCTTGCTGTGTGTGTCTAATTCAATAACCAAGCAATGCTAAACATATTCAGATTGAACATTATACAGAGAGAATTTTAGATCGAGATTAGGCTACTAACTACTTGTCAGGCTACCGACATTGACGCACCCTCGTATGTCCAGAAGCATGGGCGTCCACTAGGAGGGAGAAAACAGGAAACACGCCCCTTTTCTTGGAACAGGCCTCCTCACAGAGGATGAGGGGGCTGAAAGTTGGAACCTTATAGTGCAATTGTTTTAGGTAAGCTCACCTCAATATCCAGATTAAAAAAGACTGAATAACCATTCACTAGTAACAGGGTTACCATTAAGATACATCGCAATTACACCTTTTCCCCCTCTGGAAATATATCTCTCTGCCCCCGTACCAGAGAGGTGGCTGTGGACGCCCATGTTCATAGTTATACCTGCATATTGTTTAAAGAAACTATTCTGTATAACCATTTACGAGTCAACAGAACATCTAATTAGAATAACCTCTTGAACCATTAAGTCGGGATGATATCATTTTGTCCCGGTTAGGTGAAGATCGCTCCCTTTCTTTCTTGGTGGTACTAATCTTTTACTTGGTTAAGTCAGGCTATCACAACATTCAAAGAGATCTCATGTACACTCCCGGACAGACCCGTGCGCCCCCCGTTTAAAATGGTACTGGCTATATGATTTGAATAAAATATAGTTCAACAGATTGACATTCATTTTTAAAAAAATCATGCTTACCTCTAATCTTTATTGTTGTTGTGCCAATCGTTACTTGGTGTCGTTGAGCGTTACTAGTTTTTACCAGGTTATATTGAATGGTACTGATTTTTACTAGAGTCCTTGGTGGTGTTGAATTTTACTACACCCTTTTCTCCTGTGTGGCGTGCATATATTATGCTATATACATATATTTTGCCTATCGACATTTTATTCTATGTTTTTGTCTTCAATATCATAAATCAGAAACTGTCAACAAAAACTGTCATCAAAACCGTCAACATTGGTTTCTTCAGTTTTTAAGTTGGTCTCCTATCTATGTATGTATATATCATGGGCAGAGACCACACCAATTGAATTAGAGTTAAAACGTTCATGCTTTAGTCTGCTTAAAAAAAAGTTTTTTGCTTCTTAAAAATTCGCCGTCTAAATACGCTTTTAGATGGGAATTCATTTTGCTACATTATATTATGCTAAATCAGTCCTTAGTTTGTGTCCAGCAGCATTCATCCTTATTTTTTGTGTTGGGATTTTGACTTTTTTAATGATCACTACCCAGAAAGAAACAAGAGAAGTAATTTATTCATTGAAGAGCCCGTTTTCCAATGTTTCAATTGACACAGCATGTTGCTAAAAGACGTTGATCATGTAACGCTTTTTATTGAGCAACTAACCAGATCTGTTTTGTGTTTCATTTAGAATATTTTTTGCTGCCGACATTGCTGTTTTGTGTGTACTCCTGTTCGAGACGAACCTACCAACCATGATTGATTGTGGTAACATATTGAGATATAATAGAAATTAAAGGAAAAACTAGTGTGGTCACATTTTTCTTGTTTTGCTGGCAGTCATCTTGGTCTCCAGGATTTCAAAAGACAGACTTGTATTCTTCAAGTGGATTTCTCTCTTTGTTTTTCTATGTCTGTGTGCATTAATCTTTGTGTTCTGAGAATCAATAGAAGGGGGAAATCATAGTAGACATGGAAGAAGTTTTTGCATTGTTCTCGGAAACACTAAAAATTTGGTTTATGAAATCTTCCACCAGACAAGATAAAAATATTTGCTGAATGGAATTTCAAAGATTTTGGCCACCCCCTCACTGAACAAAACTAAACAAAGCAAAACGAAAAAAAAACAAAAACAAAAACAAAAAAAAACGAACGATCATCAAAATCTTCATTTCTCTTTAAGATAGCAGAAAAAACCCCAGACAATCTAATTGCGCGAGAGAGACCAGACATCTTGGAATATCAACCTTACATCAACACGCAAGCTCTCTCTCTCTCTCTCTCTCACTCTCTCACACACACATACATACCCACACAGAGGAAGATGAGGAAAAGAGATAGATAGATAGATAGATAGATAGATAGATAGAGAGAGAGAGAGAGAGAGAGAGAGAGAGAGACGTTCATCAAGTATGTTATTTTACAATGGTCGATTTTCAGTTGAACCATTTTTATTTGTTGACTTTACCCAGTGCCTCAAACGATTTCAAATAGGCTATGTATGTGTGCATAACTTACATATGGTTTCCCATTGTGCAAAAAGCAAGGTTTGTATTCGTTTTCACCCCCATAACAATGATCTGATTTCCAGATATTTCTATATAATACTGATTCGCATGACCACATGTGTCATGCATACTCAATGGATCTAGGGGGAGGTTTTAAAGCGAGATATATACGATACTAAAAAGCCGACGATTTTATATGAATGTTCAAGGGTGGATCAATAGGTATCCAACGCAGTTATTAGCTGAATAATGTTCGATCTTCGTGATTGATTGCATTGGTAAGTTGGTAACTGAATAGTTGTCGTGTAAAAAGTCCCTCTTCATCATTAAGTTATGGAATTATTGATGGGCCTATGTGTATTCACACTTGTATGTTTTCCCACACAAAGCAAGGTAGGTGTTTGTATTTATATAGTAAAATTATTGGTTCACGATTTTTGCACGATTGGCTCATCAATAATGACTATCATCAGTAGTAACAGCAAATCTCCTCCCGTGGGTAAGTGAAATAGGAAGTTGGGTTAAATGTGGAGCCCTGCACGCATACATGTGGATAAAGACAAAAGTTACCCAGTCCCTGCGACCTATTCAATAGAGTCGTCAAGGTAACCCATGACCTCACCTTTTTAGTGCAATGGAAAGCTGCATATCTATTATTCAGTTATTGACTTAATCGTAACTCTCTGCACCCATAGTAAATATATACTCATGTATGACGTGAAAGCAAATTTCTATTCCTATGGTTGATGATTTAGCACAATTGACTTTGTGAAAGGCATGAATACATATCTTCTCCACCTAGTTTTGTGTGAAATAACAGCGCAGACTGAGCCTTGAGAGTCAGCCAGTGTAGGAATCCCTGAGACAGTCTGACGTTGATCTTAGACTTGTTCTAGCAACTCCTGCGATGATGCTGGTACCTATATCGGCCCTTGCCCTTCCGTTGGAAAACACCAAAAGAAGAGGAACTTGTTTGATGGGCAAATGTCTATCTTCTGTACAATCTCGCCCAAGCCTGTGGCTAGGAGAGACTGAAAGCAAGAATCTTTTATGAGCTGATCTATATTTTCGTGAAACTGACTGATGTCATCAACGAGGTGACAATTTTCTGAAAAGTTGTACTCTTTTGAACTGAGTGAAATTTAATTAAAAAAAAAAAAAAAAAAAAAAACAGGCTGCATGACCTTTTTGCACAGTTACAAATTATTTCGTTTGCTAATGGCAACTAAAAAAAAACCGGCGTTTTTTTCCAAGATTTATTCATCTACATGTCAGCTCATCTAAACCTTTTACTGTTTTAAATATTCTTTTTTTTTTACCTCTCTTACGCTTAGATGGAGAGAGAATATGTTAAATTGTCCTCGGCTATTCCTGCAAACGTTTTAATTTCCATCGGATTTTGTTGATTTTTTCAATCATTTCTTCTTACCCTCAAAATTCAATCAAGTCTTCCGCCAGTGACGTCGACATTTTTCATTTCATTCGATTGAATATTATTCAAGTTGACTTTAGAACAGTGGTGGGAATGGATGGTACGCTAGTATAGAGCGTATACCTACTTCTTAATATCCAGGTTTTCTGTATGTTCGTGGTCTACTAATCGAGACGTATCCCTAGTTCGAAAATTCCAGCCATACCGTATTCCTTGTCACCAAATAACTCACCCCCTACTAATACGTATACCTAGTTCACAAAACCCTGCATTACCGTCGACCTAGTTACCTAATCTCAGCATTACTGTATATCTAGTTTGCAAAACACAGCATTATCGTATACCTAGTTCCTAAAACACACCCATACCGCAACCTAGTCACTAACCCCCCACTATTACGTATACCTAGTTCCCAAATCCCTGCATTATTGCATGCCTAGTTTGCGGATCCAAGCATCACAGTATACAAAATCCAGCATGTATACCCAGTTCCAAACCGCAGACCCAGTTCCAAACCATATCCATAGTTACGACACAGTACATATCCATTTCGAGAAATCAAGCCTTATCGTATACCTAGTTCCGAACCCACTAGTATTACTGTATGCCTATTTTCCTAAACTTAGTCTTACTGTATACCTATTGAACAAAACATGTCTTTATCATATACATAGTTTCCAATACCCAGCGTTTACGAATATCTATTTCCCTAAACCGAACCCTACTGTATACTTAGTCCCCTAAGCCCAGCCTCCCTGTATACCTAGTTTGAAAACCTCAACCTTACTGTATACCTAATTCCCCAATTCCAGGCCTACCGAATACTTAGTTTACCCCAACCAATCTTATCGTATACCTAGTTCGCCAAACTCAGCTTTACCGTATGCCTATTTCTGAAAACCCAGCCTTAATGTATACCAAATTCCCTAAACTCCTGCCTTAACGTATACATAGTTCTGTAAAGAAAAACAAAAACAACAGCCTCACAATATACCTAGTTCCCAGAAACCATTTCGATCCTTCCTTTTAAACTTAACCAAGCTTATGATGAAAAAAAATAATTTTCCAATTTCATTTTTATATCGATCAATTTTTCAGATGTTTGTCACCATATGTGGGGGATTTAGATATTTTGGGGATTCCGAAAATTTGAACGCCCCCACCCACTTTGCCCAAGGATATCATTTCTCTTTAATAATCATTTTCGTATTTTCGTATTTCTATTCTTTTCTTATTTCCAAAATTTAATATCGCCAAAAAGAAAAAGTAAATCTATATCGCAATCCTAATTTTCTAGATCCCCCAAAAGTTATTTCTAAATTTTTTTCAAAGAGATTTTCATTTCCATATCGATCTATATTTGGAACGACCGTAGCCACCAAAGGTGATGGAAGGTTTCATCCTTATCTATGTATATGTGTGTTTCTGGCCTCACTGTTTTGTCTACAGACTTGAAAATTGGCATTTGTACGCCAGTAGAACCCTTTTAGAATGTTTTTTCGTTTTGTTGGGCTTCATTTTAACGGGTCGAATTTTAACATTAAGATTCTGGAGAATATAGACGTTTCCAGATATTTTAAAAAATCTAATTTGATATTTTCGAGTGGAAAACCTCAGTGATGTCAGAAAGAGAATTTGTTCTGACCATAATTATTCTTCGATTGATTTTTTTCGAATATTGATGCTACAGTGGTTCGATTATTGATTGTGAAAGCAAATTTATTTAATAGGTGAGTAAGAAAGTTCCAAACGCTTATTTTTCAAATACTTTGAAAGAAGAAAAGAGAAGACAAGTTATAAAATGAGAGAGAGAGAGAGAGAGAGAGAGAGAGAGAGAGAGAGAGAGAGAGAGAGAGAGAGAGAGAGAGAGAGTATAACAGACTATGGAGTAGGAAACAAGAGCGAAATAAATAACGATGTAAAAAGAAGACGACAGAGAGAGAGAGAGAGAGAGAGAGAGAGAGAAAGAGAGAGAGAGACTGAAGAGAGAAAAAAAGAAAATATAAGAAATGAGCTTGGCTATACAAGGGTCAAACACCCTTGTTTCATTTGAATCTCAAACTTAAACAAACAGATTTATTTTCTCCATGAAATATTGTTCCAAAACTAGGTATCTCATTCAAACTCTTTTATTAATAGTTCCCGTAAACGCAATTGGCTAACTTAAGCAAAACAAGTCGACCTGAGTTGGGTTTTAGAAGTGGGAGTGAATTAGACACTGATTTTGGTCTGGTCTTTGTCATCCGTCATTGTTGTTACATACGAAAATAAAGTAAAAACTGAAATAGTTGGAAGGAGTTTAACAATAGAGAGATAGAGGAGACGACTTATGGAGAACAGAGAGAGGGGGAGACAGTGATTGAGAAATTAGAGACAGAACTGAAGGGTCATTTAGGAAGAAAGAATACTTAAAGACATTGAAAGATGGTGTTTGGGGAAGAGGAGGATGTTGGTGCTTTGTCTCTTGTTGAATCAAATACCCTAATGAGAAATGGGATCTCCACAAGTGCTATTCCAATTATATGTCAATAATGTCAAGCAAGTAGGTTATATCCTGGTCAAATGAAGCTCTGTGGACCTCCGGAAGTTTCTTGGAGATTTGCAGATAAATACCGTCAGACAGATCAGAAGGGTAGTAGGAAAGTGCAGAAGGACAAATGAGGACGAAGCTCAACTCTTCAACGGTATTCGTGAAATTTCTTGTGGTTAATTTCGGTCATTCTAAAAGTTTAACGCTTTTCCGTCCATCTGCCAAGTACTTTACAATTCCTCTACTTCCCTGTTATAACTATATGTAACCATGTGACCCGGCTTCCGTCTAATCGGTGGTCTCAGGGGGATAGGTTATATAATAGAGAGTATCGTATCGGGAGTGTTGATCGTCAACCTTATCGTAAATTCAATTTGTGACAGTTTATGGGATTTAAAAGTCCCATCAAAACAATAATTTTATGGATTCGAATATACACATTGAGAATTAACACTTTTGGGGTAGTAGTACTGATTCCAGCCACGTAGATCCATCATTAAAAAAAATGACCGATATTACAACGCTTTTGGTGGGGTTTGTAATTCTGGTCAGTTAGTTCCATAATATTGACCACCTAAAGTGACCGTTTGTTTATTGCCTGTAACATTTTTCCTGTTTTAAGGTAAATATTGCAGTATTACAAAACATGACTTCAAAATGTAAATTCATTGACTCAAACTAGTACCAATGTATTTATTTATGTGCCATAATTACCTCGACTAAATTATGCTCGACATCAGAGTACTCCTATATATTGAAAACAAATTGATCTGATTACTCCCTGTTTCAAGTCCCCGAACTTTCCAAACTTTAGGTGGCTGATATCAGGAGTAGGCCGATATTAGCTCCTCGTACGGTATAACTTGTAAAAAGCAAGTAAAATTGAAAGAGTTAATATCTTTATTTTTGTTTCTCCCATTGTCCTAGACGACATTATCGGAGAGATTTGTCTTGAAATCTGAATATATTGATTGATTAGAAAAATAATTGTATTGTTGAGAAGAAGAAAAGGAAAAGGAAGAGAACCCATTGTGGTTGGTGCAGGAGCGAGTTAATGAGTTTTAGTGAAAACCCAATGACAGAGAATGGCTGTCAGTAGACTTCACTCAAAATGTGAAGATGGGGGGAGGGGGCCATCATGATTTAAGACACAGCTGCCACAAACTTTTTAGCAAGTGTATCAAAAGGACAGGCCAAGACGTACCAAATCGTCCATAAAGGTACCAAACATAGATAAACAAATATTGTATTAAATATTTTGTTATTATATCTATCAAGAAATTTATAAGAATCAACATAAATTCTCTATTTTCATTTGAATTAAGGATTCAATAACGTTTTCGGGGACCCAAAATTCGATTCTGCCGAAAGGATCACGTTTTAGGAAACACCGGTCATGACGTGAAATGTCAGTGTTATGGATTGAAGTAACACGTGTTATTTGTATGTTAATGCTATGATTCAATCAAATCAATATAAGAAAAAGTAATTATGGATTTTTTGCTTAGAGTTTTTTTTTTCTTTCTAACAACAGAAAATATATCCGTTTCATTTCTTTATTTACTTTGTGCAAAAAAATAAAATAAAATGCAGGATAGCAATGCAACGATTACAGATCTTTAAATGCAGATTTAAGAGAATGGTATTGTTAGTGTTTTGATTGAATTCATTTCCTATCGTTTAAAAAAAAAGAGAAAAGATCCATACAAAGATTCTATTAGGACTATTGTTTCAATCAAATCATACCATTAAAATAACACGTAACATGTTCTAAAAAAACGACTCTAAAAATCCGTCTTACTCATTTTTTGTATATTCCGTGTTAGATAGAGGGAAAATGACAATAGTATCAATTCATCACCATCAGCAGCAACATTATGATCATCAGCAGGAACATTTTAGCGTTAGTCGTTAGAGACAGACCTTCCCCAAGATTCACCAGAACTTCCTATCATGGATGTTGCTGAGCCAATACTTTCTGTACTCGTTTAGATCGTCACGCCATCTTATTGTTTGCCAGCCACAGTTTCGCATATGATCTCTGGGATTCTACGTTTTGGTGTTGTAATTTCCAGCTGTTGTCTGACATTCTTTCAACATGGCCAGCCCATTACCATTTGCGCTTTCCAATGGATTCCGTGATTTTGATCGTTGTGTCTTCGTCCCCAACATGCCTGTTATACATGACGTTTTTTTCCACAGATGTCCATTTAGAGAAATACTTCCCTGCTTTCTTCAATTCGATCGTCCAGCTTTATTTAATGATATTGAAGATTCTCAGCAGAAAGGACGATGTCGTCAGCAAATCTGAAGTTACTTACTTATTCACCGTCTATTCTGATTCCTTTATTTGCCCAAATGTAGATTTTGGACAACCAACTCGAGACAAGCTGTGTAAGGTTTAGTCTCAGAATCTTTATTCAGTCTGATAAAAGAACTGCTCTGTCGGGAGATATGTTGCAAAACTCTGACGTATACGGGTTAATCTCCTAGAGATAATTTTACCAGTTTTTTGAGTAAGTCGACAGTGATTTTTGACTAAAATTCATTTTCTACAACTTAATTTTTCTTTCAATTTTTTCTCACTCTTAAATCTATTCTTTTTATTAAAATTGCTCTATATTGTAGACTCTTCTATCGTAACTAACGTAGTTTTCAATATATTTTGTGTTTTTTTTTCTAAATCCAGTCAATCATTAAATTAACTAATTTTTTTAAAAATTAATTTTGGGAGTCTGACTTTATTTTTGAAATATTTCTTTTCAAACATTCTTGACAGATCAGTCTATTTTCTCTGTTGACAAGAGAGATACCCCCTTCGAAGAAGTTATTCATTGTTAATGTTTTCGATACAAATATGTTGCTAAAACCCTAGTTAATGTGATGATTTTAATATGGCTATACTGTGATGATCTGGTTGATTTTTGTTTCTGGTTTTGTTGTCGTAACACAGCAAAAACGGCACATCGTAACGAGATTTTTGCCAGCGCAATACCATAAGAAATAAACTGGAAGAATATAGTAATTTTCAGTATAATCTGCAGCTTGATAATTTTAGTGCAGGGTCTGCGTTCGCACTAACTCCAACGTAACGATCCGATTTTTGTATGTTAGTATGCTCGCTGCGAAAGTTTAAAAGAAAATCTTATCTACATTGAATGTGGGAAAGAAACAAGCAGATTATTGTTTGCTGCACGAAATAATGATACCTTTATTTTGTGAAGAAAAAACATCTTAATAAAAACACGTGAAAAATAATTACTAATCTTTTCATTTCCTTTTCTTTTCCTCTTCCATCACGAATATTTCTACTCTTTGTCACAAAACGCAGTTTTTCTAGATTGTAAGCATCCATGCTTAAAAAATCATTCACGGTTTTCTTCGTCATAAAAGCAGCAACGACAAAAGTACGAAGAATTTGAAACCTTTTTCTTATGTTAATAATTTTGCTGCATGTCAAGGATATATACCCTTGTTACCAAGCAACAAACCTTTCGTTGAATTCTTACTCTAATTGTTTTTGAATACTGTGCACCTAATTTTTGGATGTAGTTTTTTTTCTTTTTTAATTTTTTTCTTCTGCTAACTGGATTGATGAACTAAAAACAGACTTGAACAACTCTTGCTCGCATTATTCGTTAGGTTAAAAAAATAGGCACCTGCTGATTAGGGATTAGTAATGGAAAACTAACTTTTTGAATATAGTTGGTTTACCAAGCACCGGTCCGTTACAAAGGTAAAATTCCGAGATGAACCAAGATCTTCCGAAGTGAGTAGTTTTCAAGAGAGTTCTATTCTATTAATTCGATTTTTTAGCGTTGTTTCGAATAAAATGTGTCAATGCTTAACTCCAATTGTAACATATTTTTCGGATTTCAAAGCGAAGTCTTCCATTTTTGTTAATTCTCACCTCGTTGGTTTTCAGTGATTTTAAATGTTGACGACAAGCTATCTTTCTTTGATGCAAATTCTCATTTTTATTGAATTCTTTTTCTATCATCGCCAAAATGTTGGTAATGTCGTGGTTAAAATAGCTATCACAAATATTCGACCCGGGGTAAGTTAAAAGGCAAAAAGAAACTGGAGAAAGAAAACTAATAAAATATATAATTTGATTTTGAGAAAAATACCCCAAAAAATTGTTACAGGTGACTGAAGGAGGCTAAGAACAGAATGGAATTAGACAAAAGGAGAAAGAGAGAAAGAGGTACCTAGAGATTTCAGGGACCATTGGGGGCCCCTTCTGACATTAAATGAGATTTGTCAATAGAAATGTAGTAGAACTACTATTCATGAAGCATTAGTACATCCCATTAGGGGCCCCTAATAGCTCCCTCTCTTTTCCTTAGCTACACTTGCTATGTGTGTCTATTTGTGTGCGTGTGTATGAGAAAGGGAGATAGATGGATAGAGAGAGAGTGAGAGAGTAGGGAAAATGAAGTTACAAGAATTGAGATAGAAATATAAATGGTATGAATGACAGAATGGGACTGAAAAGGAAAAGGAAAGAGAGAGAGAGAGAGAGAGAGGGGGGGAGGGAGAAAACGAGGGAGAGAATGAAGAAATGGATACAATAATAAAAAGAGGCTAAGGACAGAATGTAAAAAAGAGGGATGGAGGGAAGGAGAGAAAATGATTATATAAGGAGGGAGAGAGAGAGAGAGAAAAAGAGAGACGGAGAGAGAGAATGAATAAAAACTATATGAGAGACTGAAAGAGTCCAAGAGCAGAATTGTAAAAGAGAGAGAGAGAGAATGAATAAAAACTATATGAGAGACTGAAAGAGTCCAAGAGCAGAATTGTAAAAGAGAGAGAGAGAGAGAGAGAGAGAATGCAGGCATAGAACAGATCTGATGAAAAGGAAAGAGAAGAGCTTGGAAGATTTAACGAGAGATAAAGATAGGGAAAAGGATTGAAGAAAGAACATGAATGGAGAAGTAAATTAAAAAGAAAGAACATTTTATGCTCTAGCCAATATACAAATGATAGAATATAAATGGGCTGTATGGGACAGAATCGTCAGTCGTTTCAATATTTTTTCATTTTGTATTTTTTTCACATTAAATATTTGTTCTCCAATTTCCTTTCCTTTTTGAACATTAAAAATCGACAACAAACAAACAAATGAATTCCTCAAGTGTTTGACAGTGTTTATTGCTGCTTTAGGACAGTTATCTCCCCTGAGACGTCCATGTTTGTCAGTGCTGATAAAACTTTACATGAACCAAAGGCTGTCTCTCTATTTTGCTATCAATTGCAACCACACATAACAAAACAAAAAAACAAACCAACAAAAAACAGCAAATCAACCCACAAACAAAATAAAAACAAATGGACTGACAAACAAACCGCGATTCAATTCTGTCATTTATTTTTGTTGTTAATAAGCTTGTTTAACAATGTCCCAGAATGCATTACATAGATATCAGAAGAACAGGAGAGAAAACATTTCATCGCTCATCATTTTTCAATTTTTGTTATTTTTTGGCAGCAGGGAGGGCCTTTATGCTTTATCCTTCTTTTCATATTTTCCATTCTATAATGAGAAAGCGAACTGGGGATATTATGAAAAAGAAATAATTAGAGAATTAATTTATCAGCTTCTCGGCCTGTCACAGCAAATTGATAGGGTGTCACTAACAATATATTATGGCGGCTATTTGATGACAGTCCCTTTTATCATCATCATTATTCGTACCATCGGCTCCATAGGTTGATTATTCTTTTTCAATGACTTCCTATCTCGCCTTTGTAATTTGGTTTTCACCAATTTTCTTTCTTTTCTGATTGTCAGAAACTGTTAATCAAAACTGTCACCAAATATGTCAACACAGGTTTCTTTAGTTTTTAAATTGAACCGGCTACCTGGCTGGCTGGCTGGCTATGTATGTACCACGCATACTGGCCACACCGATGCAGCCAGAAGGCTGACATTTTCCTTATTTACTCCTTGTCATGTCTACAAAAAATATCTCACCCCCAAATAGATTTTCAGTTAGCAATATAAGTTTATGCTAAATTGATTTCAAGTTTGTGCCAGCATTATTGCTTTTTTTTTAATTCAGACTTTCTAAGTGCCTAACAAAAGTAAGTTATCCATAGGAAGTAAGTTATCCATAGGTTACCTCATTCTGAAATTTCTTAAATTGATCATCCCTAACATGATGCCAAAAGACGTTGTTAACACGACAGTTTCTATCGAGGGACTAACCAGACATGTTTCATTGCACATTCTTTTCTGTACATTTTCTGTATCGCAGTTTAGATTTTTTTGTCAATTTTTTTTTTGTATTTCCTTTCAATTTTTTTTTTCCTTTTTTGAGTATTTATCTTGTCGGCATTTTGCCGAAACACAGTGCAGGTGGCAACATTGGAAACAGTCGCTCATTATATCACAGACAAAAAATAAAAGCAAAAGGTGATTTTTTTCATTTAATGTCTTTAATGTAAAGAGAAAAATTGGATCTGCCACATCAAAAACAGTTATAATGAACAGCGCTCCTAATATTTTCAAGATTAATAACACGTATTTTTAACAGTTGTTTTTTTTTTCATTCGTCTCACCGTTTGTTTAACAATTATTTATTAGAAACCGTCGACGAAAACTGTCAGCAAAACTTCCGACGTAGGTTTCTTCAGTTTTAAGCTAGTCTTTATGTTCACATGTATGTATGCATGTATGTATGTATCGCGTGCAGAGGACGCACAAATGAAGCAACAGGACTGAAAACATTGATATTCACTTTTAATCATATCTGCAAAAAAGTATTTTCAAAATCACCGCTTCAAAGCTTTTTTGATCCCTTTTTTTGTGCCCGCTTGTTTTCTTTTTTGTGACCTCCCCCCGCATAAGGCGAAAGAAGTAACTTATTAGTTGATCAATGTTTCATAAAATTTTTAATTGATCACTCCAGAATGCAACTAAATGACGTTCATCACGTGACGGTTTCTATTGAGTGACCAACCAGACCTGTTATTTATTTCATTTGTTTTCCCATTAGTACTACATTGTTTTTGCTGTGATTCGGATTTGTCATTGAACTTTAGAAACACAGGTTCCTGAATATTTTTCAGTGACAAAAAAAAAAAGATAATAATTGCTGGTTTATTGCTTATTCAAAAAAAAAATTGCAACATTCTTTAAATGTTGAAAGGCATCGTGAAAAGGCCGCATCATATACAAATATCTATCTATCATCAAGATGTAAACATACTTTTTTTATGCATATATTTCTTCCCTCCCATTTAATTCATCTTTCATATTAATTGTTATTAGTTATTCATTATTTATTATTTACAAAAAAATCATTTTCCTGGCCCATTCTGAGTAATTTTCTTTATAATTTCATTCATCATTGTCTTTTTTTCAACCCGCTTCCGTCTGAAGTAATGTTATCCTCGTTCCCATGCTTTGACAAATTGCAGGATAGTCAGATGGACAAGGAAACATTATTACTTAAAAGCGTCTCTGTTTTCGAAAAAAAACATTTGCATTACTTCAAACATTGTTATTGCAACACTCAAAGGCCTTTGACGTTAGATACCCAGATAAATGGAAGTGTGAGGTGTCCGAGCGATTAACTGCATGTGAATAGATCTGGCGATTAGAATTCAAACTCTGGCTGAGGCAGATTGTGTTCATTTTGCAATAATGCCCTTGGGAAAGGCAAGAATCTAACTCCCTTCCCCCAGTTATGACATCTCTAGCTATAGTTGGTAACCAGTCGAGGAGATGGGTTACTCTGATTTTAAAACCAGCCTGAAGAGAGATGAGCTTCGTTAGGCTATCTTGCCTAGGACACACTTGATGAAAATCATCCGTGGTGTCTCAATGGCCCTGCACTGTGTTGTCGGCTAAAAAATATTATCATGACTGCCAAAAAATGGTAAAAAGCGCCAAATTAAAAAAAAAAAAAAAACGACCCCAAACATCAGAAATTGTCAAAACACACCAAGAGACACTAAAATGAGTCAGAAACACGTCCCAAAATGACGAAGATGTTTGAGCGCTCCCTTGCTAATTCAGCGCCTTTTCGCTCGATAAAAACAAGCAACGTGCTGAATTTAGCGATAAAGGCGCTAAATTGGCAAAACAACCTACTTCGGGTTATAGGATTAAAAAAAGGGTTCTTCCATTGCCTTTTCACTCTTCCATTTACGGGGCTTGATTGATAAGTTCGTAGCCCAACTTGCATAGTTCAAACTGAGTTCACTGACAGTTCAACATTTTGAAGTTCATCTCAATAGAAACTGCCACGTTGGCAAGGTCCTTAGTCAGCATGCCGTGTCGGGAAGGGGTGATCAATTAGAAAAATTGGAAAAACAGTAATCGATGGATGAATTACTTACCTCGAATTGTTTGGTTAGTGATCTCTATAAGTCTGATTAAAAAAAATTAATGATCAATTTAGCATAAACTTACATAGCAAATAGTGTACCCTACTAAAAACCTAGGCTTGTTCACAGGGCACATACACACATACATAGCCAGCCAGCCAACCCGACAAACTTGAACTGCAGAATCTTATTTTGAGAATTCTGGTGAGAGTTTTGGTTTGAGAGTTTTCAACTGACAACGTACGTTTCTCCCCTTTTGAAACTGGGCTATGTATGTATTGAGTGTACAGACTGCACCAACGGAGCTAGAGGGATTAACATCCAAAAATTCACCCCTTATTTTGTCTAAAAAGATGCTTTGTATTTTTACTCCTGCCAATAATTTTTCCGGGCGATGGTTAATTCACTAAGTAAGTTTATGATAGATCGATCACTTAGTTTTTATCTGGCATTGTTCAGTCTTATTTTTCCCTCTTCGAAAATTCTGATCATTTTACCGATTATCACCCAACAAATAGGCTTATTCTTTGATCACTGTTCTTCATGACAATTGTTTGATTGATCATCCGCAACACAGCACGATGCCAAAAGACACTGGTCACGTGACGGATTTTTTAATTTCGTGCCAAAAAATCCAAAGTTGAGAATCAGCGATTGATGAGGAAACTAACACTCAGCATAAATGATAGCTGACCGATAATTTTTATTTACATGAATTTAGCCTAGGTTCGTTTTTTCCCTCTCTAAGACCCTTAAAAACAGACTTATAGTGTTAAAATCTTAACATGTTCCAGCTTGAATTTACATCACACCAAAGAAAAATAACGTGTCAATATCAAATGATGATAAGTGATTATATAAACAAATGAAATTAAACACTAGTTTACATTCAACATACTTTACATAAAGTTCTATTTCTGAGCTCATCATCATCATCATCAGTCTTTCAACGTCCGTTGTTGGGCATAGACCTTCCCCAGGATTCGCCTCAATTCTCAATCATGGGCATCGCGGAGCCAGTATTTCCTAAATCTGTCCAGTTCATCTCTCCATATTGTGTTCTGTCGGCCTCGGTTTCTTATGTGATCTCTGGGGATCCATGTCGTGAGACGTGATGCCCATCGGTTGTCTTTCATTCTTGCAACATAGCCTGCCCATTGCCATTTGAGTATTTCAGCTGTCTAGGTCTTTTCTGAAGGGTTGCAGAGCAAAACAAAAGACCCAAAACTAAATTGATTTAGTAAGGTTAGGGTTATTCTCGCATCTGCTAAATGTTTAGCGGTTTGTCAGTTTTGCGCTTTTGTTAGTCGTTCCCATCACAGCTAAGAGTGTCGTAAGTTTTGGAAAGTCCTTTCGGGTTTGGTACAATGACAAGCAGATCAGTCCAGCATACCACTTCTACTGTTATTAGCATTTTCGTTTGCTGTACCCAGCCATGCTGTGGGAAGGGTCATACTTCCCCAGTGCCATGTCCCCGTGGATCTCCCCAGGGGATGAGTCACAGCTTGAATTTGAACTCGGCTAAGCAGATGTTTGTGCGCATACTCATTAAACTACACACAAAGATCGATAAAACTAATTAGATAGTAAGTGGTAAACGTATCAATATGTCAGATAAGGGTCTAGGGCAACTCCCCCCTCCCGGCGCCCTAAATAACTACCCCCACCTTTAGCCGACCAGCACAGGAACTCTCAAATCAAATAGAGTTTTAGGACAACTGCCACTGGATAACTACCTCCTGGATAATTGCTCCTACCGACAATAGGAAAGCAACTGTAAATCCAAAGTTTAAGTATGTGGGAAAGACGTAGTTGGCCACAAAAATGACCCGACCCGTGGCGAAAATGTCCAGGGGGTAAATGTCAATAATAATTTTTCGGGGGGGGGGGGATATGTCATATAAGGGCCAGTTGTTCTATGAGGGCAATTGTTGACAAAATACACACGGATATTAGACCTCATACATTTTTTATTTGCCGCGTAATTCAATTCATATCAGTTGCTATATAGAGAGATAATATAAAAATGTGATTGACATTAAAGTAATGAAATCACTACGTTTCTGTTTTGACTTTTGAACAGAGGCTATCCACCTCAGTCTCAAATATCCCCGTATTTATGCATCGTATATGAACCACATAGATACCATAATCACTGCGTTAAAATAATAACTCCAATCAAAGGTGATAATTGGTTGAAATCGTTAACCTTGAACATCCAGTGATTCATGAAAGTTGGAAGTGATATAATACTATTGCAAGTAATACAGCAAATTCAAATTCAAGCATTTAGGGTGGGATCACTGGAAATTTGGGGCCTGTACCATATGCTACAATCGCTACATAGTCAATCTGTAGTGTTATTATTTCCATTGAAAGTAGAGTACCATAGTAATAAAAAAAAATACAGGATTACTGAATCAGGATTGATAGCTTGAAAGTATTTAGCGTGGGTTTCATTAAAAATGCAGGGCTTGGAGTATATGCTATTTTTGCTTTATAGTCAGCCTGGGACCCTGGTATTATCATTTTCTGGTGATTTTTGGTTAGAGTCAGCAGAGATCAATGATATATTTATAGGTAACAGTTGATGATTGAATGGTGGTCAAACTGAAAGACACACACACGTAGTTAAAAAGGTCGAGACAATTCAGCTCTGAACTTTTCAACGACGTTGTAGGAAGAAGCATTCTTCTTCAATGTCACCACCATGTCCTAGCGAATCTTCTCAGGTCAGCGGAACTCTAGGTTTCCGCGCAACTTTGAGATTCCGCAATTTACTAAATAGTTTTTCAATTACAGAAACGATTCCTCCACGACTTTATTTTGTTACTTGGACGCGAACATTACTTTTTGAAATAAGGAAAAAAAATCAACAATGTTTTGCCTTTTTGATAAAAAAAAAAAGCAAAACAAAGAACATTTTGGTTATTTACGTGAAACGGACGCTGTTCAGTCAGTAGTCGTTCATTTTTCTTTAGTAAGCAACGCTCTTACTTTTCAATCCGAGTGTTTTTCCTCTTCAGATTTACAAACATTCAGATGATTCCATAAATAAGATCAAAATCTAATAACTACATACACATGGATGACTGTGTCATGGGAGATATCATCCATTTACTCGACAATTGCCGAATTTCTAGGTTTCTGGAACAGAAAAATAAAACTGATGTGAACTTGAAATTTTCTGTGTAATCATCCAAAGGGTTTAATTGTATGTGAATTTAGTTGGAACGACATAACTCTTATCCGGGGTTCCTTAGGGCATGAGCTTATCAGTCACCCCTCGTAAAAAGAGGTTAATAAAATTACACAGGGTCATTATTATATCAGTTCCAATAAATAGCTTTGAAACAATCCATTGTGAGGGGCCAGAATGGTATCTCATAAGGCCAGGGCTTTGCATGATGTAGTTTACTTTTAAGTATTCTCTTTGAATCATGAGTAATACAATTGGAGTCAGAGGTTCTTGACATTAGCTTTATTATTGCAAGGCCTTTTATCAATAATAATCATGGCTGAAAGGGAAAGAGTGATTTCAGATACAGAAAAGAAAGAGAAGGAGAAGAGAGAAGGAGAAAAAGAGAGGAAATTAAAAGGAGAAAAAGGGAAAAGAAAGGAGAAAAAAAGAGAGGAATCAAAAGATTCAATAAGCAGCAGTACGCTTTGGCTTTCCTTTGCTTCTTTACCCAAAGATTTTTTTACCATCTTTTCTCTTCTTCCTTTCTTTCTCCTCTTCTTTCCTTTTGTTCCTTTTTATTTTCTGTCCTTTTCTATTCATCGTACTCTCCCTAGATCTATCTATCTATCTATCAATCTATCTGTCTGAGTTTTTGTCTATTCAAATCTCTCTATCAATATCTTTATCTATTTCACTCTTTGTCTCTTTCTTTTTTCCTTCTTTTTCCTACCTTTCTTCTACACCTATTTATCTATCAATCAATCTATCTTTGATGGCCTGGTGAGCTGATCCGAGCAACCAATATCAACACTACTATTTGTAAGGCAAACATTTCAATAATGTAGAGAAAGCGTATTTAGAGTAATATTTTTTCCAATTTAGGCATCTCGTACATCATTATTCCTAAAGTGCTTTTAATCATTATTTGGAGCCCAACACTTGTAGCCTTGTACAAGACTAGGTTGGGCTTAATATACTTAAATATATTCACAGAAGCTTAGAAGATATAAATTTTGTTCCATTTGTAACAATTTGAGAAATTAGTTTCTCTTTTTTTCTATATCTACCAGTGAATATTTCCTTTAGAAAATGGTTAGTCACTTAATGAAAAACTATCATATGACCAAAGTCTTTTAGCAGCGTGTTGTGTTGAAGGTGATCAATTAAAAAAACGGACATTGATCATTAAGAAAGTCTGAATTTTCAAAAAAGTATGAAGGTCGACGGACACAATTTAGGGACCAATTTAGCATGATTTAGATTATAAGTTCATCCCTAAGGTAAAAGTCTACTAGATAGCGGAGCGGGGGGGGGGTATTAAAGGACAAAACAAGTGTTTGTTCTGGTCATAATGAGGAGTAAATGTTGAATTTTTCATCCCTTTAATTTCATTGGTGCGACCTGTACGATGACAATTAATGTATACAAAAAATATTGTTCATAATCATTTGAACCAACCCCAAATCTGTTTCTGTTTCCCGAGATTGCACGGGCCACAATTGATTTTGAGCAGGAGAGGGGGATGTGCGACAAAATTACCCCACTATTTCGGCGACTCTACCATATAACTATGGATGATTTGTTTTTAAAAATCTCCTCGATCATATCTATTCAAGATTTTGAGAAGATAGAAAAAAACTATTTTTAGTTCAATATCTTAATTCTCTCTCTAAATATGTAAAAATCAAGAAATCTATCATTCAGAACCGCAAAATATAACTAAATGCATGTCTTGTTATGTTGATTGCAAAAGAGTTGATTCTTTTTGTTTAATGTTCCTGTTTTAGATTCTCAAGCGCAAGCGATTAAAAGTAAAATGTTTATGACATTATGCTGTAAATCGATATTAATCAGGGAGTCGTGTCAACTTAAAGGTACAGGATTCGAAATGAAGCTAATGTCGTGCCTGAAATTAGCTGCAATAATTTGAATAAATGGCGCACTTGATCATGTGACAAATATGGCATCCGGTACTCCATCAATATTTTAGCAACTGATGGTCTGACAGCTACTTTAGTTCATTAGGTACTTGATATTCCTGCAATTGTCACGGAATATTAACCACTTAGGCCCCCAGGCTAAACTTCAGTAAGGATCTTACTGGAATGGCTCCTCTGCCCCAGTGATGTCAAGTCACATTTAACAACTCATATCATTGTATAACGTACTTACGTGCATAATATATATGCGTAAGTAATGAAGTATCACTCAAAATATTCATGTGTACACTCAATTAAACTATTCAAGTACACTCAATTAAACCATTTTTGTTGTTCTCAGGCCCCTCTTCCTCCCGGGCAGGGTCTCTAAGAGGGGATCCAACTGGCGATTGGACCGGGCCTAGATGTTCAAGGGGGACCCAAGAGTTTCTTTTGCAGCCCACATCCGGCTCCAAACAGCTAACATGGTTTCGGCTAAAGCCTATTTGGCACTCAAACCCCCTCAATATTTCAACGAATCACAACCAATAGACTTAGACCTTGAAGGGCCGGGGCACTTCAGTTTCAGCAGCTCCACAATTCACAGAAATTGAAATATACGGCAAACATCAAAATTTGCACATCAAATTCCGTTTATTGCATGTGATCGGAACTGCGAGTTGTATATATATATATATATATATATATATATATATATATATATATATATATATATATAAGATTAAAGATTTCTAGATTTGAAGTAAATTATATAAATTATGTATGCCAGCAAAACCTTGCGTAGATATTCAGGTAAGACTAATCTATTTTCAATATTCATACTACAATTACTGTAGACTCGAATTTCAAGCAGGAATTCATTAAATCTATTCAAAATAATAAAGGCTTGGGGAGCCACACACCAATAGAGACGATGCTCCCACTCCCAGTAACTGGGATAGAGGATCAAGTGACACTGCCTTCAGTTGGTTCGTCACGACCCGTTGGGTATTTTCAGCTATTCAGGCAATAGTCAAAGGGACAGACATTCAACCGACTCTACTGCTGTGAGGTCTTTGAATAACTCAGAAAAAAAGGGACATTTGTTTCCAGCGTGAGATTGCTGACTCTTGGATACTTACAGCACACTCCGTCAGTAAAAAAGGTAAAAAAAAACAATATTTCTGTGGTATCATATACTCCTTACTCCTGTAATCTGAGTCCTTGTGAATGTCCCTCAAAATCAAAACCCAACTACGTTGTCGTCATTTAAAGACTGTTGAGAATATCCAACAGGTCCTGACGAGACTAACCGAAAGTAATGTCAGTTGAAGACTTCCAGCAATCTTATTATGAGTAGAAACGGCGTCTCCGTTGGTGTGTGGTTTCCCAAGGGACCTATCTCCAAGAAGATAAAGTTGATTTGTAATTAAGTTGATGATATCGAGAATATTTTACCCAATCAATATAATTACGTTCTACACAGGCCTCGTATGTAGTTTTTTTCCATTCAAAACTATTTCGATTTCAAATAGTATCATACTCATAACCAATTGACCTATATCACTGGAACCACCGGCGTCAATTTTCCTCTCTTTTGGGGTCTGGCTGAAAAATTAAATAAATCAACCCAAATCTACTTAAAACAAGAACTGAAAGCTATCGCAACCATTCACCATCATCATCTGCCTTTTAACGTCCGTCATTGGACATAGACCTTCGCCAGGATCTGCCACGTTTCACGGGCGTTGCCGAGCCAGTATTTTCTAAATTTGTCTAATTCATCCCATTATCATGTATTTTGTCGGCCTCGGTTTTGTATGTGGTCTCTTGGGATTCATGTTGTGAGTCGTAATGTTCATCGGTTGTCTTTCATTCTCGCAACATGACCAGCCCATTGCCATTTGAGTTTTCTAATGGATTCTATGATGTCACGGACCCCCCTTTTCTTCCATATGTTTTGCGGTTTTGTGATCTCTCCATGTCAGATTGAGCATAATTCTTTCATGTTCGCGTTGCATGCTTCTCAGTTTGTGGGTTTGTCTCTTGGTTACGTTCCATATTTCAGCTCCATAACAACCATTAACATTTTTTTAAAATTCTTTGTAGTTGTCATGGTCAACACTGTTAATGATCAGTTATGTAGAATTATGCCTAGAAGATTGGTTCCCAACCTTTTCATTACCAAGGGCCCCCTTTTATTCAATAAATTTGCCCGTGGACTCGAGGCTTTAGAAAGGTCTTCCGACTCAGCAAGCTCATAGAACCAGCAATAACGTGTCTACTCCACCCGGCGTAAGAGCACCCAAGGTTCGGAACCGCTGGTTTAGAGTATCCTCTTTTTTGGAAACGTTGTTGATTCTTCCCTAGATGATGGCCCAAACTTCCCTAAATGTCATTGGAATTCGTGGAGAACTTTAGGAGATATTGTGAGGACACACACATAGAGAGACTTACAAACAGATGTGAGTAGATACATGTACCTCTTCCAACTTAGTTAGCCGAGGTAAATGATTTGGAGTAGAGCCGTTGAAAAAATGTTATGATACGCTGTAAAGCTGTTATAGCCCCACAGCACACGCTACACAAATACCCTCACCCTTTAGCCATCTGCTATAACTCTTTTAGAATGTCATACTATATTTGGTCGCCGGTAAACGATAATCATCCTATAAGGAACTGTCACCAGAAATGCTAATACAGGTTCCTTATGTTTTCTGGCTGTCTTCCTGGCTAGCTGGCTATGTCTGTCTGTCAGTCTGTCTGTATGTATGTATGCATCACAGGCATAAAAGACGTTGATTACGTGATAGTTTCTATTGAATGACTAACCAGACCTGTTTTATTAATGGACGCGTCGTATTGACTTGGGCTCTTTCAACTATCTCGGCCCTCCTTGACACTTGGGGCCCTGGTGCGATACATTGACTGCAACCACCCTCTTAGAGACCCTGAGTGATACTGCCACGGAGATTTTGCTACAGACCCCCTTCCCGTGACGGGCACAACTCAATGAAGACAATGAAGGCCTTTCCTTGTTTTGTGAAAAGATTATTACCTGCTTTTGTGGATTTGATAGAATCTGGAGTCAGAGCGGAATCACACAAGTGTGTGACAGTTGATGCCTCTGTGCTGCTAATAGACTGTACGCATCCATTGGAAACAGCAGACTTTGGAAGCTTGTTCCTTAGATTTGTCATTTCCTGCAAGAAGGTCTCTGTAGAATTAGAAGAATGGCAGACAAAAGACAGTTAGTAAAAACAAGTCCATTTAGAGAAGGGGAATGCTGTCTTGAGTCGGTATTGTTTTTCATTTTCTCCGCATGCTGAACAAGAAGGATAAAAATTTAATCCTTCTTTCTTTCGTTTATTATCATTCTCAGTTTCACTTTCTCTTTTTTCTACATCCCCAATTCTCATTTTATCTGTTTCCATTCTTTCCTTCTTCCTCTCTATTTTTCTGCTTTTATTTGTTCGTTTCTTTCCTTCTTTGTTTGTTTCTTTCTTTTTTATTTATCTATATTTCCAGTTTCACTCTCCCTTTTTCAAGTTTTGTCCTTCTCCATTTCTCATTCTCATTCGCTCTTTTCTCATTTTATCTGTTTCTATTCTTTCTTTCCTTCTTTCTTTTTACTTTTTTCCTCCTCATTTATCGATATTTCCAGTTTCACCCTCTCTCCCCCCTTAATTCTCTTTCCTTTTCATTCTTTCTTTCTCCCCTCCTTTATTTCTTCCATTCTTTCTCAATCATCCCTATTCCTAGTTTTGCTCTCTCCTTTTCAAATTTTCTTCTTCCCACTTTCTTTCATTCTATTTTTCGTAAAAATTAGTATGATATTAGTTAATTGTATTAGTTTTTGCCCCTTCCTTCCTTTCTTTCTTTTATTTTCTTTTTTCTTTAAATCTTTCTTTCTGTAATCATTTATTCCCTTATTTTAGTTTTCTTTTGTTTCTTCTCCACTTCCAATTTTCTTTCTTTCTTTTTTCTTTCTTTTTTTCTTTCTTTCACTTTTTTCTCATAATCTTTTCTCCCTATCAGATTTTGCTCCTCCCTTTCTCTTTCATCTTTCATTCTTTCTTTTTTTTCAATTCTCTTTTCCACTCTGTTTTTTCGTTTTTTCTTTTTTCTTTCCTTCATCAATTTATATCTCCTAATTATTTCTTTTCATTGGTCTTTGTTTGTTTGTCTGTTTGTTTCGTTGTTCATCTGCATGTTTGTCAGTTTGTTTGTTTCTTCCTTTCTGTATCTTTCTCTCCCATCTTTCAATCACTATTTCCACTCCTCTTCTCTCCTATCCTCATTTTTACCTTTCTCACATTTTCATCCCCCTTTCCATTCCCCTTCCCTCCCCTCCCCAACCCACGAGATAAATTGACAGTTTTGATTAATTACCCATCACCTATCCTGTCAGGTGATTCCAACTGACTGAAATTACCGATTCCCTATCGAAATCAACTCGAACGTTCGAACTCCTGCAATTTTTGCTCTGAATCCAATGGCTTATATTTCCTCCGTCAACGTGGAATTGTAGTTTCAGCTCGTGGAGAAATGGAAATTTAGATTCTTGGGGGTGGGGAAGAGAAACTAGGGGTTGGGGTGGGAAAAGTGCAGATGGAACTCAGGCTGAATGCTGGGCGGGGTCTAATAATGCCAAAGAGAAGATTTTGGTTTCTGTCATTCTTTTATCTGAAATAATCAGGACACAATTCTGCCAATGTACATTTACTGAAACTTCTGGTGAATGAGGAATTCGGCTGTGTTTTGAAAAATCTCTTTTGACTGTTCTCATTCTTTATGACAATGGTTCCATTTTGGTTGAATTAACTCTGGCTTTTGTTTTTAGATGTGTTAGTATCTCTTGCAGCAATTGCTGTCATTGAATGAATGACGTACCGAAATTTAAGTTACGTCCCTTGCTCAGTGTTGCTAATTTAGATGTTCATCTTCTGAATCTAGGTTACGGTTGAATGTCATAAGTTGTTATTAGGTGATTTCAGATAAAAAATATATATATATTTCTATTTGACAAATAGTATTAGCAAAACAAAACATGTAAGGGACAAAGACACAACGATCAGAATAGAAAACGAGGAGCCAGAGGAAGTAGATCACTGCATCTACCTATAACAACAAATTTCCATAAAATCCTTAAAAGAACAGGACCAGCACTTGAAATGCCGACTCGCAATGTGAATCCCCAGAGATCATATTTGAAAACAAAGCCGGTCAAATATGAGATGGCATGACGAACTAAATGAGTTTAGAAATATTGCCTCTGCGACGCCGATGATAGAGAGGTCTATCGAGTCTCGGGGAAGGTCCGTGTCAAACAAAGGACGATAAAAGAGGAAATCGAGCAATGAATCACTCTACGCTGGCAAGCTTTCGGTAGATCCAGTTCTACCAGAAAGTTCCTGAAAATAAGGGTATATACTCAATGCATCCTCCAGATAGTCACCCATGGAGCAGAAACAGGGAAAATAACCAAAAGATTGACTTTCAAACTGAGAACCATGCAACGTGCACAAGAGATAATCATGCTCAACCTTACATGATTTCATTATGCGGCAGAGTGTATTAGAAGAAAGACAGGTGTCAAAGATATCATAGAAACTATCAGAAAACTCAAATGGCACTGGGCTGGACATGTTGCAAGTACGTCAGTCAGTCGCTTAACATGCCAACTCACAAAATGGATCCTCAGAGATCATATGCGAAAACGCTACCAGCAAAGAATGAGATAGAGTGACGAACTAGAAAACTTTAGGAAGTTTGAGCTCTGCAACGCCCATGATAGTGATGGTAAATCTTGGGGAGGATCTATGTCCAACAATGCAAGCCAAGACAATGATGATGATGATGATGATGAAATTAGTAATATGTTTAGTAGTAATATTTTGATAAAATAAATGTTGAAAATCAGAGTTATGCTTAATTTATGAATAATATGTTGTATATTTCATAGATTTCAGAGATATATCTGAGAATCTACATTGTTTCTAAGTACTTTACAAACTTGCACAATCATGGCCTGACTTTCAGGCTTGTTTTTAAAGATTTGCTATTTGAAAGCAAATTGGTTCCTGGTAATACAGTTGAATTACAAAGAATATATATATATATATATATATATATATATATATATATATATATATATATATATATATATATATATAAGACTGAACTAAGTCCCACATAACAGGATGACCCTTGCAGATGGGATCCCATTTTTGGCTCACAAAGCAAAGCTCTTGATGATGGACTTATGTTCCACAACAAACCTATAACCATTAAATGGTACACACACACAGCACACGCTACTGAAGATGGGAATACCTCCCTAAAACATGTCTAGACCATCATTTACGGATTAATAAAAGTAGTTCCAATACACTTTCATTCCTGAGTCCGTCTCTCTTCCTATAGTTAATATATATATATATATATATATATATATATATATATATATATATATATATATATATATATATATACACATATATATATATATATATATATATATATTACTTAGGTAAAATAAATCTCAATAGAACAATGACTGGCTAATGAAGGCATCAGATGACTATAAAGCAGAGCAGGCTGGTTAGTCACTCAACCATCACATGACCACTTTTGGGGGGCAATATGCGGTGTTGAAGGTAATCAATTGAAATTTAGAAAAATAGTTGAACAATGAATTAAGTACTTCTCACACTTTTTGTTGGTTATTGATCCCTAAAGATAAATCTGAATTAGAAAAAACAAAAACAAAACAAAATAAAGAGAACATCAATCTAGGTGGATACAAAGTAAGGGATCAATTCAGCATAAAAGCACTTTGCAAATCGAACCCCCTTCCCACTGGAAACTTATGTAGGTGGGGGATTTAAAAAAACAAAAACATCGATTTATTCTAGACTTAATAAAGAGTAATTGTTTAAATATTCATCCCTTTAGCTCCAATAAAGCAGCCTGTATGTGTGTATCATACATACATAGCCAGCTGTACCTATTTGAAAACTGACAGAAACCTACGATGACAGTTTTGATGATGTTTTGATCAGTGGTTTCCAATAGTGATGAGATATTTTTCATAATTAACTAAAAAAGAGCACATAATTTTCAAGAACAAAAATGCACGTTGCCTAACGGTTAGCAGCAAAGGAAATGGAATTGGTGAACTAAACCCAAATGGACACATCGTTGGCTAAAATTAGTTCTTATGCCTCGGTTGGCAAACAGTCTAGGAGACAAACAACACTGAATTCAAACCTCTTCTATGCCCGGTTGAAAAAGAAGTATCGGGCGTGTGGCTAGCAACTCAACCACGTAAAACGTACTCAGTACTGAAACTGTAAAAGTAGTCCACAGGAATAATAAGGAAGCGCATACATCTGCCAAAGCCATTGTCGGGAGGAATAAATGTGGAATGGATCCACCCCAAAATTTAATTACTTTTTCCATAGCTAATTGCTCGCTCTCCACAACATTTTATTGAGTATTTTAACAGATACGGAAAAATAATATGGGAAAAAACGAACGAGAAAATATCTATCAATCAAAAAGAAATTTCTGATTCCCCCCCCCCTGATTAAACCACATCATCCTAACCCGATTTTCCACCCTTCGACAAATTATATTGAAATTTGATATGATACCCTCAGAGATATTGTGTAGACAGACGGACGAAAAGACAGATGGAAAGACAGACGCATCTAAATACGTATAACTCTGAAACTTGGGAAAGGTAATAATACAAATTCCATGGACTGTATGAAAAGCTTCTGTAGTGTTTCTTGTTTTATATCAATATAATCAGAAATCTTAGAAGATGAATAATAAGAAAAATGATAATAATAAAAATGATGGCAATAATAATGATAATCATGCTGTGAAGACTTGAAAAAAAAAAAAAAAGATATAATATCATATTGACCAGTCATAGTATTAAAAGGTATTCTGGAGAAACATTGAACATTGAAGTAATAAAATAAATAATGGCAATAAAAGTTATGATTAGGTACATAGCAAAGACAATGATTATAGCAAGAAAGTGAATAACATTAAATAAGAATGATGATAATGTCCAGACCTCGAATAAATGAATCACAATGCCAGGACGAATTGTCTAAAAAAAATATCTACACTTATTTAAAAAAAAAAAAAGAAAAGATCTTTTCTCAAGAAATTATCTTAAAAATACCAGCATTTGGGCATTGTTGGTAGGAAATGACCACAAAGACCATAAAAAGTACTTTTATGAAAAAATGAAATCGATCGTTTTTCAACAGTAGTGTACTCATACTGATTTTCAAGGTTGTAGCCTAAGATGTGACAAGGAGTGCCATGAGATCACACCATCAGAGGAGTGACACCATGATGTTGTAACGACACGAAATATCAACATTTAGCTACATTTTTCAGCGATTTTAGTACGTATATAGCCAATTCCAGCCATTAAAAATGGCTGGCAGCATTTTTTTAAAGCACGTCTTAGTTTTCTTTGGGACATTTTTTGAGGTCGATTTGGCGCGAAAAACTTACAAGTTGGCAACCCAGGGGGTGACACTCTGAATTACCCAGGTGACACTAAAGCTAGGATCACCACTGCAGACACACACACACACACACACACACACACACACACACACTCATGCAAAGAAAGAAGAATCAGTAACCCAATCTTCTGGTTGATCGGGTAGGCAATTCATGGGGCTACAGTGATTCGATAACAATTGCCTTGATAATGACAATGTTAGTTGTTTGGAAAAAGCCATGATAATAAGAATAAATAATTGGCAAAAATAATGATAGCCAGGCTACCAATAATAATGATAATAATAATAATTATAACAATAATAGCCCTGATTATCATAAAATGATATTACTTCCAATATTAGTAAAAATACGAAATCTTCAAAGGGAACGCCATAATTGCCATAAAGAATGACAAACAAAATCCTTACTGCAAGACCAATTCTAACCTAGAATCTATTAGCATATGATTGTTTTCAAAGATTTTTTCTCGGACTGCCCACGGAAACCTACAAAGTGGGTCAGAAAGAAGGATTGGAGGACCAGTAAACAAGTTGATTGTTTTTTTTTTCCTGAAGAAAAAGCATATTGTTACACGCAAGAAAAATAACTTTGGATATCGGGCAATAAGGGAAGAAAAAAAAATCAAAGGAAAAAAAAATTATCCAATTCTGAGATAAAGTGATTGATGGTCCTATTGGAACAGGGGGTGGGGCGTCAATAAAAGTCCTGCCTTTCATTGGGGCCTAAGCAGAATTTAATTTCGGAGGACCCTCACCGCTTTGGTGTCATAAACATTATTGAATTGGGGAGGGGCCCACCACTGGCCGAGGACCCTTGGAGGTCGTCTTGTTTGCTTATCCCTCGAAACAGCTCCCTTGAAATGAATGGTTCAAATAAATTTAGAAGAAAAAACAAAAATATTTTTTCTGGGCATGCTTCTGCAAACCCCCTGCATGAGAAGTGATGAATGAGCAAGCTCAGACATTGTGAATTCACAGTATACAAGCAACCCCCATGGCATTTGACGGCCGACTGAGCTGCCCCATAGGAGAGCGTGAGTTGTTCCATGCTATATAAAGTCCCTTGTGGTTGTTTACCAAGATACATCAAGGCCGTGCAAATGGTTCTCGAGATATCTAAATTGCAGGATTTGATCATTCTGCCAGTGTGCGAGTGTATGTACAAAACACTATAATAATATCCCATGCAAAATAAAAAAAATACATGTAGTATGACACGGTCCTAAAATAAATAAATAAGTGAAGCTATATACTGAATTCAGATTACAAGAGGTGGTGATTGGTCAACACTGCTAGGGGAACCCTGGGAATATAACTGTTTTGTTTTTAAATCCCTGGAACGGTTGCACGGTAATGGCGGTGGGCTGGCCATGTTGCAAGAATGGCTGACAATCGATGGACATCACGACTCACAACATGGATTCCCCGAGACCATATGCGCAACCGAGGCCGGCAAAATATTAGATGGAGAGATGAACTAGACAAGTTCAGGAAGTACTGGCTCCGTGACGCCCATGATAGAGAAGTGTGGCAAATCCCGGGGAAGGTCTATGTCCAACGACGGACGCTAAAAGACTGATGATGATGATGATGATGATGAGCATCATATAAAACACTGAAAAAAATTGCATAAATTGCATTAACAGATTTTGGGAAATAATTGGCTGAAATGACATAAAATTTTGGGAAAATGTTTTTTTTTTTATACATATTTGATGATAAAAGTTGATAGAGTAACAACTCTCTGATAAAAAAAGATCTAAAACATTCCGAGTAATTTTTAACTACTTTCCAGGTATTCATACCCTTCAATGGAAAATTAAATGCAAATAGAAATCAACAACTAAGCAAGGAAAAGAAATATATATGCAATGAGACGAAGGTTCTCCACACAAAAAAATAAAAAAATACCCCCTCCCAATAACGTCGTAAATAGAGATCCAAATTATATATATCATACATATATACAAAGCCAAATAAACCAAATCGAAAGTCGAAGAAACATATTTTAGCATTTTGGGTTCCTAATAACTGCTCACATGGACCTCAGTTATCATTGTTGCCCCTAAGCCTTTAACTATGTTCCTATAGGCCAGAGAAATGGCATTCTTTCGACGGATTTGAAGAATATTTGTATGAAAATAGTTTCAATGGATTTCAAAGTGGATATGAAAAACATGGTGAGAATCTTTAAAATTGTTAATAAACAATATAAACTGGAAGGCATGAATCCATCTCTTATACCCCAGATATGCGTAAAAAAACTAAACCTACTAGGCTTTCTAGCATTAAGTCTGGGAAGTCTGGGAAAAGGGCAACTCCCAAATCCAAAGCTGTAAAGAAGGTGACGAGAAATAACTCCCTTATCCTTTCAATTAACATCATGGCAATATACAGCTTAGAGCTGTGGGCAGAGGCATGATCGCATATGCCCTGAAAGGGTGTGGCACATAGACTGGGGATTTGACTCTTTAGCCATGGGAGGCAACCAGACCAGGATCACGGCACTAAATTGAAAACTGGATAAGTCAACTGGTCACCATTCCCCAATGCCTCTCGAGAATAATCATGGCAATGTGCTGTTTAAAGGTGTGAAGAGAAACATGATCGATCACATCCTGGAATGACACGGCACATAAGTAATTATAATCTCTAAAGCATGCATGTCCTTACTTGAACAGCTTCGTAACCAGTCGGGCCCATAATAGCTGGGTTGAGGTTGTAGATAAGAGAAAAAAGGAAGAAAGGAATAAAAACAAAATATAGATTACACCCAAATCTCAGAATTTCTAAAAATGCTTTTAAGCCAATATCAAAAATATTTCATTATCTCAAATTGCTTAAATGTAAGGAATTTTGAATTTTGAGATGCCAGGAATTTCGGAATTTTCCGGAGATTTGATCCATGACATCATTGGAGAGCTTAAAGTACACCCAGAACACCGGCTGCATTTGGTTTGGTTACCCCCTTGTGCCCCCACCACATTTTATTCTTGTCATAAACCTGCATGTTATTGGCAAGAGAATTTGTCCACTTTGACAAATAGAACGGCGATCATGTTTACTGCCATTCCTTCATTTCATAGATCCTAGCAGATTTTTATCAAAGAGATTCTGTGATCGGCTTTTATAGGTCAGTCCTTTAATCAATTACCCTAATTATCCGCTTTAATACTGGACAATATCCAGAATAGGACGTTAATAGTCTCAGTGGGTGATATTTACTGGGATGGATCCAACTTGGAAATGAATAAACATGAACACTTGTGGCTATCCAAAATCATTTGTTGACAAACAGCTATACTATGAGATACAGGGCGCAACTTCATGAAAACATTTTGTGTGTGAATATATATATATATATATATATATATATATATTTGTGGAAGTTGGTAAAATCTGCAATAAGGGTTGAATAAATTAAAGAAAGTATAAAAAGGAAAGCCAAATTTTTAGTTAATGTTTTGAGGTATAAAATTTTTGATAAACCTTACCCGGTTCCGTACATGACTTCAGAAGGCTGATGTGATTCTTTTTCTTATTCAATTCAAATCACTTTTTCTCTGTCCGTATGTCTCTCTCTCTCTCTCTCTCTATATATATATATATATGTGTGTGTGTGTGTGTGTTTGTGTATATATATGTATACATATTTGAATGTGTTATATAATTCAAAACTCTATTTTTGTTAACCAGATAACGAGTCACTCGGCATAGATAGCATAAACACAATAAACAATTGAAGTAAAATGTGTCTGTTGCAGGAATCGAGCCAACGACCGATAAGGCAGCCGCTTCAACGTAGCGTCGCTAAAAGCTAATCAGCCTGACGTTTGAAACAACAGTGCAGTCATGGACAGTGAAAGAACACTTTGAGAAGAGTGGGGATAAATTGTCATTTTGGCCTTCGCTTTTCCGTCGGACTGTTTACCATCTTGGCTTGGTGACTCGTTCTCCGTGAAACGACGCGAGGTTATTTCATGTAGAGTTTCAAATAATATAACACATTCATAATTATTTTCAAAGTAGGATTGTTTATCCACTTCTGAATGATTATATATATATCAATAATCTAGAAAGTTTTACGGCTGTAAACACTAAATACATAAAATAAATGTGATTTTATTCAGTGTTTTTGTGTTTCACACAAGACTTTAATACTATGGCATTGTGTGCAATTCCTTCCTGTTGGAATCATCAGTTGTTTACCATGTAACCGTTTCGGGGATTAAGAAAAAAAAAAACAAAACAAAAAGCAGTTATATTGACACGGCTACTAAGCAGTGTTGATCAAACACCCACTTTCAGCTACGATTTCAGTATAAGGCTCAAGTCATTCTATGTGAAGTTTGTCATTTTTTATAAGGTGTTATCATAATGATTGTATATGGATGTTATTTTATGTTACACATTATGCAATTTTTCCCCAAATACAGGGCTCACTTACGTAGGTTACCTCCAAAATGTACTTTACAATGAGGGATCAATATATAGCACCAGACGTGATTCATTTTTCGTGTCACCTCTATAGAGTGTTCACCCATGTGAATATTTAATCTGTTTTGTCGGTTTTAATCTCGGACTGCACACAAACCAACTCATGATATCATCTTTAAGAAAACTAATAATGTTGAAAAACTCCTTCGAGTTGATTTTCAATCAACATATTCGACCGAAGAATTTGACAGTTCTCCCCTTAACTTCAAAGTTAATTTTTCCACGTTGTACAAGTGGGGAGAATCTGCTTACCTTTGAACACTGCGTTCAAAATCCTGGCTGTTACCAGGACTTGAACACTTAACACTAACACTAGTAACAATGAAGAAAAGCAATAAGATGCTGCAAGTATATGAAACATGGTTTTTAAATTTCATTTTAAAAAATGAGTTATCTCCTCTTTGCCAGTTTCTCACTGATTTGTTCTGTCAGAGGCTTCAGAGACATTATTCTCTGAATTTTCTCAAAATTTATACGTAAAATGCGTAGAAAATAAGTAATTCATTTGAAAACAGTTCTTGTGAACAATTCAATCGAAACTGTTACTAACATATTTTGGCAGCATGTCATGTTGGTGGTGATCAATTCAGTTGAGAAAAAGTGATCAATAAATGAATGACTTTTTTCGGTTTTTGTTGCATCATTAAAAGTCCGAATTTAAAGAAAAAACAAAAAATAAGCATGAATGCCAGTGAACAGAAACTAATATAGACTTATATTGCAAATTGAACTCCCCCCCGCCCCTAAAAATAATTTTGTGAGGGGATTTTCAGAAACCAAAATATTCTTTCCGAGACATAATCAATAAGCAACGTTGAAAATGTCATTTCTCAAGTCTAATTCATAATGCCAGTCTTTGTTACACATACATAGATAGCCAGCCGGCCAGAACCACTGAAAAACCGAAAAAAAACAATGTTGACAGTTTTTGTTGACGGTTTCTGATTAAACTCAGGATTTCAACTGTTTCTGTGACTGAAATTGAAGGCTTTTATCAGTCTTAAACCAGAAAGTCATTATTAAGGAAAATTTCCAACCAATTACACGCCATGATATTTTTGTTAATTGAGGGAGATTTCCAAGTCATTCATAGGGATATCACTCGGTCTTTGTCCAATTCATGTAGATAGGCTTGAAACCAACGCTAAACACATCGTATCCGGTCCTTTTGACGAAAGCTGTATCTACTAACTTCTCAAACGGTGTATGTATGCTCAATGTTGCCGTTAATAAAGAAAAGTAAATAAAAAACACTTCGAAACATTACGATAGTCTATTAAATAATTAATGAAAATTTGTTTTTCGTTTCTTTTGACTGAACCTTGGGCTTTTTTAATTCACGTAAAGCCAAGAAAAACCTTAAAAACTAATTTTTTTTCTCCAATTTTAATTACTTCTTGTCGATGTCTGCTGGTGGGCTATTTCTCTAATCATTTGCAAAAATTCTTTTTATAATAAATGTTTTATCATCCTTTCATCAATGTTGTTATTCAGAATGTAGAAAAAGAAAGAAAATTCAGGTATTTCACTATTTTTTTTCTTCGTTTTTTTACCTCTAAATGTTACAAAAAAGTATTCGACGAAAAGCCATGTCGACAACACGTCACTTCGTCGAAAAAGTTGCCTATGAATGGGCTGCACAGATGGAGTGCGGACGATTGTGTCAGATAAACGACAAAACCTAGATATACACATACAAAAGGACATTACACCAGTTCCTCACAATCTAAATCTAACTTGAGCTTATATGTAAATTTCTTATCCGTCGATTCGTTAATATATTTTCCTATATTGACATAACAATGAATATTACGTCACAGAAACTCTTGAGTCTTTGCCTGATCATCACAAATTGAAACAGCTTGAGTTGAATTGAGATCTACCCCCCCCCCCAAATTAGGGTACTTAAATTGTTAGAATAATTCACCAAATAAGATAGCTTTGGGCTCTTTGATGCCGATCAATACTTAACTAACCCTGCCATTTCGGACGGGTACATGCTAGTGTAGCACACGCTATACTTTTAGTTAAGAATTAAATACGAAACCCTTCTTTTAGCAAGATATCGAAAACGTCACTTCTTTCGAAGGCCCTCTGAGTACACGTGGTCAATCGCTCATTGGCGCTAGCACCTCAAGCTGGGTTTTCGTTCTTTTCTCTCTTTCGTCTTCTTTCTTTTTTCCTTCTTATTTTCCTGACTATAGGAGGCGCTACACTACCATTTATATAAACATACAAAATTGACTTTGTAGTATGAAACACCTAATCTTATATACTTGGTAAAATTATACGTGATGTTTTTATGACAACTTGAAAGATTACTAGGTAAAAGTCTTATTGTTTGGGTTTGGAAATACATAGTTTTGAGGGTAGAATCTGGGCCCCTAAATTGATTCAAGTCAATAGCACAAATTTTCAGATTACGTGTATATGATGCTACGTGTCACGTCTTACTTCAATGTGTTGCAATGTTTGTTTGCTTTTTTTTGTTTTTAATGTTTTGCGTCTTTGCCAAAATCTTCAAAAGGATTTTTTCTTTCATAAAATCTTATTTCTTTTCGTTCATACGCCAATTATAATATCAACTATGCGTGGGTGTGGAAATTTGAAAATTACCAAAAAATATTGTATCATTCATTCACTTTGTTTTTTCTTTGTCAAAAATACGGATGTATATATACAAATGACTGAAAGATATTGAAATCGACTAAAAAAATCTATCAAATCAGTGCTTGGATGTGGGAGGTACGTGTTTTGATTGAATTAAAGTGAATTTTGATTTAAATAATAATAAATAATAGCAAGCTCAACTTTCAAGAACCTGATGATCAAAATATTCCTAAAAAGAAGAGTATACAACCAATGCATTCTCCCGATAGTCACTTATGGAGCTGAAACATGGAAAAACCAATAACAATACGAATTCTACGTTTGGTCTATTTTTATCCATTGATAGATCAGAAATGATTAATGGTTCCGGTTAGAAGCTGAGTGTCGATTTTCAGAAATCTGATGATTGATAACGAGGACATTCGAAAAGGCTTCTCCAGAAAATATTCAGCCATCTTGAATATCTCGAAAACTGGTTGCTTGACATTATTATAACTGGGTAACGAATCAGAGGGGACCTCACTACACCAACATGAACCTCCACTCTTCGTTGGGGTTACTCAGTCAGCAGTGAGACATTATCAGCTTCTGTGTAATGGTCAAGCCTGTCCATCTTCAGATCTTGTGCAGTTTTTTTCGGGTGAAAACTTAGGTCTGTTCCCACTCTCATCCAGTCCAGGTTTGGCTACCCGTGACTGTCGGCTTTTCGACATTGAAATAGAGTAGAATGGGATTTGCAAAGTGAATTTTTGCCAAATGAAACGCTCAATTTGAGACCAGAAGTATTCAGGTTTTCTTTTTTAATCCAAACATTCTTAGTGATCACTTATCGGAGTAACTTATTAATTGATCACCCCTTTTTCGAATTTTTAATTTGATAACTTTAACAAGACATGCTGCCAAAAGACATTGACTGCATGAATGTTTCTACTGAATGACTAACCAAACCTGTATTTTTGTCGTTCCACCATCGTTTTGATACTGAAATAACCGACACGAGGGAAGATTTTAGTTTTGCAATTGATAATGACAAAATGTTTAGTCAATCAGTATTTTCATTATTAATGACTACAGATGAAAGTTCGGGGCTACACGAGGGTATGAAGAGTACCTATTTTTCATCTTCTATATTTTTGTACGTTCAATCTCTACTAATGAAGTCATTACCATATATTCATTTTTCAAAACCAAGCCTTACTGTATCCCTAGTTCTGAAAGCCAATTCCATCACTGCAGATGGCTAATTTAGTGAGATTTAACTGTAGAAATGCAATAATCAACAACTATTGGTAAAGCCCTTGGGGAGCCTTGGAGATCCGGAGGGTGTTCTAAAGTTCCCACCCCCACCAAATTCTTCTCACCTACGTCTGTCTGTACGTTAATAAACTCTGTGATATTCAATACTCTTTCAATTTCTGACTTTTACATTGGCATTGATTTTCCATTCCTGGTGTATAAATAAATTGTATCAACTTTCAACCAGTGGTTAATATTGTCCATTTCTCATTAGATGCAATATATTCTCAAAAATGTGTAGCCCCACAACTGCCCGACCAACCAGCTAAGAGGGCTACGGATTATTCTATGTCTGTATTTGTATGTATGTGTGTGTGTGTGTGTGTGTGTGTGTGTGCGCGCACGTGTGTGTGAGTGTGTGTGTCTGGGCACTCTGGGTCACATTTTTTGGGCTACAACCTCGAAGATTTGAATGAGCACACCTCCAGACACTATCTAAAAACTCTCTCTTCCCCTTTCTTCTTTTTTCCATCTTTTTTTCTTCTTTTCCTTCAAAAAAAGTCACCTTTTTAGTCTCCATTAGTCATGGATATTCGTTGTCTTAGGTAGATGTAGTGATATACTTTCTCTAGTTCTGTGTACCAAACAAAATGGAAGAGACAGAACTGGAGAAAGTTGATCACGACATCAACCTAGGACAACAAATCTCCATGAAATCCCCCATAGAAGAAGAAATCAAGCAAAGAATCGCCCTAGGATGGCAAGCTTTTGGCAGAGCTCAGCCTTCAAAAACAAGAAGATCCCATTAGTCCTAAAAAGAAGATGATACAACTAAATGTAGCCTCCCGATAGTCATTTATGGAACTAAAACATCCTAACCAAGAGACGGATCCAAACTTTGAGAACCATGCAACGTGCACATCGAAGAATTATGCTCAACCTCACATGGAGAGATCATAAGACAGCACAGTACATCCAGAAGGAGACAGGAGTCAGGGACATCATAGAATCCATTAAAAAACTCAAATGGCAATGGGCTAGCCATGACGCAGGAATGGTAGATAACCAATGGACATCACGACTCACCATATGGATCCCCAGATATCACATGTGCAACAAAGGCCGGCAGAGTACAAGATGGAGAGACGAGCAAGACAAATTCAGAAGGTAATGCTCCACGATGCCCACGATAGAGAAGTGTGGCGAATCCTGGGGAAGGTCTATATCCAAAGACAGGCGTCAAGAGACTGATGATGATGATGATGATGGTAGTGATGATGGTGATGATGATGATGATGATGATGATGGTGATTTTAGGCCTTTTTAAACATAGATTTAAATATTTTTTCTAGATAGTTTCAGTTAAAGATTTAGATAATTTTCGATAACTTTTTGTATAATAAGTTCTGGTACCAACATGTTGGCTACAGTGATTGTTTAATGCAAGGTATGGATACCCTTATTTATTATTCATTAGATGATCATTGTGAACATTTAATAATTTTGGATTAGAATTTAGAATTGAATCTTTTGTTGCTTTTTTTCGCATATTACCCAGACTGTAAGTCTACAACTCTACGAGAGAACCATTCAAATCAAAACCGAACTTCATTGACTGTCTGCATAAGGCAAAAGAAAACAGTAGTCAAAAAAATTACAGCAAATGATAGTTCTATGATATATATATATATATATATATATATATATATATATATATATATATATATATATATATGGTAAGCCACTCAATAGAGACCACCAAGGAACGAACTTCTTTTGGCAGCATGCCTCGGTGGGGGTGATCGATTGAAAAATTGGGAGAAAAGAGGGATCAATGAATGATTTAGTTCTCTCACCTTTTGTTGGACAGTGATCACTAAAAAGTCTGAATTTTCAAATAATTAAAAATTTGTTTTTTGTAGACATAATAAAGGGAAAAAGTATAAGTTATCTTATCTATAACTCTATTGTCGTGGCCTGTATATAGCCAATCAGCCAGTCAGGCAGAATTACTTAGAAAATAAAGAAACCTATGTTGACAGTTTTGGATGATTGTTTATTGTGACATAAATTTGGTATAGATATATCCGTAGAAGAAACTTGTTTCCATCTTCTATCTATAACATATCAGAAACCATCGATGGAGACTGCAAAAAACAGTATCAATATAAGTTTCTTCCAGTTTTCAAGTTGGTCTAGCTGTATGCATGCTTTTATGTATCATGCAAATAGAACTAGAGTACTGGAAATCTAAACATTAAAAAAAAAGAAAATCCATCCCAAATACTGTTTGAAATTTAAGTTAATGCTAAATCAAGCCTAACAAATGGAAAGGGAAGCAACTTTATTGATCAAACCGCTTTCGCAATCTTTTGTAATTGCTCACCCCAAACAAGGCATGCTGGCAAAAGATATTGATTGCTTGACAGCTTCATTCGAGTGCCTAACCAGGCCTGTTCTTTAGTCTTTTGTGTGCTTGGTATCCAAGAATTTCTCAGTTGGTAACCTTTGTGTGTTTTCTGGAAGGGGTAATCATTTCCTTTTTGTCAGAAATCAAAAAAAATGTTTTTGTAATTCTGCATTGTATTTCATTGAATTGTTACGTAACTATGTCTGTGAGACTTTGGTCTTTTACTTGTTCCTATTCTCCAGAGAACAATTGAATAGTCAATGGGAGAGAAAAAGGAAAGAAAAAAAGTTTGTTAGTCACTCAATAGAAACCTTGTCCAACTTGTTTTTGCAGCACGTCGTGTTGGAGAGATCAATTGAAATATTGGAAAAAAAGAGGGAATTGATGAACAAATTACTTTTCTCGCCTTTTGTTGGGGAGTGATCATTAAAAAAAGCGTAAATGCTACCGGACACAAAATAAGGGAGTAATTTAGCAAAAAAATTACATTACACTTTGACCCCCTAAAAAGTTATTTTGGGCAGGGATTTTTTCGAAATACAAAAAAAAAAAAAAAAAAAACTGGTACGATTTATATACGCATCACATACGTGCATAAATTTATTGCTAGTCAGACAGAATCTCTTAGAAATTGAAGAAACCTATGCTGACAGTAGAGGGTGACGATTTCCAAGGAAGAGAGAGAGAGAGAGAGAGAGAGAGAGAGAGAGAGAGAGAGAGAGAGAGAGAGAGTGTAGCAATGAATAAGAGGGATAGAAAAACAAAATTGGAAACTAGCATTCCAAGGGAAATTATGAATCATCACCAGCCATATATGCTGCTTTTTACCTCATAAATCAAGCAGTGCTTATAGTAAGATTAAGTTATCTTGATCAAACTACTACCAGTATGGTTAAAACCATAAAATCATGATTCAAAAAACAAGGTCTGGTTAATCACACAATAGAGCTGCATTTCGTGTTTGGAGTGATCAATTAAATCATTCGAAAAAAAAAAACGTGATCCAATATATAACTTACCTGTCTCGCATTTGATCGGCATTAATCACAAAAGGTATGAATTGACCCCCCTCTAAAAACTTATTTAGTTGTGGAGAAAAATCAATAAAAATCGTCACATGACCAACATATTTTGGCAGCATGCTTTGTTTGGGATGATCAATCAGAAATTGTGAGTTCAATTTCTTGGTCGTATAGAGCAACGACGGCCGAAATGTTGTGACTATAACAAACAAGATGAGGAGCAAGTCCGAGTAAATTGGAAACCATCAACCAAAACTGTCACCAAAACTATCAACATGGTTTTCTTTTGGTTTTCAAGTTAGTCAGCCTGGTTGGCTGGTATGCTGACTATGTAAATAAGTACGTAACACACGTTCACATGGCTTCAATTGGTTGAAAAATTGAACACTCTTTTAGTAATCGCCCTTAAATGTATTTTTTTTTATGGGGGTGATGATTTTCAATGTAATTTCATGCTAAGTTGGTTTTTAGTTTGCACCCCACTGCGTTAAAGCTAGTTTTTTTTTGTTTTACTTTATAAATTCAGACTTTTTACTGACCTAACGAAAGGCGGAAGAAGTAACTTATCTATTGATCATCCCTTTTGCAATTTTTTTATTTTATCACCCTCAACATTGCATGCTGCCAAAATACATTGGTCCTGTGACATTTTCTATCGAGTGACTGACCTGACGTATTGGTTTAATAGTAATTATTCCTGTTCTCAGAAATTCCAGACGAAAACAATGACCGTGGTTATTAAGAAACCCGGTGTCATAACCTACGTACCCTTACGCTGGCAACTGCAACAATCGTCCTGGTCCGATGTTTTATACACCTCGAGCCTCTCCCCGTCTTGGATTTTCTCTGCTATTTCACCCGTAGCTGGGGAGAGGAGTCGGATGCATGCTTTTCACAAGGGCACTAGTGCCAGTCTCAGTCGGTGTTTGACCCCAGTTTGCCCAGTCCACGCTGTTTAACCAATCAGCCAGCGGTATTTCCCTCTAAACATTACGTTCTGTATTTCCCAATTTGAAGAATATGATTCCTTTTAAGACTATTAGAAGAAGAGCATTATTCATCGTTGCAGATAATCTAGCTGAATGAAGTGGGACGATAGATAAAACATATATTAGTCAACTAAGCCACACTGAAGATACTCCGATAAAATAAGATATTGATTTTATATAATCATATGCATACGAGGATATTGCCAATATGCTTAAAACGTGAAGTATACGATCAATACATAATACCAAGTATGACGTACAGGTGCTCAATCTGGAAACAAGCACAGAATTGGTTACTCAACAGAAACCGTTAGGTGACTAAAGTATTTTGGCAGCAAACAGTGTTAGTGGCAACCAATTAAAATACTGGAAGAAAGGGTGATCAATGGTTAAATTGTTCCTCAGCATTTTGTTGGGCAGTGATCTCTACAAAAAGTCTGAATTGAAAAAAAAGCAATCGGTCATGAACTAAAGGATAGATTCAGCATAAATTTTCATTGCAAATTGATCCTCCACAAAAAACACGTTTAGAGTGGAAATTGAAGGAAAAAAACCCAGAGATAATGAGTAGATGTTGGAATTTTCAGACCTCTAGCTCCATGAGTAAGCCTGTACATGTATTACAGACAATGATCACTGACAAGGTTTGGATTTAAAAAAAAAATCCAAAACAAATCGTTAGTGCAAACGGACATAAACTTACATTGCAAATTAAACCATATCACCATAAGCCTATAATGGGGAGGGTGATTTTAAAATAATAAAGCAAAAAAATGTTTGTCACAAACATAATAAAGTGTAAATGTTGAAAGTTTCAGCCCTCTAGCTCCATTGGTTGGGACTATACGCGTGATATATACATACATTCATACAGACATGCATATATAGCCAGCCAGCCAGCCAACCAACTGAAAACCTTGGAAAATTAAAAAAACAAATTTGACAGATGTGGTTGACAGTTTCTAATAGATAAAACATATATTAGTATACTAAGTCATAGTGAAGATGCTCTGATGAAATAAGATATCGATTTTATATAATTACATGCAAACAAAGATATTGCCAATATACTTGAAACGTGAAGTACACAATCATCAAATGATACCAGATATGGCGTACAGGGTGCAAAACCTGGAAACTTGCATCATCATTCGAAGACAAAGAAGGAAATTGAGAGAGTAATGTTAGGAATCATTCTTGGTTTTAGAAAAACCAGTTGTGTGCCCATCTCCATTTTGGATTCTTTATCACTTGTATGATATTTGTGATTCTAGCGCTCTCTCAGATACATGCCAGTCGTTTTCTGAAACCAAGAATTATTACTGAGATCACTCTTTCCATATATATATATATATATATATATATATATATATATATGTATGTATGTATATACGTGTATGTGTGTGTGTGTGTGTGTATGTGTCATTTAGACCAGGGTACATAATCCGACAAATAATTGCAAATGTGTTATATTCATTTCAAACTCTATTTGAAATGATCTCCCGTTGTTACAGGCTGCTACAGGAATCAAACCTGCAACAGATAAGGTAGCCGCTTCAATGTGACGATGCTCTTACTATTGCATTACCAGCGGCTGTTTAGGGCAATGGTATAAGCAACGCTACGTTGAAGCACCCACTTTATCCACTGATCGATAACGGGGAATCATTTCAAATAGAGTTTCAAAGTAATATAAAGTATTTTTGATTATATATATATATATATATATATATATATATATATATATATATATCATATATATACAGTAGAGAAAGCTTTGCAGCTTTAAACATTAGATATTTTGTGTCACCTTAGTCACTTATTTCCCAACAGTTCTTAATGTAATTTATTCAATTCTCTTCAATGTTTTTTTTTGTTTCACGCATACTTTGTTATTATAGAACTTAGTGTAAATTATATATATATATATATATATATATATATATATGTATATATGTATCCTTATGTCACTCCAGTCACTTATTTTCCAATATCTGTCAATGCAATTTATATAATTTTCGTTGGTGTTTTTCCCTGTTTCTCATTCACTTTGTTATTATGGGACAGTGCGTAAATTTTCTCTTGTTGAAATCATCAGATGTTAACCAAAAAACTGTCCCAGGGATTTTATAAATAAAAAATTTTTGTTGATAATGCAACCCTGCAGTGTTGATCGAACACCACCCCACTTTCATTTTCATATATATAGCTTATGTCATATATATATATATATATATATATATATATATAGGTTATAATCATGCATTTGGATCTCATTATATACAACACGTCATTTAGTTAAAAAAAAAACAGGGCCTATATATATATATATATATAATATATATATATATATATATATATATATATATATATATATATATATATATATATATATATGTGTGTGTGTATCCCTGAAAAGATTACATGGTGAACAACTTCCACGTATACCTAATTCTGTGTAAAACATTAAAATCCTTTAGAAGTCTTACATTAATTGCATATTTGGAAATAATTTACCGAAATGGCGTAAATTTAAATTTATTGATTAAAGCTGTAAAGTTTCACACACACACAAATACGCACACACACACACATATATATATAGGCAGCTACAGACAAGCGTGATGCCTGCCATCGCAAACATTTGCAACAAATCATAGGACACTGATGGCCGAGCAGCCTGATCTATAATAAAGCTCTGTGCAAGATATGAAACACCATTCCATTCTTAACAAAACAAAAGTGGTCTATGTTTGGTCAAGTACAACAGTTGTCTGGAAAACCCCCTGCACAATGAAGATTCTCACCACAGCAAACTGCTTGGTGTGCAGCGAGCAAACCTCGAAGATGCAGGACTGGAAACAAAAATTAACTTTACCATCAATCAGGTATCTGTTCGTAAGGATAGGTTATCGAACGGGGTAAGTCAGTATATTGTCATAAACAATGAAAGGGGATTACGGAATAGGATATGAGGAAAGAAAAGGAAGTTCTCAAAGCATAGTGAGGATAAAATGGCTTAGGTTAGGTCAAGGCTTGGGTGACTTTATTGACTGCATTTTTAACCTTGTATTTCAATTGTAATAGACAATTAGAATTTCAATTAATAGTTCAGCAACATTTTCTAATGATTTCATACCGATTATCTCAATAAAACTTCAGACTCCGTTTAACCTTTAATGGTTTCAAAGTTTCTTGCTAGAGTTGGCTTATCGTACGACATTACAGCCAATGCTGTCTTACCAAACTTTTTGTATCGACAAAGCCTTGCAACCAATCAGAAATAATATCAACTCGAGTGCTTTCAACGTAAAATGCCCCCATGGATGGAAACGAACGGTTTTAAAAATGCTGAAATATTCTGATTTGACGAGCGTTTGAATAAGTTCCAAGATCTGGAGATGGGAACAAGTATAAAATAACCCACTGTTTCTCTCCGAAGTTTCTCGGTGGTTATTGATCCTTTCACAAACAAAACGAGGCACAAATTTTGCTGGAACACGTTTCATTTTCATCTTACGTTAACATTCGCTGACATGAACACTGAAAGAAACCAGTCACCACAGATATCTCATCTATGGTCTGACGGTCGATCTTTATTGATTGCCTGACTAGTTTTTCCAAGATTCTCGTTATTTAAGCTCGTTGAAGATTGGTCAGATCTTGGTTGGTCTCCAAGTGACATTTCATCATGTTTGAAACGCGAATACTACATTTGCGTTTTACCTAAAGCTTCTTCCTTAAAGGCTTCTCAAAGCGTTACAACAGTTACAGCTGTCGTTCTCCTCAGGCTAAAAAACAAAGAATATTTTCTTTTTCTTTTTAACAACCATCGCGATTAATGCCAAAGATGCTTGCAAACACAAAAAAGTTACGAGAAACAAATAAATCAATCTATAACTATGCCACTTGGTGGACTTGCGCAGTAGAGTGTCATGATATCTAACAGAGAGTAATACCTCGGGTAGCAGTGTTACACATTTAGCATTTTTTGCGCTAAATTAAGCGCGCTTCTTGTTTTGCCAGTGCAAAAAGTCGCTAAATTAGTGCTGGTGTGCATTAAGGTGAGATTTTGGTGTGTTTTAATCAATTTAGCACCTTTAGGTGTTTTTGCCATTTTGGACATTTTTTTAGCTACTTTTTTTCTTTTGATTTAGCGCTTTTAAGCACTTTTGGCAGCCAAAGTAGCGGGAAAATATTTTTTGAGTTAGTAGCACTACGGGGTAGGCAGTTGACCAACCTTTATAAAGTAAATTACCAACAAAAGCTTTTACACTTCCTAAATTGTCTTTTTACAATATAAACACCCTCCGGCTATACATTTATTATATATATATATATATATATTATACATATACATATATATATATATATATATATATATATATATTAGAGTAATTATAATGAATCTTTCTATTTTCAAATTTATGACTACCTTCATCTAAATTTATCAGTTGCTTATCATAATAACTGTTAGAGCAAGCAGGCATTTAAAGTATGTGGGTTAAGTCCCACCCTGGCCTTATTCTTTATTTTCCGATTGATGCTGTTCGCTCACTACCGCAGCAAAGGTCGTGATGAAAAGCAACTGATAAATTCAAATGAGGTTCAAGATCAATGGTTCCAAACATTGGTGGAATTACCCAAAGGGGAGAGTTTAGGTAGTTCTGGTGGGGAGGAATAGTGCTATTAAATAAAATTTAAAATCGTGGTGAACGTTTTTGGCTTAAGGGTTGTATGGGCTGTAGGTTGCAAGATATTCTTTTAAATTTAGTCAAATGTTGGTTTTTCGTCGTTGTGTTTAATCAGAAACTGTCAACCAAAATTGTGATAAAAACAGTCACCTAAGGTTTCTCCAGTTTTTGAGTTGGTCTGGCTGTTTGACTTACTGGCTACGTATGTATTACGCGTACAAACCACCCCTAAATGTGCTAGAGAGCCAAAAATTTAAAGATTTACTCCTCAAAAGTAAAGTTTTTCTTTAACCCGACCCCAAAATAGGCTTTTAGAATGGAGATGACTTGCAATGTAAGTTTATGCTAATTTGATCTCTTACTTTGTGTGTGGCAGTGTTTTTTTTTATATTGAATTTTTTCTAGTGATCACTGCTCAACAAAATGCAAGTGAAGTAAATCCATTGAGCACCTTTTTTTCAAATTTTCTTATTGATCACCGCCACCACAGTATGCAGCCAAGATGAATTGGTCAAGTGACAGTTTCCAGCTACTTACCAGAGCAGTTGGTTTTAATAACTTTCATAACAATTTTGATTTTCGTAAGGTGACGTTCGCTCCACGGTATTAATTTTAGATTATTCAATATTGATAAACTTATGGACCCTGCTTATAAAAAATAAAATATTTAAACCTACCGTTACCCAAGTAAATACAGTTTTTGTACATGTAAAAAAAGAACAGAATACGGCTCAAAGAAAGACAGTCTAAGCAATGAAAAAAAGAAATTAATTTTTTCTGTTTCATCGCCTCGTCTCTGTTTGATTTTTTTATTACAATTCGTTTGAATTCTTGCCACGGTTTCGTCTATTGTTCAGGACCTTTCTTTGTGTTAACCTCAATGTTCTGAATGTGCCCTTCCATGGATATATCCTGATCACAGCACCAAATTGAATTGAGTGTTCAATAATAATTATCAAATAAAAGGACTATGTTACGTTGTCTGAGGTCAGATGAGGATGATGGATATAAGAAGTAAGATGATGTGTACTTACTCCATTTCTACTGTAAGCTTCTTATTCAGTCGCTGATTACTGGTGTCTTTGCACTGTGAGGGGAAGTCTTTTCGCTGTAGCTCCATCCATTTGGTCTTTCACAGTGCACTTCAGGTCGAGATTGTTCATTTTAAAGGATCGAGAGAAGTTTTATGATACGTCTATCATTTTTTCTGTTTACTATTGTTCGCATGAATTTGTCGAGTGATTTTTAAGCTGGTTGTCAAGAGCTGAGTTTCTGCTATGTGGTCGAAAGTAAACTACTAATACCAATTATATACATTTTTGACAAGGGGGGGGTTATATCTCTCCTTCAGTTTCAAGGCAGTACTGACTCAAGTGAGGAGGGGAGGCGGGCAAAGCGCTTACCGATACGTCTCTATCAAAGGTCTGTTGGAAGACTCCCTCATACGTCTTCCTTACCAACTCTTATAGCTAACTGGTCTTAGTAACTCGTAGATTTCAGAATATAACATCAGTAGTACTACGTAGCAACTGATCACATGAACCTCACTTGATCTTCTCAGTCATAGCGTAAGCAAAATTGCATCATTCATCTGTTGAGCAAGGTTCATTTTCTTTTATATTTCAATTCCAAAATTCCTTTCCAATATTTCTTACGGTTAAAACTTGAATATTCCTGCTCTGAAGAACAACTTAACCAAAACAATATCCTTTATTCATACTCGTCAATTTCTACAAATCAACATTCCAATATCATTCTCTGTTCTACAATTTCCATTTCAAACGCTGCATAATTTTCAATTAGAACACGCTAGATACTTTTTTAATCTTAATTTTTTAATATTACTTACTCAACCAGAAATTAATTTACTTTTTGTTCTATCTATCTATCTATCTATTTATCTATTCTTTTAACCTCTCAGTAGCGACTGCCACGGACTTTTGGCAAAAAGCAACCTTACAAAATGATTTAAAACGTGTTCTCTCGCTAATAGATCCGAAAATCGAAGAACTGGTAGCAAAAACAAGAACAGATATCACATTGATGTGTTTATCAGTTACGATAGCAGAATTCTTTTTTTTTCTTTCAATAAATTGGAATTTCGAATGACGTGTTCCTAATTATTTTCGCTTGCTTTCTTTGAGTAACAAATACACAGCAGCAGCTGTCCAATTATAAAATTAAACTAATTCTTTTTCAAAGCTATCTAATTATACGCAAAATAAAATGAATATTTGAAATTATTCTCCGTTGCAACTTACTTAAATGGAAGGTGGAATCTAGTAATGTTATTGACAAAAGTGGGGAAAGAACCTAAAAAGGTTGAGAACCACTGGCAAAGAGTAATAATAAAATCTTTAAAAAAAATGATTTATAATGGTTCGTCAAATAAAAATGAATAATGAATGTATTAATAACCGGAACTAACAGAACGTAAACAAAGATGGCCACCGATCGAAACGAAGGGAGAGTTTAGAGTGTTACTTCGGCTTCAGATCTCTGTTTCAGTCATGGTAGAGCAGGCCAGTGTTGGCCCTGTGATGTGAGTTCAAGCCTACCTTGGGGTTTATTCTTTTTTTTTCTTATTAAGGCTCTTTGCTCAGTGCCGAAGTGACCTCGAATTAAGCAAAAATTGCGATACAAAAACAATTAATAGATTTAGATGAAGCTAAAAAGTAGTCATATATCTAGAAAAAAATATGATCTTTCGGTTACGTTAGATATTCATTGAAATGTCATAAAATAAAATTTTCCTTCCGTATGAATATAATTCCACTATCTTTTCTTTTTACAAAATATCCCTCTCTAAAAAAGAATCACTAATCAATGGACAAACACAGGGAGTTTTATATGATATGTTTTATGTAATATATGTTCTTTTCTGACAAATGTAAGCATACGTTTCAAAAACCTGTAACTTTGGCATGAAAGAAAATACTTCTTATTTAAGATACTTCTGTTTCAAATTTTGAAATAGCTCAGCGAGTAGTTAATAAAGACAGATGTCGAAAAGGTTGACCCCCTTCTCTCTTGGGGGAGGGACGACCGTTCACTCCGTGAACTACGATACGAGGGATTGCTAGCTTTTAAAAAAAAGCGTATCTTTGCCTTCCTATTAAGGAGAAAGAATATAGGATACACGGAGTAAGGGGTAAACCTGTCAGTTTCCAAGTTTTTATATGTTCAACTTCTATTAGAGATATTTCTGTATATGTTGGTCCCAAAACTCATTCACATCCCCTTTACCTATTGCTTGGCTGTTGCAAAAGGCAGGCATACAGAAAAATGAACGAATGAGGAAGGGTGAAGAAGTCTCTTAGTTTTGAAGACAGTATTTTATTTTTATACGCTTTACATCTTTTTCTTTCGGAGGCTGCCCGAAATGAATAGATTTGAATAGAGACGTAAACACATCAACATTAATCTCAAAGAGAGTTAGAGAGAGACAGAGGGAGAGGGTGAGAGTGAGATGTCTTTATCACTAAGTATCAATTTCACATGCCATCTTTACTTCATTACGCCCTATAAACAAAGTCCACGTGCCAACACCCTGGCACGCAGGCCTGGAGACGGGATCGTCTTCACTGCTGAGCCTTTCTCCCCTTAACTGTGTCAACTTCTCAGTTCAAGTCCAACTAATTACCACATCCTCTTTCTACATCTTAGTTGCGTACACTCTCAGTGCCCTTTTTAAAAATTTTCATGACAACTATATAACGTTACCGAAAGGTCATTTTTTTTCGATTCATGACTCTCCTAGTTCCCATTGTTATTAATTTTTTATTTATTCATTTTTTTGCTCTTCTTTTATGAATAGTCAACTCTCGTTTGTATCAATGTTCCCTTGGTTTTAATTCTCGATTTCTTTCTATCTTTTCCGTATATAAAAGTATACGTGAGTTTGATAAATCCTCTCTTGGCTAGTATCCTTTTGATCCGTCAAAGACATATAAATTTGTTATCTTCCTTAATGGTTCAAGCGTCGCCGTGCTGCCGAGAATTATCCTGATCGTTAATCTATGAGTTTTAAGGGTTACCAACCCACTTGACTTGTGAACTTATCAGCCAATTTTTTCTTAGCAGATCATCTTATGTTTCTTAGCTTGTAAAAATGTACACACATACGTATGTACACACATATATTCACATATATGCAGACGTATACAGCCACATATCTTCGCTTATTCATTACGAGGAGTGAATCTCCACACATTGATTTGTAACACGCTTACATACATAGGTATTCATGAACAAACGCATGTATGCATTCACACATATACCAATGTTTTTAATACCGTGAATTCACATAAATTCACCCATAGATACAATCATATATTTACGTATACACACACACATATCCTCCTATTCTTTATCCGAATCTTTGAAGGGAAAATTTAATTTGAGAATCTTCTAATTTTCGGGTTCCCTCTTCCTTATAAAATTACACTAGAGTCTCAAATGTATCAAGTACCACTCTATGACGACACAAGACTTTTATGTAGTTACTTACATCAAATATACTGACATTAAAAGACACGGGATAACTATGCCTGACGAAAATACGGATAGTTAGACCGGGTTTAGTGCAGCTAATTCGTTCCAGATTTTTCTGTACGGAACTGCACAGTTTAAGGTCTTATTATAGATAAATGTTTATTTTCAGCTTGTATTGGATAACATTAATTTTACTGTTATATCATAACCTTACTAAGTCAAAACACGCACTTATCAAAACTGCAATATTCAAGGTATTGCTATGATAACGATTTACTAAATTATACCTCAAGTTTAGTGTTTAGGTTATACATCTATTATGATTGGAAATCTTATACTTTTGTACTTGATGATTAGCCATTATGATTTTTTCTCAGGGTTAGCAGTGCCTACCTTGTCTACCCGGACAGCCCGTTCCTGATACACATATGTATATATATATATATACATACATACACACACTAACATACATATGAGACCTACACATGGGCAAGCGTACACACACACATGAACATTATATATATGCATATATATACATGCACACACACACACACACACACATATATATATATATATATATATATATATATATATCGATTCTCACAAGTCCATGTAGATGAAAGGCTTGAATAGATACTTATAGTGATATACTTCTAAATCTATTCTATCTTGCCTACCCCCTGTACCGATAGCCCATTACTGAGAAAATAAGTAAAAATGTAGATCAGATGGATAACTAATGAACCTTTCTGTAGCTGACTGATTTGAAAACAAAAAGAACCAAAAATCTTGGATGGCTTTCATTTCCTCAAACATTAACAAACACTTCCTAACCCCACTTCCTTCTTCTCTTCCTTCCTCCCGTCTTTTTCTTCCTTTTTTTTCTTTTCTTTCTTATGATTCCTTCCTCCCTTCACCCCTATTACACCATCTCTCTTTCCTTTTTTTTCACATTAATTTACCTTTCTCCTTTCCTTCTTCCCCTTCTTTTCTTTCCCTTAATTCTTTCTTTCATTTCTTCGTTTCTCCTTTTGTTCGTTCATCCCTTAATTACCCCCTTTTTCTTCTCACCCTTCTTTCTTTAAGATTTCACTTAATTCTTCCTTTTTACCTTCCTTCATTCGTTCATTCATTCATTTATTCACTTTCCTTCTTTTTTTCTTTCTTTCACCTCTAATCCTGCTACCTCCACACTGTCTCTCCTCCCTTCGTCTCTTTTTTCTTTCTCTTTTTCTCCCTTTGATTCCTTCTTTCCTGTCTTTCTTTCCCCCCTTCTTCTCCCTTCATTCATTCTTTCCCCCTTGTTCCTTCCTTCTTGATGTCCTCCCTTTCTTCCGCCCCCAGATTCTTTCTTTCTTTCTTTTACTTTCTCCCCCCCCTTCCTCCTGTATCTTGATTGACAAAGGAATCTTTGCTATTTCCCTCTGGGCAATATTTCTTTGATTCTCGTATTCTTGTAATTCTTTCATACTTTTATTCTTTTATTCTCCCATTCTTTTATTCTTTTACTGTCTTATTCTTTGATTTTAAAGTCAGGACTACAGAAAAGCTAATTTTTCCTCAGTTATCTACGTTATCTTCATGATGCTATTAATACCACAATCATCTTCTTCATCACCAACATTTAATGCACACCCTCATTATTTACCTCTGACAACAAAATTGGGAGAGGTACCGTATTTATTTCAGTACAATACCTTCTCGATACTGTGCAACCCACACTCTTTGTGGCTAATCAAGTTATAGTAATCAGTGATATACAAACACAGCAATACTTCAAGTAGTACGGTTAGATTAGTACAGGTTTTGATGTAGAATGATTAGACTGAATAAAACTTTACAAATTAATGTTACTATGAATAAACTGAAGAAAAAAACGGGGCAAATTATAATACAACCTTATTGTTTCAAACTCAGAGTTCAGAACGAATAAACCGCTTTATCCAGGGTATATTTGTACATTGACCAATGTTTGTCTTCATGTTTTATTGTTTCGTTATCAACTGTACAATATCTGCAGGACTTTTATCTTTATTGGTTCCTATGATATTCTATGAAAGGGCAGATAATCAGCTAAGGAAGATTCGATTAAATCTTGGTTGGATCCAGGGCTTCTCTTTACAGTTACCATCCCTGTATCGTATCCATATATCTTTCCACTCAACATCTCCAAAATAAATTTCAACGAAATAGGGAAAGGGAAGATTGGTTGATTGTTGGCGCAGATCAAGGATTTTTTTTTTTTTGTATTTCGATTGAGGAATATTTTTTTATTCATTAATATATTCCCTAATCATTGTCCACCCGATACCACCAAAAGTTATCAATGAATTTCGATGCCATTTTTCGGGAGGGAGGACCAAAGGCCAAGCGAGAATTGGGGAGGTTTTGGGGTGGATCCATGAATCCTTTGGATTATTTCTTTGAATCTAACGACTGTCTGAGTAGATCACTAGAGGTGTTTTGGTTTCTGATCAGCATCCAAAACCCCTTGATCGCAACCAAAACGAAGATCTCGTGAATGCCTATAAAAGTTGCAATATTACGTATTGTTGTAGAATGTTCGTTTGATGTCATAATCATTCGCCACTGGATTTGCAAGGAAGGAGAATATATTGAAAAAAAAATTTCACCGAGTAAAATAAATGCGTTTTTATCGTTTGGCAACAGACATATATATATATATATATATATATATATATATATATATGAAATAAAGAAATTGAAAAAAAAATAACTGTATCATCCACAGTCAGCTGTTTCATTGAATTACAACTCTTCAGTGTGGCGATAGACTATCCAGAACCCTTCCAGTATTGCGAGGTAAGTTCAAAACCTTCACTTCAGACCCAGTGGTGGACATTTTACCCCTGTCCTATGCAGAGTTGGACGGTCAGTAAGACCGAATTAAACGATACATTTACTTACGCATTATTTCCCATATACCAAAATGCTCCATTCCAGAGTTGGGAGACCATTGCATTATAGCAGTAATAGACGGGTGACCTACCTACCCACCAACTAATATATATATATAAGAAATGTTCGATATTTGGGGTTAGTGGAGAGGCGCTGGCTTGAATTATAAAATACATATTTCATATGTCAAATAAATTCTGTTTTTATCATTAGGCTACTTACTTATTAAAGTACCCAGCTCGCTATTCCTTCCAGATCTGATCTGCAAAATGATTTTGACCTAAATCTCTATAATAAAGGTGTACGGGATAGTCACTAAATAGAAAACGTCACACAACCAACATCTTTTAGCAGCATGCCGTATTAAGGATGATCAATTAGAAAAATTGTAAAAGGTGGTGATCAACGACTAAATTACTTGGCTCACCTTCATTAAAATAAGTCTGAATTAGAAGCGAAAAAAAAAGCAAAAAAAAAAACAAAACAAACCCCCAAAACAAGCGAGTGCGAACTAAAGGATCGATTTAGCATGAATTTATCTTGCAAACTGAAGCGATCTCTAAAGAAAGTATTTTCTTTTTGAGGGATAGTGGGATTGAAACAACAACATAAAAATCTGTTTTTTTTCCTGTTGGACATAACAAGGGGTAAATGTTGAAATTTCCAACCCTCCAGTCTCATTGGCGCTGCCTGTATGCGTGATACATACATACATACAAACATACATTCATACATACAAACATACATACATAGCCTGGCAGACCCACTTGAAAACCGAGAAAAAAAAACAAACTAGGTTGACAGTTTTGCTTGACGGTTTCATGTAAATCTGACAAATCCAATTACTCTCATTCGGAGGCTAGTTGTTTTTCTCAGTAGAAATTAGGTCACGTGGAGATACTGTTTGAAAGAACGAAAGAATCGTAAGCCGCTTAAGAGTTGCTTACATTGTTTTAAGGATGCTGGAATTTGATGCCTTTCTCTTTCAGGGGATGCACTTTTAGGTGTCTAATTGCTGTTACCCCCCCCAACCTGGATAATGATTTTTGAAAAAAAAAGTCACCTGTCGCTCTTATTAAGACCACTCGCTAATCAATTTTCGGGAGTTCATCTCTACTCTTTCCTCTCTCAAAGTTGGGGTTGAAACTACAATTTGTCGAAAATTTCGCGAATAAAAGACTCTGCAAGAGAGGTGTGGGGTACTTGGTTAAACTAATTCAATTATATCTGCTAATTTCAAAGATTTTAGAACTTCATACTCACAAAATCTTTCGGATTAATTCTTCTTAGAAAGGATTTTCTTGTTCTCGACGATACTGTACGCTTTTACTTCCTTTGTGCTTACCCCATCCTTACTATAAATCCTTCCCAAACAACGTTGTTTTGTTCAGATCGTACTAAATTATGTCACTGGCAATATGTTGCTACCCCCTGTCACCGGCTCATGCTCCCTACTTCTTTAGTTGTGACCGATTTTATGAAAACACAGAGCTTCTTTACCTCCACCAACGAAGTTTGAAGAGGTACAACGATTCCAAGAATAGAGCAACTTTGATCAGTGTGCAGTTTTGATTTTACAAAAACAATGTAATTCATGCTGAATCAGTCCATTAGTTTTTGTTTGGCTGTTTTTATCAAGCTTTTTTCATCAAAAGTTTTTGATGATCATCGCCTAACAAAAGGTGATAAAAGTAACTTATTCATTGATCAACCTTTTTTCAAATTTTTTGATTGATCACCTCAACATGACATGGTGCTATATATATATATATATATATATATAATGAGATGATTTCACCTAGTATTCAAAAGAGCATCTCTATGCACACACACGTGTGTGTGAGTGTGTGTGTGTGTGTGTGTGTGTGTGTGTGTGTGTGTGTGTGTGTGTGTGTGTGTGTGTGTGTGTACAAGATTGTAAGTGAGTTTAATGAATCAGTATTTCCATTTCATTCAGTCTTTTTGTCTCAATCTATCGTGGTCAGATCAGATGTATGCCCGAGGGAAGATCTCTGAGGTTGAGAAACCTGAAAGAATCAAGGATCTTGGAAACATCCCAACATGCCCAGGTGCATTAAAAGATGATGAACGCGAAAAGTATACTTACAGTAAACCTTCGCTATAAAGAACTAGGGGGTTGTCGTTGAAGCGAGAAGTTTGTTATGCTCAATGATTGTCTTTCGTTCGGTAAATGAGAAGTTGGTTCAGTAGCACGCCTCATTTAACGAACATCATTCCGCAAATACAAAGGTACTTCGTTTACTGCTCGTTCTATCTCGACCTTACCTCAGATCTGTCGGTAAATCATAATCAGAAACTGGGGAACACTATCATAGTTTCGTGGTCCTGCAATTTGCTGCAATAAGTTTGAAGTCAAAGTGTAGTATCTGCTATTCTTATGTCAACGGAACATTACGTTAACTTACCAGTCTTTAATTTTGAACGTTATCATAGTTGTATTTTAATTGCTTTCCTCATGAATGTTAATTTGAATTTTACTGATCATCAAAACAAAAGTTGTATCATGGTTGCATTGTTATTGCTTTCCTGAATGTTCATTGAATTCTTTAAGACAATAATCCATGTACAAAATACACAATGTAGTTATAAAAAACATGAAGTTCTAATACAAAATTTAATAATTTTGATGATTTAAAATGAGTTAAAAACTTATAAATTTCTATGATTAATTTGAAATTATTGAGTTGAATCAAATTTCTTGACTTGTTCACTGTGTGAAATGCATGTATGATAAACTTTGAAATTCAAAATGGGTGTATTAAGTCATGTTGTTTCCAATAAAAAGAAAAAATGAATTTCGTAACAGCTTTTGTATCTCTCAATTGAAAGGATTTTCAAATCAAGTTGAAATTCCCGAGGAAAGCAATCATAAATACAATCATAATAACTCGGAAAATTGAAAGCAAAAAAAGCTGGGGCACCAAACTATGATAATGCCAAGTTCACGATGGCCCAGTGCATTTATCGAACAAAGTTCGATAAATCCGATGTCTGATCCAAGAGTTCGTTAAATCAAATATTCATTATATCTAGGTTCGTTATAGCAAGGATTTACTGTACACACACACACACACACACACACACACACACATATATACATATATATATACTTATCTATTAATCATATTTACCAACTGAAGATACCTGCACTACAGGCGGTTACCCCAAATATATAAGGAGCCTACGGTTGTAAAAAATTTAGTTGAGTAATGTTAAATTCCACAGCCTTAGGCTCTACATAGCTGGCAGGCCACTATTTTGAGCAGATTTATTTTTATTTACCTTCTATTTCATATCATATGAATGCAAAAAACAAAAATGAACCCTCATCAAAACGAGTGCACTGAATGCTAAAAAAGAAATGTTATTTCGACTTGCTTAGCTTTAGTTATGTAAGCAAAAAAACTCATCATACGATGGACGTTTTAAGCTCTACCCCACGAAACTCTGAACGTCACTTTTTGTTAAGCTTTTAAAATGTGTTATCGTGCTTCCAAAATCATGAGATTCTTCGGGAATTATTGTCTATAACCATCTACAGTAAAACTGTTATTTTGCAGTAAAACTCAGTTAGAAAGCTTGTGACCAAGAGGTTACGCAAACCTTTATTATATAAAAGATATTCATATATCTAGCTATTTATACCTATTAGAAACCGCCGACCAGAACTGTCACTAAACTATCACCATTGTTTTTTTTTCTGGTTTTTAGATTTGCCTGGCTGGCTGGCTATACTCGTGAGTATCATGCAGACAGGCTAAAAATTTAAACGTTTACTCCTTATTTTGCTTTTTTTTGTTTTTTGAAAATTCTTCTCCTGTATATCTTTTATTTAGTGAGGAGTTCGATTTGCAATGTTAGTTTATGCTAGATTGATCCAATAGTTTGTGTCCAGCAGCATTGATATTTATTCCTTTTGGAAAATTTGACTGTTTTAGTGATCACCGCCCAAGAAAATGCAAGAGAAGTAACTCATTCATTGATCATTTAATTTTTTTAATTGATCATTCCGAACATGACATGTTGCCAGAAAACTTCGATTACGTAACGGTCGAGTGACTCACTGGGCTTGGTTATCTATCGTTATTCAGATCTTTTTATCGCTGTATCTATTGATCGATTCATTTTTAGACTGCCCATACCTATCTATCTCCATGAGCGGAAGCACAACCATGAAGTATTATCCGACGATGGGACTGTAAAGCTTGATCCTAAAACGATGACACCAGAGACATTCTTTTGGTCCTGAATATCAGCTCTGCACTTGCACAAAGCGATGTCAACCAGTTTTTCTGCAACCGTCGATCAGATTAGCAAGGTCCTCGGGGACTTGAAACGAAGGAGGCAGGCAGGTGCAAACGGGTGTGATTTGGGGTCAGGCTATGGCAGAGTAGATATGATTATGAAAATGGCTTCCTTCTAAATAGGTTTGAAATATTCATCATCGTCATCATCATCCTTTTAGCATCCGTCGTTGGACGTAAGTCTTCCCCGGGATTCACCAGATCTCTGTATCATTGGTGTTATAGCACCAATATCTCCTGACCTGGTCTACTTCTCCATGCTATCTTATATTTCGCCCGCCACAGTTTTGCATATGATCTCTAGGGACCCACGTTGTGATTCGTCATGTTCATCCGTTGTCTGCCATTCTTGCAACATGACCAGCCAATTGCCATTTGAGTTTTCTAATGGATTCTTTCATATCCCTGACCCCTCTTTCACTCCTTCGATATAATGTGCTGTTTTGTGACGTTGAGCGTGATTCTTTCATGGGCACGTTGCATGCTTTTCAGTTTGAAGGACAGTCTTTTTGTTAGGTTCCATGTTCCAACTCTATAAGTGACTATCTGGAGTTTTTTTTCTTGGTGTAGACCCTTTTTTAATTTTTTTATTTCAGTGGTGTTCTCTTGTTTTTGATTGGCATTTTTCTTCTGTACGTTTTTGGAGCTTATTTATGCTCTACATATAAAACCATCATAATCGACAATCAATGGTCATTCACTTCTGGGTTTTATCTCAAGGGAAAGATCATCATCCTTAAAATGATTGAACCAGTTTTGGGTAGTACATTCAAATATTGGTCCATTTCCTTCAATTTCCCGAATTCTGAGAGCAGTTTCAGTGACTTAGAGACCCGGTTTAAAATAATGCTTGTAAATTGCCAGAATCTCAATGCTTGTTCATATCTGCCATTTATACATCCGAATTAATACATTAAAATTAATTTTTCTGTCTTGTTTACTCTTCTCGGTCTTAACCAGCCATAGTAGGTACTTAAATTTTATTTACACTCACTCAAAAAGTAAAGAGAACATCTTTTTGAAAATTCGGCTTACTGGGATAATTGCAAAATAGAAATTGACCCTGAAGCAATTTTCTTTAGCCTCTTTGTTAATCTCTCTCTCTCTCTCCCCACTGTTTATTACTTATTACTTGTTCTCTTTTTCTCTCGCTTCTATTTATGCTCTCATTCTCCTACCTCTCCCTCTATTTTTTCGCTCCCCCTCCTGTATTTAATGTCATCCTTTTCTCTCCCACTCCCCTTTCCTCATTGTCTGACTGTTCCTTTCATACCCCTTTCCTTTCTTCTCCCTTCCTCTCTCCCCCACTCTTTCTTGAATTTTCTACCACTCTCTCCTCATTCAATTGCTCTCTCTCTCTCAGTCACTTCCCATCTCTCTGAATTGCTTATCATCTTTCTCTCTCGTTCTCTATCTCTCTCTATCTCACTTTTCGTCTCTCTCTCTCTCTCTCTCTCTCTCTCTCTCACAATTCCAATCTTTCTCTTTCTGTCTCTTGCTCATATTCTTTCTCTCATTTTCATTTCTCTCTCTCACTTCTCACCTCTCCCTTCCTCTTATTTCTCATCTCTATTTTGCTTTTCATCCCTCTCATTTCTCGTATCTCTCTCACTTTTTATCTCTTTTGCTTCTCCTCTTTCTTTTTTCATTTCTCCCCCTCTCTCCTGCTTTCCCCTCTCTCTCACTTCTCCTCTATCTATCTCACTTCTCTCTCTCATGCTTCTCATTTCTCTCTGTCGCTTCTCATTTCTCCCCTCTCTGTCTGTCTGAATCTCTTAGTGTCTATATATTTGTCTATCGTCTGTCTGTCTGTCTGTCTGTCATCTGTCTGTCTGTCTGTCTGTCGTCTGTCTGTCTTTGCTGGTTTCTCAATCTTTTTCTACGCAACTCGTTTTTTTTAAAATTCTACAAACGGAGTTGGATGGAGTTTATGCGTTCAATCATGCTTGTCCGTCTGTCTTCAGAATATCTCAATGGATTTAAATGAGATTTTCTCGAAGGCTGTGCCATGGGGTGTCAAAGAACTGTTTTAGTATCAGGGTGGATCCAGCGATTTCTTCTGATCGAGATTTCCTTTCATATACTCATATATTCCCTCACGTTTGTCCAATAGATTCTCAATAAATTTCTATGACCTTTAGTGAACAATGAGGTGAGGGAAAATCTATCAAATCTGAAGGTGGATCCAAAAATCCTTTTTTTTTCCGATAGGAAGATATTTGTTTTACGTATTAAGATAACAGGTCTGGTTAGTCACTCAATAGAAACCGTCACGTGACGAATGTCTTTTGGCAGAATGTCACATTTTGGTGATCAATCAAAAAATTGGAATGGGAGGTGATCGATGGATAAGTCACTTCTCTCACCATTCATTGATTCAAGTGACCAATTCAGCATAGATTTACATTGTAAATTGGACCTCTGCTAAAAAGTAATTTTAGGTAGAGTGGGTTGGGGCGATAAAAATCACTTTTTTTCTAGATATACTATACATACGATTTATGTAAGGGTATATATATATATATATATATATATATATATATATATATATATATATATGTATATAGTGCACATGATGTACTTACTACTAACAAAGCAGAATAAAAGTACTAGAACGATTTATAAGTATATAAAATCATAGGCCCTCTTTAAAAGCTGGTAGTGGACCCAGATCAGATGGGAAATTCAGGCCCCTCTTTATAAATATATGGCCCTCCTGCACCTCACCCTTTCCTGCAAAGGCCTAATCAGTGGTATGCGCTCTCTGGGTGCTTTTTACTTTATTTATGCTTCTCTTTTCCCCTTGCAACCTGCTTTCTTTGGTTGTTTGTGAATCGTACGCATTAAATCGCAGAATTTTCTTTTTTTGGCCAAGATTGGAGAAACAAAATGTGTGAGAGAATTCCTGATTCTTTTGGTTTCACTGAGGTGACTGTGAAGAAATGAACAGGTAATACTTCTGCCAAATGCAGAGATAAAAGTCTTTAGCATTACCTTTTGATTTGCTCCGAACAAAATCAATAAGCTAATGTTCTTTGTCTCTTGGAGCGCAGCCAACATTAGGTGGGAAGGAATTAAGGAAAAATGGTCCTCGGATGATCTTTGTGAATCCAAGTCAAGAGCAAACAACTTGGTTTTTGAAGCCCTGGGCTGAAGGTTATATGGCTTGTCATTCAGTCTCATATATATATATATATATATATATATATATATATATATATATGTACTTTCTTAACAAATACCATCGTATAAATAATATATTTCTATGCAGCTTATATATTATTCAACTTGTTAGTATCT
>OY735228.1:46563451-46750951 GCA_963457665.1 Thysanoteuthis rhombus | reverse complement strand
GCCAAGTTCAAACTGCTACCAAAGCTGTTTACGCTTATTTCGCATTAATGTTTTTTGGAAAGGCATGAACCCCGACCCCAGAATAAGAGAAGCAAATCTGAAGTCCAACGTTTCTTTTTAATTCCAGAGATGGCACTGGTGTCAAGCTATATCAGCCTTTGTCTTTCCCTGAGAAAACACAGAAAACATTGAGTGTGTTTGGGGGTTTCTTGCAGCATGGGCAACAACTTGCCTCCTATATAACCAAGTTCATGCTCGTGTCCAGGAGAAAGTGAAAGCAAAACTTTCCGGGCACAGGTACTTATTGCCTGAGATAGACGGACTTCATCGAATCTTATACATAAGATATGATAGCTTTATTAAAAAAAATCCTGAAAGTCAGGCTATAGATGCGCTGGTTCCATATTTGAGTGAGTATCTATCGAGGGTAGTGTTGCCTACTTCATCTTTAGCCAAAACATCTCAAAACAACTCCAAAACATCAAGATTCCCTCGATATGTACATAAAATCTAGGGAATATACAACATAGTATCAATAAATTAAATGCATCCTTAAACTTCAGCATTTATTTCATCAAAATAATTCTTAATTTATCAAAAAAATATTTTCTAATTCTATAACTATAAATTAACCAAAAACAATCAGAATCGGATGAAAAACATCTAAATTTACAACACCGAGTGAAGGACTGGACTATAATTTCGATCTGTCATTCTGTGACGGTAATCGATGCTAGAGATGCTAGCACGTCGAAGAACGTAACCAAGGGAAATAATAGTTTTGGATTCTGCTACCTGGCAATTACTATAGAAAAAGAAAGCGAAATGCGAACACAAATCTCTCTCTCTATAAAAGCCAGTATCCGTTGCTTTGATACGCATAAATTATTCACCATAGATAAGAATGTAGACCATATACCATTGATGGGTTGCGCTAACGAAAACGCTAAACTATTAAGTTGCTAAAAATCTAGCGTAAGCAAAGATAACTGCTAACCGATAACTTTTATCATAGAATTTTGATTCATTTTTTGCTTGTAATGTAACCCCCCAGAAACTTAAAGCTGGAGTTCTAATGTGTTGTAGCTTAGACGTAGAAATTTCTAAAACGGTATATATAGTTAGTCAGATGATGATCAAGGTGAAGATGAATGATTAAATGATCAAATGAAATTAAGCATTACTTAACATTCAACATACAGTTTATTCAACGCACTGTGTATAAGCTTTAATACTTCGGCTCTCTAGCTCTGTTTTAAGGGGTTTAGAGCTAAAAGAAAAGAAAAAAAACCCGAAGCTTAATTCATAATATAAATTTAGCACTTGCTTCCATTACCTTTTCCCAGTTTATCAGTTCAAAATCTTGAAGCGTAATGCAATAATTCTAATATCTTCTTTGAAGTTTCAAGTTTGGTTTTTATTAAAGGATAAAAGTATGAAATTGACTATAACAAATAGAAATAACTTTTGCACACTTGGAGCAGGTTTCAGACCATTTTCAGTGTCAATATTGGTCATCCAAAATCATCCTCGATTAGTCATCGAGAGAAATATCCAAACTCTGGAATTAAAATGTTCCAAAAAACAAAACAACTCGTACAACAACGGATCTGGTTAATCACTCAATAGGAAACCTCACATCACCAAAGTGTTTTGGCAGCATGTCACAGGGGAGGGGGATCAATTAAAAATTTGGAAAAAGCGGTGATCAATGATTTTTTTGCCTTTTGCTGGGTAGTGATCACGAAAAATATTGGATTTTCAAAAAACACGTTAATGCTGCTGGGCGTAAAGTAAGGGATCAATTTGGTAAGAACTTGCAAATTGACCCCCCCCCCCACAAAAAACAAAACAAAACAAAAAAACAAAAAGGGATAGGGTTTTGAAAAGACAAGAAAAATGTTTTCTATATATTATAAAGAGTGAATGTAGAAAATTTCATCCCTTTAGCTCCATTGGTACGCGTAATGCATGCATGCATACTAACATACATAGCCAACCAACGGACCAAGTTGAAAACTGAAGAAACCTATGTTGACAATTCTGTTGACAGTTCTGCTTTACGATTTATCGTGTAGGATTCGATGAGACTCACTCAATTTAATGGTTACATGACTGGACTTTCAAAAAAGTATGTATACTTATAAATAGGGAAAGTACATTTAATCACATTGTGTGTCTACTTCTTGTCAACTCAGTTCAAAGGCCAAGTGGGTTTTGTGTCATCTTTCCTGAGTCATTTGAGATGAAGAGCCCGCTTAAATTTACGATCTTCTCACAGGACAGCTGAAGGATGGATGATCAGAAATGACAAAACCTGATATTATCCACAATAGCAAAAAGTATATTCGAAACAAAATGGCTGACAACACACTAGTTTAGTGGTTCCCATCCTTTTCTAGATCATTCGCTCTTCTATCAATAAAATTACTAGTTTCATCTGTTCCGTTTAAGTAGCAACATACTATAATTACAAATAATTATCTTATCTTTAGGAAAAAATCGAAATCACCGTAGCCTCTCGAATGTCCTGTCCGACAGACCAGCCACGTTGGTTACGAATTATCGTCTCTTTACTCTTTTGCATGTGTGTGTGTGTGTGATTGTGTGTATGTGTTTGTCACTGGGCACCTTTGGCCTCATTTGGGGGTTACAACCTTGGATATTTACACATTTCAGCATCATCTAAAAATTTCTTTTCTGTTTGTTTTCAAAAAGGTGCATTTTAGGGTTTCTATTGTCATTTTGGATCAGCAATACCCTCACCTTGAACTGGAATTTCTTCCGATGGTTCTAGATAAGAGGTCTTTTTTTTTTTCAAAGATAATTTTAGATATTTCTTCAATCAATTAGTCATGGTATATGCGCGGACTACAATTAATTTATCTATGTGAGGTACAAATATATTACATTGTTTTTAAATAACTGTACAGCTGCTGCTGGGTATTCGTTAAGAAAGCAAGTAAAAATAGATAGGAACATATTTCATTTTTACCTTATTCTGCCCTTGGACGACCTAAGTCCCCCTCTTGAGGTGAACACACTCCATGCACACGCCTTGGTTGTGTTTGGGTTTAGTGTTAATAAACTAAAACAGATAAAAGAAAATATATTGCCTAGATAAAATGTAGGCTTAGGGCGTTTTTACAGTTTGATAAAAGAAATTCAGACGACGAATCTCCATGAAATCCTGAGAAGAAGTCAAGCAAAGAATCACTCTGGGATGGCAGGCCTTCGATAGAGCAAGTTTAACCATCAAAAAGACAGAAAATCCAAGTCCTAAAAAGAAGAGTATACAACCAACGCATTTTCCCGATAGTTACTTATGGAGCTGAAACGTGGAACGTTACCAAGAGAACTGACACTCAAATTGAGAAGCATGCAACGTACACATGAAAGAATCATGCTCAATATCACTTGGAGAGTCAGCACAACATATTAAGAAAGAAAGAAAAAAAAAGAATAGGAGTCAAAAACATCATAGAATCTATTAGAAAAGTCAGATGGCAATGAGCTGGTCATTTTGCAACAGTGGCCGACAACCGATGGACATCACGACTAACGACATGGATCTCCAGAGATCGAAAGCAGTACCGAGGCTGGCAGAATATAAGATGGTGAGACGAACTGAACAGGTTCAGAAAACTTTGGCTCTGCGACGTCCACGATAGAGATGTGGTGAATCTAGGGGAAGTTCTATGTCCAACGACGGACGATAAACGATTGATGATGGCAATGACCATGAATAGAGATGAAAAGAGAAGAGATCCCCCCACCCCTGGAAAAGTATTGATATTTTCAAGAAGAAATGCAGGGGGTAAACAGCAATTTATATAACATTAGGGACTTCCCCCATAAGGGAATCGACAGCGTTCGCAAACGGTGAATTTATACAACGAGCGTTTTGATGTTTTATCGTTTAGCAAAGATATTTATTCGTAAGAACTTTTATCCATTCCCGAGATACATTAAAAATGAGGCAATTCTTGCTTATACGGATGTAAAATAACGCTGTTCGCACGTTATGCTTTGCTGCTGCGTCTTACATTTGTGTAAGCACAGATTACTAAAAAATTACTTGCGTCAGACAAAAACACCAGAATTTTTCAACGACTAGAAGCCATTACTCTTTCTGCAGGTCAGCCAGATCAGGTTGTTTCATTGAGCTATAAATTAATCTTTGAAAAACATGTTATCAAATAGCAGAGAACCCCCCTACCAGATGCATGCTTCTATTCTTAATAGTTTCCGATTCATGGGACATTTCTGTGACTAAAACATTCAACAAGATCGACCTCTTCTACAGCTCAGTCACAATAATTTAGAAGTGAAAAACAGCCGATATAATTTTGAAAAGTTAACAACTATCGCTTCTGTCAATTGATCAAAGAAGTGAAGGTAATCAAAGGATAGTAATTTGAAGTTACTTATTTTGACCAACTCCCAAACCAACATATATATATATATATATATATATATATATATATATATATATATATATATAAGTTTCGCATGCGACAAACTTCACTAGCTTTTTGACTTGTCTCTTGGTATGAAACCCGACCTACTCAAAGTTACACTAGTATACAACATGCAATTGCAATAAGTTACAATCAGAAAGTTGAACTCGTTCACCTTCTCTTCGTCATCTAAGTGAACTAATGGCAGAATTGACGAGATCACCCAAGATTTACGAAACGTCAACTGTAATGAGGTACTACTACTACTACTACAACTACTTCTTCTGCAACTGAGCCATCGAAGTCCGTTGTTGGGACGTATTGGCCTTCCCGAGAGTCTGTGATTTTTTTCACTCCCGTGTGCCGTGGTGCCAAAGTATTCTTGATTTATCCAGATCATCATGCCATCTTATTTTCTGCTGGTCCCGATTCCGCTTATAATCTCCAGGGATCCACATTGTCTAGCAGTTGTCTGGTTTCCTTACAACATGGCCTGTCCATTTCCTATTAATTTTGCTAATGGCTTCTGGGAAGACACTGATTTACTACAAAACTTGAAGTATCGTTTCGGCAGAAGAGCGTTACGGTTAAACAATTCAAATAATGCACGTTGATCCTTGTGAGTTACATCATGGTAATTGCTTGGTGAGGTTCGAAAAAAAAAGGAGGTAACTAGTATAGATACAATTATCTGAGCAATCGTACTTGACTGATTACAGAACAAATGAAAGCAGAAAACTTGACAATTCAAAACAATATTTTATCAAAATTAACTACGAGGGATAGAGTGAGTGTTGCAATAAACGAAAAAGATTACTCATATTTTTCAACTTTGTAGCAGTAAAATGAATATTTAGTTAAAATCATTATCGTAAAATGATTAAATAAATTTGTCTTTGTAATTTCGAGCCGTATTAATATACACGAACATGTAAAGATAAGAAGTAGACTGTCTCCTATATATTCCAAATCGTCGGCGTAATGTACAACGTCTATATTAGCTAGTTTCCTTTTTTGTGAACCTCATCCAAACAACTGCCTTCAACATAACTTCCATAGCATCTTTAACTCAAATCAAACGACTCAACATTCTGCCAACGATACTCAGTCCTGGATCCAGGATTTTGAGCAGGGAATGGTGTCCATATTGAAAAACATATTTTCACAAATAAATATGTTTATATTATCCATAATGAGATTAACCCAAATTTTAAGCCGAAAACCTTTATTCTCCAGGTCTGGTTGGTCATTGAATAGAAATTTAATTCTCTCGCCTTTTGTGGGACAGTAATCACTAATACCTGAATTTTTCAAAAATAACCATGAATACTGCAGACACAAACTAAGGGATCATAAATTTGCATTGCAAATTGACCTCCCAACTAAAACCCTTTTGAGAGGGGGATTAAAACTTTTCTTCTAGAAATAACAAGGAGTTTATATTGATAATTTCAGCCCTGTAGCTCCACTGATGTGGCCTGTACGCGAGACACATAGCCAGCTAGTCGCATCAAACTAGGTTTCTTCTGTTTTCAGGTGGAAAAAATAAAGAAACCAATTTTGATAATTTTGGTGGGAGTTTTGGTTGACAGTTTCTAATAATTTGACTTATACACGTTCGTATGCGGTGATCGGTTTATTGATCGTACACTATAAGATTTGCTGACGACATCGTCTTTGTCGAGAATATTCATGAACTCCAGATATTGTTAGATGAGACGAACTGAATAAAATATTCAAGAAAATAGGTCTCCACATGAACTTCGGTAAAGTCAATATTATGTGCAACAAACACATCGGAGACAATGTAACAACGATCAGAAAGCAAAACGTGGATTTAAAGACACTAGACTACAATATCTACTTGGAAAAACGAATCACCATAACATAAAAGAAGGAGAAATTGAACGAAGAAACACTCTAAGTTGGCAAGCTTTTTGGTAGAGCAAGCACCACATTCAAGAACAAAAAATCCATTAGTTTTGAAAAGGAGGGACAACAACCGATACATCCTCCCCCATAGCCACGTCTGGAGCTGAATCTTAGGACCTAACCAAAAGGTTGACCCTCAAAGAAGCAAGAGAATATGATGCTTAATATCATTTGGATGAATCCATGAGGAAACTGAAAAGGCAATGGGCAGACCATGTTGCAAGAATGTCAGACAATTGCTGATATCATGTGTCACAGCATGAATCCTGAGAAATCATATGCAAATGTCGACAGCGGAACATGAGATGGTGAGACGAATTAGACAGTTTTAGGAGACAATGGCGGTGGAGATCTTGCGAATCTTGGGGAAGGTCGATGTCAAACCATGAGTTTCTGTATCGGCTGTTGCCGCTGGTGATTGCTGTCTTCTAAAATCTTCGATTATTTGTTCGATCTTTGGTTTTTTTTAAATTTTGTTCTGCCCGAGCAGGTACACCCCTACTGTTCCCGCTCCTGACACTTTTGTAATCATCTTATGTTGCAATTATCAATTGATTAAACCGTGATTGAATAGTTTTTTGTCAATGAGCTTCAACATTTCGAGTCTATGGTCATTCAAGCAGGAAGAAAAGTCAGACAATTATTGTCTTCTACAAGAACAACTTGCATGAAATTAATTTCATAATGATATCATATAACCGGGCTAGTTTTGCTATGTGCAGACACTAACCCAGGAAGCAACGTAAATATACAGGGTGATAACAAAAGAAATAGTTTCAACAATGTATTAAAGAAAAACTAAGATACGCGTACCGCTCATAAATTAATCACTATAACCTCCGCGTATACCCGAACTAATTGAGTGAAAAAGTGTCAAAATTATCTAAAAAGATAGATTATCGAAGATTATCTTGAAATAAAAAAGGTCTTTTATTGAAGATTATCTTGATAAAAAATCTATCATAAAAATTATCCAATAAATACCAGTGAACGTCTGGGCAATACTGTTTAAAATCCCTTCCATTTAAAAAAAACTTCACAAATTTAATAGATTTCTTCAATATATCATCGTGAAATTTGCCGACAGAAAAAACACACTCTGGACTCCCACCTGGGTACGCCCCTGTTAAGTGTCCACCCACAAAAGGTGTGTTTAAACGAAGCCTCATTTGCGAAAAATTCTCGTTAAGACACTTAAGAAAAAAAAAGAGGAATAAAACAGCTATTTAAACACCCAGACGGCGACGAAAAATCTCTTGCGTGAAGATAACCAAAGTCTTTATGTTCATTAACACAATTCAGACACGATGAACAATACAGTTTACCAAAAATAGATAGGGTAACGAATTATTCTAAATTCATTGCCACAACAAAGTTTGTAACCAAGGATTCAAACAACACACATTAATCAGAATTATTATCAAAACAAACTGAAACGCTCCTTGAAACAACAGAACTTTCACATAAAAGTTAAAATTGAATCGTAGTAGGATTTGGTTTAGTTAATTAATGGAACCTAAAACTAATTACAGAATTAACCAAAACCAAAAATATTCTTCACGTTCATTCTCAACGAATCTCTCGCTGAACTGTTATATATATCTGCGTCAGTAACGAAACCTTTGCGAGTCAATTTCATTACGACGCCAGTACCGATTTTCTATTGACTTTCATTTTCTTTATTTTATGCTGACATATCTTCTCTATATAAAACTGAAAGATGTTTGTCACTGTGCCCCCACTTCGACACAGCCAAACCTAATTTCGTCATACATACACAACAGACCTAATGGAAAGTTTTACAGTAAAAGATTAGAGGAAATTTTAATGGATTTTGACGGAGGGTTCTGTACACAATGAACTATAATGACAAGAATTTACAACTTGGACGTGTCCGTCTTTGAATTTAATCTAATGTTTGTTTTTCTGGATAGTCAAGCCCAAGTCGAGGCATTGGGGGTGGCTAATCTTGTTTTCATTTTTAGATCTATCTTCGTTGGGGTGGGGGTGGAATATCATACTTGAAATTTGTGTGAATTTAGTGATTTTGAAGCTTTATTCTTGCTTATACTTTTGACTGAAGCTGGGAAAGGAGATTTAAAAGCAAGGGGAGGTAGATTAGACATTGTACAATCAAGCAATACAAAGCTGGATGAATGAACAAATTAGTGAAGTACATGAATAAGTACATGATAAGTGAATAAATAAATAAATAGATAAATAAAAATACGGAAAATTCAGTTATATTCATCCGGTTCTTGCTGCAGCATTGAGATTTCGGGGATTTCTTTCAGCAATTGAAAAAAAATTTGAATTTTACATTTTGCTGTGCTTAATAGAACCAGAGACGTTAAAAGACTGATGCTGCTGCTGATGATGATGCCAAAGTGAACTTTCCATTCAATATACAAATATTTATGTATACGTACAGGCTGGAAACCATTTGATAAGGCAGGTCTCAACTGATTATGCAAACAACGCCTTTTGTTAATACAATCAAACAGTTCATTCTGTTGATCATTTTCATTAACCTTTTCTCATATTCTCACGAACGATACTGATTGATGTTCAAGCACAAAGAAGACCCTACCCACCTGGCAGATTGGTGCAGCTAAATCTCCCTAAGCACATTTTATCCAATACTTTATGCCCAGCACTAGCGCGAGAGTTACATGCGCCCTAGGCGAGATGTAAAATTTGTGTGCGAGTTTGATGCAACTGAGGCGAGAGTAATTTGCCCCACCTCTAGTTGCTTGATTTCCTATTAAATGTTTCTTCTGGAAGCTTAGTACCGGGCCCCTCCGAGGTTTGCACCCTATGCAGCTGCCTCGTTCGACCTAATGGATTTTGCTGATCTTGGTTGCGCCAAAAGGAAAGCTCAGCTTAGTCAGTACAATTTGAAAGTACTCAGAGTGTAAAAAGCTCGACCAACGCCAGTATCACTAAAAAAACTCGATTGGAAATCAGTTCATATACAGTTAAAATGCGTGGGAGGTAATTGTGAAAAAAAGTTTCTGGATCCGCTCCTGAAGTTGATTTTATTTAGCCCATTGCCAGCACTTCCACAAAATGTCCTTGTGATTAATTGAGAACTTTTGGAGGTATGGTGTTGATAAACATACAAACATGGAGCGGTAAATACATAAATACAAGAAAAAGATGATCAAATTGATAAAAAGTTGATATTTCCACGTTTTACAATAAGAGACCTGAACTGTTAGCATCAACAAAGGTTTCTTCAGTTTATTTTGGGGGGAATTTATCTTTTCATTTGTTATAGATTGTATTTGATTGTCAGTATCAATCCATCATGAAATGGACACTTTTATTCGGCCATAGCCGTGACATAACATCAAAGATATTTAGGCATTTGCAGGAAACATTTGGAATGATATATATATATATATATATATATATATATATATATATATATATATATAGATATATAGACAGGGAGAGAGAGAGAGAGAGTCTGAGAGATAGAGAGAGGGGGATTCAGGGAGAGAGTGTTTCATTTTTTTAAATAAAAATCTCATCAATTTTATACTACTGGTGGTGTTACATCCGTAACCCTGAAACGGACATCTCCAGTCGGTCGGCGTCTTTGATCTCGTCAAGACATTTATTGCTCTATGTAATTTTATGTCACTGTCTGAAGAGTCGGGATGGGGTCGGTGGGTTAGTGAAGTCTTCGATGACGGAGAGATAAGAACTTGCAGTGGGTGGGGGGGTGTCGTGAGAAAAATGAAGCAATTTGGCTACGGTGATTCCTTTTCAAGCAGACGTGGCAACATTCTTCTTATATATCTAGTTTCATAAGTTATACTTTTCTTCTATGTTTTAAACCTTTTCATTTTACGTAACAGAAAATTGTTCAAAGAAAATATTTAAAAGCAATTATTCTTTAAAAATGTAATTTCTATGAAGATGAATTTTTTAGGGGAAAAATAATTAGAATCTATGATTTTATAAATATAGGTCTGGTTAGTCACTCGATAAAAACCGTCATGCAACCAACTTCTTTTGGCAACGTCTGTTGTCGATCAATTAGGAAATTGGAAACAAGGGTGATCAATAAATAACTTACTTCTCCCACTTTCTAGAAAGTTAGAATTTTAAAAAAAAAAAAAAAAACAACAAAAAAACAAGTGCGTTGAACGCAAATCAAAGGACTAATTTAGCATGAACTTCCATCATAAATTTTCCCAATGAAAACCTATTTGAGGGAGGACATTGAAAAAAGATAAGTTTTTTTTTTATAGACTAAACAAGAAGTAGCTCCACCGGCGCAGCTTGGACACAAATAGCCAACAAGCTAGCCAACCAGTAAGACAGAACCACTTATAAACTAAAGAAATCATGTTGACCTATGTTGACAGATTTGGTTGACGGCTACTCATGTCTTTTCATTGAAACTAGAACGTAAGGGTAATACTCTACGAAAAAGTGATTAATTCGTATAGAAATCTCCGACGTGAATGATTGACAATTAATTATCTCTGAAAGAAACGACTCCTTTTCAAAAGAAAGCTTATATTTTTTCCAAGAATTAACATGGCTGTAACATTATTGTTTTGAATAAATTAAATCTTTTTCGAAAGAAAATCATATATTTGTGTTAAGAAATAATTCTTTCGAATAATTGCAAATATTTTAAAGAGAATTGATTATAAAATAAGTGTTATTCCGGGTAAAAGCTATTAGAGAAACTGTCTTATGGTGATGGAATCCAACCAAAAGATTGAGCCTCGAACTCAGAACTATGAATCGTGCTCATGAGAATATCATGCTCAACCTTACGTTGAGAGATCGCAAGACAGCACAATATATCAAAAAGAAAACAGGTGTCCGGGAAATAATAGAATCTATTAGAAAACTCAGATAGCAATTGGCTAGTAATGTTGTAAAAATGACAGACAACTGATGGACATCACGACTCATGGTGTGGATCCCCAGAGATTATTTGCAAAACTGTGGCAGGCAAAATCTAAGATGTCTTGACGACCGGTTCAGGAGATATTGGTACCGCGCGACGCCCGCTACAGAGAGTGTAGTGAATCTTGGGGAGGATCTATGTCCAACGAGCGACGGATTGAGGGCTATTTGCAATGTAATTTTACGCTAAATTAGCCCCTTAGTTTGTCTCTGGCAGCGCTCCCGCGTATTTTTCTGAATATTCGGATTATTTTAGTGGTCACTGGCTGAAAAGGTAAGAGAAACATTATTAGTGATCACAACAAGAAGCGAGAGGAGGAACACATTCATTGATCACCCTTTTTCCAAATTTTGTAATTGATCACCCCAACACGGCATGCAGCCAAAAGATAATGAGTGACTAACCAGACCAGTTTTCTTTTTATTATCAATTTAATGCTTTTCCATAATAGGCGTATATACCCACATAAACTTCTATGTACTATTTTTAATCAATGAGGATTAGAATGAAGAAATAAAATAGAAATGGCGACTTTTTGGTATCATCACAATAAACTTTGGATGATTAATAATGCCAATTTTCACAATGTTACTTTATTTTCAAGACAATTTAGATATTTTTATATTTTTTAGCCCTTTTTTTATGTCTTTTTGAAAATGAAAGTTATGATAATTAGAAAATTGCTAAAAAATGGTTTTGTTTTAAAACATATTATGAAAGTACCAAAAGTAACTTGCAAAAGGTATTTTTCTATTCATTTTCGAATACTTTTCAACCACTTTTCGTAAAAGTAAATTCTGATTCAGTTATCTTTGTTTTAAATAAATCAAACAAAATTTCGATTAAATTATAACTAACTTTTCATTCATTTTATTAATATACTATTGTCGTGTGACCAAGCTATTTTTTGCTACGTTGTTGCGATCTGAGTATTAAAGGTCTCCATCGGCGATTAAAAGTGCAAATCGGCGACATTTCTCAAAAACCACCCTGAGTTTGACATACGGTTTAATCGGCAATAGTTTAATAATTGTTGTACGACCTGAACTCAACTTAAGTGATCATTGGGCAAACATAATGAAGTAACACAAACCATACCAAAGGCTAATATTTATCTAAAGAAGCTAATGTTATGTACGATAGCTTCTTCAATCAAATGGTTGAAGTGCCGCTCCTTATTAAACCAATTGAAGGCAACAATTATGAAAGTTTGAACATGGGCTCAAAAAGGGCACAGATCAGATAGGGAAACGGCAAAGGTCTGTACTATATCCAGTTCATGTGTGCTGTTCAAATTTCTCAGACTCCTGAGTTTGTAAAAAATGAGTGAGTCCCAAGTTGACTAAGTAAAGCTTTAAGCTCTTTGCTAAACCCCTTCAAACCAGTCACATTTTTTGGTTTTTACTGAAACTTCTTTTATAAACTGTAGAAAGATGTTATATGGAAGTATAAGATCCAGTAGTTTGCTCAATGTAGGGGTGCATGATTGATCAAATCACGTTGGATACACCGGTTCTTGTGAAATCACTGACGTTAAGCTACGTCGAACCTGGTCAGTACTCACATGGGTGACCGTCTGGGAATACCAGTTGCTGTATGCAGCAATAAGACTTTGCCAAGCTAGGACTGGACTGTGCACCCGACCCTTTCCTCCACACACACTGCTCCGTGGGGGACATATCACGGTGTGCTCTCCTAGGATCTGCCCTACGGGTCGAGACAACGACCACTTACTTAATTCGAAAAAATCAAAAGAAAAAACATTATGAATATTCGGGGGGATTTATGATTAAAATCTTTGCAGGATCTGCAATGAATCAAATTAGAATATGTCTGGTCGGTTACTAAACAGAAAACCGCTGTGCAACCAATGTTCTAGGCACCATGCCATGTTGAGGGTGATCAATTAAAAATAGAAGAAGTAGTGATCAATCAATAAGTAACTTTTCTCGCCTCTTGTTGGGTTGTGATCACTGAAAATGTAATGAATTTTCAAAAAACAAGCGTTGATGTTGCTAAACTCGAGTTAAGTGATTAATTTAGCATAAACATACATTCCAAATTCAGCCCCCACTAAAAATCTATTCAGAGGTCTTTATTTCAAGAGACGGAAAAAAGTTATTTTTTTATACTCATGATAAGGAATAAATGTTCAAATCTTCAGCCCTCTAGCCCCATTGATGCGGCCTGTACGCTTGATACATAGTCAGCTAACCAGCCTGACCAACTTCAAAACTGAAAAAAAAAACCTATGTTGAAAGTTTTGATTACAGACGTGGTTGGCAATATTCAATAATTGTAATCAGAATAGAATCTTTATTTGCAATTTACATACAGGGCTTTAGATAAGGTTGTCAAGCTCAAGTAGTCAACTCAAAGATCTTTGAGTTTTTGACCCAACATTGACCTTGTAGATATTGAAAGTTTATTTAATAATAATTATCATAAACCAATCTAGCTATCGCCACTTCGCCTACAATAACTCTGTAATATTATATACTGTTGCTCTTACCATTGAGCTAAACAGCCATCAGTAATGTAAGAGTCGACATAACTGTTTCAACTCCTATTTCTCGTTTTGCTTATTCGCGGTCTATATCTGCTCTATTTGTTTCATTCAACGAAGACAGTTATATTATCAAAAAATGGACATATGAGCAACGCTACGTTAAAGTGGTCACCCTACTGGTTGCAGGTTCGAATCCTGTAGCAATCCTATTTTATTTGATTGTTTATTTATTTACGTTTTTCAGGCCGAATAATACATTCACCGTGTAATAATAGAAGATCATTTCAATTAAAGTTTCAATATAATATAACGCGATTCATAATCATATATATATATATATACATATATATATATATATATATATATATATATATATATATATATATAATAAGTATCAACAGTATCCTAGCTAAAGGATAAAAGAACAAAATATGTAACAACCATTGCAGGAAATCAAGAAGGGGCTCAATCTCACGAAGATTCGTCACCTATTGGATCAAATTGATAGATCAAGACCCGAAAATAATAGGAGTTAAAACAGTGAACACTTTCTATAATGAATACTAAAATTGCACAACAAACAAAAAAAATAACAAATCAAAATCTTTCCCCCCAACCGAAACACACTTTCTCTAACGAATAAGCGAGATATAGGCACAAATACGTACTTAAATCATAATGGCTATATATCTCATCTTATCTTATCTTATCTATAAGTGGAGCCTTTGATCCAATATTGACCCTTCAGATTTTGAAAGTTTATGACTGGATAATCACGTATCTATATAACTATCAGCACTTCTACTGCTATGACTGCTACACTATATCAGAAACTGCCAACCAAAACTATCTTCATAGGCTTCTTCAGTTTTCAAGTCGGTCTGGCTGACCAGATGTATATATATCATGTTAGGCAGCATTATTGTTGCAACAAAGCTAAGAATTTAATCATTAACTCCTTAGATCTAGACAAAAGTAATTAAATTTTTTTTTTGAAAATTCTTCTAAATAGTTTTTATAATGAGGGCTTGGGGTACAACTTGCCATGTTAGTTTATGCTACATGAATCCCAGTTTTTTGTCCAGTGATATTCACGTTTTTTATGACTGCCCCAAAACCTGACTAACAAGACCTGCTTTTTTGACCATAAATTTATGATCCAAATCATGCCAGTCATATTTTCACCGAGGTAACTTGATTTTATCACTAAGTCTGTTTTATTTACGAGGTAGAAGCGGCACACATGGGTGTTGGAGATTCATATTTCCTCTTGGAATGCTAGTTTTGTTATTTGCTACTATTGATCCTCTGATAGTATTTCCTCTCAGGAAAATAATTATCCTGCTTCTGTATAGGAGGTTGTTGACAGGTTAGCATTGGGTCTGCATTATATTATTGTAACTCTGTTGGATCGAAAGGTCATGTCTATCAACATGGTTACAGAGCAGGAAAGATTTTCTTCAATAGATATTTACCAGACTGAACATGTTTACACGGATTTTAATGTGTGCCTATAGTTCGGCAAATAAATATTCAACACCTTAAATATACTGCCTATAGTTTTGAAAAGGGTCGTTAACATTCGAAGAGTTTTTTATTTTCATTTTCGGACGAATTGCCACCTTGTTGTTTGTATTGTTGACACGGTCTTCCGATCGATCCATTCTGCTGCTTTCTCAAGGTGTATTTTTCGAATGTGATGGTGGTAAACAGATTTTTTCCGATGGTAGCAATGCCTTGACGTTGATATATCTTTTCGATTTTTGGCCTATATTTCCATACCGTGTCCCTGTTGAGCCGCACCAGGTTGAACTCGGCACTCAGACGACATGTCGATGTGTGCTGTCTCTTTGATTTTTGTCAGTTTCGAACAGTTTTCCCAGTCTATAAGCCGAACTTCTTCCCAGAGACGATAGTGTTTGCCTTTCTCTCTCCAGATATGACCAGTCATCACAGATCTTTCTATTTCTCGATTGATTCTGGCTTTGTTATGCTCATCTGGTCGGTTATTGAGAGATCTTCCCACATCTACAGGGGATAACATAAATACAGTTATTGGTCAGAACCCTCTCGCATGGTAGACTCACTTTAGCGAGGAAAACTTCGGCGGGTGAAATGTGACCCATACACTGTGGCTCGTACAGACTTTCTGTATCTTCTCTGCTGCTCTCTCACAAATAGAAATCTTCATTAATCCTTAGAACAAAAAAAAAAGAAGAAAAAAACTGCTCATGGTCAGCGAAACAGAATCATTCAAAAACTGAAGAGACCTATGTTGATTGTTTTGGCTGACATTTTCTGATTATTTACTTCATTTTGTTGTAAAAAGTACGGTATTCAAGCCGTTTAATATTAATATTAGGCAGACGTCAAAAATCACATCAAAAACTGAAGAAACCCATATCGACTCCGTTGACAGGTTTAATTGTCGGTTTCTATTAATAGCTAAATATTACGTTGTCCCAGATGAAATGGCCGTTTATTAAGTTATGAAAAATCTTGAGCAAGAGATAGAGTAGTAGGCTTTGTTTCAGTTCCCCTCATCATCCCTTAAATTCTCATCAACAACCACTGACATAGTGGTTATTATCTAGGCTCATATCTCCGTAACGGAGTCTCTTGAATCAACATCACGCTCTTCTTTCTTTGTAAGTTTCAATTTCAAATGCGAAGTTAATTTCCCAGAGAGTTTGAATAGAATTTGATCTAATACAAAAACGTTTGTTGGGTTTCCTTTGAGGACAGAATCTGCATGAGTGAGGGATTATCTTGTTATTCAAATTGATATGATGAACCGAAAAGTTGAAAATTTAAAAGAAAAAGATTAGTCAAATATGTCTGGTTCAGAATTTGTCAAAATCACTGCAAAGACAAACCGACCATTTTATATGAGACAGCCTAACACTGAAAGAGAAATATTATGGGCCCCATCAATATTAAATGTAGTCCTGGACCCAAAGAAAAAGTATAAAGCATTGGAGAGCGCAACGCCATAACCAGTGAAAGTAATTGTGCATGAATCCACCCAGACATTTAATCACTTCTTCAACAGCCTGTGGTACTGTAGCCTGTTACCACCGTTCCTCAAAATTGAAATTCATTGAGAACCTTTAGGGATACCGTGTGAACAGTCATACCATGAACATATGCATGTATGGGGGGAACAAAAGATATACTGGATCTACCCCGCTCAAATTAACCACGTTTTCCGTACACCCATCATCCAATCTTTAACAAATTCTTTTCAAAAATCCATTGAGAGCTTTTGGAGATATCGTGAGGAAAGAATGAAAGATCGATGGGTGGATGGAAAGACGAGAGCGAGCGAATACAGGTGCCTCTTCAACTTATTTCAAAGATAAAAGAAGGGAGATAAATCGATCAGTGGTTGAGAATAAAGGAACAAGAAAGAGTATTATACACAAGTCAGTGTTTCTGACATCTTGTTTGTTCTGATTTGGCAGTTCAACAATGAAACTACGGAGAAACCTAATTCAGATAAACCAATCAAATTCCGTAGATATTAAATGCTTTGAGGTTTCCCTAAAGGACGTTTCTGAATATGATGGTATCTTCGTTCAAAAAGTGTATCTAGTTTCTGGAAAATATTCACGAGGTTTAAACTTGAAATAATGAGACACTGTTCTTTTTTCTTTTCACGATGTTGTTAAAAGCAACAATGAGACCAAAAATATGGTCGTCAATAAAAGTAACAATCGGAACAGATTCTAAAACCAGATGCTGTGACGTCATCTATTGTTAAATTTTGATCGTTCTTTTGAAAAATTCGGCAGAAAGAAAAACTGATTATATCTTTCTTTCTCTCACTCCCTCAATTTCTCTCTCCCATTTCACTGTCTTTCTCCTACTCTCTTTTCCACTCTCTCTAGCACATGCACTCACTATCTCTCTCATTCTTATTCGTACTCTATGTCCAAACTCACGAGAAACCTTTTTTTTTTAGCAGTATTTTCAACAAACAAAAAATGTTTTTCTCCATATATAATAAGGTGGAAATGTTTCAATATTCAGTCTTCTAGTACCAAGCATACATAGCCAGTAAGCCTGCTAGCCTGCCAGCTAGCCAGCCAGAATGACTTAAATAATGAAGAAACCTCTGTTGAATAGAGTAGAAATTTGGCTTAACACCAAGAAAGATTTTTTCCCCGAAAACAGAATCCTTCAAGGATGACACACAATAGTCAGGTGTCTGGTGACTTATGTCTACTCAAGAAACTTAGAAGGGATGGGATCCGATGCCTTGGGGTATGAAATAAAAGAATTACAAAAAACTACATGCATGATATTGCAAAGACCCAAACAAGAGTAATGCCAGTTTCACCCCCGGGGCAATTTTCAATAAACTGGAGAATTTTCAAACCGGACTCAGAGCTCTCAACTTCCAATTGTTCAAAAATCCGTCTGTCATGGATACAAAGGTTGCAGTGTCAAATATATCGGATTTTATCCTTTGAAACCAACTTGCCATTGAGAATCTCACAAAAGCCTCTAATTCCGTCTGTTCCCCCTGAGAGCTTCTTTTTAAGTCCAATGGTGATAGAATTTTGAGCAATAGACCCATGTATTGACACTCTCCTTTTTGAAGATACTTAAAGAGGTTCTATTGGATATTTTTCTTTTCTTTCATTGATGATATGGTAATTGGTGAACGATGAAATGTCCAATGTCAAAGTCAGGTCATTTATATGATGATTTCTAGATGAAAAAACGCAGAAAGTTATTTATGTTACATTGGGAAAACAGTTTGGCATCTGGTATTTGGAATCCAGTCGGATAAGTGTTTAATGGATGATTATGAAAAAATCGGTAGAATAACCGTTCTTTGCGTAAATAAGACAAAAAACCTCGAACTGAATATTTATTTAAAAAGCCAACTCGAAACCAATAAATCAAACGGTTCAAAATTATTAAACTCGTTGCATTCATTTAAGAAGTATTCTTTCTTTTCAATCATTATCGTCATTTGTATGTCCTTTCTTCACATAACGTTGATGCTCATTATGATATGCTTCCTAATTCATAATGTGTGCCGTATTTAATATTTATGCCTGGAAAATTATTTTCAAACATATTTCAGTACTACTCTAGAGAAGCAAAGCCGTGAATTTATATTTATTTACAGGTTCGTGACTTGTACATGGTTATCATACGTGTACCACAACAGACACGGCTGATGGCTGTTACTAATAATAAGTGTGACAGACATGGTAGATTGGGAGAGGGGAGGAAAATGGTATTTTGATAAGAGGGTAGGAAAAGAAGGGGACTGATGGCTATTTTTGACACTATATATGTGATAGACACAGGTATTATATTTATGATCAACTTTAGGATATTCATATTCATCTATCTATCTGTGCTCTACTCTGTTCATATCTATCAATCAATCCATCCCTTCTTGCATTTATCTATATATCCCTGTTCATTACTTATCTTAGCGCACACATACAAACACCTGTGCGCTTACATGTTTATGACCAAAGGTGAGAAAAAAATGAAATAATCCAGTGGCAAAAAAGTTTTTTTATGAAGATTTTTCAAAACTTTTCCTTGCCTTGACAACTGCCTACTAGAAGAAAGGGTTATTTTCTTCTTCTTATTATTATCTAGCTTCTTTCACCGCCCACGGAGTTCATCTTTCTTTTTTGTTATCCAAATATATTGATAAAATTAGTTTCTATCTACAATTGTTTTTTTATGATTAACTTTGCCCCGGTTTCATATATACATATATGTGTGTGTGTGTGTATGTATATGTGTATGTGATGAGGAAACAGTAACAACAATACGTCTCCCCTATTCCTCTCCAAACCTTATTATTCGCAAATTTTATCATTTTTCCCCATTGATGTTTGAGAAAGAAACTAGTCTCTATAACGGAAATAAATACAAACCATTTCCCTAATTTCCCTGTTTTTTCTATATCCACTTTGGACCTTCTTGAATCTTTTCCCTCCACCTATCTCTGTCAGCCATCGCTATCGGAATATCATCACAGTGACGACCCAATTCTTCTGCTAGTTGATCGATAGAGGTGCAAGAAGGGAATCCAACAGTGAAGAAAACGCGTTCTGGTTTCCAAAGTATAAGTCCATTTTTACTGCGCTGGTAGTTGTCCAGAAAGGCGTCGACCCCTTTCTCTTAGTGTGACCGAGATTAGTCTGACATACCTGTAGAGCTGACTCTTCGTTGGATTTTTTTCCCGAGATATGTTAAGGATAGCACGTAGCATACAAATGTATGCAGTGTCTAGCGATGCTTTGTGGGCTTTTGTTAAAGTCTATCCACAAATTGAGAACCATGCAATGCGCACATGAAAGAATTATGCTAGGACTCACATTGAGAGACCACAAGACGGCACAGTGCATCTGGGAGAAGACAGGAGTCAGGGACATCATAGAATCCATTAAAAAGTTCAAATGGCAGTGGGCTGGCCATGTTGCACGAATGGCGGACAACCGATGTATATCGCAACTCACGTCATGGATCCCCGAGATCAAATGCCCAACCGAGGTCGGCAGAGTATTAGATGGAGAGACGAGCTAGACAAATTCAGAAAGAACTGGCTCCGCAACACCCATGATAGAGAAGTGTTGCGAATCCTGGTTAAGGCCTATGTCCAACGACGGATGTTGAAAGACTGATGATGATGATAATGAAATACATTTTGATATGTTTCCTTTTTCCTGTTCCAAGAAATACTATCTGCCATGTTATTCAAAGCTCCTCATTGGTTAAGCCTTCTGTTGTATAAGGAACTGTCCAAAACAGTCAACATCATCATAGTCAGCATCAATGAAGGTTTTTATGATTTTTAAGTTGGTTTAGCTGGTTATCTATGTATATATTACGCGTACAGGTCACACTAATGGAGCTACAGGGCTGAAAATTTGAACAATTATTCCTTACATATAATGGAAAGATTTGTTTCCTTTCTTGTGAAAATACCCCCAAACAGGTTTTTATTGGGGATTCAATTAACAATGCAACTTTAAGCCTAATTGGTCTTTTAGTTTATGTCCGGAAATGTTCACATTTGTTTTTTTTTCTATTTTTTATCTTCTTTTTTTTCCCTAATTCAGGTTACTTTTCAGTGATCACCGCCCAACAAATGCAAGAGATTCAACTGAATCATTGATCCACCTTTTTTCCAATTTTCAATTGATCACCCCAAGTATGACAGTACGTTTGTCATGTGTAAGTTTTTATCGAATAACTAACCAGACCAGACCTCATATCTAAGTTGGTTAATTGAATTCCAAAAGAAAAAGGCCATGACAATAATACTACGAGATCTTCTTTACACTAATCCAATATGGATGCAATCTCCAATCCCTAAATGAGGACTGACCTTTTATAAATCAAGCATTCCTAACTGTAAACCTGTAGGCTTATATATATATATATATATATATATATATATATATATATATATATATATGTGTGTGTGTGTGTGTGTGTGTGTGTGAATGCATGTGTGTGTGCGTGTGTGGTTAAATGATGGATTTGCTACACAAACGCATTTATGTTTCTGCCTTTTTGGGCTCATGTCTAAAAGGGCAGAAACATAAACATATTTGTGTAGCAAATCCATTATTTCACAATATTTGAAGCTCTACTTTATCTAAACGTTGTATGTATGGAGCACTCATTGGAATAAACCAACCACACATTAGATATTGAATCACTGATGTGCATTTTGGTATACATACATACATATATATATATATATATATATATATATATATATATATATATTGCTCCTGATGAAAAAATATAGTGCAGTTGAAGTTTTGAAGTTTATTCATTTATATTGAATTAAATATGCTCAATTATTGATTATATAATTTAAGCAATATTTTTTTGAGAATTGGGAGAGCAATCACTCGACACGTGTTTCTTGGTTTATCTGTTTATCAATTGTTGTGAAATAATTTTAGTTTTAATTCGATGATTTTTTAAATGTATGTAAGTAATATATGAACTTCACACACACACACACACACATATATATATATATATATTCAAAAAGGGTTTACAGCTTTAAACACTATGCATTAAAAGACTTTTTCAAAAGATTTTTAGTGTCACTTTAGATACCCATTATCCAATATCTGTAAATGCAAATTAAAATTTACTCTGTGTCCTTTCCCTGATTCTCCTATACCTTGTTATTATGATACAATGTATAGATTGTCTCTTGTTGGGATTATCAGTTGTTTACTGCGTAATTGTCTTGGGGATTTTGAAAACAAATCAGTTAAAGTAACATGGCACCCCCAGTAGTGTTGATTAAACACCATCTCCATTTTTCAATATATTATTCATGTCACGCCTATGTTTTTATCGTATGTATACCCGGAAAAAAAGTTTTACATTTGAATAGAAGTAAAATATTTTGGTAAGTACAATTTTGTTGATTTCAATCCATAAAAGCGTTTTTATCTCTTTGAATATGTCAGTTTAAGTGGGGGAGGGAAGCTTTCATTTAGAGATTGTTTTTAATCCTAAACTTGGTCGTTACTTTGTGTCTGTATAACAGGAGTAAATGCATCAAAGTATGCGATTGCTTCTAGGAAATCTGACGGAAAAATAAAAAAAAGGAAAACGTGAAAAAATTAAAAAAAAAAACATACACACACACAAAAAAACAAAACAAATGAAAGAATAACAACTCCTCATCGGAAACGAATCATAGATTGTATCGTTGGACAGATTCTAGAATAGGTGTTCAAATGCAAGATGGGTTTTGGCATCGTCTTGGTCAAAAAAAAAAGAAAAAAAAAAGTAAAAGATATCCATCGAAGAAATTCATCAAATAGGAACCCAAACCCACTGAAAATTGTGGCATTTGCCCCGACATAATCTTGACAAATGAGATATATAAAGGAAAAACCCAAGCAATGAAAATAATGGCCTAAGAAAATAAAACTTAAATTGTTTACACCCAAGACAATGGTACCTTCCAACGATAATGACGGAAAAGCAATATGAGACGTAAGAACGCACAAAATTCGTTAATGAATAATTCTATTATATTAGATTTCGATCCTGTTCGTAATTTTAATGATTTTCATGATATACAGACGTTTAAACCTTTTGTATACAGGGTTTAGAACCAGATATTGTTATATTTGACGGAGTTGTTTACACGGTGTAAAGAATGAAATAATAAAATTTGTAAGTATTATCGAAAGGTGCGTGAAGGTATCTATTCGTTCCGTTTTATTCGTCAAAAGATTGCACGCGATGCTTTTGTAAGAAATGTTCTGATGAAATATATATTCCATGTAACCATTTTTTGTCATACATAGTGTCTGAAAAGCTATAAATCCAATGTAAGCGAAAAAAAGCTGGATCACATGCAGTGACTCAATGTAAGTGGCAAATGCTGGATCATATATATCTAAATTGTTTACGATGTTTGAATTTTTTAAATTTTTCATGTATTTTTGGTGCAAATGTCAATGTAGAAGTAAAAAATCTTGAAAAAACTGCTCACTTGGGAGGAAATTATTCTTGGTCCACCTGGAATTATCACCTTCTATAATCTACACTTGTTAATTAGCTGTTAAGTAAACTCAAATCGCCCGCCGAGAAAAAAAATGGAGGCCGTGGAATATTCCCCACAGACGATAGCTTTGTGTGCAAACGTGTGTGTGTGTGTTCTGTTAATATAACTACTGATAACAAGACTTACCATTGTTTCATTGTTGAAAATAGCCGAAATCTGCTTAGAAAACCAATACTATCGTAACAAAAGTTTGTGCCATTCATAAATAGAATTATTGTAGAAAATTTTAATATGAAAATATTCCTTTTCAATGTTTAGAAGAAAAGACCATAGAAATATTGGGTTAGGCTTCAGAAGAGGTTGATGAATACTTTTACTAAGATCTGCTAATGAACTTAGAGAAAGACCATGAAAGCCAAATAGAACGACACATCATAATTAGCTGGAAAGCATTTATCATGAATAGAGATGAACTGATGATCATATTGCCAATGTGATTAAAGCGTAAAGGGTAAAATGATTACATAAAATCAGCTGTGATTTGACAAGTGCAATACATGGAAATTAACAAAACAAACTGAAACGAACTTAGAATCTTATAAAGAGCTATGGAAAGTGCAATGCAAGGAGTAACTCAAAAATATCGAAAAAAATCAATATTGAACCATACACGGACTAAATACACTTGGCGGATATATAGCGGCAAAAAGGAAGATGGCCTGGACACTTGGCGAGAACAAATGACAAAAGGTGGAGTAAAATGACAACTGATTGGTGCCAATGGGAAGTAAATGCAGTAGGAAAAGATAGGACAAAAGATTGGATGATTAGTCGGAAAGGTTTGCAGGTAAGACATGGCAGAGGTCAGCATCATCACTGTCGTCATTAAAGAAGAAGGGAAAGACCCTTGTCCGACTGTGGACTTACAACGGTTGGTATATATATATATATATATATATATATATATATATATATATATATATATATGCAATGCTCTTCCAACTCTGGAATAGAGCACATTGATGGAGCTGAAACATGGAACTTACGCGAGTAACAAACCCACAAACTGACAAGCATGCAACGTGCACATAAGATAATCATGCTAAACTTTGCATGGAGAGATCACAAAGCAGCATGATATATCAAGGAAAAAAACAGGAGTCCGAGACAGAAGAAAACTCAAATGGCAATGGGTTGGCCATGTTGCAAGAATAGCAGACAACCGATGGACATCACAACTCACAACATGGATCCCTAGATATTACAAGTGCAACCGAGGCCGGCAGAATACTAGATCGGGAGACAAGCTTGACAAGTTCAGAATACATTGGGTTTGCGACGTCCATGATAGACAGCTGTGGTGGATTCTGGGGGAGGTCTTTGTCCAGTGACGGACGATAAAGGATTGGTGAAGATGAAGAAAAGGATGATAACACAATTGATTTGTTCGTTTTGTTATTTTGCAGGCTTTTATTTTTTCAATGGCTCACCCTGGCATAGGACCAAGAAGCCTCAACACCAGCTGCAAACACATAGTTTTCTTTTAATTCTATCCGGAGAAAAAGCTTTGACAGAAGATGCTTAGAATGCATATATACAGTCTATTACACTTCTCATAAACAGAGACTGCGCTGTCATCAACCCAACAATATGCAGCATGAAATTGGCACTTTCATTGGTCAGTGAAAGAGTTACTTACAAGAGTAAAAAAAAAAAAAAAACTAGCGACAAAGAAGAAAAAAAAAGTTTTTAACACAAAACCTTTCGTTCATACAATGCATAGAACTCAGACTTAGTTCTCGAAAGTTCTACGGCTTTAAGCATCGAATACGAAGAAAAAACTCAATTTAAATTCTGTATTTCTACTCAATTAATTCCAAATTTTAGTAAAATTTATGTGTTATTCAGTGGGTTATATATATATATATGTTTGTGTGTGTGTATGTGTGTGTGTGTGTAATCACTGATGGTGATGAAACAGACACACGCACACACCCACATCTGTTCATTTTAGGGATAGATAGAGAGAGAGGGATATCCCTCTCTCTCTCTCTCTATATATATATACATACATGTGTATATGTATATATATATATGTATATATATATAAATATATGTGTGTGTGCATGTGTGTGTATGTGTAGGTTTGTCAATAAATCCGAATTATTTCGGCAATTTTTGGCCTTTTTTTGGCTATTTTCATTTATTTAGCGGTTTCTGGCAGTCAGACAAACGAAAATATTTTTTTGAATCGGCAACATTGATTTTAACCGCATTATTCCAGAATGGCATGATACTTGTTGCCTTAAAATCAATATGTTCATGACTTAGAAAAGTTTTGTTTTTTGTTTTTTTTCTTTCTTGGCGACGGAGGAAAGAGACTTTGTGTGAAAATGTTTTGCTTCGAGAAAGTGCGAATGAATTTAAAAGACGTAAGTGTGAAAGTAAGTAACACAAACGCTTAGATAAAAAGATGAATAAATAAATACGTATATAGATAAAAAGGACGACTGATAAAAGTAAGTAAAGAAGAGGGAAGAATCCTTCCGAATTATCAAAATGGCCCTGAGAATTGAGAAGGAAGAGGAGATAGAATACTAAAAGATTGAATCAATACTGGAGAAAAAAAAAAGATGTCTGTGTATTATTAGATTTCTAAAAGAGGAAAAATAGAAAAGACTAAATAATTGAAAGAAACGAGTAGAAGATAAACGGGAAAAGAAAGTAAAAACACGTATTGACGTTCCTGACTAGTGAGAAAATGGGAAAGACGAAATTGTCCAAAAGCTATCTGAGGTTTATCACGACTTTCATGAGATGTCTTTTCCGTCCTCGTGAGTGTTGTGTTTAATTTACTTTGCACATGGCAACTTAATATGAATTCAAAGAAGCAGACAACACTGTCATAAGAGAGCCTTGTTATACTGATTATGATCATTTGTTACTGAAACATTTAATATTCACAAAAGAAAAATAATGAAAAAAGCGTATGAAAGGAAACAAAAAAAAAAGAAGCTCTCTTAACAAAACGTTTGCATATGTTAACTATTGATATGTCCCTATTTTCTTTGCAAAGACTGAATTCTTTATTTTTTTGGCTACTTGTAGAACTTTTATCCATTTTATTCATAAAGTTATCTTCTTTTCTAATCGGAAAATTATATTTTCTCTTGTTGCAAATGTGATCCTTTGTGTTGTGAAGTGTGAATGTTTTTTTTCTTTCATTTCGCTGCCATTTTATTTATTGTTCTCTTTCTCACTCTTCATTAACTCTGTGACCTCCGAACATAGAAATCTCATCCTCAAACACTCTGAGGAGCAGTGACCGTGTTTTACATGTTCCTTATCCCCCCGTTCATAAAGTTTGCCTTTATCATTTTTTTTTTTAAAGAATTCTTGTAATTGTTGTCACGCACGGATGCATGATAGGTTATGCACATGAACAACAGCTTGATGCTACCATTCCTAGTGAAGTGAAACTACATTCGCATGTTCTCTCTACGGTGTCAAAGTATGATTTACACTATTTCTACTTTTCTCCCTTTCTTCTCTCTTTCCTTCCTGTCAACGCCGCGGTCTTTCTTTCTTTGCACTTTCTTCTCAGATTTATCCCCCTCCCTTGTTTATCTGCTTCGTTTTTTCTGATTGGCTCCGATGTTTTTTTGTTTGTTTTTTTTCTTTCTTTCCTTCCTTCTTCCTTTTATTCTTTCTTCTGTCTTTCCATCGTTATTTACTTCTTTCGTTCATTCTCCCTCCTTTCTTTCTTTCTTTCTTTCTTTATTCCCTTATTTCTTTTGGTTTCCTTGTCTACTTCCCCTTCTCTTTCTTTCTTCATTCCTTCTTCTCTCTCCGTTTCCTTATTTTCTTATTTCTTTTCTCCTCCTTCCTTTCTCGCTTTATTCCTCTCTTTCTTTCTTTCTTTCTTTCTTTCTGTCTTCTCTTTTCCCTCCTTTCTTCTTTCCTTCATTCTTTTCTTTCTTTCGTGTCCTTTTTTTCTTTCTTCCTTTTTGATTTTTTTCTTCCTTCTAAAGTTGCATTCTCTTTCTCTTTCTATTTATAAAGTACATTTCTTACAATAGACTTCTTCGGAATGACTTTCACTAGAGAAAAAAAAAATTACCCAGAAAATGCGTTCATCCTCAGTAATTATTTTCTTTCAAAAAAAATTTTCAGACTATTTTCATCTTTGGTTGGGAATCGAGGTCGAAATGAAATAAAGGGAAGCAACCCTCCTTAAAATAATATCTATCCTAATTGGATCAGTGATATACATCTTTTCCCCATAAATAAATCTGTACTCAGACTTACACCGATGGAATAGGTTTCGGAAGAAGGGGTAACAAAACTAAATTCACTGGGGGAGGGGGCTTGGAATTCAAACTTTTGAATTTCCTTATATCTCATGGCTCATACTACTTCTATTTCAATGGCCTCGAATGACAAAATATATCATTTTCAGCAGTCTAGTATTGGCATAAAAGCGAATATATTGAAATCATGCAACAGGTTTGGAAAGCCAGGGTCCCTACCTAGCCTTGGGCCTGGTTCTTGAAAAGGTTTCATCTATTTTCCCTATCTTGGTTGTTTATTTTTCACAACGTTTCGGTCATGCACCCTGCAGCCTCCCTCGAGTATATGCTTGTTTGTTTGTTTGTTTTCTGCAATGTCAAATTTGTTTCCCAAGGAGCACTTACACCAGATTCGAGATTCTAGAACAAAGCAGACAGCCGAGGGAAGGTTGTCAGTCTACGACAGTGAGTAAACAAGGCAGATCGGAAATAGCTCTAGTAGCTCCCAGCCAAGGCTGGAAGGGTACAAAGAGACACGAGTTTGAGTCTTGCCTGCGGCTGATCAACATGATTTCTGATGTGTGCCGTTTATTGACTGTCGTACACTGATGGACTAAGTAGTTGCGATGAAAAGCAAGTGAAAAAAATCAGGCCTTGTTATTCACTGAGTAGAGACTGTTACGTGTCCAATGTCTTTTGGTAGCATGCTGTAATAAGGGTGATCAATTGAAGATTCGGAAAAAGGGGTTACTCATCTCACCTTTTGTCGGGGAGTGATCTCTAAAGAGATCTGAATAAAAAAAAAGAAGTGTGAATGCTGCTGGTCGTAAACTGATGATCAATTTAATATTAACTTACAATGCAAATTTGGACCTCCCAGGGGGGATTTGAAAAAAACAAACAAAAACAATAAAGGGTAAATATCCCATTGATGCAACCTGTGCGCGTGATACATACATACATACATACATACATACATACGATACCATATGCCCAGCCTGCTCGTACTGATTGATCTACCAAGCCACCCACGGTAAACACATACAGCCAGCCAGCCAGCCAGTCAGCCGGGCCGACATCTATTGACAGTTTTGGTGACAATTTTGATTAACGCTTTCTAAAATTTCATCCCTTCGCTTACGCAGAGATTACACCTGGTACAACTCACAATACTGCCGGCCAGAACCACTTAAAAACTGAAGGAACCTACGTTAATAATGTTGGTGACAGTTTAGGTTGACGCTTACTAATATTTCATCTCTCTGCTTATGCAGAGATTACTCTGGTTACAACTCAAAATACTGCCAGCCAGAAACCTTTGAAAACTGAAGAAACCAACGTTAACAGTGTTGTTGACAGTTTCTAAAAATGTTATCCTTTCGCTTGTGCAGAGACTTACATCTGTCACTACTCACTCATACTACTGCTAGCCAGACCGACTTGAAAACTGGAGAAACCGATGCTGACAATTTTGGAGGCAGTATTGGTTGGTAGTTTCTAACAAGAACGAAAAATGAAAAAGGAATTCTATTCTCCTCTTTCTCTTTCATTCTCCTTTTCATATCAGCTTGCAATGTCCAATAACAATGCCTTCGAGTGACAATGTCTACAGGTGATGATGCCTTTTGTGACAGGAAGCAAGGGAGGTAAATGTGTATGCCCGAGAGGCATGCAGCTAGAATAACACTCAATGGGAACAAAACCTTTTTTTTAATCAAAGGAGATGAAACACTTTCAACAGTTTCTGACAAAACCATTCCTTCTTCTACTGCTGTTTTCCCACATTGATCGACACAGTTGTGCTGAATTTTATCCCAAAATCTTCGTCGTTAGTTTCAGTCACTGCTTCATGGCCCTGGCGCTGTAATAGGATCCCGTGGGAATTTAGACGTTAGGGTAATAGCCCCTGAAACAGGTTAGGGAATTTTGAAACGGACCCATGCAAGATTATTTCCGCTTCGTTCTAGAAAACTATCGGCAACCATAAGATATCTCTCAAAATTCTCTACGTGTCCTCACAATATCTCCCAAAGTTCTCTGCACATTTTGATAAAATTTTGTGTGAGAGTGGGAAATAGCTTAAAAAAAAGTTTTTTTTTCAAATTTTGGAGTAGATCAATTCCAAGTTATTTTCCCTACATTCTGATAATCTGTCGACACCGAACAATATCTTGAAAACCTTCCAGTTTGTATACACAAAATAAGTTTCAGGAACAAAGAGCGGGTAAAAGACAATGAAAAGTGTCGTGAAATTTGTTGACTCAACAACTTGTACAACGCCAGAACAATCAGAAGAAGAGACCAAATATAAAATATAAAGGAAATTAAGCCAGGATAGATGGACTTGAAGTGAGTTGAAAAACAATTCCTATTAAAAGAGTGTATTGGGAATTTTTTTTTATCAGTTAACAGGAGCGGATCCGGGCGTATCCAGATATCCCCCGCCCCAAACTTGCGTAGGTTGAGCACACTTTTCTTGATAAATATCTAAATAAAAAGAATCGAAATAATCCCAAGCAGTCATACATTAATCTTAAATACAAACATATTACATTCATTACACGAGAGTTTCCTGCATTCGTTTGACTGAACATTTCATTTCAAATTCATATTTATTTATCAATTAACTAAACATGATTCAATGAGCATCGCTGTAGGCATTTTATATTAGAAATTTGTAATCAACTTTAAAATAAACACGAATTCAAATGATGAAAATGTATAAAAATGACCAGTGCAGTTAATCATTTACCAGGCTCATATTTCTTATCATTTTCCCTAAGTCCGTCAACATTCAGAACCAGCTGGTAACACCAAGATTTGCCTTCTCGATTAATTTTATAACCCATATGATTTGAATTTATCTAAGCATTCTTGAAGTTAGTCATACTTTACTATTTTTTTTTCTCAAAAGATGGTCAACCCTTCAAGTATTTAAAAATTCTTTGGGAAAAAAAACAATTTGTTTTTATGTCATCTTGTAACACACCTAGCCAGTGAATTTCGCAACCTATCTGACTAATCAAACATTAGAATTCCGTAATTTGTAAAGCCGTTCATTATCTTGAAAGTTTCAATTAAGTCACCCTTTTCCCTCTTCTCAAACAATGTAGCCATTCCTAACTTTTCCAATCTATCCTTATAACTTAAATCTCTTATGCCACTTATCACACGGCTAATTTTTCTCAATACTGTCTACAATTTCTAAATTAATTTCCTATTATCATATCTAGCGCTTACACAATACTCCAAATGTGGTTTCATTATTGCTTTATAAATTCTTTGCACAACATATGGATCTCTTGATAAAATATTTCTGCTAAGCCAACCAATTTTGCAGATAGCTGCTACTACGGCTGAAGAGATATGTTTTTCAAAATTAAATTGTTCATTAAATTCAACACAGTTTTTCTCTTCCGATACTTTTAATGCTATGGTTGATTTCCCAACGTGTTTGTGTAACTTTTATTTCTTATGCCAAGGTACATTACTTGATGCTTATTCACATCAAATCCTGAACTCCACATAGACTTAAAGTCTTCCTATGCCATTTTACATTAATTTGAACAAACTAATGATCTTACACCATACGCAAACATAATACAGTACATTTTAATTTCTATAGAAGGTCATTAATGAACATCAAAAAATAACAGCTCATCATTATTCGGTCATCAAAGTATTTCCCTGGATTTATCTAACCTTTTGCCAACTTTTAAGAAAATAGTTATGATTTGAATACCCTTCCAGTGGATTCCCAAAGAGATATAACTATTAAATGCAACTTATAAAGTAGTCTCCCTTATTTATATATTCGTTTACAAACGCGTACAAAAATCTGGATGCAATCGGGCCTTTAGATGTAACGTTCATTCTGGTTTCATCAGATTGGGGTACTTTTCTCTCAGAAAGCGACCCAGCGGGTCCCAGGATTTCATCCTCCTCCTCCTCCTCACCATTATCAGTCATTTTCATCGGACATAGACCCTCCCCATGATTTGCTAGGCCTTTCTATCCTAGGTGTTGTGGAGCGAATACTTTCTGAACTTGTCTAATTCGTTTCATATTCTTATATTCTGCCGGCTACAGTTTTGCATTTGATCTCTGAGGATCCACGTTGTGAATTATGATGTTCAGCTGTTTTTCGATGGATTCTGTGATATCTCTGACTATTATTTTCACACCAATATACTGTACCGTCTTGTAATCCCTACTTGTGATATTGAGCGTGATTCTTTCAAGTGCACATTGCATAGTTCTCAGCTTGAAGCCAAATCCCTCAGATAGGTCCCAAATTTCGACTCCATCGGAGGTTATTTTCTAGCTCCTTTTAAAAAGAGTAAATGATTTTTGAGTTCATTTCTAACAATAAAAGAAATAAATACCTATGTTTTAGGCAATAATCTTGTATTTGGCTTCTATATAATTATTACAATATAATCATTTGTTGCTTATACTTGAATCCCAATTAACATTTAATCAGTCAGTGTTCTACAATTTTTACCGCTTTTTAAGTTTGATTTCAAATTGCCCCGACCAGACGCTAGAGAGTTAATTCAATTAGTGCTTCCCATAAAAGTTAGGAAATTTTTTTCCTAGTTTTCTTATGTCATTGCTTCATCGGTAAACAACCTGGCGTTTTGGAAGCCCTTGGGAATGTCTGTCTTTGACTTGAAACAAAGAGCACTCGAAGAATAACAGTTTAACCCCAGAGTGGCTGTCTGTTTATATTATTTGCATAATACAGCAACGTTAGTAAACAACTATTAAAGTGTTTGCCCCCTGAGACAGAACTTTAAAAAAAAAGTGCATCTTATATGCTATAAAATATGACAATAACTCTACATTACTCAGGACCGGTCGAAACCTTTAAGGTGCCCAGAGCAGAATTTGATTTGCACCTCCCCGATCCGGAGTCATCTTAAAAATATTTGAGGCACCCGGGTAAAGCAATGTAGATGGGGCTCTAGCCCCTCGTAACTAACACATTTAAATCAAGTTTGATTTATCAAATTAAATATCGGGATCCTTAAAATCTTATAGCCCCCAAGCTACTGCGCTGTGTGCCCTTGTGATAAAATGCCCCTGTCCCTACTGGGAACCCTATGGAGGCCACTGGACCCTAAGTAGCCACTTATTGGATTCATGCCTGGGACTGGCTCAGAAGTTACTATATCAAAAATACGTTCCAAATTTTGAATCTTTTGTACAAATATTCTTCTTTTCGAAAATCTGCTGTTTAGTACTTTATTTACTCAACTAGCGTATAACCTATAAAATGACGATAGACAAATTAGAAAAATGGGTATTTCAGTATGATTATATTTATTGCAAACAAAAAAAGCCCACAAACCTCGAATGAAGTTTATTTTTCTGCTGATTTTTCACAAGTCTACATATTTTCTATTTTTTAGTAATTTCCATGATGTATAAATTTTTTAATAGTATTCATAATGTATAATTTTTAAAAATCATTTTCGTAATATATAAATTTTCCAATAATTTCTGTAATGAATAATTTTTTTTTAAATTATTTTCATAATGTATGAATTTTCCAATAATTTCCATAATGTATGATTTTTTTGATAATTTTCATAATGTATAAATTTTCCGGTAATTTCCATAATGTATAGATTTTTTTAACTATTTTCATAATGTACAATTTTTTTAATAATTTTTATAAGGTAAAAAAATTTTCAATAATTTTCATAATCAATAAATTTTTAGTAATTTTCATGATGTATGAATTTTCAATAATTTTCATAATGTACAAATCTTTTGATAATTTTCATAATGTATGAATAGAATAGTGTCAAATTAAATTCTTTTTTCAATACGAGGAAAACATCAGTGTTATTAATGTAAAATCAGTTCCATCCTAACTAAACCAATGCTGGCTTAGTTAGGCAATCAACTGCAGTCAAAAAAATTCTTTCAAGTGCATTCAAGTACATTTAGTCCTTTATGCTACTGAAACTTCAGCAACGGAAGCAGCAGTAGTATTAATAATTATAATTTTAGTAGTGTCAGTATTAATCGTAGTATTAATAGTAATACTTTTGTGTGACAGAATATCAACTGAGCAACGAACCAACAGACAAAAAGAGGCAACAGATTTTATATCATAATGTTTCTGACTCTTGCACTGGAGAGTTACATTGTAAATAAGTTCCATTGTTCGTACTAATAGACTGCTCTTAGAAATCATCTCTTGGGAGATGAATTATTTGTTTAAATGTTATTGAAAACATGTCTGGTTGGTCACTCAATAGAAACCGTCACTTTACCAACGTCCTTTTGCAGCATTCTGTGTCGGGGTGATCAATTAAAATGTTTCAAGAAAGTGGGGTCGATGAATGCATTACTTAATCTCGCCTTTTGTAATCATTAAAAAGTCTGAATTTTCGATAAAAATGGGCCAATTAAGCATAAATTTACTTTACAAACAGAACCCCCAAATCAAAAAATTAATGTAGGAGAGGGGGCAGCGAAAAAAACAAAAAACAGGATGCTCTTTGCAGATTTGATAAAGAGTAAATTTTTAGATGTTTTGCCCTCTAGCTCCAGATGTGAAGCCTGTACGCGTGATGCATACATACATACAGAGTCAGCCAGACCTACTTGAAAACTGAGCAAACCTATATTCACAGTTTTGGTGACAGTTTTGGTTGACAGTCCCTAAAATGTTCAGAAATGGATATTTAAGTCGTCATGGTTACGTATAACATGATGTCCTTTAATTCTATTTTGCACTTAACAGAAGGGTTAAGAAAATTAGGTCAGGATTTACTTGAAGAAATGGCCCAATCAAATGAAAAGGTTTTGAAGTCCAAAATTAGTTGGTCTTATGGAATTGGAATGTTGTAATTAACCCATTGTACCAGAAAAGTGCTTTCAGGCGCAAATTATAGCGAATAGTACTTAAGCTCTAAGGCACTAATTATAGAGAATAGAATTGAATATACTTGTGAAATCCGCTAAAGATTTTCTTTCATCCATCCACCTATAACGATTTTTAAAAAAAATTGCAATAATATCGAAGAAAATAAAAAGATATATTTCACATTTCAGTCACGGTTTAAAAAAAAATGCATTAAAAATGAATTTAAACTTCACACAAAATAAAGGGCTTTTGAAAAAAGAAGTTGTTACTGATTATATCCGTGGGAAAATTCATCGAGCACTTCTTTTTTTTTACTGAGAAATATCGTCGTATATAAAGGTCATTAAAGTTAGTGAGGAAAATAATAGTGAAGTAAAACAATGCATAACGATATGAAACGGTATAAAAAGTGTTATATTGAAGAACACCTTGCCAATGTACTTGAAGCATAAAGTATACAACAATGCATAATACCAGCTGTAGCTTACAGATGCAAAACATGGAAATTAACAGAACTGAGAACCAACTTGAGATAGCAAAAAGAGCTATAGGAAGAGCAATGCTAGGAATAAACAATCACAGATCAAGTAGACCAGAGTGAACGATATTATACAAATGATTAAGCGTTAAAAATCAAGTGCCTTTAGCAAGAAAAGATGTCAACAGGTGAGGGTTTCGAGGCAAATCGAACAGTGCCCATGGGACAGTAAACGCAGTTGGGAAGGACCGGACGCTAGACGGAGGAATGAGAGACATTAAAGAGGTTAGCACAATCGCAGTCGACATGGAAGGAGAGTGGAAAGGCCCTTTTCTTTGTCATGGTAGACTTATAATAGTTGTTGATGATAATGAACTTAATAAAAAAAGTATAGTAAGAGGTTTACTAAATGGAATTGTTACATTAATAACATCAATTATCAGAGAAAATGATTTATACCGTTATTTCGCTTGTTCCCACCTACTTTTCACGTAAGTATCTCAAAAACGTATTTAACAATGAGGGATCAGTAAGTATAACAACGGACATGAATCGTTATTCATGTCACTTCTATTGAGTGTTCACCCATGTGAATATCGATTCCGTTGTATTTCATTCTCAGACTGCATGCAAATCAACTTAAGATATCATCTTTAAGAATGCTAATTACGCAGAAAAACTTCTTCGAGTTGATTCTTTACCAACATATTCAATTGAAGAATTAGACAATTTTCCCCCACTAACCTTAAAGTTAATTTTTTCACATCGTATCCAACCAATCTTCCTTCAATTTTTTCCATTCCCTTTAAATTATCAAAAAAAGTATCGTTACAAAAGTAGCTGGGGCAGGATTAATTCCCATGGGGACACCGATGATCTAATAAAATATTTTATTATCTATTTTAAAGAAACATTCCACAAAAAGATGACTAACAATCACTTTAAGGGGAAAGCACGTAAGGTAAGTCTTCGTAAACCCCATATATATACCATTTATTCCTGCAAATGACAAGTATGTTATTAAATGATTCTTTGGTATGATCTTCATGGGGATTTTTTTTTGTAAAGAGTATTCAAATCGTAGATTGAGATAGATTTCGACCCTCTACGGGTGTTTGTAAAATCCAATTTTTCTTTAGTTGGTAGAAATTTATTACCCCCCAAAAGTTTGAATTACTACAAAATTTACTTTTATTATGAAATTTTTGTATTTGATTGTATATTGAATTATAAAACAGCCTGTAAACAGCTTTGCGAAGAGGTTTAGTACTACAAACTCTAGAGGCTACGATAAGGCGAGCACCTTTTGGATTTTTAGGCGTTTTACGTTTCCAATACAAAATTGGTAACTTTTGTATTTTTTATCTATTGTGAGTCCTGACCTTTCACGTAATACGATGTTATTAAATATAATATTATCTGGTTCACACACACTCACACACACACAAATACATACACACACACATGTATATAAAAATCATAATGCACTTTTATATATATATATATATATATATATATATATATATATATATATATGTAACAATACATGTATTTTCTCAATTTGTAACAAACAAACAGAAAACAAATGAAAACAGGTTTTACCCAATGTAAATGTTGCTTAATATTAACACAGCAAATGCAGCTAATGTCAAATAAAAAAATTGATATTCACAAGGACGTTTACCTGGTGAACGTAAACATATCTTACCTCTCGTATAACAGTTGCTGAAGAGTGCAAAAGGCGCTAAATGCTCACATTCACCGGGCACATGTCTCTCTCTCTCTCTCTCTCTCTCTATATATATATATATATATATATATACATATATATATATATATATATATCTTTAAACATAATTAATTGAAATAAACTTTTCAGTCAATTATTTCCAAATACTTCTTAATCTAGTTTAAGCTTTTCAATGGGTTTTATGTTTTTATATCATGGTTAACACACAAACACAAACACACACACATATTTTTGTGTGTGTATATATATATATATATATATATATATATATATATATATATAACATCTAAAATACATTGAACTTACCCGCTTTAGTTGTTTTTGAAGCAGTTGTTTCCCTTTCGATTACAATATTTTTTCAGCGACTTACCTAAGATACAAGCATGTTTAGTTAAGAGAGCAACATTATCCCAGCCATTTTAAATTGAATCAGAACTTCCGAATCCATCGTGAGGATGAAGTTTATCATGTTATTTAAACCAACCGTGGAATATTGAACTCTTTGTTGCTATACCAACCAACCAACTTTCTTATCTCAGTTCAAACGATTTTGACCGACAAACGATCAATGCATTGATAACAGCTCTTTTAATAACTGAGGTTCGTATTGACGCAACAGCTTCCTTTCCCACTGACTGTGTGATACGTAAATATTCGATAATTATATTCTCATTTCACATTTAAACTGCCGTTACTATGGAATGAGATCAAAGACAAGTCTGGTTAGTCATTCAATAGAAACTGTCAAGTAACGAACGTTTTCCGAGAGCGTACCATGTGTGGGATGGTCAATTAAAAATTAAAAAAAAAATGGGGGTGAACAAAGGATAAGTCACTCCTCATGCATTTTGTTGGGTTGTGATCTCTAAAAAATCTGAATTTTGAATGAAAACGAGCGTGAATGCTAACCGACGTAAAAAGGGACCGATTTAGCATTAACTTACAAATTGAAAGGCTAACGAAAGACCTATTTAATTGGGAAGAATAATAAAAAAATGTTTTTCAAGACATTATAAGGATTAAATGTTTCAATCTTCAGTGACTGTACTCCATCGGTCTGGCCTGAACACGCAAAACTTACATACATACATACATACAAAGCCAGCCAGACACACTTAAAAAATGATGAAACATGTAACAGTTTTGGATGACTTTCCTAAAAAGAGAAAAAATGAGACAATACAGCTAGAGGATTACACAAGAACAAACATATTTAAAAAGAATAAAAATATCGAGGTCAATCTGATTCTGTTAATAACTTTAAAATTTAACCCTACCTCGTTAACATATTTAATATTAGAGCAATGATTTAGTTTGTATACAAACAATGCAAGTTAATGATAATAACTATGGCTGTAGTAACAGTACTAGTATAAACTTTAGTTGAAACAGTTCTAGCCTTATCGGAATGTACTGTTGATGGTTCTGGACTTATAAAAAAGCAATAGTTTGCTGACGTATAAAGTATTTTTTCTTTTTCTTTTTTGAGTTTTCAGCAAAGTATATCAGTAATGTAAATACACGTGAGAGCAGATAATGCAGCGTGCAACATTTGAATGCAGAGAGTAATATGCAGAATCATATGCAGCATGATGATAAATATATAGTGTAGCTTAACAAGAATGAATTTATTAGAGAATATGCATAAACTAGATCAATACACTGGAGGTATTCATTAACAGAGAATGAATATACTTTTAAAGATTGGATCAGTACGTAGTTAGATTGAAGTTGTTAATGTTCTTGCTTGATACGCTGGATTTAAGTGCATATTGGTTTCATATAAAACTATGTATGTTTATGTATATGTTGAGTGAATTTATGTTCACTTCATATGTATGTGTGAGTGAATCTGTATACGTATCAATCAAAACGGGGCAGTGATACCCATTCACTCTTTTATATGTTTGTAATAGTTTTTAATTGATTAACCCTAACAGGGCGTGCTGCCAGATGACGTTGACTGCGTAACAGTTTCTATTGACTAACCTGTCCTGTCTTTTAATGTGCGTGGTTGTCACCTTCGACTCATCTATACGCCCTTTAGCATCCATTGTTGCACGTGGTCTTTCCCCATGATTATCCAGACCTCCCTATCATGAGCGTTGCAGATCCAGTATTTTCTGAATTTTGTCTAGATAGTTGTGTCATCTCACTTTCTGTCGGCTACAATTTCACCAATGATCTCTTGGGATCCATGGCGTGAGCTATGATGTCAATCGGTTGTCTGACATTCTTGCATAATGTCTAGCCCATTGCAATTTGTGTTCTCTGACAGTTTCTATGATGTCACGGACTCCTGTCTTCTCTCTAATTTACTGTGCTGCCTTATGAGGTTGTGAGGTTGAGCATGATTCTCTTGTGTGCATGTTGCATGATTCTCAGTTTGAAGCTCAATCTTGGTTAAGTTCCATATCTTTGCTCTATAGGTGACCATCGGAAGTTCATTGGTTGTACACCCTTCTTTTTAGGGCTAGTGGGGTTTTCTTATTCTAGAAAGCTTGTCAACCTAGATTTATTCTTCGCTTGATTACTTCTTTTTTAGGATTCCATGGAGATTCGTAGTTCTAAGTTGATGTAATGGTCTACTTTCTTCAGCTCTGCATTTTCAATTTTGATCGTTGTGTCTTTGTCCTCAACATATTTGTTGTACATGACATAGGTTTTGTTGAAGTTCATGTGGAGGCCAACTCCCTTGCTTCCTTCAATTGGTCTATTTAGCATTAATTGGAGACCATGAAGGTTGCGAGCAAAGAGAACGATGTTGTCAGCAAAACTGAGGTTACTTATGTATTAACCATCTTTTATTCTTCCCTTGTTTTCCTAGTTTAAGTTTCTGAAGATTATCTCAAGGCAGGCTGTGTGGAGTTTGGTTGAATTGGTATCACTTAATTACTCTCCTTTTTCTAATGATAATAATAATAATCCTAAGGAGACTTACTGTCACTCAGCCTTCAGCAATGATTACCAAGCGACTGGTATGAAACTGTAAACCACATTATTGCTTTGGACTATAAGAGTGTGGAGAGGAGGGCTGGAGACTTGCTGTCACTCAACCTCTATCGGTAACCACCAGGCAAATGGTTTGAGATTTCAAATAATAATAATAATGATAATAATAATAATGATGATGATGATGATGATGATGATGATGATAATAGCAGCAGCAGCAGCAACAGCAGCAGCTGGTATGTGCACGTTTCTGAGAGAGAAAAAAAACGAAAGAATACAAGGAGGGAGGGATAAATGGGTTAGGCAGGAGAGAGAGGGAGCGAGAAAGGTGCGGGGGGAGACTATGTCTTGGCAGAGGATATCAAAGTTCTGCTCTGCCACGCTATTTCCTTTGCTTTTTCCCCAGTTGGCAGGTTGCCATTGTTTGATTCCTTACAGATATCTACCTGGAAAATACTTTTTTGCTACTATCTAAAGTATTCCGTATTCTCCACTTGGCACATACTTCTACAGTCGTCGGGAAATTATTAATAACCTGTTAGATGTCATCGTCGGCCATTCGCATTTCCGACTATTTCGTTTCTTTTGGGCTTGGTGGATCTTTCGTCTTTGTTGCTCGTCCCTTACTTTTTTTTCTGCGACATTCTTGTTCAAATAGTTTTGTACCAATCGAGATAATTTGACATAAGATCCTCTAATCTACCTCTGGTTCTTCTTAGCTTTCCGGGTCCGATACAAGTCCACACAAAACTATACCTTTCTCGAATAAGTTAAAAACTACAAGAAAATTGAAAAAAAAAAAATACAATGAACAAATGAAAAAAATACGATATGAAAATGAAAGACTACTATAGGCAAATAAAATACCAATGCGAGAAAATTAAAAACTCTGGCAAGCCAATCAAAAATACATCAAGTTAAAAAAAATAAACCGTACGAATCGAAAAATACGACGAGCAAATTAAACAACACATTCACAGTTTTTTCATCTACCGTCTGCCATTTTAAAGCTATTTCATAACACTATCCTCCCCGACCCTTTTATTTTTTTTGGGAAAAAACAACTATAGGTACCTTTTGCAGTTTCCCATGGAATTGTTTTGTTTTTCTCATTGGGATAATTCTGTAACGACTGGAATGAATGGTGCCAGAAGAAATCAAGCCAAATATCACTCCAGGTTGGCAAGCCTTCAGCAGAGCAAATTTGACCTTCAAGAAAATACCGTTAGTCCTGAAAAAAGGTAAACAACCAATGCATTTTTCTGATCGAGCTGAAACATGAAACCCAACCAAAAGAATGACACTCAAATTGAGAACCATGCAACATGCACATGAGAGAATTATGCTAAAACCAAAATGAAGAGATCACGAGAACGCAAAATATATCAGGGGAAAAAAACAGGAGTCCGAGACATTACAGAATCCATTAAGGAAGTCTAATGGCAATGGGCTTCTCGTGTTGCAAGAATAACAGACAACCGATGGACATCACGACTCACGACATGGATCTCCGAAGATCTCATGCAAAACTGTGCGCAGCAGAATACAAGATAGAGAAACGAACTTGACAAGTTTAGAAAATTTTGACTCTGCGACACCCGTGATAGAGAAGTCTGACGAATCCTGGTGAAGGTCTACGTCAAAATACGGACGATAAAAGACTGATGATGTTTAAATAAATTGCCCCTAGAGGCCCCAGAGGCCCCAGCTTCAGCTAATAGAGAAATTTAGGCAATGAAAGAACAAGAATAGTTCCATGATGGATATTGCTTCACATCCTAAGTATGTTAATTAACTTATTTGCATACTGATGAATAACAAAATGACGTCACTTCCCGAAAATGTATTATATTTCAAAATCTTGACCTGCCAAAAATCTGGTACCCATGAAAAAAAATCTCTGGGGACGTATGGCGGGCTCCACTGAACCCCGGTCAAATAACAAAAATAAATCAAATTAACTAGATTATTAATCACTTGTGAGACTATGATAATCACTGCATTGTGGAAAGAGACCCTAGATACTTACCAAGTGTGGACATTTGGTGTAATATTTTATTACATTGACTGATTCTAATATATCATACGCTTGTTATGCATGGAGCGTGGCTTCTTTTTTTTTACATTAGAATAAGGCTAAAAGTGAAAGATTCACTTATGTAATTGCAAATTTCTTTTGCAGAATGTGTATTTCTGTATGTAATGTCCGATTAAAATCTCTAAGTTCCAATGGTATGGTCCATTTGAAAAAGTTAGAGAAATAAATGAAAGTGTTGTAATAACATGAGATAAACTGTTGAGACGTAACAATGAAATATACATGACATCGACGCCAAGAAATATTCAAACTTCAGTGTTTAGCTGACTTGAAAAAAGATCAAAATCAAGATATTTGAATTATCAAAAATGAATTATCCCACGGAACACCTTTAGATTACAAACGTATAACCGTGTCATCTTTGACAAGTATATTCTTGTGAAGATTTAATCCGTCATCATTTTATTTTTTTTTAGCCCATAACAGTAATGACGTTTACCCAATGAGTCAAGATATTTTTCAGATTAGGGCAAAATGCTACTCAAGCTACTGATATCATTAACAAAACATTTTGAGTGAATATCACTACAGTGCAAACTGTTCAGCATTGGTTCAAAAAGCTCAGGTAAAGTAATATACAAACCAAAAGTTGACCTCGAGGGAAGTTCAAACCCATTTCAATGATAAAGAATTATTAACAGACCAACAATCCACAAACAACGGTTTGAGCACTTTCTAGAGACTTAAGGGATTGAACGGCAACCATATCACGTCATATTAAGGCAGTAAGAAATATTAGAAATTTTCTACATCGTCCATATTCACCTGACATTTCTCCAAACGATTATCACCTTTTCAAGCATTTTCTAACTTCGTATTCGTAATAAAAGAGTCAGTAATAGGGGAGCCATTATTTGCGCTTTTACTGAATTTGTGACCACCAAACCAAACAAATTTTTATATAAATGGCATATCATGATTCGTTGGGACAATTGTTCAAACTTTGTTGATATATTCACCGGTGTTCATCTTACTATTCAAAAAGACTTTTCATGTGCCCAATATCTGTAGTAGCTGAGAGGTTTTTAAAGGCCATTTATCTAAAACAACCTACATAGATTCTGACAGCTTGGCGAACTGATTTTGGAAGCCCTTCATGGTATCTACAAACATTTGCAGGCATATGCGCATAAACAAAATAAAAAATTAACAAAGTTGGAAGTCCGTCCATGATCAATATGATTAATAACCTGAAATATTGATATTTTCAAAATATGTTATGTGTTATTATTGCCGGAGAAGCTATAAATAAGAAATAAATACACATACTCTTATTTATGTTTTTTGTCCGTCTATTTTCAGTACTACAGCTTTTATCTAGGATAGGACCAGTCCATTAACGGAACACAGAAAATTTTTTTTACAGGAAGTGCTGTCCTCTAATCTACCGTCAAAGTGGGCATGCAGGCCTCTAATTTGTCAGCTAAGTGGGAGAGCAGGCTGAACCAGGGAAGAAATTGGTGTTGTCAAGAATGGTTTGTTATGCTTAGCTAAAACTGTTAAAATCAGTGTTAAGACACATTTTGAATTATCCACATAAACGCTCGCGCGCACACACACACACACACACACATAGACGCATATGCACATTCATACACAGATATATATATATATATATATATATATATATATATATATATATATATATATAATGGTAAAAATAAGAAATCGATACAGGTGATTGATTGGTCTGTCCCTAGTTTGGGTTCGTTGAAAAACAGAATTCTCAGCCGAAACGGGATCGATACAATACCTTCTCCGTGTTTTGTTTTAATGTGGTGTTAGCAAAGATTATGTGGGGCAGAGGGGTTTATAAGCGTATTTTGTTGTGTGGGTCATAAAAGAAGGGGGATAATCTTATTGTAGTGTAAGGTATTTAGATGGTGAGTGTTTAGTTTGATTATCTTCTGGTCTTCATAATAACCATTTTCTTATTTTCAGTATGATAGTGTTTAGTTTGGATTAATTCTTATTTTCATAATCATTGATTATTTTTGATTATTTCAAATATTGGTGTATCCCCTCGATTGCCATTGTTGTTGTTTAAAATGATGATTTGGGGAAAATTATCGCTACCAAAATAATAACAATATATATATATATATATATATGTGTGTATGTGTCTCAATGAAATATATACAAGTTATATACATTTATCTGAAATATATTTATTCCAATAGTGCTCAATACTTTGTGTAGAAAGAATATACTTATTAAGTGTGGAAATTTAGTCCAAACACACACACACACATATATATATATATATATATATATATATATATATATATTACATTTGTGAATGCCCCCCCCCCCAAAAAAAAAAACAAACAAAACACGGAGTGCTCCGTCATCGGTATGCCCACCCTTCTTTCTTCTCAACATTTCCCTACTTTTTTCCCTGTCTATGTTCTCAACCCCCATCTTTTTGTAAAACTCTTTTGGAGTGGACTTCATTTTCCTGACGTAACACCCATGACAAGACTCCCAGTTGAGACCAAAAAGTGAAATAGTTAAAATGATGGATAAAGAGCAAGAAAAGAGACAGACAGACAGACAGATAGAGAGAGACAGAGACAGAGAGAGATTTTGTAATCAATCAGCGAAAGGGACGAAGAAAGAAAGAAGGAAGGAGAGGTAGAAAGAAAGAGAGAAAATGAGGGAGAAAGGAAGTGAGATTAGGAGAGAAATAAAGATAGGAAAAGAAAAGATTTGCTAGATTGAATTGTGTGTTGCTTAACATATCATTATCATAAGAATTTATCACTTTTCCGTTCATTTTTCTATAATTGAGTGCAGTTTATAACTATTGTAAAAGATCAAGTGTAGAACCCCAGGATCGGAATTGATAACTTCAAAACATTTAGCGGAGAACCGTTAAAATCATAAGTCCTGTAGCATATGCTACTTTCACTCTATAAATAATCTGCTACAGCCTACGTTCATAACCTCCGCCTTTCATTCCTTTTTTCCCAACCATCCTCTACCTTGATTTATTTACCACTCGAATTTCTACTCGGAACCACATAATGAAGCTAATTGACTTTAATTTGAAGTTCTAGGTTTTTCTTTTCTTTTTGCTTGTTTGTTTTTTTTTTCTTTGGTTCATATTTGTAGTAAGAATCAAAATTATAAAAACAAGTTCGTTTCCACGCGTAACATTTTAGGGGAAGTTGGTTGAAAGAATACCACAAAGTCAAGATCACGCTCACCCTACGGTGAATGTATTGTTTTGTTTTAATGTATATCATTTTCTTGAAGAAAGGCGTGCAGTGGCTCCACGATAGGAAAATTTTGATCGAAAGCTTACTCTTCGGCTGCAAGACTCACCATAAGTAAAAAACAAACTCGGATATACAGATGAACATGTTGCTTGGAAGGATGAGAATTGATATAAAGTTCATTTCAGCGATTTAAGTAAATTCAATTTAATTGTATCCGATAACGGCTTGTTAAACGTCATGCAGGTGACAGACTAAAACCAAAGTGAGTCTGCTAAGTTTGAAGGGGGAATTGTTATGGTATGAGGGATGTTTTCCTCTCCTAATTAACCTATTGTGAGAATTGATAGACAGTAGAGGTTAATGTGTATCTAGCGAAGCAACAAGTCATTCCTCCTCTCCAAGCATCTCTCAACAAGCCAGACATTTTTAAGCATGACAACATCTCCCTGTCACACTGCCACACAAACCAGGACTCTATACTTACAAGTTTTTATGACCACCCATTGAGCAGGATAAAATTCCACTAAAGGAATATCCCCGTACTAATCATACAGCTTACAGTGTTCCGGTTAGTGAACATAAAAATTTGTCCCAATGAAGAATTTTCTCAGACATTTGCTCGTATCGGGAATCGAACCCAATACGTTTTAAGTTTGAGGCAGACGTGCTAATCATCACTCTATCTGATCGGGCATCCTCCTTTCTTCAATCTCCATCTTTTTTCTTTTTCTTGTTACATGATCGTATCAATACTCCTACTAACCAATAAACCTGCTACTGCTATTAAAATAACTAATATTCATGTGAAAAAGACAATAAAGCCCCTTTGCTGTGACGTCACTCACCTATAAAACTTACATTATTAAACATTTTCTATCCAAACACACGCTTGTCTCTTGTCTTATTTATCTTCCATCTTAATCCAATCACAACTCATCCATACACTGTCCCTCGACATACAACACTTCAAATATCTCATTCTCCATTCAATTTAATATCCAAGGATTCCTATAATCTGTGTCTTCCACGATCCGTTCAGTTTCACCGACTTCTTTCCAGCCACTTCCTCATCTTTTACATTTGTGAACGTTTCATTGTAGACTGTAATTTGCCCCGGGCTTTGAGTCGGAATCAATTCACCCAAATTTTAATACCTCTTCTTGAATCATTTCCTCTCAGAAAACATCAAATCCTGTTTATGTTCAGTCGTTTTGGTTCTTAGTTATGGCTTTCATATCTGCTTTTCAATCGCTTTGTCATATACTGAAAGTCTGTCTCCACTTTTTAACTTACTCCAGCCAACCAATCACCGAGAAGCAGTCCACTTGATTTATTTAAATGTACACTCGTATATCACATGCAAACGCACATAAAAATAATGATACATTTCTGCAATTTAATAATTTGAACTAGAAAAGAAAAAAGAAGTGGGAATCACAACCGTTCATTCTCTATTTTTCAGACTTGCTAACCATGGGAACTCTTCAGATTTAGAAAACAACTTATAGATATATACGTTTGGTCATTTCATTAGTATAATTGTGAGATACATAAATAAGAACGTAGAGATGTTTTGTTGTTACATATAAAACGTCGTTTTTCACCCACCATAGAGAATTATGCTACTCTAAATAATTGCGTTCTTTGCAGATTCTATGTAACTTTTGATATAATGCGTGATTGCTTCATCGAGCCCTCAATCGCCATGATGTCTGGCCGAGAAGTCAGACTAATTTTCAAATATGAAGATGTCGGCAAAGAAGTGAAGGACCTGTGTTTTGTGCAGGAATCATTGGCAATGAACACTGATGGAAATTCGGTATACGGTAGGGCTGGGTTAGGGTAACTCGATATACGGTAAAATTGAATTAGGTATACAGTAAGACTGGGTTTGGGTAACTAGGCATACGATATGACCTGGACTAAGTAACTAGGTATACGATAGGACTGGGTTTGCGTAACTAAGTATACTGTAAGACTGGGTTTGTGTAACTAGGTATACGGTAAGGCTGGGTTTGGGTAATTAGGTATATGGTAAGACTGGTTTTGGGTAACTAGGTATAAAATGGGACTGGGTTTGGGTAACTAGGTATACGATAAAAACTGATTCGAGTAACTAGATATATGGTAAGACTGTGTTTGGGGGATTACGTATACGGCAAGATTTAGTTCGAGAAACTAGGTATACATTAAGACTATGTTTGGGAGCTTCGTATACGGTAATGTCTCTGCAGTGATAACTGACTTGGATTATCTCCTCCTTGCAGAACTCTCTCATAAAGTCGCACTATAAATAACGGTCTACTATTTGGTCTAGTGCAGCTATCAGTCAATATAAAAGCAGAATAAAGCTTCATAAGTTCCGTTCATCGAGTCTAGACCCTACCCGCCACCATTATCCACGACTGGAAATTAGTTGTTCGGCCCCCAGAGAATGGCAGATAGAACTGCAATGAACTCTTCAGCCTACATTGACTTCCTAAAGACCATCATTAGGACACGACTCAAGAAAACTGTCATTCAAACAATGGCACCATGCACTATTCGGTAAGTCTGGTTCCAAACTTATCTATGGATAAAACTTTTGGGCAGGACTAGCTTTGAGCGCAGAGGGGCCAAATTGCGGGGCCCTAGCTGAGGTCTGCAGAATTTTTACGAATTATCAATAAAGTTTATTATAGACGTTATATCTCTTTGGTAGAATGGATAGCAATAAACATATGTGCTTACATTTTTTACAGTATTTTATAATTGATCAAATTAATATTAAAATTAAGCAAAGTAAAAAAAAAATCAAAATATCAACAGTAAGAACAAACACTTCAGACTTTTTAAGAATTCAGAACACAATTAAAATCGTTGTTGTTCTCTGCAAAACCTACAATATGTGGTTATATGTGTTTGACAAGACGAGAGTAGATCACCCTATCCCAGAGCCTCTTTTGGTGTGGGGCCCAATTGAGAGCAATTGGTTAGATACGGTTAAAGCTGGCTTTGCTCTCAAGTGTCCAATTACGGTTCCCCCCGCTTATCAATTTGGAAAATATCCAACCCCGCCCGCTTTTATTAGGATCCACTGACACCAATCCATTTTGGGGAGCCCATCTCTACACCCTCCCCCCTAATATTCGGCGGGTGGGACATTTATAGGTTTGTCAAAATTTTCTCATCAAAAGACAACTACTATAAACAATACAAAGGGATTAGAATAATCTTGTCTACAACAATTTCATTTTGTCCAATCGAATTCAATCGTATCTACTAATTTCAGCGATTTCTAAAAAGACTTCGCGGTTTAATTTTTCTTCGAATTCAAGACGATTTCCATATTCTTGTCAATACTGTACGTTTTTACCTCCCATGTAGCTATCCTATCCTTACAATAAACAATTCTCTAACCCCCTGCTTATCCCCATCTCCTGGCAATTACGCACCTCAGACTTGGCAGCTTGACGTCTGGAAATCAAATCAGTAAATAATATCTGCTATTCAACCAAACTCATTATAGTTTGCTCTCTACGCCATTTCTTTGAATAAATCATTGCTGTGTTTGGTCATTCAAATTCATTTTTTATCGTCCTTTCACTTCAAATTGATTCTTTAGAGCTGATTGCATATGAATTTGAGAATTTTAAATAATCATATTCTCATTATATAGAACAACTGGCTGTGTAACTGTCTCACACCTAAACATTGCCCTCAACAAAATTCGCTCAACTCACTCAGTGGACTCAGGGGAATGTTTAAGAGTAACAAGATTTGAGAGTCTTTTTAAAAAGGGGTACAGGAAGTTCTTGATACGATGTGACTATTAGGTTGGTGGGAGATTAAATGCAGATATTCAACATCAACAGTAAAACTATATACTTCAACTTAAAATTAAAGTTATTAATCGAAATAAGAAACTTCAGAATCTACATTTCTTGTCAACTAAAAACAAATCCATTTATTCCAAAAGGTCCTGAAACCAATGAATTCTTCGAAGGGCATTTTGGACTGCTGCTCAGTTGTTGAACACCTTCCATTGTACGAGGTGGTCAAAATGTTCGAAAAAGTGATAGTCGATCAGAAAGAGGTCTGTAAGCTAGGTGAGGTACAGTTTCGTAGACTAGTTGGTTCAATTTCTGCAAAGCTATTTGCACGACAAGCATGTTTTTGCTCTCCATTCAGAGTCATTCGTGCGACATGACAAGCTCTATTGCTTTCTCAATTCAGTACAAATGTCGAACAACTGTTGAATGACCAACGTTTAATTCCTCTGCAGTCTCTCGAGTTGTTTTGCATGGAGTCTGCCTAAATAATGACCCTTCATTATATGTGGCCAATCACAGAAGTAGGTGCACATCTTCAAGATTCTCGTCTCTGTTTTGACATTGTCGGAACCCATGTTTATCTGCACGTTCTGTGATGGTCCCCTGGCAAAATACTCGGTTTGTATTCGAAGCATTTTCTGTTGCATTACGCCCAGTTTTGAACTTATGCAGCAGAATTAATCTTTGCTTTTGTTTAATCTTCGATTTGACGGCTTAAATAAACCAGAATAGATCACGAAAAGAAAACGTTCAGTTCAAATAAATAGAGTGAAATTATCGCTCTAGAATGGTATATTACATGAACCTACTTAAATAATAGTCTATTCCCAAAATAAGCACCAAAGTTCAAAGTTATTAAAAAAAAGCCATCATTTTTGCACCGACACGCTATAATGTGTAGAACCAGTTCAGTGCTTGACCATTATCATGCCCTTATTGCAAGAATTAGAATATCAATGTTGGTTATAGAGATGTTTTGAGCACTAGTCTAACTACCCATTGAGTAGTCTCTTGCTTCATACCAGATGCTACAGGGAGGATCAAAGAACTTAAGGTGTGAACTAAGTTGCTCAAAGAAGAAAAAACTTGATAGAAAATGATGTTTATTTCTCGGTGGAATGATTGTGAAATGTTCAACGAGATATGGTAAGTGTTACGTTAGTTGAGAGACAAACAGATTGTACCATTTGTTAAAATTCCCACATAACATGCACACACACACACATATATATATTCTTCGAAACAAGTGATTTCCTTATATTTCTTGGGATTTTGTGGAATGTCTGTGACTTTTCAGTAATCCAATGAAATTTCTTGTTTCACAGTGAGTTAAATCCGCATGGGGGGGGGGTTACAAAAAGATACAGTAGTTAGGCACCCAGCAACGATCGAACGCATTACAATAGTATTGATCAGCATCACTAGCTTGTTTACCATCACAATATTGATTGTGAGACTTGGAATTTCATGAAATTTCAGAAATTTTCAGGGATTTCACAAAATCCCCGCGGATTTCTCGGAATCATTAGTTTCGCAATCTCACTATTACACTTATCCAATCTTCCACGCACACGCATATATATATATATAGATAGATAGATAGATTGATAGATAGATAGAGATGGGGGATAATGAGTTATAGAAATTCATATATACTTTAATCAGGCGCCAGATTTGAGATTTTGATTTTGCAAATCACTGTTCAAACCTGAACTTTCTGAAATTTCAACTGATACTTTATCAGAATTTTCCATCTTACGGTCCAAGGTAATCTGCCACAAAACAGTGATTCTTCTTTCTTCACTTTACAATATTTAGTGATGTTAACGTTTAAGAGGGAGGTGTGACGTGGCTTGACAGTTGCCAGCACAGAAAATGAAATCGAGGCAGTGATAACAGTTCGATTTTCATCTGTGTCAGGCGAACGCGAGCGTGTCACGTGTCGTCATCAAACATGACGAAATTAGTGAGAAAGAAAACACTTGATTACTTGGTACAAAAACAAACTTTCTCTTTGTACCTCTCTGCGGAACTAATCTGACGTATTAACCACGTGATGTTAATGTTTTGGTCTCGAGACCTGGAACTATTATTTTTGAAAGTAATAAAATCTAAGACTTTCACCAAAGTAGAAGCACACAACTTCTGAAGCTCCCACCAATAAAAAGCTGTTTCCTCTGGAAAAAAACAAAACAAAAAAAAAAAACCCAAAAAAAGCAAACAAAAACAAAACGCTATTTAACTCTATTATCGTTGTAAGATAGCATTTCATTCAAGCATTTGACGCATGTTTGGTTCTAACTTAGTAAAACAGAATTCCATGTTCGGATAACGTAATAATGAAATGTCACTTGAGCGACATCAGATTCTTACAAGAGGTTGGAGGGAATGCTTCTTGGTTACAATGTGAGGTATTTGATATGTCCATGTGTCTGTCAGTCAGCGACAGCGATCACTGCTATAGATGCTTGCACATCTGAAGATCACAAGAGGTTAGTAGGGCAGACAATGAATTCCAAAGACAAATATTTCTTCTTTTTCTGTATGTCCGTGTTTTCTCTTTTACTCATCAGTTTATATTTATGTGTCGGTTTTGTGTTTTTTAGAAACCGTCAACCAAAACTGTCAACATAGATTTTTTCAGTTTTCAAGTGATTCTGCCTGGCTGGCTATGTATATATGTACGCATGGGTCACACGTATAAGCCGCACCAATGATGTTGGAGGGCTGGAAATCAAAGCATTTATCTCTAATTATGTCTGAAAAAATGATTTTTTTCCAGGTGATTTTCAATTTACAATGTAGTTTTATGCTAAATTGGTTTGCGTTCGAGAGTGTTCAATTTTGCTCCTTGAAAATTCAAAATTTCTAGTGATCCAGAAAAAAGGCGAGGAAAGTAACCTATTCGTTTTTTTCATTTTTTCAATTGATCACCACCAGCACGGCATGCTGCCAACGGGCGTTAGTCATGTGACAATTTTTATTGGGTGAATAACCAGACCTCTTCTCTCTCGTAATAATCCTGTAAATATTCCTCCACCTTGATGGCTGCATACTCACGGTGTGCTTTTATCTTGTTTTTCTTGTAATGTTGGGTGATGTTGGAACGTGGGAGAGATTCTGAGGATGCCATCGGGGTTACTGACCAATCTATGAATACAATGATAATCAAAACACTTATCCAATTCATCAAATTAAGTTGTTTTGAAGAACAAGACCCTGTCTTTTTTTCTGTGTTACTGGAATGAATGTCTAGACCACTCAACGAGAATTTGTACACGCATCATTGAAGCTGCTATAATTTGCTATGGTAGCTCAGCTGGCGAAGAAGTGGTTATTCGAAGTGCTTATTTTCTTTCCCAGAGGCGGGTCCAGGATTTTGAACTAGGTGGGGTCTTAATTCTTTTTTTGTTATCCCATCTCTCCAATTAGACAATGGATATAATACATTTTTGTTTTTGAGCTTAGCTTATGGTTTCTTGGGATTATATTTTTCTTTTTTTTCTTTAATTTATAATTAGATATTTGGGGAAAATAAATGATTGTGTCTGCCCAAACAGGGGGGATGTGTAGACACACTGGACACCATCCCTGGATCCACACCTTTTCCCTCTCCCTTTTCCCTTTTGTCTTGTTCTCTTTCTATTCTCCCCCCTTCTCTTATTGTGCATCTCCTTCGTGAGCTTCTTTCTTTCCATCTTCCAATTTCTCTCAGTTTAAGCACATCCTCTGTGATTTTTTGCTCCCATTTTTTCTCTTTCAACCTGTTTCTTCATCTTTCTCTGCTCTTTGTCATTTTTATCTTCCTTTATATCTTCCTAAAAACTTTGCATCTTGATTTGTTTCTTTCTTTCCTTCTTTTGTTTTGTCTTTCCTTTCTTTCTATTCTTTCTTCATTCTCTTCTCATTTCAAGTTTATCTTTCTTTCGTTTTCTAACTTTCTATCTTCTCTTATTACAAGTCTTTCTCTTTCTTTCTTCCTTCCATCTCTTCATTTTTTCTTTCCAGTTATTTCCCCTCTTCCTTTTTTCTTCCTTTCTTTCTTTCTCTTTTCGTCTTCTTTTCTCATCTCAATTCATGTTTATTTCCCTATTCCTTCCAACTTTTTTTTGTTCCCTACTTCCACTCTTCCTACCTTTTTTTTCAGGTTTCTTTCCTTTTCTCGCTCACTCTTTCTTTCCTCTTTGCAAGCCTTTCTTTCTCTTTCACTTTCTTCATCTCGTTTTCTTTTCTTTTCTGGGTACTTCCTTACTTTCTTTTTCTTTTTTTTTTGTTCCACACACCCGCTTTTCTCCACCTCACCTCACCTGTGGTCTTTCATTCTTGTTCTCCTTCATTAATATTCTTTCACAAATAATTGCGCGCAGTAATGTCAGCAAAAACAAAATCCTCAACATTAACCTTTAATGTGATCCTGCTCTCTATCATGATACTAAGAAGCGTCAACCAATGCTGTCATCAAAACCATAAGCGCTGGTTTCTTCAGTTTTCAAGCTGGCTGGCTGGCTTCGTGTGTATCACACGTAAAGGCCGGGTCAAAGGAGCTAAAGGCTTGAACATTAGCACTTTATCAAGGGTAGAGAAACTTTTCTAAAAACCCACCCCTACATGGGTTTTCAGCAGGGGGAGGGGTCCAATTTGCAATGTAAGCTTTTACCAAATTGATCCAGCAGCATTTATATTTTTTGGAAAATCCTTACTTTTTAACTGATCACTACCCAACAGAGGGCGAGAGAAGTAACTTATCCATTGGTCACCACTTTTTTTTTCAATTCATCACCCCTAACACAGAATGCCTCTAAAAAGGTTTGTTCACGTGACTGTTTCTATTGGATGACTAACCAGACCTGTCTTTCCCGTTTCTTTCAATGTTATTCCTTGTTTTGCTGGAAGTTTCTAACAATAGCAACCATTTTGAATTTTGTCCATACCAGAATCCTGTTATATATAACTGCCAATTCTTCAAAGAATTCATTCTAGGAATGGGGGGAGGGCATATTTTTTTTAAATCAAAGGGAATTTTCCTTGTTATAATACCAATGCCTCAAACCCTAAACAAGTACGTCTCATTTAACATTTAACATTTACGATTTCAGATTGAACAGGTCTGGTTAGTCACCCAATAGAAACCATCAAGTAACCGACGTCTCTTCGTAGCATGCCATGGTGGGGTGGTCAATCAAAAATATTGAAAGAAGGGGCAATAAATGAATAAGTAACTTCTCTTGCGTTTTGGGGGGCATTGAATACTAAAAAAGTCTGAATTAAAAGAACAAAACAAAACAAGTATGAATGCCCTGAACATAAAATAAGGGTTAAATTTAGCATAAATGTACATTGCAAATTGACACCCTCCTCACTGAAAACTTAAAGGAGAATTTGCGGAAACACTTAACGAAGAACAAAGGTTGAAATTTTCAGCTAGCTCCATTGGTGCGACCTGTACGCGTGATATATAAATAGCCAGCCAGACCAACTTGAAAACTGAAAGAAAACAAAAACAAACTATGGTGACACCGTTGGTGACAGTTTTGGTTTACGGTTACTCATAGGTAGACCTTTAAAAGTTCAAGATAATTTTTCTCGGCCTGGTCGCAGTACTTCGCTGAGTGCACTGACGTTGATACGTGCCTTGTTGAGGTCCGTGCAAATGATATCAGTGGCACGTTCAGGTCTTATTGAATCAACACTGTCATTGGTTGCGCGTACATTCCAAACACCAAGGATAAGAGGTTCACTTCTTGGGGTTTTGATTCTTTTATTTGCTATCTGAATGTCAATGTGAGGCAGCATCAAAGATGACGATGCTATACAGTGCAGGGTAAAGTCCGGTGGCAAGAACGTTCTGCTATTCGTCAGAACAGCATTGCAAAGACGGTGTCAGAGAGCATCGAATTTTCTTTCTTAAGGTTTCCACTAAACGATAAGCACTGATATCTTTGTATTAGAAACCGACAACCAAAACTGTCAACAGAAGTTTGCCCAGTTTCCTTCTTATGTATCACGTGTTCATGCTGCACCAACTGAGTTATATGACCAACATTCCCAACAGTTGCTTCTTATTATTTACAAAAAACGTTAATCCTAAATTGGGTCCCTGGTTCGCATTTGCACTTGCTCTGTTTTTTTAATTGTTTTTTTAAAATATTCTGGCACTTTTAGTGATCACTTCCCAGCAAAAGGCGAGAAAAGGAAGCTCCCTCCATTGTTTTAATTGATCACTCCCAACACTGCATGCTGCCAGAAGACATTGGTCACGTGTTGGTTCTCTATTGAGTAAGAAACCTGACCCGTCATATATTAAAATCTATTCATCTAAATGTGTATATATGTGCATGTACATTTATAAAGGAAAGGAATATGTATGTTCAAAGGTCATCATGAGCAGGGGTGTAGCTATAGAAGAGGGTGTGGTGGCCTAAAATCTTCATAGATAGTAGTTCACCTCTTGAATTTCTTCTAACATTGTACAATCACGAAAGTCACCAAATCTTGAAAGGGTCCCCAGGAATACTTTTGTGGAACTTCAGAGTTCCGCGGCCCCCATGTTGAGAACAACTGTACTTAATTTCACAACAAGCTCCCTATACCCCTCAATCTTCTGCTACAGAATGTGCACACAATTTTACATGCATGCTACCCGTCAATTGAACTTTCTATTATAATGCTTCTCCAGTGTCCACAACTGCATCGAGTTTAAAAGGGTCTATTCCAGGTTTTAGTCTGACGGAGCTAAAGTGCTAAAAATTCAAACATTAATTCTTTATTATCTAGAAGAAAACATTTTTTTACATGCATTGCACAAATTCCTCTAACTGATGGGTTGTCCCTCGTGCATAAAAAATATTAATCGTCTATTTAATCGTCTAGCCGAAGTCTTTTATGGGTCGCATATCACATTTTAATTTTGGGGTCCCCCCACATCTTTTGACCCCCTCCCATCACCTTTTGGGTCCCTCCAATTCTCTTGGATCCCTCTGTTGGCCATAGAACTCCGGCCTCGATCGGCCCTGTTTAAGAGTAAAAACTGAATAGATCTAATGGGTGTACTTCTGTCCGGAACTACTCGAAAATGATTTTGTAAATAATCACGCTGATTAATTATCTGCAATTTGCTAGATAAATCTGGATGAAAAGATTGTATAGAACAAGACTGATTACTTCAGGTTCAAACTCAACTCTGACAAAAGCTTATAAGTTTTCAAAAATGTTTTGACTTTTCTACAAACATTTTCCTTCCTTCCAATGGAGAAGATCTTTAAATTTGGCCTTAAGAGGGGACTTGATAAAATAGTATTTGGATATTTTTCTAGATAGATAGCACGAAAATCGAGATGATTCTAGATATAATTTGGAGCAATTCTTTCATTAACTGAAAACCGGCATCCATAGCTTCAATTATTCTTTCTCTCTTTCTTTTTTTCATTTTTCTTTCTCTCCGTCTTTCATTTCTCTTTCTTTCTTATTTTTCTCGCATTTTTCTTTCTCTCTTTCCCTCTTCATTTCTCCCTTTCTGTCTTCCCCCTCTCCTTTTTTTCTTTTTGTTGATTGATGACATTAGAAAAGAATATGTCTATCTCTTCTCGTTCTATCCATTATTTTCATCTTTTCACTTTCTAGTCTTAATCGGAAGTCTCAAATTGTTATTGTTACCAGTCGAGGAAAATGAAATGAAAACTCAGCAGGAGTTTGACGGTAACTTAGATTCAACTGCTAATTATCATATTCAAGGCTAAATTATTGAAAAGAAAACTGACTGATTAAAAACATGAAGAAATAACATAAAGACGTGGCAGAAATCGGTAAACAAGTCTTCTATTTTGTCAAGTGGAACAAGAATAACTGCGAATGACAATTAGAGAAATCTGGCTGCACACAGAAATAGGTCAGATTAATCACTCAATAGAAACCGTCACATGATCAACTTCTTTTGGCCGCCAGCTAAAAAGTGATCATTTAAAATAATACTCGCAATCTTTTTGTTGAACCTTTTCTGATCCACTGATTGATAATAGATAAGTAGAAAAAAATGCTTGAAATATTGTTATTTCATCATTCTGATAAATATATATATATATATATATATATATATATATATATATATATATATATATATATATACATATATATATATATATATACACACACATATATATATATATATATATATATATATATATATATATAGTATATGTGGTACAAATCAGGCTAGCAGTATAACATAATGTAATGATATATCAATAATATAAAGCCACTTCTGGAATGAGGCCCTAAGAGAGCTGAAACATGAGCTAGTTTGTGTAGCGAATCTGCAATGCACTATATATATATATATATATATATATATATATATATATTATGCTCAATGGAGTTTCGAAGTGAAGTCTGACGTGATATAAATGGTGTTTATGAAAAAAATCTAAAAAAGCAAAACCATTTAAGATATCGATACATCTACCTAGGACAACGAATCTCCACGAGACCCTCAAAAGAAGAAGAAATCAAGCGAAGAATCACACTAGGATGGCAAGCCTTTGGCAGAGCTAGCTTAACCTTCAAAAATAAGAAGATCCCATCAATCCTAAAGAGAAGGATGTATAACCAATGCATCCTCCCAATAGTCACATGGGGCTGAAACATGGAACCTAACCAAGGGATAGACCCGAAAACTGAGAACCATGCAACGTGCACATGAAAGAATAATGTTAGGCCTCACATAGAGAGACCACAAGACAGCACAGTACATCTGAGATAAGACAAGAGTTAGGGGCATCATAGAATCCATCAAAAATTTCAAATGGCGGTGGGCTGGCCATGTTGCAAAAATGGCAGACAATCGATGGATATCGCGACTCACGACATGGATCTCCCGAGACCACATGCACAACCAAGGCTGGCAAAATATTAGATGGAGAGACGAGCTAGACAGGTTCAGGAAGTACTTGCTCCGCGACACCCATGATAGGGAAGTGTGGCAAATCCTGGGGAAGGTCTATGTCCAACGACGGACGCTAAAAGACTGATGATGATGACTCACGATTCACACTTTCGTTGAGAGACACTTGAAGTTTATTCCTGTAGGGTTCTATCTCGAAATGTGAGTCTGGTAGCATTTTCGAAATTTATAAGATAAAGAAAAAATAGAATACAAATTTTTAAACAGATATTTAGTCACATATCAAGACCAAAAGGTGAGCCCAATAACGTTGGTAGAAAAAAATTGATGAAGTAAATATATTTGATCAAACAGAAAATGGAAGATGCACACATCGAGCAACTATTGCAGTAAAAAACTTCGAGGGTTTCTTTACAAAACTGCGCATCGTGAGAGTCAATATCTGAAATATTTCGGCATTAATATTTCTTTTAAATCTCTCTATTTTATTCCGCAAAAATCTTTTCTTTATATATTCATTCAAAATTAACTTTCAACTTATAAGTCAGTCTGCTAAAAGCAGATAGGTTTGTGGAATAAACTTTGTTTTGTGGTTAAACACTTCCTTTTGAAAAGGTGGTTTATCTTTGATTTTTGGCAAAACTTGTACTGCAGGGATAGCCTATTTAAGAAATATCATAACAATTGTGAATTCTGATGGTATATAGAAGCTTTGGGGCAAATTATTATCATGATTTGGTATTAGTCTCCTTAATGAGTGAATATCTTATAATGACCAAGCAACCTATCAAATACAATGAACTCATTAGTCACACGACTACTGCTTTACTCTTACGTACTTATTTTACCTAAAGTCTATTATCTATTACAAATATACATTATAAGAGATAAAAATTGCTCAATACATACATTGCTCTATTATTAACCGAAAACTGTGATCAGTAGGTTCTCAGAGGCTATTTCTGGTAACACTCATGTGACCTCCTCCTGTTGCTAGAGTTTTGTTTCATTAGATAATGGGGAAATGAGTAATTCTTAATTGGTCGAATACAGTTGACAAGTACTCACACCTACGCATTCATATAAGTGCATTCACCTATAAATATGTGTATATATATATATATATATATATATATATATATGCAAGTTTGATTGAACACAATGGACAAGGGATGTTTTTATTGTTTTACTTGTTTTTCACGAGAGAGCTAATTCCAGGGTCAAAGTGATACAAGAATTTATGAAACTTTCTTTCTGATGGAGTACTTTAAACTGTTCCTGCAGTCATTATCAAGATCACAATTTTATAATCCACTAAACTCAAGTTTGTGAAAGTGGGATGGTAAGGATTTTTACTTTCAAGTTTTATTTTAGGAAGTGATTTTATTCCTTTTATAGGGAAGAGGGAGTTAGTTATCAAAGACTAGAGACAATCCCTGTCCATGTCCATAGAAGATCTTATAAAGAGTAAGGTTTTTAATTTTGTCAAAATGGCTTCAAGTGCAATGTGCCTTCTTTTTTTTTATTTATGAAATATTCGAGCGTTGTTGACCAAAATTCGTCGTATTAGTGATTCAAGTAGTGCATACTTGTTCTAATGGATTCTTATTGCAAATATTAAGATGGCAGGTACGACATCTAGATGATATCGAAGTGGCATGTTCAATATATGGACTCAAATATTGTGAATCTTCCTAATATATATATATATATATATGTATATATGCATACACACACACACACACACATATATATATATATATATATATGTAGGTTCAATTGTATACCACGGACAAGGAAGTCGTTTTTATTATTTTTCTTCAAGAGAACGAATTTCGGGGTCAAAGTGATGCGAAAATCTTTAAAGAGTTGTTTCTGATCGAGTGCTTTCGGTTGATCCTGCAGTCATTATCAAGAGCTCTCTCTCTCTATATATATATATATGTATATCTATATATATATGAGAGAGAGAGAGAGAGAGAGAGAGAGAGAGAGAGAGATAGTATTAGTTTGGTTTATATTTGTTTTCGTTCGTAATGGTTGTTATCGATGATAAGGTTCAACGTTCTGAAATTTTTGTGGTAAATTTTATGTTTTATGTTTTATTACAGTTTCATCTTTGTAATTGCTGAGTATTTGGTTGCAATAGCATAAGTTTATTGTATAGCGACTCTTTTTTTTTTAGTTGAAATTAGATTCGAACATCGATAAGTATTAGCTTTAGATATGAAACCTCAAATCTAGCCATTTATTCAAAACCTCCCTTTCTTTATCAACTGAATATAAATGCCCTGAACACACGTATCTACTTGCTCATTTGAAGCCCTGACTTTCTTAGTCGTTTACTTTTTTCTTCCTCTCTCTTCCTTTCTTTCTCTCTAAGATCAGTATTATTTACTCCCACCAAGCCGATTCATCGTTTTTTCACCGTGACCTATCACTGTTCCAAACTATGCCAATTCGATTTCTCAGATGTTGAGGTATCTCTCATACGCTCAGCTACTCAATCGTGTCCTCTTTCCTAACTCAAAAACATGTATTCACATCCCCGTCTCCAGTGAATGAAATGACAACGCATTTACTACTCAACAGTCACGATTATGTGTCTTCCAATTCTCCTTACCCAAGGAAGTACACATGGGCTAAACCCAAAGTGTTTTCTGTAACTTGAATCGTCTTTCTGTTGTCTGTTTTTCAGCGCTGACCCACCAAGTTGCTCATAAGTGATCACAAATTCATCACCCACAACTTTACAATTTTGCATATCCCTGATACCTTGTCTCCATAATCATTCGTTGGTCCTCCAAGCCTTATGGATATAAAGCATTTCAGTTATCTCTGCCCCATAGATACACAGCTACAATGACTACTTTGTACAAAGTCTCTCCCTTCCGATCAGACGCTATCTTCTATCTCCGTCTTCTACCTAACCACAAGATTACACTACATACCCAATCTATCATGAGTCCAATATCCCTCCTTAATAACTTGATAATTAACTTTCACCTTCACTATAAATATGCAACGTAGTAATCCAATCTTAACAGATCAAGTTTGAACTCACTGTTCACATGCATTTTCTCTTCAACTCAAAAAGTATTGTTGTAAATGTCTCATCATCAAATGTACGTCCAATTTGTTTTTTTCTAAATACCTGTATGTGACTTTGTTACGATTACAAACTCAATTCAATCTCCACACCCATATCTATATCATCAACCACCTTCCTTTTATCAACACTTATAGTGGAGTCAGCATTTGGCGATAAAAACAAAGCATGTTGAGACAAATTCCTTTCACCTTAGCAACTATTGTCACTAGATCGAACCGACTATCATTTCTAAACCCCCTCATACGATATAACAACCATCATATCTATAAAAGTTATGTTTCTATTTCCTTTATTGTTACTGTTATTATTATTATTATCGAGGTTTTTAAGGCAACTTTTATTTGCTTGTCGACTACATGACGAAGTCATTGTTTAAGAACACTTGCTCAATGTTAGAAGGTTCTTTATAGAATAATATTGTATACGAAGAGGAAATTACTTGAACTCTATTATAACATTTTCAATGAAGGCAATTTTATATCGGTGGGATATTCACAATTGTAATTGAAAAGGAAGAAATGTTACTTGTGTTTTTTTTCATATGGAGATATGGTAAAGGCTTTTTATTAGTTTCGATGAGAACGTAAAAAAAGGGATTTTATTGTTAGTATCAAGTTCATACGTAAACTTGCGAATATAATTATTGTCAAACGTTGATTTTAGTTTTTTGATATCATTTTCATTGTTTATTTAAGATATGAGTATCATTAACAAATCGCACGTACAATATGGGTCGAATCTCAGAAAAGGGATTTTATTATTAGTATCAGGTTCATACGAAAACTTGCCAACATAACTATTATCAAAAGAGAAAGAGTATCAGAAACATATAACACGTAAGATTTCGGTTCGAGAAAATTTTCAAAAGTTTTGTTTTCAATATGAGACATATCATCATCGTCATCATCATTCTTTTAACGTCAGTCGTTGGACATAGACCTTCCCCGGGAATCGCCACGATTCTCTATCATGGGTGTTGCGAGGCCAGTATATCCTGAATTTGTCTAGTTCTTCTCTCCATCTTGTGTTCTATCGGCCTCAGTTTCGCATGTGATCTCTGGGGATCCATGTTGTGATACGTGATGTCCATCGGTTGTCTTTCATTCTTACAACATGGCCTGCTCATTTCCATTTTAGTTTTTTTAATTGTTTCTGTGATGTCTCGGACTCCCGTTTTCTTCCTTATATACTGTGCTGTCTTGTGATCTCTCCACGTAAGGTTGAGCATAATTCTTTCATGTGCACGCTGCATGCTTTTCAGTTCAGCAAATGTGAGACTTGAGGCCCTGCCTACTTTAAACTCGTTGACCAGTTTGTGGATATCACCATTGTTAATATGTAAGGGAACTTTAGTAGCGCATGCGCGTAATAGTTTTAGTTTAATAGTTTAAAAGGTTTAATTGTTGGTTCGATTTTGGGAGTTGGCAGGGTTACTGTGTTTGTATACTCAATTGGAAATGATGTCAATTGTTACCTCAACTGGAACGTTGGTAAACAAACTTTCAGTGTCTAGTGAAGCCAGAACATATCGAGCGGATTGAAAAGTGTTTGATAGTTGTAGAAACTCCTGGATTGATTTAATGCTATATTTAATGGGCACAAATGGGGAGAAAATATCATTCGGTGTTTTTGAGATGTGCTAAATGGGGGTGGGTATTTGGGAAAATATCAGTCCGAGCAGGGGAGCCTGGTTTATGTGTTTCAACATTCCCATAAAAGGTTTTCAAGTTGGATTTCAACTCAGGACTTGATATGGCCCAAGCTGTTCATTATGACTTTAAGGCTTTGGGGTGAGCGCTACTCCAGTTCGATCTGTTCTGCATTAGTTAAATACCTTCAGGTCTGGATAAATGAATGACTGTGATAAACCTTGAAGGAGACTCAAATACGTTCTTAATTATGAAGAGTTATTGACTGCAGTGTTCACTGGTTCACAATCACCGGTTTCAGCACTTTTGGGAAACTTTGGGACTTCAAACTTCAATTTTCTGAATTTTCACCCCCCTCCTCAAACTAGCATAAATGCTACCGGAAACAAAGTAAGGGACTAATTTAACATGAAACTTTTAGCTCTCTTGCTCCATTGGATTAGCCTATTCATAAAACATATAAATACATACAAGCATCATAATCAGCCTGAGTCACTTAAAAACTGACGGAACTGACTAAATATTCTTCATAGTTTTGACTCTTTAGGATGATTGAACTCCTTGAACACAACGTTTCGGCCGACCCATTTTGCGCCTCATTCAGGTGTACTATTCAAATTTGATGGTGATAAACATAATCTTTCTCCATTGGTCGCAAAGTTTATAATGTATGATTTGGATGATATCTTTTTCTTTCCTTGTTAGACATGGATTTCCATACTTTGTCCCTGTCGAGTAGCAGAAGCCGTATCGGATTAAATTTGACTGACTTACACTTAGTCAACATGTTGATGTGTTCTGCCTCTTTGATTTTTCACAGTGTCCTGTAGTACTCCCTGTCTATAATCCAAACTTCTTCCCGCTTCTTCCCACGGAAGATGATATCCACCTTTCTCTCTCCAGATATAGTTAACCATACTTGACCTTTCTATTTTGTTTCGATGATGATTTTTGTGCTCATCAACGTAGACTTTGAGGAGTCTGCCTTACTGGAGAACAATCAGTTTACCACCATCACATTTGGACAGTACACCTGGAGAAGGTCGAAGAATGTATCGGCTAACATGTCGTCTTGATTACACAAACAACTAGGAGTTCAATTGTCCGAAAAATTCTTTGGATATGTTTATGTTGACAGTTTTAATTGACGGTTTCTAATTGAGGGATCCATTCAAAGGGGAAGATAAGATTTAATTCTTCTCCTAATCTGCATAATTAAAGTGCTTCATTAAAAAAAATGCTAAAATAAATAAAAGAAATAAACTTCAAGTTGGATGGAGAGAAATTGTCAGCTTTTTGGATAAAAAGCAAATAATTTCTTCAAATGGAGAAAGAATTTTTTCTTTTAATTAATTAACACATATATTGAGAAAAATAAGTATAATAAATAAAATTAACTGATTAAAAACACAAAATGAATTAATCAGAATGAATAAAATGAAAACAAGTCACTCAATGGAAATCGCCAAGTGATAATATGTTGTCTTTTGGCAACATGCTGCAATGAGCGGGATCAATTAAAAATTGGAAAATGGTGATCAATGAATAAGTTACTTCTCTCGCCTTCTGTTTGGCAGTGATCACTAAAAATGTCTGAATTTCCTCCAAAATAAGCGTACACAAACAAAAAGATCAATGTAGCATAAACTTAGATTTTAAATTGAGCCCTCACTAAGAACCTATCATGGGGTCGAGATTTTGAAGGAAAAAAAATAAGAAAAACGTTTTTCGTTGACATAATAATGAGTATATTTGGAAAATTGCACTCGTACTATTAGTACGGACGTAACGCGTGAGACATACTTGCATACATAACCAGCCAGCCAGCATACCTTGAAAACTAGAGAAACTTATGTTGACAGTTAGGTTGATTGTTTTCTAAAATCTTATACATTTGCTTGAGCAGATATAACAATTTACAGAATATTACAACTAATAATACTGCCAGCTAGACCTAATTAAAATTTAAAGAAACCTCTGATGACAGTTTTTATGACAGTGTTGGTTAACGGTTTCTAATTGCTGATTGGAATTTTGTTCTTTTAGGAAATAATTTTTCTTTTACCAGAATGAATGAAAGAAAAAAAAAAGGATTTTTGAAATTGAAGATGAAATAATATAAGTCACTTAAAAATCCCAATTAATTGGATGCAAAGAGAATTCCTTCTTTTTTTTTACTACATAATTATCCACGAGCTATTGATTCGTCCATACAAAAAGGATATTTAGAAGGGAATCAAAAGGAAACTTTAATTGGTATAGATTAGACGGGGGAAAAAACGTTAAAACAATTGCCAAAAAGGTATTTCAATTCGTTCAGCTTTTTAGAAACTGTCAACCCAAACTGTCACAACGTTAACAAAAGTTTCTTTCTAAGTGATTCTTGCTGGTTGGCTTTGTATGTATGTTTGTGTAATGTACACAGGTTTTATCAACGAAGCTATAGAACTGGAAATTCAAACATATATACCTTATCATATCTAGAAAGTCTGTTCTGATAGTATAATGGTTACCAGTTCTGTCTCACACGCAGTATGTCCTGATAGATTTATCTCTCATGACCCAAGGTAGTGCAGTGCTGAGTTTTAAATCATTTCGATAATCGGTTCTCAAGAAAACTGCAATCAATCGACAGAACATAAATTCTAATACGTCTTTACTTATAAATCAATATCCAAATGAAATGGTGTTGACAGTCCGTTTCAAATTAAGGCAGGTCCAGACATTTTTTTGTGGAATATGTCATGCAGCTCAAAAAGAGATAATTCAAAGGTGTCGATTCTAAATATGCTGTTTGACATTCATTATCTCTTGTAGTTATCCTGGAAAAGCTCAGTCAGAATCTGAGCGAAAATTTCACTTGCTAATGTCAGTGATTCAGATCGTGATTGAAATCACACAACATATCTCCATGAAATGTTTTGTGTGTTCTGAGAGGATCTCCAGGCATGTCTTCAGCAAGTTAGTTTTTGAGAATTCTCATAAACCAGAAGATAATAATAATAATAATAATAATAATAATAATAGTTTTGGTTCTGAGAACTCTCTCTTACGCCGATATAGTCCTGTAGAATTTTGACAAAAATAGAGAAAAATTAATCGAAGCCCATGGACGAAGAAGAAGGAAAAGATCTTAATTAATGTGAGTACATTTTGAGGAAAATGTTTTGGACATTTTCAGGAGGGCAGTTGAGTTGAAAATCACACAGTGTATCCACATGAAATATTCTGTGTGTACTAAAGGAATCCCTACGCAAGTCTTTCGCGTAATGGTTTTTGAGAATTAAAAAAAAAAAAACAAATATAAATAATGATAGTTTGAGGTCTGCAATCGCCCGAACACCGATATAGTTCTAGAGAATTTAGAGCAAGATAGGACAGAAAAACGCAGCAGCCCCTGGAAAGCCAAATTACGAAAATAGCTTATTACTGGGAGTGCACTTTGAGGAAAAGATATGGGCAACTTCTCCCTTGATTCCGGCGCCTCTGAATCAAGGTACATATTCTTACCAGCTTATCGATACTACGGTAATTAGACTCTAGAGCATTGTATTGGTAAACCAGTTCTACGGACTCAATGGGTTAAAGATAAATAAGCGTAATTAAATCTCTATTTTAGTTCTTTGCCTTTCAACAAAGAAGAGAAAGGTTCGTGTAAGACAATGTAAAGTTGTCACGAGGCAACATAATGAATAAGTGTTAATAACATTCAATGACTTGGAGCCAGCCACATTATAACCTATTTATTAGCAAGTAATACCCGCAGCCAATTGTCTCCCCCTCTTTTTGTTGTCTTTTTTTCTTTAGTCTTTTATCTATTTGTTATCCCGATCAAATTCCGATCCATCTCGTGTGTGTACGGGGGAAGAGTCTGCCAAACAGCACTTAATTAACAGGAGATTTAGTTTTGGCCACGGTCTCTGTCAAGAAAGAATGCAGCCGAGAGCTCTTCTTTGAAAAGGCAAATCTGAATGAGAAAAAATTATCAGGAAATGCGTTTAGTATTCCAATGAATTCTTACTCTTTTGGGGTCCAGTCGGATAGTGTAATGGCTGTTGTAGCCAACCGAAAATATTTTTTCGCGTTAAATTGACTTTGAAAAGTGTCAAAAGCGCCAAAATGCACCTAGAAAACGCTGAGCCTTTTTAAGGCCATCTTTAATAGCTGAAAATAGCTACATTCAATTAAAATGGCAGGGAAATTTGTGTAATATTGCTGAAAATTAACGCTAAAAATAGGCAGAAAATTGCGCTAAATGTTGAATTTTCTCACCGACAAAACAAGAAACGTGCTAAATTTAGCGCGTAGAGCACTTAATTGAAAGCACAGTGTAATGGTGATCTGCCTCACGTTGTGAAGGTCCCAGTTTCTGGGAATGAGTGAAAAGAATGGAAAACTTTCTATTTGGACAAATTTTCCTGTGTACTCAGAAGCTCATTGAGTACACCTCAAGCTGTGTGATTGAGGTAGAGGTATCCTCCCGGTGGACTTGCATCCTGCCATAAAAAAAAGGAAAATGAACTCGACCAGACTTGAAACTTGCAAGGATCACTAAGCTCATACATGCTCTAAAAACTGAGATTTTTCACCGGCTATTTTTTACTCCTACGGGAGTAGTCTCTTGATAAGCGTACGTTTTACTACCTCCTTTCAGGTATTTGCACCTTCCTAGAACAAAGATGAAATGCACCAGTATTAGAAGAGTGGATAAGTAAAGAATTCACTGCTCATCTGATAAGTTGTAATAAATGTGTGGCTCCAATGAAATTTATTCCCTGACAATATCAGATCTGTTTGAAATCTACCTAAAACAGGTCTGGTTAGTCACTGAATATAAACCGTCGTGTAACCAACGTCTTTTGGCAGCATGTCATGTTGGAGTGAACGAGTACAAAAATCAGAAGAAGGGAGGGATGATCAATAAATAAATTACTTCTCTCGCCTTTAGGTAGTTGATTGTAATCTCTGGGTAGAGAACATTGATGAAAAGTCGAAATTTTCAAACAAGAAATTAAGTGCGATGCGAGTAGAAACAAACTAAGTGATCAATTTAGCATAAATTTACATTGAAAATTGAAAACTGAACACTTATTTTGGGGGCAATTTTCATAAATTTTCTAGACATGATAATGGGTGAATGCTTAAATTTTCAGCCCTCTAGCTCCATTTGTGTGACCTACATACATAATCAGCCAATCAGACTAACTTAAAACTGAAGAAATCTATTTTGACAGTGTAGGTGACAGTTTTGGTTGATGGTTTCTAATATATGAACTTCAATGCCATTTATTCCTTTAACATATCGGGTTGCTTGAAATCTACCTGATATTTGTCTGTTAATATGCAAGCTGCTGCAACTATTATTGGCACAGAAAATGAAATGAAATCGGTTTGTATTTTTGCCAAGGCCACTGAACAACCGTGGCCATCTAATGTGGTGGAGGGTTCCTTTTATATATATTTGCGAGTGTCTGTGTGTTTTTGCTGTGTGTTTGTGTTTCTTAGCGCTCCTGGATATACCGTCTTGTCTACTACTTCACTACACTCTTCTAATGGAAAAAAGTAAGTTAAAAAGAAAAAGCTCTTTTGATCTCTCAGGGTCCTTATTTAGATAGGTCTAATAATTACATCAAGATTCTGACAACTCTAGATGGTTATTCGATTTTTTTAAAAATTGTATTTTCATATGTTTTGTTTACACTATAACCCTTGGGAAAGGAATGGATCAATATCTCCCTGGGCTCTGTCCCCTCACCATATCACTGGGATGGCATAATGGCCAATCAAGAAAAGATTGGGCGAGTAGGAACTTGGGCAAACCACTCTCCCACGACTAATTCATTTACCCCAGGCAGCAAATCGTTACTCCTACTATTGATATTGATAGGGACTTATCAGTTGATAAATCATCATCATCATCATCAGTGTTTGTGTCCAACGTTAGACCTTCCCCAAGATTCGCCAAACCTCTCTATCATGGGCATCGCAGAGCCAATACTTCCTGAATTTGCCTAGTTAGTCATGCCATTTTACATCCTGTCGTCTACAGTCTCGCACCTGATCTCTGGTGATCCACGTTGTGAGTTGTGATACTAGTTCATGACTGCTAACCAACCTGGATGTCTGCTATGTGTATAATGCTTCTTATTCAATTCAAAATGATCAATTTTGTCTAGTCTCTCTTTCTTCTTGATTTTACTCATTTTATCGTAATGCCTCGGTAATTTCTTTTCATTTTTTGACCGTTAATCATGGCCCAGGAATAAATAATAAACTTCCAAGAAGATCCGAATTCGCGTCGCCGTTGAGTGTAAGAACATATTAGTAAAAAAATCAATAGTAATTCAAAAACAAGCTTTCTTTATTAAAATCTAAAAGGTAAAATCCATCCCTTCATACACCATATTCCTTTATTAGTAGTTCCTGTAAAAGCGATTCGCAAATTTGTCGGAGAAGACAATATATATATATATATATATATATATAGAGAGAGAGAGAGAGAGAGAGAGACAGACAGACAGACAGACAGACAGACAGAGGGGGAGTTTGGGGATAGTAATAAAAAGGAAACAAAGAATTCGAAAGAGGGGGGAAACGAAAAGGTAGACAAGCTTGACTGCGCTATAGCCGAACTCATTAGAATCTCGATGGTAAACAAAACAGAATTCATTTCTCCTCACAATATCATTCCAAAACTACGTGTCTCATTGCAACTGCTTGATTGATAGTTCCTGTAAATGAGGTTTGCAAACTTCAGCAAAACAAATCCACCTGAGTGGAAGTAAATTCATCATCAGTTCAAGCGTACGTCATGGTATCACTGTTATTCGTGCATAGCGTCACTATTTCTTTGCTCTGGTCATTGTCATCTGTCATTGTTGTTAAATACATAATGAATTCAGGCGTTTGACAATACATGGAATTTATACTTGTTGGAAACTGTCAACTAAAACTGTCAACATAGGATTTCTTTAGTTTTCACGTTTGTCTAGCTGTCTAGTTGGGTGGCTATGTAAGTATGGTTCACGCATACAGGCAGCCCAATGGAGGTAGACGGCTGAAATTGAATTGATTTTATGCAATATTGACGCCATCACTGCATGCTGTTAAAGACGATGGCCAATGACGGTTTCTATTGAATGACAAACCAGACCTGTCTTTTTATTTGTTAACGAGACTCTAACCTACCCTCCTCGATATCGTTCACATAAACTTCATTCTTCTTTTCATCTAGATTCCGATTCCATTATTAATCTTCTAAGACTTTTAAAACCATTGATAAAATCAATATTCTTTCCTGCTTTCTTGTTAGTTCTTAGTGTATCATTCCTTTTTAGTCATTATCCTTCAATTATTTGTTATTTTTTTGTTGTTTTTTTTTTCAGTTCCTTTCTTCTGTTGGACCAACGAAGATTGTGCAGAAAGGAAATGGAATTTTAAAATGTCACGGAAATCATGATAAGCGTCCAGGTCAGCATTGAAGACGCAAAATAATATTAAAGTGGAAAAAAAAGAGAGAGAAAAATAAAGAATTGGATAAAAAAAAAAAAGGTAGAGAAAATTGGAATAAACTTCAGAAAGGACGAGAAAGAGAACTGGGAAAGCGAGACAGGAATTGGTTTTCCAGAATTGTTCCATTTTTTTCAACTTCCAGGAGATTCTGTGCTATCAATCGAGAGAAAGATGATAAAAATAATGAAGAACACACACACACACGGTAATAATGAATGTATACATAAATGTATACATCTATACATACATATATATGCGTATATATGTTCCATTATCTATCTATCTATCTTCCACTATCTATCTATCTATCTATATATATATATATATATATATATATAAATATATATATATATATGATTAAGTTATTGAAGAGAACGAAAAGTGTGTAGCATTTTCGGAGATAAACAAATAATAATAGTAGCAAAGTATTATGAGTCACTAAATAGGAACCACAACGTGACCTAGTGTCTAAAGTCATTTTTAAAGAAGTAGGGTTCTCATTGAAAGAATCATTTCTTTCTTCTTTTGTTGGACGGTGATCACTGAAAGATCCTAATAATAAAACAATCGTGAACTCTGCCGGACACCAACTGAGAGACCGATTTTATTTTCAATACAAAAAAAATGCGAACTGTATACATTCTATTTTGACATCATAACTACTGGTAAAAAAAAAATGACCGGAATAGGTGTTTTTTTTTTTTTTTTAATGCCTTTCACCTCTTCCTTCCTTCCTTATTCGATCGTTGAACGTAACTGGAACAGACCAACAATACAGACAAATTGCGAAAGAAGTGATTTATTCGCTGGCTACCTTTCATTTCAATATTTTAATTGATCACTCCCAACATGGTATGCAACCAGAAGACGTTAGTCGCTTGATGGTTTCTGTTGAATGACTAACCTGGACTGTTTCTTCCAGTGATTATTGCATTCAGCTAAGAAAGCAATGGATAACTTTTGAAGAAATGCTTTTGCCCGTACCTGCTCTGTTTGCAGTCAGATATCTATGATATTGGCACATGTTGTCCGCATCAGGCACAGATCCAGCTGATACCCAGGGGGCTCAGACCTCCCCCCTACTTTGCTCTGGCTAAGCACAATCAGAAAATCATTTTTGAAATATGTTTATAAAAAGAATTTTCGCATATAAGGCTCAGATATTTCTAAATAATCATAAATTGGCCTTCAAAGCACGAATTTATCATATCCATCATTTAATTGTTAAGAATGCATAGAAAGAGAAAAAAGGCCTACCTTGCTAAAAATCTAGGACCAGGAAATATATATATGTATATATATATATATATATATATATATATATATGAATTAGATGCGAACTGCCCTGAGTTAGAACACAGTTCGCTGATTCCATACTCTATGTCATTAACCATTAGGCCACCAACATTTACAGATTTCTCAGAATCACCAGTTGATAAGCAAAGTACGGGAAAACAATTCCCTTGGCCTATATTAAAAGATGAATGATGATTATGAGAAATAGAATAATTTCAACGTTTCACAAAACTTCAATTAATTTAATACGATTTGACCTACATGTGTGTTCACGTGTGTTCTTTGTTTGGAATAATTCCAGTGATGGAAAAATAAAGAAAGAAGGAGCAAAGGAAGAAATAAAAGAAGACGAAGTAAAAGCAAAAGAACGAAGTAGAGAAGTAAAAAAAAGAAAGAAAGAAAGGAAGGAAGGAAGAACGGAGGAAGAAAAATAAAGATGAATAGATATATAGATCAGAGAAAGCATTGGGAGAAAATGAACACACGTAAAAGAGAAAAAAAAAAGAAGAAATCATTTTATCTTTCCATCTTTTCAATCTTTCAATTGTGTTTTCCTTGTTACACCATTGTCTTTTTTCTTTCTTCTACTTTTTTTAAATATTTGATGCTTTATTAGAAACCCTCAACCAAGTCAGTCACCAAAACTGTTAAAATCGGTTTCTTTGGTTTTCAAGTTGGTTTGGCTGACTGGCTAAAACCATCAACCAAAAGAGTCACCAATATTGTTAATATAGGTTTCTCTAATTTCAAAGTTTTTCCAGCTGGCTTGCTGGCTGGCTATGCATTTATGTATGTATAGCGTGTGTAGAATGTAAGTGGAGATAGACGGCTGGAAATCTCGATATATCCTCCTTATTATGCTTAGAAAAAAACAATCTTTTTGTTTCTTTGTTTCAAAATTGCCCTTGTAAATACTATCATAAAGTTGGGGTTCAGTTTGCAATGTGAGGTTTTGCTAAATTGATCCCTTAGTTTGTGTCATGTTGGGTTTTTGAAAATTCAGACTTATTTTAGAGATCACCTGTCAACAAAAGGTGTGAGAAATAACTTAGACATTGATCACTCCCTTTTCTATTCTTTGTAATTAATCACTCCTAACACAACATGCTGCCAAAAGATGTTGCTTTTCAGACGTTTTCTATTGATTGATTAACCAGACTTGTCTATTTTTGATTTCTTCAATCAAATAGAACAAATGTGGGTTATTAGGTCGGTGAGAGACTTTGGTGATTGTCTTCTTTAGGACTGTCGACTGTGGAACATTTTCAGCCATTTTTTTTGTCTTAGTTTTTTTACAAAAGAAATTCGATTGGTATTTGAGATAATTTACGAAAAAGGGGTTGGGAAAAGCAGGAATGGTATATCGAACTCTTTTGCAACATCAACAGAAATTACAGACCTAAAAGAGTTTGGCCTTTTTGAGTTAAGATTTGCTCTTTTCAATTTTTTTCTCTGAAGATTTTAAGGTTTTGATCTGAATTATATTGAAGAAAACGATCTACTTATCTCAGGCTTTGTTTAATTGTTTTTAGTTTAGTTTTTAGTTTTTCTTCAAATCTTTCTTCTATTGTCAATGTCTTCTTTGTGGCTTTTTTGTTCAGCTCTTTGATTTCTTGCCATCATTGATTCTCTCTTACCTTTATCTATTTTTTGTCTGTGTGTGCTTTTCAAAAAATATCTTATTCGTCTTTCTTCCCTTGTTTTAATTCACTTTTCTTCTTCAATTTTTGTCTCACAACTTTTTTATTTTTAGCTTTGATCGCTTTGTTTTGTGTTTTTTTTTCTTTTGAACTTTTTTTTCTTTTCCTTGAACTTCTTTCTTTTTTTTTTCTCTTTTGGCTTCTTTCCTCTTCCCTTTCCTTCGCCTTTTATTGTTCTTTTCCCTTTGTTAGCATTTCTTTTTTGTCTTTCTTTCTCTCCTGCTGTTAAGGTGTTTTTTGTTTTTTTTATCTTGGGCTAAATTTTCTTCTTTTTTTCAAACTCATTCTTGTCCGTCTGTTTTTATCAACCATCGACCAAAACTGTTAACATATGTTTCTTCAGTTTTCATGTGGTTCCAGCTGTTTGGCTGCCGATGTATGTATGTATGTATGTATGTATGCACCAAGGGTACAATGGAGCTAGAGGCTCTATCGGTGCTACCTGTCCGAGCGACACGTACATGAATAGCCTGTCAGACTCTCTTAGAAATTTAAAAAAAGCTATGCTGACAGTTTGGTGACATTTTTGGTTGGAAGTTCCTATAATAAAGAAGCCGGTTTGAAGATTAATTCCCATAGTCAAACGAGAATTTTTTTCCTTTAAATACCGTGCAAAGCCACTTTCTCAACTCATCCCCACCCGCATGGCGTAAACACTTTCGTCTTCAATGCAATTATCGTATAAACTTATAAGTTTAATTTTTGGGGCTCATTTGGCCCTCCGAGTCCTGGTACGATGCACTGGTGAAACCCCTTTCGGAGGCCCTGTCTATCACGTGAGATTAAATTGTCAGGAATGATATATGTATATACATTCAATCTGCTCAGTATATCTCTTTATAGAAATACGACAGTTCAATAATCTAGACAAGTTTTGGTATCATAATTATAGGCGAAGCCATTTAGTATTTTCATGGCAAATGTATTAGACAATTATTGTTCTCAAAATTAATAAGTCCTAAATATCTTATTTAAAATAAATTGGAAATTTGAAAAAAAATACATTTCATAACAATTTGTTGTATCGTAAAGTTGTTAATAACAATGAAAGTATCTTTACTGAGTTTGAACTCTTTCTAAAACGATAGTCTGATATCTTTTGAGGATAACATCAATGAGATTGAGGGATTATTATCATATTAAAACTAATATAATGAATCCTGAGTTGAAATAAAGCTAATGTAAGATCAGTTGAATACGTATGACTACGTTTTCTGTTTCAAAATTTGCCTAGATCACAATGATGTTGATAAGGACATTGTCTGGAGGAATATTGTTTTCTATCATATGATTCGATTCGACGGAAGTAACTCGAAAGTTGACACTAAAAACACTCTCTAGATATACAAAAAGTAATTACTATAAATTAGGGATTTTCATTTACTGAATAAATTTATATAACACCGGAAAGTTTTTTTGTAAATTCGTTATCGTTGAGTTGGTAAAAGCAATATTTATCTATCCATCTATCTATCTATCAGTATATGTCTATATATGAATCATTTCTAATGGATACAGATTCAGTGGCAGTAATTAGATAGTTCAAAGAGACATTTAAAATCATTTGAAAAAATCAATATGGTGAAGTACTCTGATGAGAATAAAGGAATTGAATTTCTTGTGTTTGTTTGTGGGGGCATTTTTTATTTGTAATTATGTTCAGATGAAGTTTTGTGCTTTTGAAGATGATTGCAAATGGTTGTAATATGGATGGAAAGTAATTATCAAGTTCAGCATTATAGCGCCATCGTGGTATTTGAGGTCTGATTGAAAGCAGGAAAAATGTAACTCGGGAGAATTATTGATACATCTATTTGATTTCACTGTTAAAATGGTTTCAACCTAAGAAAACAACATAAAAAAGCTGACGATAACTTGTAGTTAGAAATACATAATAATGGTTGATGATAATTCATGAAAAAGTAAAAGAAAATACAGTCGGTGATTAAGAGTACCAGTCTGTACATACAATAAAGCAATAGGGATGTTCACTAAGAGAAAGAGTACGCCTGTACTTGAACTTTAAAATGTCTTTAATATAGAAAAAAATAATATGATTAAATAGTATGATTTTAACGTTTTACTACTTAGCAAAAGTCTGAACAATTAACGCCCTTCACTTTCATGCTTTACGAAACTGAACAGTATTTTTGGTTGCCCTTGTTTTCTCACAGCAGCCCACAAAAAAAAAAAAAATAAAAGAAACTATCTAACTATTGATGACCAAATCGCAAAAATTAAACTTTGCTGAACAGGAACCTGCAACATTAGAGAGCCTACCGTACGTAATTACTTTTTATTTCATCTTATTTCTTCAAAGATGTCTTGATTTATTCACCTTATAAATTTGAAATGTGATAGGAAAAAGTGATAGGATCTGACCACAGCTTTGATAACTAGATTTAAAAAAAAAAAAAAAAGAAAGGGAAGGGAAGGGCTCATAGAGTTCGACAAGGTCTGTCTTACTATTTATCACACAGTTGTAAATTTCCCATGAATAGGAGAAAAAGCTGCCATAATCTTGTTGAATGTAATTTTATTACAAGGAATGTTTGTAACATTCATGGAAAAAATGATTAACGAAAAACGTCGAATGAATATAATTTGTTTCAAATGTTTACAGCCGAAGATTGCTCAGAGAATGATATCTGGTTACTTCGAGTTACTTCCAAGGTTGGCCTATGTGAGGGGTCGCTTTTTTATTGATTCTCCATGTCTAATATTAGGTCAATAGGCCTTTAACGTGAAAGAAGAACGGACAAACGAACAAAAGGATCCAATATTAGTATAGACGATATTTAGCATGAGTTTGTCTCTATACATATATTTGCTGACATTTATTGGAAATATATTTACAAAGTATCAATCTATGTATCATACTTTGTTGATAGTTCAAGAAAGGCATCGACGCGATTTTGTTTGTTTTATTCCCTTCCTTATTCTACATTCACTCTTATTTATATGTATTTGAAATATGTAATTTTCCATGTTTGAATTCAACATTGCTTCAATCTTTCTCTTTGAACCCCCATCTCTCTCTATATACATATATGTATTTATATAATATTCATCGTACAATCTGTAACTCCACCTAGAAAGATTAAATTGGCGTAAAACAGGAAACCTTTTGTCATCGTTTTCTTAATTAAAGATATATATATATATATATATAGTGTGTGAATGAACGAAGAGTAAGTAAATAACAGGGAAATATATATATATATATATATATATATATATATATATATATATATATATGTGTGTGTGTGTGTGCGTGTGTGTGTGAGCGTATTTCTCTATTTGACATTAGGCAAAGAAATATCATAATGTAACTATGTAAAGTTATGAATTGGAGTCTTCTCTTCAGATGTTGTAATGAATTTTTCCTATTTTCTTCATTCAATCTATCTTTTCGAAAGACAAACTTTATTTTCTTTGAACTTCATCAAAATTAAAAGCATTTCATTCCTCATTGAAATTTCCATCCTTCCTCCTGATTCTTATTCTTCATGTTGAAGTCAATTCTAAAAATCTGCAAATGGCTACCGGAATTATTTCTGCTAAATGTGGTTCTTTCATGAAGGTTTATAGCTTCCTTCCTGCCAAAATGGTAAATGTTTCCTGTGTAGCCGTTCATTCTTGCTTGCGGCCATACAACCCGGGTGAAGTAAGCATTCAATTCAGTGGACATAAAAAGAAACCTCTCTGAAAAGGATTTTCCCCAGTCACAAAATGGTTTTCCTTTTTTCTTTTGCAGGCGATATGAAGTTTCCTGCTGGTTTATTTACTCTCAGAGAATAAACGAAAGAAAGAAAAGGAAAAAAGTTTGGAATTTGATTGCTCTCGTAACTTTGCTGAAGATTAATTCCCACTGTTTCTTTATTTGTATTCTCCGAAAGATGCCAACTTTCATTTTTATGATTTGCATATCTTCCGAATTTTAATAGTATTTTCAAACGTTGTTCGAAACACTTCTAAAATCAAATATATAAATTCCATCTATATGTATGTATGTATGTATATACTATATATATATCTACTTTGTTTCCAATCTATTAATTAGCACATATCCTTATCTTAAATCTCCTCTGATCCTTTACAACTCTCTCTCTCTGCCTTTCTCTCTCTCTCTCTCTATATATATATATATATAGTTATATAAATACTACTCCTTTTAAAATATATTATCTATAGACACTACTTGATTTTCAAATAAAGTATATATACATATATGTATATGAAAATACTACTCCTTTTATAATAAAGTATACATATATACTACTTTATTTTAAAATAAAGTATATATATATATATATATATATATATATATATATGTATATATATATACAACTTCATTTTGAAATAAAGTATATACATATATTTGTATATAAAAATACCACTCTTTTAAAATTAAGTATATATATATATATATACTACTTTATTTTGAAATAAAAAATATATGTACATATATTTACGTACATACATATATATATATATATATGTATATATACATATATACTACTTTATTTTGAAACGAGTTGTTAAAAAGAGTAGTGCAGTTGAAATCTAAAAATTTAATTATTATTATTAAATCAAAAGTGCCGAATATATCATTGATAAAAGACAGAGCAATACTTTCTTTAAGACAAGGGAGAGGGAACACCTCATGTCTTGGAATTAAGAGTTGAAAAGAGGAACACAAGGCGAACCAAATCCTTGCTGCCAGCGTAACGTAACAAGCATATAATCAAGTTTTGTGGTTCTGAATGCTACATTTCTAGAAAATCTTTTTTTTCAAAAAAATTGAATCGTTAAATGAAGAAAATGCAAGTTTTTTGTTTTTATCATTCTAAAACTTCGATCAAGTAGATTGAAAGTGAGCACTAACATTGCTATATGGAAGAGTTGCCGAAATAGTTAGTTAATTTTTATCCCCACTGCTTGAAATCAAATTAGTGTCTGCAACCTTGGAATCTATAAACCGATTTTGTGCTTGTTCGAATATCGATGAATTATACTTTTTATATCAATGATAATTTATACTATATATAAAATATATACGCGCACTGAATGCGATTGTTAATACAATAAAACAGCACCCTGGTTTCTTCAATATACCTAAACACGTCGCAAAATGGTTTCCATACAACATGGCTTCACCCAGGATAACGCTAGAACCACACAACATCCATTAAATGCAGGTTCGTGCAAAATTAAAATATAGAAACTACACATTTTGAAAACCAGTAACCCACTTACAAAGAACCAATACAAACACTTGACTGCTAACACACAATCAAACATTACAATACCCCGTAGACACGCATACACATATATCCTTTCTCACTCACACACAGTATTCACCGACACATCCACAAACATAACACATTGAATCCTCGCATCACATTATGATACACTGTTGACTAATGCACTTACCAATACATACATCTACCTTAACATACGCACACAAGATTCACCGACACATACACACAAACACACACACACAACCTTCTCCATACCCACTCCTGAACTATGTACATTCAATTTCACTCTTGCCTATACCAGATCCCATCTACAGTTTCCCTTCCATTTCTTTGAACCCAACACAAGACAACCTTTTGTCTTTATAGATAAAACTACCGCAAGAACCCACCTTGCATTATCTCCTACTCCCTTCCACTTTATCTCCAAACGTAGTGTTTTGTTCCATTGTTTCATTTATTGTTTATAACTGACTGGTAAGACCTCCCAAACATGTCATGAAAATAAAGATTATCTTCCAAAACCTGGTCACCAACATCGCTATCTAAATTACCATTATGTTGAATAAACTGTATCATATTATTCACAATATATATATATATATATATATATATATATATATATATATATATATATATATATATATATACATATATATATATATTTATTTATTCTAGAAAGTTTTACTGCTTCAAATACTGAATAAAAACTTTGTTTTTCCCCTTGGTCATCTAATTCCCAACATCTTATAATGAGTCAATTTTCTATTGTTGGGATCATCAGTTATTCACCATGAAACTGTTTTGGGGATTTTAAAAACGAAATAGTTATATCAAAATGGCACCCAAGCAGTATCGATCTGACAGCCCCACCCACTTTCAGTCATGATTTTAATATGTAGCTTACATCATCTACTTTGTTATTTTAAATGGGGTATCATCATAATAATGCTGTATATAGATGCTATTCTATACCACATATTATCTAATTTTGATATTTTAAAAACAGATCTTACGTAAGTTACCCCTAAAATGTATTCAACGATAAAGGATCAGTAAGCATAACAACAGCTGTGACTCTCTGATCGAATCACTTTAATTGAGTGTTCACCCATGTTTATATAAAATCTATTGTGTTAGTTTTAAACACAGGTTGCATGCTCACTAACTTATGATGCATCTTAAAGAATATTTACACAGAAAAACTTCTTTGATATATACATACTAACTGAGGTTAAGTGGTTGTCAAATATATAAAAGCATTTATTTTGCGTCGAACTAAAATAACTTAACTGATAACAATTCTCAGACTGCTATGATGCGAGGACCTTTTTGAGACTGTGCCTGCCGTTGATCATTAACTTAGTCCCTTGGTTAGTTCTAAATTATGAATGAAAGGATAGTATCTTATTTATTTTATTTTCCATATTTTTTTTAGAAATTCTAAATTGTTACGCAAGATATAAAACAGAAATCATAGAAACGAATTTGTTTTTAATCAACAAGACCTCCAGGGTAGACAATATTTCTTGTTCTGTGACTTGATGCTCGGGTGAAAAGCTGTCTGCTTAACCCAACACGCGAGCGTTCAACATAGAGCTGGCCATGAGAAGAAACATGGACATGACTGGTCAACTCCCGTGACCTTGAAAGTCTGACTCTGCAAAATCTAATTGGAGTAACCCCCCCCCCAAAGGATATCATTAAAACGTGGCTTTTCATCATGATAATAATTGTTGATAATTTTTATAACTACATTTTACGTTCAGCTCCTCTTTTTTGTTCTGTTTTTTGAACACGGGTGAGTAACAAAGTATTCTTGCCTATTGGCTTCGCTAATCATGAAGCCTATTACTATCGGTATCATAATTCCATTCATTCATTCGTAAAGAAATGACTATGTTGTACGTGTCTAATGTTTAAGTATATGGATAAATATCGCTTCAAAGATGTTTCTTCAACACCATTTTTATAGATACAATGAGTAATCGACTGCAAAATAAGAAACGATTTGATAGTAAGACTACTTCTTCCAAGCATAATTAAGCTGAAAGAACTATTCAACTCATCGTGCCAATAAGATGGTGTTGAAGACTTCGAAAAAGAGATTGATGGTATCTATTTGAATATAGATTTGTCTTTTTCTGTTCAATTGTGTAATATTTTAAATCGTACAGTGATTTAAAAAAATCAAATGTCAAAGAGTTTTAGAATACAGGAATTAGTTTTTATAGCTAGAGTTTAGGACAAATTTTTATGTTCCAATATTAAAATGAATAAAGAACATTTTCTTCTCATAATAATTTTTTTTCAGATATTGCACGCCGATTATGTTGGATACAAGAATGGTAACAAAGAAAAAAATACTCATCATTTTGCGTAAATTGATCACACCACAGGATATTCAAATGGCGGATTGGGACGTCTTGGATAGCCTTTTTTGTTAGCCTGTCGAAAACTACAATGTATTAATGCGGTCCTGGTGGGAACAGGCGGTGCTTGAGAGGTGTCGCTTTATGGGCAAAGCTGAACGGGCGGCGCTGGAACGTGGGTAAATCGCATGTGAGAAGTATTCACAGCAATAATGTGATAATCTACTGAGCTGGTTCTATTCAAAAGTCGACTTTTCAACCCTCACCAATTGAAGATGGCATAATTCTAGATGAAAAAAAATCTAGGAACATCTAAATACAGGAAAAGAATTACCTCCCTTGATTCATTCGCTTCCAGGGAAAAAAACATAAAAAGTAAATGGTAGTTTAATTGGATATTAACACGTAGGAAGCTTGAACTGGGTAGGTGCATCTTGATCAAGTTGCGTTCTTAGGATTGGTGTCATCTGGAGTAATGTGTGGACGACCTTGCAAAAAAAAAGAAAGTAGACATTTGGGGAAAAGATGCAGCGTTGTTTCGAAATAAACAACCAACCAAACAAACTTTCACACTTATCATATATATATATATATATATATATATATATATATATATATATATATATATATATACACACTTAGAATCGCATAGAGAGACATGGAAAAAGCAATGCTAGGGATAACTCTGTGATTTAGAGAAATATCAACAGGGATCAGTGATCGGAGAATTTTCAAGGCCGATAGATAAAAGAATATATAAACACAAAGGAGCAATCATAACAGATGATCACTCCAATGCACTCATTACAGATAGAAACGCTTTAGGCCACAATTTCGACTGACGACACATCTGCATTATGTAAATTGGTCATAAAAAAACCTGGGGAAATGCTGATAATCAGCTATCATTTCCCCAAATAATACTGCAATTCAGAGACTTGGGAATTTCAACCTCGGTCCACGTTTCACAAGACATCATCAAGCAAAACAAATTGCTCACACATAATATTAGCCGTCCCAACAGAACTCATCAACCCCCAACTGCTGAAGCACATGGTCATTTTTCATGCAAAGAACACACACATAATAACTCTCTCTCTCTCTCTCTCACACACACTCATATATATTCTTATTCGACGATTCTCATAAACCCTCATCTGCCAACAAATACACATGGTTGGCTGGATCGAATTCCCCCTTTTGACCTAAATTCTTCCATTAATCAAGATAAAAATAACCATACATTATTCCACAAACATCTAACATCTGATAGCTTGGTCAGCATTGATGGACACCTAGGCCATCCATATGATCTCCCTAGAGCCATGTCACACATACTACCACTCAACTTACCACATAATAAACACACTTCCAACCCTACCAACCAAAATTGACTGACCAACTATTTAAAACACCGAGTTTCTTGTAGCACCTTACCTTCTTGATAAAGCTAGGTATGAGCAAAACGTCGAAATGAAAAATTATTCCTCTCAATAAGTCTACCGAGACTGTTATTTTACTCTTATATGTATATGTGTGTGTGTGTGTGTGTGTGTGTGTGTATAGGGAAAATCAGTCGTAGGTAGAACCTAATTCTATTTATATATGAAAATATCATTAGTTATTACTATTGATATATTGAAATATCATTAATCATTACTATTAGGATATTAAAATATCATTAATTATTACTATCAAGATATTGGAATATTATCAATTATTACTATTAAGATATTGAAATATCATTAATTATCACTGTTAATATATTAAAATATTAATTATTATTATTAAGATATTGAAATATCATTTTTATTACTGTTGATATATTGAAATATCATTAATCATTACTATTAATACATCAAAATATCACAAATTATTGCTATCAATACACTGAAATATCATTGATTATTACTATAAATATATTGATAAAGAAGGATCAATTCTATGTAGTGAAATAGGTTACATGAAGATAAGAAAGTAAAATCTCTACAAGTTAGCGGCTGGCAAGCACTTTCTTTCTATTGGCGCATAGTAAATCTGCATAAGAAGTACAATAAATCAACATGAGATTGTATGATTAAAAGAAGTCCCTGGATAAAACGGACCAAACATTTTATGGAAGTACTATTGTTGTCTTGCAATAAGTGATAAAAAAATCTCTCCGACATTCTTTGGTAAAAATTAGGCACACCAAAGAGAGGACATTGTCTGAGGTAGTAATGGAGCATGGATCTGCCCCAAATTCTGTCCACCTCTTTCATGACTCATTCTCCACTCTTTCACAATATTTCATTGATATTCATTGAAATTTTGTCGAGGTATGCATACACTTTTGGCGATATATTGTGGCATGGGCATATAACCACAACTTAAGGGGGGTACTATTGCACAGATCCATCGTAAAACTAAATCATGTCTCTGAAAATCTAATGTATACCATTCCGTTAATCTTCAGAGAAATTCATCGATGAGCTTTAGAGATATCGTGTGAACATACATGGGTGTATACATGAATATTTGAAAAAGGGATCATATTTCTCAACTGAGATAAAATTTAGGGATCCACCCCAAAATTCAACCATCCCTTCTTTCACCTTTAATAGAATTTCATTTAGACCAACTCGGAGATATCGGGTGGACAGGAATGGTCCACACTGCCCCGATTCAATGTGCCCAACACATACCATTGGAGAAGGTAACCTTACATTGCTCTTAAGCGCAAGAACAGTGAGTATTACTTCAGGCATGAAATAAGTGTCCTTGGTTTGCGTACTGTACATGAATGCCCCAGCGGGCAAGTCCTTCACAAAAAAGATGGCAGGTGTATTGAGATGATGAATTAACAGCCATATTGTCTTTCTGGCATTTGTAGAAAATTAACATGATTCACTGTGCCCCGTAATCATCTGTAATATATACATATTATACATGGTGAACTGGGGCACTGTGGATCAGAAAGAAGAAAATTTTTTTACTAATATACTTGGGTGAAAGGGAACAAAAGTCAAATCTGCTATGAAATAAGTTATACGAAGATACGAAAGAAATATCTCTTTAAGTTTACAGCTGGAAGACACTTGACTTTATTATTATTTCGGAACCACTGAGCCTCAACCCCAGTACAGAGTGAATCATATCCTTGAAAACTATGAATCATCATAATTTTGGGTTATTCAAAGAAGCTGCAGAATGAAACAAAGTACACATTTTATCAAAGTATAGTTTAACTATAGGCTATTACAAAAAGTGATCATAAAAGTCTCTCAGACATTAGGGACAGTTAAGACAATTTTTTCAAAATGATCTTTTACTTTCCTGAATAAAATGAATCGACAGGAATAATTTTGATTAAAAATATTGAATTTGTTCAGTCCAAAAAGTGAACCATTGTTCCTGATTTAATGTGCCCCACACATACCGTTGAGAAAGATAATCTGAATTTTCTAAATTGGTCAAGCACACTGATAAGATAGCGGTTGACTTGAGATGATGAAATCGTAGCGTAATTCACATTCATGAAAAAAATCATAATGATTCATTGTGCCCCGATTTCCCAAATATATACACACAAATATGTTTTCACATTATATACACTATATGTACACTCTTATATAATTTTTTCGGGTACTTTTGTAATCCATTGATTAGCTCAGAGATTTTTCTAAAAATCCTTTTTCTTCAATTGAAAAAACATTTTGTATTGTTTGCTCATCGCAAATGAATGACAGTTTTCTTCCGATAATATGACATTATGTGGTTTATAATCTCAAAGGGATGTCAGGGTTAAAAAAAATATATCATATTGTTAGAAACTGTCAACCATGAAAGTCACTAAAACTGTCAACATAGGTTTCTTAAGTTTTCAAGTGAGTCTGTCTGGCTGGCTGTGTATGTATGCATCACACATACAGGCCATGTCAATGGAATTAGAGGATTGGAAATTTCATCATTTACTTATTACGTATGTTGTTTCTTTGAAAATAACCCCTCCTAAATACGTGTACAGTGTTGGATTCAATTTGTAATCAAATTCTTTGCTAGATTGGTCTCTTATTTCATATTTGGTAGTGTTGAGACTCGTTAAAAAATGGTGACAGACTAACAAAATGTGAGAACAGAAACCTATTCATTAATCTCCCCTTTTTCCAATTTCCAAATCGATCACCCCTACAGGACATTGATAGCAGTTTCTATTGAGTGTCTAACCAGACGTGCTTATGTTCTTTTCATGTCAATCGGTTATAATATCATTTCTATGTCTTAAATTCCTCAATGACCACAGAAGTTCCATCATTATCTGAAGTGATGTCAAAACTGATGATGTCACTTCATTCTGAATTGGAATCTTGCTCAGATTTATCGAAAACATTTTAGAAATTGTCAACCAACACTGTCATCCAAACTATCAACGTAGGTTTTTGTCAGTTTTCAAATTGGTCTGGCTGGCTGGCTGGCTCAGGGTTGTCAATATGAATTTGTATTTGCAGTGAATCGATCCTGATAATGACTAATTCATTGACCATCTTCTTTCCCAATCTTTAATTGATTTACCCCAACATAGCATGCTGCTAAAAAACATTGGTCATGTGACCGTTTCGATTGAGCGACAATTCCAAGCAAGGGAATACTGATACATTGTACATCCAAATATTTCAAGGTAATTAAAGCAGGTTTAAGATCATTTTAGAGTCTCCGTTCTTGAATTGGGAGATCAACACGAAGGAGGGTCAGTTCTTTCTCCTTATCTAGTATTATAACAGAATTCTCAATGATTAATGAATTATTCATATATATATATATATATATATATATATACATATATATATAATAGAAAAACTTGCTCAACATTTATGTCGAAATTTATCTCCCTGACAATTGCGTTCTACCCCAAAACAACAGTTGCAGATATTTCACTCTAAATGCTCTTAGACAATAGTTTCCGATGAGTTCTATGATTTTATAGACATGCACAAAAACACATTAGAAGAGCTCAAAACAACGTAACGTTTTGATTTTATTCACATCACAAAAACTAAGGTTGTTTGGATCATTTTTCATTTTATTTTTACGTTCATTACATTCATTCCCAAGCTGGTTCAATTTGTTTTTAGTGTTGAGATAGTAATACATACACGGTAGATAAAAAAAGATTCCTTTGAAGACTGCCATGTATGTGAATTGAAACCATTCTTGACCAAACCCATCGTATCGGTTTCAACATATATTTTCATTCATAAAGCAAATAAAATTATTCATTTCGTCTTCAAATATTAAGATACCTGTCATTGAAGAATTAGAAGATAAAAAAATAAGTCCAACCGAATCTCAAAAGATGTTTTCTTTCCTTTACAAAAACAAACGAAAAAAAGACGACACCTAATACACCAGCTCCCTGGAGCCTATGGAGGGAAAACATTGAATCATTTCTTAAATTGTGGTTTTACGACCGTAGGCTATAGATTTTATGGCCATAGGCTCCATACATTTGGAGATAACTGTCTGGAGGGTGGGTAATTACAGCTAGTACATATATATATATATATATATATATATATATATATATATATATATATATATATATATATAAGAAGGAACAGAGAGAGAGAGAGAGAGAGAGAGAGAGAGAGGGGTAGGGGTTCATGAAAAAAGAAAAAGAATAAGAAAAGAAAGCGATCAATTGTGATTAACATCCCTAACAAATTCATCTAGCCATTGAAAGGAGAGTAACTAGACTCTTTGCCCCTGCTAGTTTTGGAAGGGTCTTTTGACTTCAGCCACAACAACCGTTTTGCAGAACTCGTGGCACCACAAGGTCCCCTAATACAACACAAAGGAAATAACGTAATCGAAAAAAAAAAAAAAAAAGAAAGACTTTGGCGTCAGTCAAGGAACCCTGAGACCAAATGACCAGGAGAAATGCCCCGTTCTTTCTGCATTGAAGGAGGGGGCAAGAAGGGATAGGGAGACGGGGGGCATTTTCTGTGCTTTGAAAGCAAATCGGATAAATGCACCACAAGGATGAATCAAAAGATATCTCAAGATAAGAGACATGCAGAAGAGAGAAAGGAATGAACATTCCGTGATATATGCAAGGTGTTAACTGGGTAATTGTAATCTCCTCTTCCAAAATACGCATGCGTGAGTGCCTACATGCGTGTGTCCTGTGAATGCACGCGTGTGTGCATGTCTACAAGATGTGTGCATGTGCACTCCTACCTGAATGTGTGCATGTTATCGCGTGCATGTGTGTGCAAGCCTACAAACATGTGTGTACGCACTGGCGCTCCTGCATGTGTGTGTGCACAGGTTAGCGTGTATGTTCTTGTGTGCATGTGAGTGTGTGTGTGCATGTGTTTACGTGTATATGTGCATGTGCGTACGCGTTTGTACGTGTCTCTGAGTGTGCGTGCTTTCACATGCAAGGATATTCGTATGAGGATATGCATGTTCCTAAATGTGAATCTACTGCTTTGTTTAAGCACTGGGGCAGTACTAATAATTATCCGTAATAATTGGTGTCCTGGGAATAGTCTCAAAGAGGAAGATTGGATCTGAGATTCAAGCAATAACTGATATGATCGGATCACGTCCTCGTTTCGAGATTTGAGGGCTATGGGGGGCTAGGCTCCTTGACGGGCCCCTTCAATATTTAATCAGATTTGATGAAGATTGAAATTTGCAATCAATAATCATGCAGTAACACCTAATTCGTGAAAAATAATCCCAAAGGTTGAATAAATAATACAATTCATGTTTGTGCAAACATATCCTTGTTATTATATAACGATACAAGAACTGCAGCAGCTAAACTCTAATTTATAAAGCTTTTTGCGAGGGGCACTCTTGGTTACGTGTATATATATATATATATATATATATATATATATATATATACTAGAAGATTTTCGAACTGAAGTAGGTTGCTTAAATAATTTAAGAATTAGGTCACTCTGATGACGATATCATCCCATCACTCTTTCCATGAGCCAAATTCAAGTAATAAAGTTTATTACGATTAAATGTCCCTAAACTAAACAGAATCTTCATTGCATGACCACATGACTATGTGAAACATTGTTTATACATTGAAATTAGAATATAACCGCCGAGAAAGATAGAAAATTTATCGGAACACGTACAGGAATAAATAGATTATCAGAAATAATTTCACACAGTTGTTATATATATTTATATAGGCTGTGCTATGAGCACTATAACGGTCCCTTCTTATGCTAACATCTTCATTGGCAAATTCGGAGAGACCTACACATACCCAGAGATAGACAAAGACTGTATCTTCTATGCCAGATGTATAGATGATATTTATCATAAATATATACAAGAATAGAAGCTGAGATAAGAAATTCTTCACACACATAAACTTCACACACAACTCAATTAAGATTTGCCCTACAGATAGTGAACAGACACAATTATAGCCTTATGCAACATTTCACTAATCGAGAATATCAACAAGAAGATACAAATAACTAAATAAAAGAGGCCAGTACAATACCTAGAGACAAAACCCTTACACTCTCTAACAGAAAAAAATAACTGATTGCATACCACTTAAAACCACCTTTAGCAACACACTTTCACCCCTGTCACGTATGATCGATAAGAAAAGGAATATACTTACACTCAAAACAGAACTCAAAGAAATATTCCTAGAACCATGTGTCATCACCAAGTGCAGACCCTAAAAAGGCAAAGAAATGATTAGCAGTAACACTATCGTAAACAATAAAGTCTCACACAAGAGCATCCCTGAAACCGTTAAATTCCATCAACCCTGCTACAGATAGATAGTCTATGCTGCAACCACCTCTTGCAAACTAATACCTTCCATAGTTCCACCATTAATAGGATTGTCCAACTGTCGAAGCAATAATATCATCTACCTCTTAGAATATAATAGATGCAAATTGCAATACATTGGCAAGTCTGAGTGGCAATTTAACATTAGACTTATTGACTATAGGCACAGAATTAAATCACTCAATCATCCAAACCTACTCCAAGTAGAGCTACACTTCTGTATCCTAGTCCAATTTCGATACAGATACGAGATTCACAATCATTGAAAAAATAGGGAAAATACACTTGTAGACCCGACAAAAATTCTAGAATGACATGAGGATATGTGTATTAACAAATTTAAAACTCTCCCCACAACGGACCCAACATTAAACCCAACAGCCCTAGCTGCACCGATCTCTAACACCAAAATCCTCTCACTCATAACCACTTTATACTCACCAACTTATCATTATTAACAGTATACTTCTACCTAAGCCCAAACACATCCCTTAATATTCATACACTTTCATCCAAACTACAACCATGCAACTGCACCCTATCCTTCTTTTATATCCAACATTAAGAACTTCACACAGTCATGCAGACCCATATCTACAGAAACCTATGTATGCTATTTCATTTATACAATACGAATCCATCAAACTTTTCAGAACATCCACAAAGACCATTATGGATACCTAACATACATTTTCCTAAGGATAGCCGATCATACATGACAAAGAACCCTTTACCCCATCATCTGGACTAATACCAGAGATAGCTTCATCCCTAACTTACCAAGCACCCACACAAGGACAATACTAAACTACTATCCAGCTTACGTAGGATCCATGACAACAAATACTCCCTCTGAGCAGCACAACCAATAAAATATCCATAACTGCTGTTACTACTTCCAACAGGATATCCAACCATACTAACCCGGATTTCTTCTCAGACAATACAGTTCAAACTCACCATAATGAACCAAAAGTAACCCTTTTTCTCGATTTCCATTTTGCTCCCAAAGCAAAACATCTGATGCTGAATTTGTTTTCTACGAATTCCTCCTACCCACTGAAAAGCACATACATTCTACTAGGAATGGAAACCCATCCAGAAACATATATAAGATATTGATAAATTCATTTATGAAATAATTAATCAACAGTCCCCATATACTTTTACTCCTGAGTATGCCTCATTCCTTATTGATCATATATGTATGTTATCTATTAACGAATATATAATTCAACAGAAATAATCATAAATTGTGTCGTATTAATTTGAGATTCTATTCAATTAAATGATCGCCTGTTATTACACGATGAATGTATGAATTGGCCTAGTACAATGTAAATCGAATAAACATTAAAGAAAATGAGGTTGCTCTAGGAATAGAACCTGCAATGCACTATATATATATATATATATATATATATATATATATATATAAGTAGAATAATGATAAAAAATGAATGCATTTCTTTTACACTACAGATATTTGGATTTCAACACAATCTCCCTTCTTCTCAAAGCATTAAACCCAACGTTTCTTCATAGATGGATTACATAATAGAACATTATTTCAAAAAATTCTGATAAAAATTCGGGTAATAACTCTCTCAGTATTACTGATTCACCTTCCTTATTATGTGTGTGGGCAAGGATCTATTTTTCAAGAATTAAATGTATAAAATGGAATACGTACGATCCAGTACCAGTACAACTACTTACCAAAAATAGCATTCACTGCAGGCCCCGCATTATCAAGCGCTCCGCTCTAAATGCTCGCTAACTATCTGTTTCGATTTATACCACAGGACTATACTGTCTTCAACTGTTATGAACGTCATGTTTGTTGTTTGTGATTTTAAATGTTATCATCTTTAACCGGAGTTGCTATTTTAACACGGTAATCAAAAGGGATGTAGTATCTATCTAATACATATCATCATCATCATCATCATCATCGTCATCATCAGTAGCAGGAGCAGCAGCAGAAGAAGCAGAAGCAGCATTTTAGCATCTGTCGTCGGACATAGACTTTCTTCCGGATTTCCCTGATCTCTCTACCGTGGACATCTCGGAGTCAATACGTTCTGAAGTTTTCCACGTCATCGTATATCTTGACAGCTAGGCATGATTTCTGGAGATTATTGATGAGAATTATGATGTCCAGCGGTTGACTGACTTTCTTGCAGCATACACAGATCGATGCAATCTGAGTTTTCTTATGGATCCATGATATTCCAGATTTCTTTTTTCTTTCTCTAATACACTGTGCAGTTTGAGTCATAATGCCCAGCGGTTGACCAACATTCTTGGAACGTGCTTATTGCCATTTGGGTTTTCCTATGGATTCTATGCATCTGCAATATATTGTGCTGTCTTGTGATCTATCCTTGTTAGGTTGAGCATGATTCCTTCCTATTCACGTTTAAGGACTGAAAATCAGTGAAGAAAACCCAAACTTCTTCAATGTATTGCCAACTACAACACATAAACGCAATGGTGTTTAAGACTGAAATCATAACCGCTACACGAAGATCAATACGAAAACAAAATAACGTCAATACTGAAATGTCAGGCATTAGAGTCTAGGGGGCTTGAGATCCATGCCTCTTGCTTAATAAAGCACTGAGAAGATGTCTCTTAAAGAGAATTGTGTCATGAAAATCGGATTTCAAGAATCACCGCTTCATCCTAGCTCAAACACTAGCTACAAAGTACTTTCAACGGTAAAATATGTTTTTTTTATATAGCTTTTTTCTCCCATCAAGAAGCCAAGATAGAAAAATACATTGTTTGAGTATAATTAGAGTTATTTTCGGAAAAAATAAAACTGCAGGGATTTCCGAGAATGCTCACTCGACGAAAAGGAAAAGGAAAAGGAACGAGAACTTCAAAGTAAATCCGCCAAATTTAAAATAAACCAAAAGCTCCAACCTTCTTCTGCACTGCCATAGCACAGACCCCCCCCCCAGAATAAAAGACACAAAGGAAAGACAAAAAGCTGACTAATTGGTGACTTACCGACGCTATGAAAGAGAAAATGTTACTGCTCTTATAACTGGTGACCCTTACAAACAAAAATCATGATTGTATCAAGCTGAAGCAGTTGTTCCCAACCTTTTATTACCTCGCCTTCTTTCAGTAGTTGGATTTATCCTCCATACCATCCGTCATGATTTCAACTAAATCCTCATCATGATCATCATCAGCTGTAACATTCTTTTATCTTTTTTCGTTGAGCAGAGACCTTCCCCAAGATTCACCAGATCTCTCCATGATGGGCGTTGCAGAGCCTACACTTTCTGAAGTTGTCCAATTCATCACGCCGTATAAGTTTTTGCCGGCCACAGTTTTCTGATATGATTTCTAGGGATCCATGTTTTGAGTCATAATGTCCAGCAGTTGACCAACATTCTTGCAACATGCTCATTGCCATTTGGATTTTCCTATGGATTCTATGATATCTCTGACTCCTGTTTTCTTCCCCCTCTGCAATATACTGTGCTGTCTTGTAATCTATCCATGTTAAGTCAAGCATGATCCCTTCCTGTTCATGTTTAAGGACTGAAAAATATACATATATATGAAAAAAAAATAATTATAATTTTATATTCATCATGATATTTATGCATTTGAACCCCTTCCTGGATCAGACCTTTTCTTCCGATGGCGAGGGAATTTGACTGTTAGAACCTTACAGCCAATAAAGGATTCTAATGCAGTGCAATTGTTTTATGTAACCGTAAGTCAATGTTCTAAAATTTAAAAAAAATAACAGGGTTGCAACTGAAGATAGATTCCTAATGTATCTTGTTGCCCTCCCCCACCCCGAAATATATCCTCTAACCTGGAGAAGTGGCATTGGAGGCCTGTGTTTCCATATCATTCGACGTTTCGCGAATTCCCCTGCAAACATGATCGACAGAACACGTCATCCAGTCCAAATCATTAATTGCAGTTCCTCCGCTGGACTTGACCAGGACAACATTGTCACGCGACGACTTCTCCAATTTTCTGACTATATATCCGGTTTTCGTTCAGATCTAGCATAACGGAATCACGAAATAAGTTTTTTTTTCTTTCCACATTCACGGTGAACGGCAACTTGTAAATCTTTCAACGCACAGATTCTTCATTTCACAAACTGCAGGTTAGAGTCCTTTCGAAAAAAGATGTAAAGTGTTCAAGGTCGAAAGATTGCACCCAACAATCTCCGATAGAAACACTAAAGAACTAGTGACGGATTTTGAACCCTCTGGGCTTCTAAAATATCCCACATTACTTCTAAATGCTGTATGTTTGAATCCCAAATCAGAAAACGTTATAGTATAGTTTTGAGGCCCCTTATCATATAGAAAATCTTGAGATATTGAGATGCCGAGTAATTATTTGGATCTCATATGGATGATCAAGTGTGTGATAGAATATCCCCCGGTTGATGCCATTTGCCTGTGACTGATGAAGAAGGAAGATGTATAAGATGAAGTCGTCATCTTTTATTTTACCATTAGCAAAGAACGTGAGTCGTACGAAATTAAATAAAAAAAAGGAAAGTCCATACATGCAGATCTAAATAATTAAACAAAGTCAAATATGTTGAAATATTTTTAACGAATATTTAATGATGAGCAAACATCGATACAAATGGGTACGATGTACTTTTAGCACAATATACGAAGATAAAGTCGATGGAATACCAAATGGTTCTTGAAAAGAAAATGGTAGACGATTGTTAACTAGTTGCTCGCTAACAACGTTGAAAAGACTTTGATGAAAGATATCTTGGAAAGTGAGGTACAAGGCAAGTGTGTTTTTAGTTTCTCTTGTGTATCAGGAAATATGTGTGTGTCTATGTGGAAATATGTATATGTGTAAAGGATGCGTTTTCCCATGAAAAAAGTCGGAGAGGTCAAGTATACTGACCTTTTCACGGAGGAAGCTATCTAGGGTTTCAGACATTTCGGCTGCAATGGGGTCGTTAGCACAGTGTGTGAAGGATACCCAGCTGAGCTACATATATGTGTTAATTAACAATGACATGCAATGTACATTCCCTGTGCGATTGGGTACTGTGAGGGGCACGCGGCAAATTGTATGCGCATACGTGTATGTGTGTTATAATGACACAGTTAGATATATGGATGAGTATGCAGGTGTGTGCGTACGCGTGTGTGTTGGGGGGACACGCATCTAGAGGGAGAGAGGGACACAGATTTTAGATAGACAAAGAGCTAGAGATGAGAAAAGGAGATTGGCAGTGCTGAGAAGTCAGGGGTCGGGAAGATGGCGTCTCTCAAATGAAGTTGACAGAATTGAATTATACAACATAAATACACGTGACTGTGTTGGATATGTCCATTACTAATTTTTTTGGCAGAGAGAGAAAGGTATACTAAATTTGATGTGTTATAGTAGGTGTGGTACGTGACTTATCAAAAATAACCGAAACAATGATTTAATGAAAAGAGAAAGAAACGGAATAAGCTCACGGGGCTAAATATACCATCTAATCATGTTTCTACCGAAGGTTTGTATTCGAACATTGTAAATTGGACCTCAAAGTGATGTGAAAAGTTTCAATATCAGAAAAGGAAATGGCAGGACGAACGCAATGTGAGTCCCTGTAAAAAAAAAAATGGTCAGCATTGTTATGCACAACGTGGGGATCTCTTAGGGTCGGCAGACCAGAGGCAAGCAATGATAGACAGAATTGATTGCTTTTATAGGATAGGGTCTCGAGGAAGTGATGTCACCAGATTTGAAACTTCTGAATATTATCCTTCCAACGGACGTTTTTGTGTAGTAACTTTTTTTCGATAAGGTCGTAAATGAACATTTGCACCTCAACGAAATATCGTTTGTAATATTCCATATGAAAATACAGAGGCAAGAGGACTGAAATATCATTCACAATTCTCACTTGTGCACACTATTAAGCAATTATCTTACTCTATTGGCCTCTGGGCTTGAGCTTACGCAGCTTAATAATCAATCTACGACAATAAACAACTTTGAATACATTGCACGAGCGACGTAATTCATTACAAAACTGTTATTTATTGCAAATGTCTAATTTTCAATTCTTCCTCAATCACACATTCATCGAGCGATACAGATTCTAATCCTTTACGTGGATATCTCCAAACGATAAATAAAACTTCCTTAATTCCCTCAGACAGCTGTTTTCAGTAATAGAAGTGTACTACTGCTTTTAACACCAATACTGATTTCTCAACTATACAGCCGTCATAGGTCTTTGACATTGGTTACTCAGAGATGGAACGTCCATATGGTTCCAATCACTTACAGGATCAGCAACCTTTCTAATGGGAGAGTGATGCTCTGTTTCTGATAAACTCCCTTGAGTCGCTCTTCAAAGGATTAGAAACTCTTTTAGCTACTAGCGTTACTTCGGTAAGACGATAAATACCAGACTGAGACAAAATTCTGTCTCTCTCGACTCTGCATTGAACAGGAAAGAGTGAATAGAGACCTCGTTCATTGACAGAATGCGGATACCTTCATTTTGTTTGCAGCTGCAAAGTCCCTGATAATTGTTTGGAATATAAAACATTACGTAGATATCTTGCAAGGGGGATAATCAGGACAGACGCATATAAATTGAAGAAAATAGTAATTATTAAATCATTTGATTTTAATTCGAAAAAACTGAAGTCTAACTGAATCAAATTTCTCTCTTCACCACATTTTTTTATTAATTATACCTGAATCTTTCTATTTATCACAAAAATAACCCCAACCTTAACCGTAACACTAACCCTAAACACTAACCCTAAACACTAAATCTAACATTAACCTTAGATTATATTGTTTCGATTTGAATTTGATAAAATACACTTTCAAGTACCTAGTGTTCTCTGCTTCCATTTTTTCGATGATAGCAGCTAATTGTATCCGCTAAGAAGTTTTATTCCTGGTTATATATCGGCATGATACTATTAATGAACCTATCCCAAACAATTACCAGATTCTTTCCTCCTTTCAGTCATCGTATTAGAAGAACACGAGTAACTGTTTCGGGGTTAGATATTTTGGAATAGCGCGAATATTCCATTTTTGTATGTACGGTGTAAACTATTTTTCCGTGGCGAAATTAACTTTGGAAGACAAGCAAACTTTGAATTTGCGTACGTTCGAACACCAACCATTTGGTATCATTTCTTTTCAGAAGGTATAATTCTAAACATGTTGAGAACTAAGACACAACGATCAAAATCAGAAACGCAAAACAGAGGAAGTAGACCTAGGACAACGTGATATCTTCAAAAGAAGAAGAAATCAAGTGAAGAATCACACTGGGTTGGCAAGTTTTCAGTAGAGCAGGCTCAACCTTCGAAATCTAGAAAATCCGATTAATTCTTAAAAGAAGTATCGACAAACTATGCCTCCTCCCTATAGTCACCTATGGATCTGAAATATGGAACCTAACCAAAAGATTGGCCCTCAAACTGTGAACCATGCAACGTGCACAAGATAGAATTATGCTGGACATCATATGGAGAAATCACAAATCAGTGCAGTTTACTCGAGAAAGAAGAGAAGTCAGAATGTTAGACAACCGCTGGGCATCACAGCTAACAATATGGATCCCAAGAACAGTGGCTGAGAGAAAATGAGATGGCGTTACGAACCAGACAAGTTCAGAAAGTACTGGCTCTGTGACACTAATGGTAGAGAGATCAGACGAAAAGGTCTGGGTCCAACAACGGACACTAAAAGGATGATTATGATGATGATGATGATGATATGCAAGACTGAGCTTGTTGTCGGACATGGGAATTTCCTGTATTAATTGTGAATGTTAGATTCACCAAATTTTACATGATGTACATCCTTTAATTTAAGTCAATCTTGACATGTCCGCATGAGAGAAAATACCTCACGCAATCATGTGCCTCACGAATGTGTGCAGAAACAGAAGATGTGAGACGTGAAGTCACATGAGCTGACCAGCAAGGACTCGTGATATCACGTGCAAAGCTGTTACGGTTATGTGTCTCCTAGCAATAGGAATAAGTGTTAGACTGGCTTGCACACATTAGCGATCTCGTTAGCCCACATTTCTCTATTTCCAGATTTTTACTGTGTCCATCAATGTATATTAACAGCAACATTGCTGTGTACCTTGTTCCCGAACACCAGCCTCAGTCAATAGCTAGTTCCAAAAATGAATCTTCATCATTGGCCTCAAATTGAGAACCGTGCAACGTGCACATGAAAGGATTATGCTAAACCCCACATGGAGAAAACAGCACAATGCATCTGGAAGAAGATAAGAGTCAGGGACATCATAGAATCCCTTAAAAATCGTAAATGGCAATGGGCTGGCCATGTTGCAAGAATGGCTGAAAACTGATGGACATTGCGACTCACAACATGGATCTCCAGAGACCACATGCGCCACCGAGGCCGGCAGAGGATTAGATGGAGAAACGACCAAGACAAATTCAGAAAGTATTGGCTCTGCGACGCCCATGATAGAGAAGTGTGGCGAATCATGGGAAAGGTCTATCTCCAACGACGGATGTTAAGAGACCGATGATGATGATGATGATGATAATGATGATGATGATGATGATTGGCCTTAATCATTTTCTTTTATTAAAAAAGAATTAGAAATAAAAACAGGCTAGGGTTGTCACTCAAACGAAACCGTCACACAGAATATTGTGTTGGGTTTGATCGATTAAACAGATTGAAAAAAAAGGCCTGATCAATGAATAAATTACTTTGTTTGACAATGATCACTAAAAAAATCTTAATTTTGTAAAAATAGGCAGACATAAAATAAGGGATCAATTTAGCATAAACTCACATTGCAAGTAGGATCCCTCTGAAAATATTTTTTGGTTCGGTGAGTTGGGGGATTTTCAACAATTCTTTTCCTTATAAGGATGTAATATGGAGAATTTCGGCACTGTAGCTCCGTTAGTGTTTGGAAACTGAAGAAAATCATGTTTACAGTGTTGGTAATAGCTGACAGTTTTTAATAGACGAGTAGTTTTGAAAGCCTTTCACGAGTATATCTGAATATAGGCCAGTAGTGGAGCCTTATCATCGTAAGTAAAGAAAGACAACATTAATCGATCACTCAGATTCTTCTCGGGTTCGGGCATGCGCATCAGAGGTTAAGGTAACCCCACAAGAAATTCAATGACTCTTCTACATTTTTCTCTTACTGTTAAAACATTATTTTCGTTTTTTGGCTCGTAAATCATTTCTCATTATTCATTGATTTGTCCTTTCTACTTTCGATGAAAAAAAAAGAAGCTTTCTGATTCTCTTATAGTCACGTATCAACATTTGTTTGAGTCTTCAGTTATCATCTTTCCTTTTTGTCTCTCTCTTATAGATACCATTTCGATTTTTCGTTCTATATTTTGTCATGTTGGATACTTTTTGTTCTATCGAACATAATTGCTTTTCATCTTCCAAGAAAAAAAGGGGTCGACATCGCAATAATTGGACAATCCAAACTATATCAACCGAGTTAGAAATTGTGAACCAATACTATCGCCGAAACTTCTGACATGGCTTTCTTCCGATTCTAAGGTAGTCTAGCTCACTTACTAGCTATGCATTGGTGTATCGATGGAGGTGGGCCGCCCAACCCGTACAAGCTATTCGAGGAGATTTAAGGGAGCCAATAATCCTGTGCAACACTCTATCTATCTATCTATCTATCTTAGTCAAATGATTTTAAACTTTATCCTAATTTTTCCATCTCTATGCATTCAAGTATTCCTGTTCGTGTATACTGATGTTAAACTTTATCTATCTGTCTGTCTATCTATCCATCAATCTATCTATATCAGCGTAACTGAGCAACATTCCTTACAATTTTTTGTCCCTTGGTAATAAGTGCTTTTTCCAGATTGATTATGTGCAAAAAGTATAAAAAAAATGTCAATCATTCCCTTCAACTTTACTTTTAGACCTAACACAGAGATATTTTGGAATCTTTCTAATCTGACAACAGGCTAATTTGTAAATTCTTAACAAGATAAAGGAAGAAAAACAATTATATCCAAATGTTGCTGTCCTGGCCATAAAGGCAATATTTGAGGGGGATAATTGCAATTTTCTACACTTTTTACACAAGCAGTACATATATATATATATATATATATACATATATACATATATATATATATATATATATATATATATATATATATATATATATATATATATACACACACACACACACACACATATATATATACATGTAAATACATATGTGTGTGTGTGTGTTTGTTGTGTGGATGTAGGTTATCCAATGGACCCCCTTTGAGAAAAAAAGAAGTGTCACTCACCATCAAATAAGATTACTATTTATGTCAACATCAATCCAATAAATGTTAAACATCATGTCTCCATTTTGAAAAAAAACAAAACCACCAAACAATTTCTTCGAGACAAGTGACCATCTTCATCCTGACGCCCAACCTTTTTATATAAAACAAGACTCACAGACACAGATGCAAACACCCTCTGACCGCATCTCACACAGACCTTTCTCATTTCGGACCAAACTTGACTCTAAGCCACACACACAGAAACATCTCCGTCCAACTCCTACTAAAAAACCTATAAAAAAGAAATATCGACATTTCTTTCCACAAACCAAAGCATGTAAACAGCATACAATTTTCTCTAAAACCGATGCAAGTATATCTGAGGGAGATGGCTAGCAACCATCAAAATACATCGAAACATGGCCACGTGATAATAAAGATTCTACAAGATGTAACACCTGCCTTTCTCATAATTTTCTTTCTCTTCATCCCCAAATTGTCATTTAAATCAACACACACTCTACACAAACACGTATATACGTATTTATATACATACATGTTGGGTTTTGTGGATGCTACATCTCGAAATTTCATTATCATGTTTTGATGTATTTCGTTGGTTGCCAACCACCTTTCTCGAAGAACTTGCAGACTAGCCTGATACACAAAGACAGATACAAACAACTCCCCTCACAACATCTATGGAACAATCAACGACACAAAAATCTCCACACTCAATCCCTCAAATATCTAACATGTAAACAACTTAAAGTTTTCTCTGCAAACTGTCACGAGCGTTTTTTTTCTTGTCCAAATTTTCCCCTCCTTCTAATTGCCAAATTACAATCATATGCATGTGTGTGTATACATACAGATATATACACAGATTGATAGATAAATAGAGATATAGATATATTGATATAAACATATAGAGAGATAGATAGATGAATAGATATATTACTGGTTTTCAGTTTCAGAAATTGGATTCGCCTTATATTTGAGATCACATTGTACTTTAGTAAACACCTTACGTTGAATGACGTCACGTGATTTAACCACACAGGTATCAGTCACGCAGATGTTCGTTTTATGAATAATGCAGACATTCTGTTTATGATCACACATTTGTTGTCAAACTCCTACTGAGTTGACTTCATTTTCCTTACCTTTACATCAATGACAAGTTCAGACTTCCGGTTGAGACTAAAAATGGAAAAGTTTAAAAATGGTGGATATATAGAGAGAGAAGCGAAAAGAAAGACAGATTTTATTCCTCCGCCATCAATCAACGGAAGAAAGAAAGATAGAAAGAAAGAGGGATGGAAAGAAAATATGAAAAAAGAAAGAAAAAGGATAAACACACACACACACACACACATATATATATATATATATATAAATATATATATATATATATATATGTATATATATATATATATGGAGAGAGAGAGAGAGAGAGAAAGAGAGAGAGATGTTTTTTCTATAAGTATTTTTATCTTTCTTACCTATTCTTCTCAGCTCTAACTATCGATAGTAGAAACATGATACTTGGCACACACTCCCCACTCGATGAGCAAGGAGAACATTTTATTTTTTTTTTTTTTTTCGAAACTTTGGCTCAGCAGTTGAGCTAGTTGAATTGAGAGTGGAGTTCAATCCTGAAATATCTGTCAAATAAAGTAACTAACTGCTGTATACTTTCCTTTTTTAAAATTCATCCTTTACTACCAGGGGTAGGTGCAGGATTTGGAGCAGAGGAAAAGAAGCAATCATTTTCCTCCATGGATGTAATAAATTCATGTTCTAATGTCAATTTTCGATTATTTGGTATCAGTTGTTTTATTTATTTATTTATTTTTGAATATTGTGCTCTGCCTGAGTTGAGGATGGGGGTCCAGAATACCCCTTCCTGGATTTGCCCCGGATCATTCTCATTAATATCCGTTGTCGACAGTCATGGAGATGACCTTGAGAAGCCTTCCTCGATTATATCAGAGCTTAACACAAATATGCATAGTGTACGTTGTAACAATATTTACTGCTATTCCAAGATAGTCTCTAATTTGTTCATCACAGTTTTCATCCTTATCATCATAAGCAGCAGTAGCTACCTTTCAGCATCCGTCGTCGAACAAGATTCGACCTTAAGATTCTACAGGGCTCTCTATCATGGGTGTCGAGGAGCCAATACTTTCTGGACTTCTCAAATGTGTCGTGCATGAATGATCAAATTACCAACAAACGAATGGTCAAATTTCATCAACGGAAAGACAACATTGAGGAGTCTGTGACAAAATTACCGTGTACCATATATACGGGCGCATAAGTTGACTTTTTTGATCATCGAGTATTTTTCTTTACGAATCATATTAGCCTGTTTGGACCCTATCTACATGGGACTCTAATAGCTACAATGCTGCCTTGTGTGAAAGAATCGACATATCGAATACTGAACGAAATTTCAGTTTGTTATAGTGTGAATAAAACTTGATTTTCATTGAAGATTTAGGCTGGCTTAAGGATTACGCGAGCAGCAACACTGTCTCAAAATATGGAGCTGAAGCTGTAGGTGTACAAGTACGCTTTACCCATACGTATATAATTCTTTAACTTTGACGGGTACTATGCTTATATATATATATATATATATATATATATATATATATATATATATATATATATATATATATATATATATATATATATATATATATATATATATATATATGCATGTGTGTGTACGTGTTGGTTGCTTGGCTCTGGAGAACGTTTTGTAGAGAATTCATACTTTATAAAGGATTTTTTAAAATTCTGTCAAATATCGATTATGATTTTTATGCCGAGTTAGCTCTGAATTCCTGACACCAAAACTGAAGGCCTTATTCTTCTTCGAGTGCTGGAATCTGTGTATCTTCCTCTTCAGAATCAGGAAGCAAACGGTAGTGATGGATACCATTGGATTTTGGCACACACAGGTGTACACATGGATAATCTCATTACCTTACTTCACGTCGAGTCTTTTCGTATGAGCTTAGTCCAGATGTGCAGCATTGTACAGTGCAATGCCTTTTATGTTCAATTGACAGCTGCTTCAGAACTCACAATTCTACGCTCGACTTCCTAATCCATTTAAGAGGCTTTCAAAACGCGGATCAACGCTAATTGAACCTTTCAGTCAACCTACGGAATCCTTTTGGGATTCACTCAAAGTGTCAATGCTGACCGAGTTTTCTTCATTTTCTTTGAGTTTATCTTTATGGACGTCGAAGATTTTCCGCTCAAAGTTAGATGAAAAAAATTTCTATCGGTATCTCTGAGCGGTTATGCAAAATCATCGACCGTAGTAATGTTTCCAGGCAGATTCTAATGCTTAACCCCCATGGTCACGAAAGTAGAATCAATGAACCATTGGGGGGTTCGTCAAATAATGCTCAGCAGTATTCCCATTAAACCTGACATATTGAACCATGTGGCAGAGAAACAGCATCATCCCTGGCTCAACTATAAGAAAACCTAATCATTGTACACCGACCTGTACTATATATAAGAATTTGACTAAATGTAATCCATTTTACACGAATATGATTTTAAAAGTCAAAAATTGTCCCTTATTAGAGTTCATTAATTAGTCTAGAAACTAAATGCTAAAAATAGAGAACCGCCTGAATATCCCCTTCACAGAGTTTTTAAAGTTTCGAAACCTTTACTCTGTGATATCAGGACTCTTAGCCTGAGCTTGAGGCCTATCAGCCCTCCCCCACTCATTGAATAGAATAAAGTGGCATCATCACTTTAAATACCTTATATCGTTCTATTGCGTGTAATACACTGCAAAATGATATATATGCAAAAGTAATGAAATATCATGCAAAATACCTAAGTGTGCACTCAATTAGGCCATTCTTGTACACTCAATTTGAGTCGCTTTTTGCTCTCTTTGGCTCCTCCCAGCCCTTAAGTTTGAGCCTACAAAGCCTGATGATTAATCTGCTACTGTTTTTACTGTTCTTATAAAATCGATTCATCTCGAAGAAGGAATGTAGTGCAAAGATTAAAGTTGCAACGAAGATTTGTCTGAAAGGAGAGGACTCCAGCAAAAGATAAAGGTCAGGAATAGTCGCAGACATAAATATTATGTCATCTGCTTTTCCAATTCTTCTGCAGACTCTAAACCGGACGTCACTCTTCCGTATTGGAGGAGCAGAGATTAAAAATGGCCAACTTTGGTCGTCTTTGTCATAAGAAATTGGGAAGGGGGTGAGCAAATCAATATGGACTGAGATCAACAGAGTGTCTTGGATCGTAGCTAAATCTAAAACTAGGTTTCTCAATTGTCCTGCTCTCACAGAATCTCTGAGACTGACCGAGATATTTTTAGAACCCAAGTTTTTGCAAGTATGAAATCGTATAATTTACAGATGTGAAATTTATAAAAATACATGTCTATGGTTATTTATATCAATTAATTTAGTCTCAATTCTGCATTAAGCATTGATTTTTCAGTGGAAACTATCAGCTGAAGGCTGGTACCTTCGGAACTATGCATAGTTAATTTCTCACAATTGGCCACGGAACCTGATATATATATGTTACAAGGAGAGGTTCTGCAGAACCCAGTTTGAGAAACGTTGCTCTAAAAGATGGATTCAAAGTCAAAAGGACGAAAAGTTAGGGCAAAGGGGAAGTTAGGGGCAGGCCAAGTGCGTAGCTAAAGGAAGGGCAATTTGAAATCGATTGAGATGAGTAACTTCAGATAATCTTATCAAGGTCAAATAGGGACTTTAAGATAATGTTCTGGCACTGGGTTCCTATGCAGGTATATGGCAGCCTACCCCAGCAAACCAAGTAATCCTGCTGTTTTTATTATCTCATGTGGTTAAAAATGTGCAAATCTAACCAATATCCTCCTGAAAATGAGTAGATTTCAATCTGTGTAGAATTTCAATCAGTGTCCTGGTTACAAAAGAAAAGAAAAATGAAAGAAAAAATTGACATATTCTACACCCTTCGGATAAGACAAATCAGAAAATAAAACTTATTACCAAGGAAAATAAAAGTAAAAAGTAGCACAGTGTAAGATATTTCGTGGAGTTTTCTCTTTAAATCGCTCTGATATATATATATATATATATATATATATATATATATATATATATATATATATATATATATATATATATATATATATCGGAGAACGTCAATAGAAATGACATGAGAAGCGAGTAATGTCTGTTGTTATACTTACTGATCCTTCATCGTTAAAAATATTCTTGGGGTAACCCACGTGAGTAAGCCCTGTTTAAAAAAATATTTATTCATTATAAAATAATATCAATGTACAATACTCATAAAACCTTATATAAAATGACAAACTACATGTATGGCATAAACTATATAATAAGAAAAGGAGATGGTGTTTGATCAACACTGCTTGGGCGTCGTGTTAACATGACCGTTTTGTTTTTCAAATCCCCGAAATGGTTACATGGTGAACAACTGATAATCCCAACAATAGAAAATTTATTCAGTATACAATAATTGCAAGGTATGCAGGGAAAAAACAGGAGAAAATTCTTGAAGATGACATAAATTGCATTGACAGTTATTGGAAAATAGGTGACTGAAGTTACACAAAAAATCTATTGAAATTTCTCTTTTAATGTTCAGTACTTAAAGCTGTAAAGCTTTCTAGACAATATATATATATATATATATATATATATATATATATATATATATATATGTGTGTGTGTGTGTGTGTGTGTGTGTATGTGTGTGTGTAAGCAATTATTGATTGACTTTCTTCATATATGCTCTAATTAATTTCAAACTAAGTCATAAGTAATATATAACATAAGCAACAATGAATATGAAATCAATAATTCAATATTAGAGGAGTTATGTTATAATTTTTGGAAAATACGCAAACGAAAAGTATTAGTACGGTTAATATAGATCATTACGAATCGGGTAAATATTGGAATATGATTTATTTTTCATCTTCACAGAAAGATTTGGTGCGCTGTGAGAAGCATCCTATTATTCCTACAGCAATCTTCCTGAACTTGTTGCACTAATGTAGAAAGAAAAGAGTTCGGAATCGATTTGAGGCAATTCATTGTTAATAAGCACTCGGCAAGAAAAGGATTTGACATGATTCCCAAGGTGTGTCGCTAGATCGACGGTACAGTCTTTAATGGAGAAGTTCAAGATAGCTGGTGACGTGAGAAGTCTTCTGCAAGTTGATGGCCCCAGTTAATTTCTTGCAAGACTCACGTGCAAGATAATCAGGGACGCCAGCAAAGACCCACAGATGTCACCGGGAAGATGTGACAAATAATTTGACATCACATGACGTGATGAACGTTAGTCAGAGCACGACAAAGGATAAAATGCATCGTGTGGGACTGTAAAGCCATAGACTAAGGAAACCACGTTTATTGCGTTCGGTGCACTTGAAAGCATATGCATATGGAAACACTTTGGTAAATAGGGGCAGGGGGTTTGATTTACCCGAAAATCAGGTAGTGTTTCAATTTCCGTTGGAGGGGGGCTGTTGCCATCCTGCCCCTGACTCTTACGTCTATGCTCGGAAGTTTGATGACATTCTGTTACAGAACATCTAGACAAAGCTGAAGCGTTTAGGGACAAAATCTTATGCTCAGATGAGACAAAGCTGGAACTTTGGAAAAGCAAGCAATACATGTGGCGAGAAAAAGAATAGAATTATTTGTTGAAGGACACTGTCTCAGCAGTGGAGAATGGAAGACATTCCATGATGCTCTGGTGTTGGTTGATATGTGCAGATCAAAGGGACCATGAAAATAGAACTATCGGGTACGGATAATTTGATAAACTCAGCTCAAAATCTCAGTAGAAGAAATTATATATTCAAAAAAGTCATAAGTCAAAGCTAGTGACAAAATGGATAGAAAAGAGGGAGATCAGTGCTCCGCTATGACCTTCGCAATCGCCTAATCAAAATCCTTCAGAGAATACGTAGAGTGGATTGAAAACAAATGTTAGGATGAGAAATTCCAAGAACATATTGGAATCAAAGAAGTTCAGCAAAGATGAATGCAGTAATATATCCGTTGAAATTTGCCAAAAGTATTCGGGTAACTACTCGAAACGTTTGACAAAAGTTATTGTACAATCGAGGAATCACAAAAGATTACTGATGTCCAATTGCTCAAGGCAAGACATTCTAACATCTTCAGTTTGTGTTTTTTTTTTCTTCGAATATGGTTTAAAACTACTTCAATGAAAAATTATTTACTTGATATTCTGTGTATATCATCGCATATGCAGTGACTTAGTTGCCGTATGATTTTACTTTAGAAAGAAGATAGTTATTGGATGAAAAGTTCAAATTTTTCACACCCGACAAATGGTACTCTCTGCCTTGCAGCGTGTCATGCAATGCTATTTATCAAGGAGTGGCTAGGGTGGTGCCAAATACCTGCATGATATGCAATAAAAAACAGCCAATCAGCTGCAAAAATCTCAGAACTCATAAATAGGAGGCATCTTGTCTGTTATAGAAAAAGATTTAAAAAATGAAAAATATGAAACGCAAGATGGTCATGCTTGATTGCAAGGAAGGTGGAAGCCCCCCCCCACACACAGACACACTTAAGCATACATACACACACATACACACACACACACACACACACACACACATATATATATATATATATATATATATATTTCTTTATTAGTGGAACAATATTTCCGACAATATAAAGTATATGATTTGTCAAATTAGAGAGGATTTTCTCGTATAATCATTTCAAAGAGTGCATTTTGTTGGCTACCAATATCATCAGATTGGTTTTAAGATTTTGAACCAATCTGACGACATTTCTCGCCAACAAAACGCATTATTGGAAATAAATGAGTGAAAATAATTTGTTTTTCGAATTCATCAAATGATGTATATATATGTGTGTGTGTGTGTGTAAGCGTGTGAACAATAGGGAGTGAGACAGACTCAGGAGTAAAAGGGTATGGAGACTATGTTTGATCATTGATTAATCCATAAATTAATAAATTAGTATGCTACACATGTTTTAGAAGGGGTTTCCCATCTTCCGTAGCGTGTGGTATGTGTTAATGTGTACCTTTCAGTGGTTAAAATGTTTCTGTAGAAAATAAATTCGCCATCGGATGTTTTGCTTTGAAAGCAAAAATGGAAATCAAAGAGGATTCCTTTAGGGTCGTCATGATGTGTGGGACCTGGTTCTATCTGTGGTACATGTGTATATAAATGTGTGTGTGTGTGTGTGTGTGTGTGTGTGTGTGTGTAGTAATGTAAATTTTCCATTTTTACCGCTCAAAAGGATTTTAAATTATCAGATTTTAGATGGCCCCCAAGTATCCACGACTACGTGCCGTGCTAGTCACCCTCCATCCAATCTCTCTCATTTTGATGTTCTTCCATATCAATTCAAAATTGATTTTAGGATGCTGCTGCATACATTCATGAATATTGAATTAAATTGATTGTTATCATTTACCGCAGAACTTGATGTATAAGCTGAGATTTTGGTTCTAAATTTTGTGAAAAAGAAAATTAGAGGCATGGCTTTCTCAGGCCCCATTGAATCTACTCTGTCCCCTTTAGAGTCATGAGGCCTGGGCCCAGCGCCTCAATATGGCGCTGCTGTCACTCTCATTTTGTCTTGCCGTCTTTACATTTAATCATTTTCGTTGCTCTATTTTTGGTAAAGTGCTTTTATGAGGTTTCAGATTGGATGGTTGCCCTGATTATAGCATAACAAACCTCATCAGCCCCGTATGCCTGAAAATACAGAGACACCTCGATTATCCAAACACCAATTATCCGAAGTTCCGATTACCAAAACGAGATTTCAAGGTCTCGTAATTGTGCTCAGTATGGCTTCCTTTTTTTTCTTTTTTTTCTATTTTTTTTTTAATGATCAGATCAGTTATCTGAACCATCAGTTATTCGAACTAAATGCTTCCTTTTCGTCTCGTTCGGATAGCCGAGCTTTTTCTGTAAGTGAATTGTGAGTGCAGGTGTTATTAGGTTACACTGGTTTATTTCACGAGATCATCTACTATAATCCTCTCCCCTTCGGAACTTCACCAGAGCCCAGTTAACTGCACCTTTCGGGAAAGAGTCTCCACATTTGATTTTGAAATAAACCCCCAGTTTCCGCCCTCTCGTTGTGCTAGACTTTTTTTCTATTTTATTCGTAGCTACGATGGATAAAGAAGAGGTGTGGTCATGCCTTCCCCTGGAACATTTGTTCAAAATGAACGCAAATTTGTCTCCAGAGTTTGAACTCGTCTCACCGATTCCATTTTTCCGTACTGCTAACCGTTAGGCTAACCCTGCACCTGCAAATTTGGAAATGTTTACCTTCAAAATTTTCCTTTCATCTCTATTAAGCCTTTCATGAATTGATTCTAGAATGGTCGCGTTAATGTAAAACGGTGTCTGAGTCGCATGGCGTGCGTGGACCTAAGCTTTTAGGATGCTTTTAATAACCGAGTCATGTTGAATTTTGATTTCGGATCTGTTTTGTATTTTCCTGTAGCAGAACTGACAGTGTGATGCTCAAGGGTTGGGGGTTGAGAGAAACGAAACGTTGGCGTGCCTGTTTATTTTGCCATGAATTTACTTGGATTTATCCTGTCATGTTAAACATTTATGATTTTTTCTCTCCAGACACCGTGTTGTCTGATATCCTGACCACAGAGTATGTATGCACCTTATACTTGTTTCTTCACTCTATCTCTAGTACTTACCTCCCCGTCTCCTTATAATTTGTACTTTCTTTCTCTCTTTCTTTCTATCTTTCTTCTCTATTTCTTTCTTTCACTTTTTCTTTCTTCCTTTCTTTCAAACTTTATTTGTTCCTTTCATTGTTTCTCTCTCTTTCTTTCTTGCATTCTTCCTCTCTTTCTCTTTCTCTCAATTCCATTCTATCCTTCTTTTCCTTTCTTTCTTTTTCTTTCATCCACTCTCATGTTCTCTGTTTCTTCCTTTCCTCCTCTCTTCCACTTTTTCTTTCTTTTAGCTTGACTTCCTTTCTTCGTTTGTCTCTCTCTTCCTTGCTCTCCCTCGTCCTTCTTTCTTTTTTGCTTCCTTCCTTTCTCCCCTTGTTTTGTTTTCTGTCTTTCCTTTTCACTTTTTCTTTTATTATTTCATTTTCCTTTTTTCCTTTTTTTTGCCTTCTTTATCTCTTTCTTACTTTATTTTCTCTGCTCGTTTCTCTTTTTTTCTCTTTTCTTTTTTCTTTCTTATTTTCTTTTTCTCCCTTCCTTTATTGCTCGCTAGATATCTTTCGCCGTGTATCTCTTTTATACTCCATTTATTCACACCTACCCGATTAAAAATCTCAAATGGCGGTGGGCTGGCCATGTCGCAAGAATGGCAGACAACCGATGGACATCGCAACTCACTAAATGGATCCCCCGGAGATCACATGCGCAACTGAGGCCGGCAGAATATTAGATGGAGAGACGAGCTAGACAGGTTCAGGAAGTACTGGCTTTGCGACGCCCATGACAGAGAAGTGTGGCAAATTCTGGGGAAGGCATATGTCCAACAACGGACGTTAAAAGACTGATGATGATGATGATGATGATGATGATGATGATGATTCACTTTGGCAGTGAGTTCGATACTCACTAGGTGCTCTACTGTTTTGGCTGTGTACCACACTTGGCAAATTCAGTAAAGATCTCTTGTGTAGCCTGTTTTCTTTCCTTCCTTCCCGTTGAATATCCTCTTGCATAGTGAGTCCGACTCTCACTGGGTGCCCCAGTGCTAAGATCGTGCGTTAGAATAAGTCAAGTTTTGTTATTATCCCTCCACCCCTTTCATTCCTTTTTGAGCCATAAGGCGATAGTTATCTAGCTCATCTCACAGACTACTCATCACTGTCTGGAGTTCGATTCCCATCGGTTAATTAACTCTTCCGGTCCGTTCTAGGCTAAACCAAATATTTGCTTTTTTTCTACCTTTCCTTCCTATTTTCCTTCTTTTTTTTTTTGCTCGTTCTCTCTTCACTTTGTAATCTTTTCTCTTCGATTTATAGTTACTTTCTTTTTGCTTTCTTTACATCTTTTTAATCTACACCTTTCCTTCTATAGATGCCTGTAATAAAGCAATAGTTAATTGGTTCGTCTCGGTAGTTTAATGGGTTCAATTCTCACTTGGTGCGCCACCAGTGTGATCATGTGACAGTTTAAACTAAACTCAGTTTCATATTCCTTTTTCGCCCTTCCTTTCTCCTTTTTTTTTATTCGTTTGTCTATTGTTTTTGTTTTGTTGTCACTCATTCCTTCCTTCATCCTTCCATTTTTTCTTCTTTCTTTCCGTCTTAATACAGCTCACCTTCTATCTTTCTTTCCAACGGAGTCACCATCGATTTTCCAGCACCGATTTTAAACTGAACGAGAATCACAAGCAGACAGATTCCTTGCGACTCCTACACTAATTCATTGAATGGCATAAGTGGAGTGGTGTGTGGAGCCATTTCTCAGTTGTTTATACTGCAGAGGTTGTTACTGCTCCGTCGATTTTGTAAAATTCTTCGCCTGATTTGCTTATATTTATTCATACTGATGGCTTCCAAAGGAAAGTTCTGGGGTCAGTAGCAGTGGTGTAAATCGCAAAATCAAAACTTTATCAATAAAAGATAAGGTAGAAGTATTCAGAAAATTCGACGATTTTTCACGTTGCTAGGGATAGTACTTGTAAATTCTTTGTAAGTACAGTATACTAGTTCAATTGATACGCCTGTGTCTGTTTCAATTACATTAATAAAACGTATCTTTCATACTGTTGTATGGCATTCAACCATTCAATTAATATTTGATTTTTATCTAATTTAACTTTCTAATAGTCCTAATGCTTTAAAGATGTGAGATATGTGTACTAGGTGGGCCATCAGTCGACATACATGAAATATATGGTTACACATTGTAGACAGATTACAATTTCCAAAATTGGTGCAATAAAAGAAATCAAGTGCCATTGGATTATGGAGATATTTGCATCGTGATGAGCTTGTATGATAGTCGTTCTCTTCCCCACAAACAGGTTTTATTATTCTTTCGTTTTACTTCGAGCATTTTTATCACGTCATCAAAACTTGAATTAGATTTCATTTTCTAACGTCATCTTCATACATAAGATTATATTTAACTACGCCAGTTGCGTCTCTATGCGTGGTAAAAGATATCTGTACGTAAGCGATTGAAATATCTGTGGATTATTACGCGACCCCTGTTGGTCCGGCAAAATGGATAATCCTGAAATTATGATATCGGATTATCGGTGGTATATATCAGTATTCAATTATTGCCTTATTTATTCGTAAACACTTCTTTTCTCTATCTTCTCCATTCTTTTCCTTTCTCAGTCCACCTATCCCAACTTTGCTGCTCTTCCTGGACTAACATAAATAAACGACACACGACTTCCGCTGTTTCCAGCGGCCTTTCTTTCGCATCAGCACCCCCAACAACAATATTGCACAAAGGAATGGCCTAAGATACTACTCATTAGATTTTAAAATTACCACCCTGTTTGCACACCTTCAACCTTGGGGACAATGCTTAGCATATGACATACACCTGACTGGGCATGACTTTAATTAATACGAGGAACCAACATCTTCGAGATACTCATTAGTCCCGACTGTGCACATCCTGAAGAAGCAAGCGCACAAATTGAACACGCGGCATCAGTGCCTTGGAAGCTTTAGTGTCCACAGCAGAACGAAGTTATATATGTCGAGGCCGACGGGCTTTTCCGTTTATAAGCGAGGTTTATCTTCGCGAACAGAAGTGAAGACCAGGGGCAGGGAAAGTCAAATTTGTGTAAGAATTACTTCTCAACTCTCCTCGATGGTTTTAATTAAGATACAGAAGACTTACCAAATTTGCAGAACAAATATTTTTAGAGATGTTTAGGAAAATAAGACGATATTAGCTTAACGTTGAACTTTATTTGCGTAGACTTGAAACTATTTGGAAGGTAGTATCGTTGGAAACAAATCGTTTTCTAGCTTTGTCGGGTAATGCCGGGTCCGTTTTCACAAAATGGCGACAAAAGGATGAAATTGTTTTATTTTGGTTATGAAAGTCAAGCAAATGATATGGAATTTAGATGAAAATAATCTTTTCCTTTTTGAGGAATTTATAGTCAACAATAAATAATTTGATTACCTTGATTATTTTGCTGATGAATGAATTCGTAGATATCAGCAATATTGAGTATCTTATAATCCTAGATGCAACTTCAGCTATAACGATTCGAAAATGGAACAAAATTCAACCCAAACAATTTAAGGTCAATTCATTTATAATTCATCTCTTCATATGATATAACGTGTATTTATTTGTTAGACTTCCGTGACACTTTTTACGTCACTATGATGACGTAATAAAAATAATTTTGAGTTAAATTTGATAAATGAAACTCCATCATCATCCAAAGATGAATTGAACGTTATAAGTAAATTTTTTGGAGCAAAACATTTTATCATCTGAGAAACTAACATATGTGTTTGAAATAGTTTTATTTTTCAATATTTATACACATGCGGAAAACAATGTGACGATCGACAATTCGTTAATATCTTTCCATTCGACTCCCCCGAAATTCTTTCCAAATCTTCACTTAATTCTACGTTTACTTTTGTTTGATATTCAGAAAATATTGAACATAAGCCAGAAAAGGCTGTGCAAGATATAATTTTGTAAGCATAATGCAATCACTAACTTACTTAAGTACTGTTGACTTTTTTTAAGGTTATGGTAAGCTGGTTATGTTATATAAAGATAAGCTGTTGACTACAAATTTTGTCCATAAACGGTTTGAGAAGTTACGATGTAAGGCTACTGAAATAGAGATAAAAAAGATACGTAGCAAAAATTAATAATGGTTGACAATGCTGAATTTAATAAAATTCTGAGATATCCTAAGCTTAATATAGTGCGAAGGATAAGGTCCATAGAGCTGCAGTTGACGACAGCAAGAAGGCAGAGACAGATTAACTATGTCGCAAACGGAGCATTTACCCCACAATTTCCAAAGACCCACGCTAAATGCTCGCACGATATCAGTTCTTTTTCAGTGATTCTATACTTATTCTTTTATCACTACTATTCTGTCCTTAACGTTTATGAATGATTAGATGTTAAAGGATAGCGAATTTAGCAAATTATCATCTTTAATTAGGGTTATCATTTTAATCCAGCTATTAATGGGAGAGTGGTATCTATGTAATACCGATATGATGCATTAATATGAAAGTATTTGAAAGTTTTAGTCACTACTCAAATTGAGAATGAAGTAATACTGTTATAAAAATATCAGACTTATGCATGGCGATATGTAACATAATATTTTATAAGAATCTTTTTTCTTGTTCAGAGGAGTTTATAGTTGACAACGCATAATTTGAACACCTTGATTATTCTGTTCATGGAAGACTACGAAGATATTAGCAATATTTGATCAAATATGTGTCTCGTGTTGTAAAACTAGATAACATGAGGGAAAAATAAAATTAAAAAAAAGAATTAAAATATTCATACATGGTTCCTTGATATTTAATCTTTATAACAAAACGCTACTTGCACAACTCTAGGTTAATCTGACTCTGTGAGAATGTTTATGTCATCATCATCATCATCATCATCATCATCATCATCATCATCATCATCATCATCATCATCATCATCATCATCATCATCATCATCATCATCATGTGTATGGCAATGATGGTATTTCGAAAATGACGTCAGTAAGGAAAGATAACCAGTGACATAAGAACAGGTTGCAAACCAGACAGCACTCGGAGAGTGCATACCGCAGCCAACGCTATAAGCTGAATGAAAATCACTTCATATATTGCTACTATTCTGGGGAGGTAACAGTAAAAAAAGAAAATCTAGGGTCCGCCCCGAAATGTCATGGATTCTTCCTTAGCCCATGGCCTAACCTTCTGCAAAATATGATGTGTGTCCGTTGGAATACTGCGAAGTATCAGACAGGAAGACGTAAGTGAATAGATATGCATCTCACAAATTCAGATTTTTTTTTCCTTGTGAAAAAATAAACGTAGCTTTTTTTTGCGTTTGATTTTCACTTAAAAAAAGTTTCCTATCTTCGATTCAATCTCAAGGTTCAGTAACATAGATGGAAGCAAAGAGAAAGAAATCAGAGGTGAAACTGGTCTGGTTAGTCACTTGATACAAACAGTCACATGACCAACGTCTATTGACAATATGCTGTGTTGGTGGGGGGGTTGTTCGATCAAAAATCAGTTAAAGAGGTGATCAATGAATCAGTTACTTTTCTTGCCTTTTGTTGGACAGTGGTTGCTGAATCTGAATTTTCAAAAAACAAGCGTGGCACATACTGAGAGATCAATTTAGCATATAATTAATTTGCAAATTGACCCCCCCCATAAAAACTTATTCATAGTGGGAATTAGGAAAGCCCAAAATAAAACATTAGAGATAATAAGAAGTGAGTGCTTGACTTTTCAGCTCTCTAGCTCCACTGATGTGGCCTTTACATGTGATACACGCATACATTCATACATACATATATACATATCCAGTCTAACCAACTTTAAAACTGAAGCTAACAGATACTACCTGCTAGACCCACTGAAAAACTGAAGAAATCTATGTTGACAGTTATGGTTGACGCTTTCTAAAGTGTTATTCATTCGTTAGTGCAGAGATAACGATTTACAAAATTTTACAGTTAACAATTCTTCCAGGCAGACCCACTTAAAAACTGATATTGACAGGATTGGTGAAAGTTTCAATTGTCGGTTCCTAATAAGAGAAATCTGGTCCACAATATATCAAAAATAACCTTTAAAGTACGAGGACTCTTCTCGCTCTTTTTCTCCTTACTGTTGCCATATCGAAAAACTCTGCAAAAACAAAGATAAGTTCTACAAAAGGCTAACTGAGTTTCAATAGTCGGCTTCAGAAAAGAATCAGTTTCCATCTTGAAAGAACAGCGTTTCATTCGTTTCGACGACTTTTATTTCGCAACTTGACGTTTTACAATAATTTTGTGAATTTGAAGTTCAAAATAAACAGTATCGATTTTTTCCCACCGGGCATTATATTCTGATTTAGGGAGACCGAGGTACAATAAGACATGGAGCACAGTGAGACCCCCCCCCACTTTTTCTCAAAGATCGTAGGTTTTAAAGTGCTGCCATCGTGGTGAACGAAGGCTGTGTAATGACATATATCGACACACGATGTTAGCAATTTCTAGCCTACAGTTTGGGAGAGAAGGGGGTTGTCTCATTGTGCCCCGACTTCTCCTATATTTAAAAAAGAAACCGGTATGACTTCTTGTTGTGTACTACCACCACTACCCTTATGTAACCCCCTCTACTACTTATTAAACTGAGTACCAAGTGCAGAAATGTAGGCAACCAGTCGAGTAGTTGATGATCCTTGAGCTTTAAGTGTTGCTTTGGAGCGAGGTCGTTTTGTGAAAGAGCTTCGTCCACGAAGGAGCAGTCGGAGTCATTATAAACAAGCGTAAGAGTTGTCTTATTCGCGAGCGATGCATACTGTACTGGAGTTACGGTTAAAATAACCTGAACTTCTTTGTTACTTCGTGCGACCAGTGAAAAGTAACTCAAATCTATACAAGAATCAGCTAACCAGGATTATACTGATACACTACGAAAATTAGGGAAACAGCATCCTTAGAGGATGTTAACCCGGCTTTTTTTTTCCGTTGTAGCAAATAAACAAATCATAAAGTTGACTCAAAACAATTTTTGTTTAATAACTGGATATTCTGGTTTCATGAAATAAAACTGAAACAAATTAGATTAAGTTATTTAAATCATCAGCATATTTCCCCTCGTTAAGTAGAGTGAAAATTAAGGAATCATGGAATGCCAAGGAAAAAATACAGGATCATCATGATGAAAGCATGGTTCTTATATCATAAAGGAAGATTTTTTATGTGATAAAAGCATGGTTTTTACATTATAAAAGGAGGTTTCTTATGAGATAAAAGCACGTTTGTTATATGATGAAAGCATGGTTTAGAAATTCGAAACGAAAAGAAAAAGTGAACGAAAGAACTACCTTTAATTAATAGTAAAAGAGAAATCTTGTCGAACTGTGAAATTTGATTTCCTTCATGTGTTCCGTCATTGCCAGTATGAAGAGATTCCTCATTTTTTCTCTGAAGCGAAAAGATAATGGTCCTATCGAGTAACTGATAAGTATTTTTCTTCACCTTCTCCGTTAACTAGTTAATAAATTTCTTGTCGCCAATCTCTGCATGACTTTGACACTCTTCTCATTTTTAACTCAGGTATGTCGATTTTCGCGCAGAGTGAAACTTGCCATATCTATGGTGTCATGGTACATTGAGGTGAAGTTTCAGGACTTTTACCCTCAAGTGTTACTAAGCTGCAAAAACAACTTCCAGAAAACCGGGAGTATAGAAAGATGAAACAGGCAGATTTATGGAATTTATCCTATTTACATAGGCCTGTTCTTCGGAATTCCGTTTGGGTGATGTTTATCAAGCCAATTTTACTGACAAATACTAGTGCAGTTGGTACGATCGTCACTGGATGTCCAAGACTAGAGGCATTGCCCAGTACTGAGCTAAGCTAGGTAAATAACAATATACGTCAAATGAGCAAACCTGATTGTCCCACTGATAATATATATATATATATATATATATATATATATATATATATATATATATATATATATATATATATGTGTGTGTGTGTGTGTGTGTGTGTGTGTATAACTTTAAAAATAGTGTAAAAATTCCAATATGCACTGTTCACTGACTGTCGTAAATTGATGGCTTCCCTGGAGTAGTGATGGAGAGGCTAACCAAAATTTTAGTGACGCTAAATGTTAATCAAAGATTAATGTAATGGTTTACAATATGTCATTCAACCCCAAAATGAATAATTACTTTCAAGTTCATTTTAGAAACAGACCTGATTTAGCACAGAATCATATGTCGATATTTTCAACCCTGAAACACTCTGTCTTAGCTATGAACTGAATTACGTAGATATTTTGTCAATGAGAAATGAGAAGTGGTAGAGGGAGAAACGGAATATCCATTAGCAGTAAAACTAATATAGTCTATCACTGTCTCATTGCCGAAGCAGTAATATCTAACCGTAGAAACCAAAATATGTTGAAGGATTGTTTATTGCAAGAGATGTGGGGTTCATTTGTGAAATGAATGTAAAATATTCTGATATCAAAATTAATTTTTCTAGGGTGGAGAAGCAAATATTGCATAGAGAATGACTCCTGTACACTTGGAGTGACCTCAAAGATTAGCTTCTGGGGAGTTGATTTTATATTGATTCACCATATATCATGTCAATTGGCCTCGTAGTTTTAGAGGAAAAGCGGCATGAACACTGAAAAAGCTCTTATATATATATATATATATATATATATATATATATATATATATATAAGGTGCTACCAAAAAGATCTGGTGATTTGAACATCGAGAGCAGATTGTCTGCAGTTTGGTCAAAGACGCTGACCATTATAGACGACCATCGACGAGCACAAGAGGAAACGTCAGAAAAGTTCACCAGGATTTTCTTGCAGATCGTTGAAGAACTATCCATATTGTTTTTGATATCGCAGGATGCCTGTTCAAGAGTGTACGAGAGCTTTCAACGCATTTTGTCGGACGTTTTGGACATGTGACGCCATGCAGCAAAATTTGTGCCAAGACCAGTCACTTTCTGGCAGTTCCTGGCTTCCAGTAACATGGTAATCATTCTCCATCATATATATATATATATATATATATATATATATATATATATATATATATATATATATATATATATATATATATATAGTTCATTTGTTTATATGCAACAGAACGTGTGCTTAGATTCATAGATTGTATAACTTTTATATTAGTTCGTCTGGCATGATTTGGGGATCATGAAGTTTGTCAGCGAAAAGGACGATGTCTGCAAATCTGGGATTATTTAGTCATGAGCCATCCATTCCGGTTTTTTTTATTTTGCCAGTCTATATTTTGGAAGACCATCCCGAGGAAAGTTGAGAAGAGTTTGGTTTAACTGATGTCGCCTTGTCTGAAGGGCCTCATAGTCTTTATGGAGCCTAATAACGGGGTCTACGCCTTGTATGATAGTATTAAGGACCTTGGAGAGGGGCTTCCTAAGGTATATGTGTGTTAATATCTTGTCTTACGGCTCTTCTAACTGATAGCTGTCAAGTTATGGATCTAAATAATGTAGATGTTGTGTGTCCAACCTAAGCAATTCAAAATTCAGAACCCAATACGTTCTTAATACCGATGTATTGATTTTACAAAATCAGATAAATCCAGGAAAATCCAGCAGGTTGGACTTACTTGTTTTTGCCATTGGGAGTTTGAATTTTGGTCCATTAAACTTTATTGTCACTCACGGAGCTGAAACACGGAACCTTACCAAGAGACAGACCTGCAAACTGAGAATCATGCGACGTTCACACGGAAGAATTATGCTTAACATCACATGAAGAACCACAAGATGGCAAAATAAATCTAGGAAAAGACAGGAACCGAGATATCATACAATCTATATAAAAAAAACTCAAATAGCAATGGGTAGGCCATGTTGCCAAAATGACAGATAACTGATGAACATCACGACCCCCAACACGGATCACTAGAGACCACATGCATTAGCGAGTACTAAATGGAGAGACCAGACAAATTCAGAAAGTAATGGCTCCGCGACTCACATGATAGAGATGTTTGGCCAATCCTGGGGAAGGTTTATATCCAACAATGGACGTTAAAAGACTGATGATGATGATGGAACTTTCTGAAGAATGGTTGACACACCATTAAGCATAAATTGTCTCTACTTGCTTAATCAATTGTAACTATATAATCTGCAGTCGTTAGGCCAAGTGTGTATTTTATTCTTGCAAAAACTCGCTTAAATTCTGTCAACTCACTCCCTTTTACAGATGTTATTGTGTAGCTATTTGCAAATAAATAAATAACTACTTAATAATCAACATTTATCAAACCTGAAGTTATCACTCTTGAGAAATCGGTCTGTATACGCAATACATTTGCGTTTCCAACGAAAACTCTTATTAAAAAGTAGGTCGTGTTAGTTGATATATAAATACATTGCCGACAAGACCAACTCGAAAACTGAAGTAGCTTAGATTGTCGGTTTTAGTTCACAGTTTTGTTAACAGTTTTTAATAAACATGTTGATGAATGGAGGAGAGAGATCTACAACTTTTCCATTAGCCATTATGTTATACCCTGGTTACAAATCTTTACTAATCGTTGGGGTATAATACGTCTTTGCTTACCCACTGAATGTAAACGAAAATGTTTCACACTAATATAATTGAGTTTTTCTATCACTTAACTTTTGATGCTCTATCGTCTGGTGAAAACATTTCCAGAAAAGCTTTATCCATAGAGATACTCTAAAAATGAGGTAATCCTTGCTTATATGATGTATAGATAACATCGTATCTATACTGAGTAGAGCTAATGTATTTCACATCCCTATTGGCAAGGATTACTCGTTTCTGAAAAAAAAAAACCAACACTATAATAGTGATTATAAAGAACCAAAACATTTGTCGCATACATTATAAATCTTAAGATATTGGATTGGCAATTGGTAAAACTCCATTTCAATTAGTTCTGTAGTTATTTGGCAAATAGCGTTCATCGCGCTTTTTTCATAATCTGAATAAATTCTCAGAAGACGTGTAATCGAATGGTGAAAACCGCATACTTCTATCGTTAATACTTCCTATGATATGGTGCAGTTCTGAGACCAATACATTTAGTAAGAATGACTTTGCCGACAATTCAATAGCAATAATGAACAACGAGACTTGTTTGTTTCTCTATCTATAACAATGGACTCTCCCAGATAAGAGTAATAGTTTTTTGGATAAAAAACAAACTATCCATCAATTGAAAAGAGAAAGAATGTTCGCCCTCAGCGGAAAAGTTCAGTCACACTTCAATAAAACATCATGTGAAATTGATAAGACGTAAACATTTATTTACGCTACTAAATCTTTTGAAGTTGTGAACTATTAAATCCTTAGGACTCCAAGTCAACAGAGAAAAACAGGTGGATATTTTACCAAATTCAAGAACTAGTTTTCTCTTTTAAACAACTGAGATGTTGACATCTAATGTGAGATGTATTTTCTGATAACGTAACATTCTAAAAACTGTTAAAATTGACTGCACTCTTGAAAAAAAGTTGTCTTCTCAATCGTGTTTTCATTAAAAGGATGGAATAAGAAAAATAAGATCATGTAAGTTGTTGCACAAATTTATTCATCGTGCTACATCTGTATGTAATATATATATATATATATATATATATATATATATATATATATATATATGTATATATATATATATATAAATATATATATATATATATAAATATATATATATATATAAATATATATATATATATATATATATATATATATATATATATATATATATATATATATATATATATATATATTTATATATTGTAATCGAGGCCAGATTTACATATGGGATGGGTGAGTGCACCCCAGAGCGACAAAGTTTATTCGGGGGTCTCAGCCTCCAGCGGAAAAAAAAACAACAAAAATATTTACTCGTAATTTTATTTCTTTCGTAAAAATCAGGGGCTTTACTTAGCTAAAATATAAATTAAAGTTTAAAACTCAATAAAGAAGATTTCTAACAATGCTAAAATTCTGGAAAAATTTTACTTCCACTGAGTTAATAAAGGAGTGAACAGCCTTTTAGTTTTCTATCGTTATTAATGGCCCTGTTGCGTGTTTCATTTTGGACTTGCGCAGCAAAATTGGTCGAATTTGCTTCCTGCTTGGACAGCCTGAAATAAACCAGAGTAGATAATGAAATACGTTCAGCTTAAATAAATAGGGTGAAATTCATGCTTTTAAATGGCATATTCCATGAACATAATTGAATAATCATTTATACGAAAATGAAGATCAAAGTTCAAATAGATAAAAAAAACACACCAGTCTGATATTGAGATCTCATGGGCCGGGCCCCATCTTCTTTAATCCGGCAATAACCATAAGTAAGTAAGAGAATAATTAAGGCTGATTCCATTTTCGTGTATTTTTGCCATTGTTAGGTAGTGACTTAAACCTTTGTCCAACATAGGATGCAATTTATTCAGGGAGTCAAGATATAACACAAAATTGAGCTTAATGCGGGGACTTTCAGGTGTATGTGTGGATGGTTCCAGGAGCAGACCACTTTCCGCAGCATTTCATTTTGAGACGCCTCAGTCACCGAGTATTGAACCTGACCCAACCAATTAAGTGCAATGGAAAGGTGCAGCCTGCTAGCCCCCACCGGTACTAAACAATAAGCCTCTCTTGCTTTAGGGCCCAAAAGCTGAGAATTCAGAGTTGTCAGAACTGGAATCTAAAAACTGCTACAGTGAAACAAATTCAATAAAACCAACCATCTTTTTTTTTGCATATGATCTCTGGAGATTCTCATTATGAGTCCTTATTTCATTTTCATCATAGCCTGCCCATTGCTATTTGAGTTTTCTAATTGATTTCATGATGTCCTTGGCTGTTCTTTTTCTGACTTGGAATTGTATTATGTCCAACGTGAGAAACTATGTGAAAGATGCTGCATTTGTAATAATAGATATCTTCCGGTTCTGAAATTTCATCCTCCGAAAATACTTAACTTCTTTCCGACTGCATATGAGCAAGATCAGTGATTATATCGGTTTTGAAGTATGTCATTTTCCTTTTTTTCTGACGGTTGATTCTGTCCGTTCCAACAGTCATTGTAGAAAGCGTGTTGCAACGGACGATTGCCATAAGTAACGCGCTGAAAGAGCCACGCTGTTCGTCGTGGCTTTGAGCAGATTTGGAACGTGTTTGGCACATATGAGCTTCAATGCTAGATTAATTTGGAATTTAGATAAATCTTTTTTTTTACAGTATTTTTTAGAGAGTTTAAATATTTAAATACTAATACGGAATAATGTGTCCAAATATTGAATATTTATAGTATATTGGAAGATTAATCCAATATCTTCGAAAAAATCGATTTCAATCTGATAACTGTTATAAAGCTATAACATAAAAACCGCTAAAAATATAGAAGTAGAATAGACGGAGGTAATAAAGGCGATGGACGTAAGATAATTAATTTCAAAATTGAAAATGTAGAGCAGTCATCAGTAGTGAAGAGATTCAATCAAATGTAAGGCGCTAAAATATACTCGTAAAAATGCCGAGGTTATTTATGTATGGATCGATGCTAAGGAGCCTAAAGCTATTTTACTTGGTAATTTATTTTCAATTATTCAAGTATACTAATCTTAAGGTTTTTAAAATCTCAAATCAATTCATGCTATTTTAATGTATGATTATCAGTCATAAAGTCTTTGGAGTTTCTATTACGTAATCACATATTTTTACCACCCTTTAATGGTTTTAATAGTTATGTCATTCTATTTCAACTGACCATTTCATTATGAGTCTTTGGTTATAATAGGAATCGGACTGGATAACCATACAATAAATTATACGATTAAACGTTGTAATTTGCATGTTTGTTGGATGGATGTAGGGTGATCAGACAAAATAATGGTATTAATTTTAGAAGTTTTTCTGGCTTGATGAACTTCGCTGAAGCTTGTGTCAACATTTTTGCAAAGCATTTAGCGATGCAGAAAACTGCAGTGAACTAAACCCAAACACTTACTCTGCTACACATATTTTGCTTCAGTTTTCTGCATCGGTAAGTGCTTTTGAAAATTCTGACGCACATTTCAGCAAGATGCATCAAGCCATTACAATTTCTGAGATATAACACACTTTTCTCTAATTTTTCACTTCCACATCAATAACACTTATTTTCACTCGTGGCTTTTATATGCATAGATAATCATTATCATGCATTTCGTCCGTCGTTGGACATCGAATTTCCCCCAAATTCTTCGAGATCCCTCTATTTCAGGCGTTGCAGTACCAATATCTTCTGAACTTGCATAAATCGTCACGCAATCTTATTTTGTGCTAGCCGCAATTTCGTATATGATCTCTAGGGATCCATGTTGTACGTTGCGATATACAGCGGTTGTTTGCTGTTCTTGCAACATAATCTGCCCATTGGCATTCGAGTTTTCTAATAGGTTCTATGACATCTCTGATCCCAGTTTTTCTGGAATATAATGTGCTGGTCTTATCATTATGTGTCAAGTATGATCCTCTCTTTTATACGCGGCTCATTTTTTAGTATGAAGATCAGTCTTTTGGTTAGGTTTAATGTTTTTGCTCTATAGACAACTACCGGCCGGATGCATTCGTTGTAGACCCTCCTTTCCGAAATGAATGGTATATTTTTTTACTCTGGAATATTGAGCTTGTATAATAAGAAATAGTTGCCATTGTATTATGCAATTGAGTATTTATGAACATGGGGTGTCAATTATGAAAACTTGTAAGCGTTACAGAGTTACAAATTCATTAAAATCAATGAATAATCGAAAACAGGTTTGGTCAATCACTCAATAAATACCATCACGTGACCAATTTCTTTTGGCAGCATACAATGTTAGGGATGATCAATTAAACAGTTGGAGAAGAGAGTGAGCAATGAATGAATTACTTCTCACACTCTTTGTTGGGCAGTGACAACTGAAAAAATTTGAATTTTCAAAGCACAGACATGAAATCTACCAGACACAAACTAAGAGGTAAATCTAGCATAAGCTTAGATTGCAAATCCCCCTAATAAAAAAAAAATTACGTGGAGGGGGTTGAATGGAACAAAATAAAACATTTTCCTAGACATATCATCGAGTATATACTGAAATTTTCAGTTTTCTAGCTTTGATGCAGCCTGTACGCACTCTGCATATATATTGCATACATACATATTCAGCCAGCCAGCCAGACCAACTTGAGCACTGAACAAAGCTACGTTGAAAATTCTGATGACAGCTTTGGTTGATAGTTTCTATATGTCTATCAAAGGACGTTAGTAGAAGGTCCACCTGGAAAGTATCAAAACCATTTTGAATACCTCGTGAACCATTTGCTGCGATGCAACTTGATAAGCTATTTGTAGGGATATTCTTACGCATTGATGAACATACAATCTCCTTCAGGGTTACTCAGTCACCAGTTGGACACCATAAGGGAGTTTCCATACGGTATGACCACTGCATCCATTATAACCCAGCCTACCAGTCTTGTGTAGTCTTTTTGCCGTCATAAAGGGGTGGGATCAAACAGTGATCAAGATTAAGTAGAAAGCAACGAGGCAGCTGATGGTAAGGCTGGAGGAGGGACTGTTCAAACTGCTTTGATAACTGGAATGGATTCTATCATTAGTACATGAACGTCACCTAACCAAGAGACAGACCCGAAAATTGAGAACCATGCAACATGCACATGAAAGAATAATGCTGGGCCTCACATGGAGAGACCACAAGACAGCACAGTACATCCGAGAAAATACAAGACTTAGGGACATCATAGAATCCATCAAAAATCTCAAATGGCGGTGGGCTGGCCATGTTGCAAGAATGGCAGACAATCGATGGACATCGCGACTCACAATATGGATCCCCCGAGACCACATACGCAACCGAGGCCGGCAAAGTGTTAGATGGAGAGACGAACTAGACAAGTTCAGGAAATACTGGCTCCGAGACGCCCATGATAGGGAAGTGTGGCAAATCCTGGGGAAGGTCTATGTCCAACGACGGACGCTAAAAGACTGATGATGATGATGATATGAGCGACACTATCCTGAGATATGGAGGCAACCAGTACTAAAAAACCGACTGCTTGCGTTATAGTCAAACTGATTACATCTTTGATCGTCGTGTAAAAATGTAGTGTCTATCATATTGGAAGGAATATAATTGGTTGTATAGCGTCACTATAATGAAGTCAGCCCAGGATTAACCATGGAGCAGAATTGACACAGGCTTATGACATAAAAAGGAAAGGGAAACCTTTTCCTGTGGTTTCTGCATAAAATTAACAGAAGTTGTTAAAAACATGATAGCTTAAATTTGAAAATTAATTTTCCCCTAATATCCAAAGTTAATTCAAGCATTCATATGACCCAATCGTCCATGCAAATACTGTTGTAGAAAACTGATAATTATACGAGCACAATTGGAGAAGATATGATTCAGTGAAGTTGTATATTTTTGTGGGAAAATGTATTTTTCTATTTTGAATCAATATAACCTTCACTTCTCCCGAGATGTTTCATTTTTGAAAAAACTTGTCAGTTAAACAATGGGATTGCCGAGGTGGTGGCTTCATTTTGGGCTGTGTTTATTTCATTAATCAAGTCTCTGCTGTAATAAAAATTAGCAGCAGTCTTTCGACGTTTGTCTGTCAGTCTTGCAGCATGGCCTGCCCATTGCTATTTGGACTCTGTAATGGATTCTATGATATATTTGACTCCTGTTTGTTCTCCATGTAATGTTGGGCATGATTCTCTCCTGTTCCCCTTGCACAGTTCTCAGTTTGTTAGGTTCCATGATTTAGCTTAATCGGCAATTAACGTGAGTTTGAATTGGTTGTAGACTTCTTTTTAAGGGCTATAGGGCTTTCTGGTTCTTGAGAGTTGCGAAGTTAAATGGATCGATTGCAGAATTTAAAAGACTTGCGTGCACACTTAATCAAACCATTTTCCTTCGCTCTCAGGTCCCACCCTTTCCAGGTCCGCAGGCTGCTGCCCCCAGAACCTAATGGTAAATCAACCGCTGAGTTTGCCTTATAGGTCAAATAGATGACATCTTGGCTCGTCGTACAAGAGTGAACATTTTTTAAATGTGTTTTCTAAGTTGAGAGAAAACTGCTTATGCGCTACAACATCTTCTGGATAATAAGTATTATTTTCTGATTGATTATGTGTAAAGAAAGTACAGAGAGTGTCAATAATTCCCTTCAAACTTTGCTTTTGCAACGAGGACAATGATAATTTAAAATCTACTTATCTTCGATTGGACAACAGTTAGATGTACACGTTTCTAATCACATCATGTGAGAAAAACAACGACACATGAATATCTCAATCTTGGTCATGAAAGCAAAGCCATTTTTTGTACTTTTCAGACATAAGCAATCAGAAAATAACGCTCACCGCCGAGGAACAAAATTCGCGTTGCGCAGTGTAATGGGCCGTTATATTGATTATTTAAGAATAAGTTCAGAGAATTTCTCTGCAAGAAATTTTTTTCATCCTCATCAAAGTTTTTACAATTTGTTTTCTGCTTTCTATTTCTGCTGTAATTGGTTTCTAATTCCAGAAATTATATTTGTCGTTTTTGACGTACAGAGAAGTGACGTCTTCAATTCGAAAGGTTTTTCCTAAATCACATCTTGCCTCAAGTGATAGAACTCTCTCACACACATATAAAAGTGATTTTTTCATGGCAGTGAATACACCCTACCATACATAAATACATACACACACGTATATATATATATATATATATATATATATATATATATATATATATATATGTGTGTCTGTGTGTGTGTGTGTGTGTGGTGTATGTGATTGGGATAAGTGACTGTTAGATCCAGGAAGTGTGTATTCCGGGGGGGGGGAACTGTTATATACTTTTTCAGTAGTGATAATTTTGTCAAAATTATCTGTAAGAGTGCTCTATGACTGTTTATAGTAAGAACTGAGTTAAAAGATTCTGTCAGAAGAAATATAGAAAAGAACTTCGGAATGAAATCTCTATACGGTACTTCAATGACTGTCTCCTTTGTTTTCGGCGACCGTTTGGATATATATATATATATATATATATATATATATATATATATATATATATATATATATAATCCAGTACAACGAGGCAGGACCGAAACCTTAGCTTCAGACCTGGAGGCTGGTATCCTCCCTCTACTCCATGGAACTGGACGGTCAGTGAGGTTGAATTTAAACGATATATTTATTTTATCGTATATATTCCTCATCCATCAGATTGCTCCATTCCATGTTGGAAGAGCATTGCATAAGATTGCAATGAACGAGTTACCTCACTTAACCCTGAATAGGGGAGCGTTAATTATTGTGTCATCCACAGACAGCTGTTTTGTTGTATTACTACTCTCCAGTGTGGCTATAGACTATCCTTTATCTCATCCAGTACCACGGGGCAGGATCGAAACCTTAGGGATAATGGATAGTCACTAGACACTCATTGAGGTTGAATTTAAGCGATATATTTATTTTATCGTATATATTACTCATCCACCAGTGGTCCATTCCGTGTTGGAAATATATATCATTAATACTAGGTTGCTTAGGGACATATGCACACGTTTATGGTCGTAGTTCAGTGGAAATATCCCCATAACCATCTTATTCCGCATTGCGAATCGATGTACATATATATATATATATATATATATATATATATATATATATATATATATATATATATATATATATATATATATACATATATATATATATATATATATATATATATATATATATATATATATATATATATATATATATATCCTTGCTCAAAATCCATAATGGTCCCTGCTATCTCAAGGAATAAAACCAAATTTTATGTTCATACAAATACTTATGAGCGATATTTTCTACGCATAAATTATCATTGATGAATCTCCTTGATCAATTCTGTACAAGATTTTGGAAAGATAAAAACGAGAAAAAAAAACAAACGTTAATTCTTGTAGAAAAAAACACAAAACGTGACTAAATGCATACCTCGTTATGTTGATTGCGAAAAAAGTGTTGTACCTAGCAACATAAAGCGGATGTCACTTATGTATCATACATAAACACTCACACTAAATCTACACACAAGATACAAGTGTGTATAGATTTTCTTTTGACACCTTGTAAACGTGACCATAAACGGTATGACGCGTGCACACTCGTGTGTGAGTTTATTAGTTTGGGAGTACATACGTTAGACACACATACACATACACATACACACACTTACACAAACACATACACATATATAGATAAATATAAATGTATAGATATAAACCCTATGGGGATACCAAAATTAGTTATGATCATTTCCTCTCTAGACAAAGGCAACTTTGAAAATAATTTTATAAATCATTTATTTAAGCTTTTTACCCGGGAGATAAGGGCGAATCTTTGTTTCTGTCTTGAAGATTCATGAATAATTCCATAAAGAATCGATTTCTCCTGTTGTTGCCTTTCTGTTCTTAATGTCTTATAGATTGTTTTGTTTCCAATTTTATTTCACAGGGAAAAAACATATTTGGTTTGTAGCTAGTCGAGAATATTAGAGTCATTTTAAAGATACAGTACAGGAATACCTTGGATAGTGCGGTTATGATTAGTGAGGGTTTTGATGGAATATAGTTAAGGTATTGTTGTGCAAGTTAATTAGAGTGAAATCACAATTCAAAAGACTTTGGGAAGAAATGAGATTTCTTTGTTTATTTTGACGTTTCGTCATTCATCCTGATTTTTTCGGAAATAAATATTTGGTACGTGCAGTCCATATCTGGCTTCGGGTAGGATCATTGATAAATGATTGAATACAGTAGATATTAAGTGTCTTAAATGGTAGAGATTCAGATGAAGTATCTTTAAAGTTCAATATGTCTATCAATATTTAAGAATTAGTGTAACTAAAAATAATCTGAAAACACAAACACCTTAAATCATAACAAGACGTTTAAGGTGCAGTTTTGAACCGTACGGAAAATTTTGATATGAATTAATGGCACTAATCAAGGTATACACGTACATTATTCCTTTTCACCTATCTTTTGGTGTGTTTTTTGTATTTTCTTTCAATTTCTGATACACACGATTGAGAGGGTTGGTAAGTCACTCAGTAGAGACAGTCACGTATTTTGACAGTATGCTGTGCCGGGGTGATCAATAAAAAAATCGGAAATGGGGTGATCAATGAATAAGTTACTTTTTTCGTATTTTGCTGGGCGGTTATATTTTAAAAGGTCCCGATTTTCACGAATAAAATGTGAATGCTGCCGGACACCAACAATGGCCCCAAATAAACATAAACTTACACTGTAAATTGAAAGCCCTCACTAACAATTAAATCGGGGAAGGGATTATGGAGAAACGAAGTAAAAGTTTTCAGACATAATTAGCCCATCTCCTCGACTAGTTGCCAGCCAAGGCTGTAGAGTCAGTCTACCCAACTATTTATACTTGGGCGAAGAAACTGATAGTTAGAAAAAAAATTCTGTACTGCTATTTCTACATTGCTTGGGGGATTCATGCCTTCCTCAAGGGCAATTGTTCGAAACGAACATTAGCTATTTTAGTTAGAATATGGACTTGGTTCGTCGATTTCATTTTTCGTGCTGTTAATTGTTAGGACATCTCCATTATCATGCATTCACCAATGAATGTGATATGATTGGACAAGGGTTAAGAAGCTGCAGACAGCCATGATCGCTCATGTCCTCCAAGAACATGATACAAGAAGAAGAGCTGTACACCCAAAATGAAACTTCCATCAAAGGAAACCATGGAAGCAGAATTTGTTCATGAGTCAATCTTCGTCATTGAATGACAATCGAAAGTAATAAAATCGATAAATGATCAACAATCAGAAACACTGTAATAGTTAGGATAGTTTAAGCTGAATGCATTCAAAAAGCAAATAATCAATTTCTATTGGATGATCAATCGTTATCTGAACCAATGGAAAAGTTGTGGGTATTTTCATTTATTTTTAGAAATAGTTATGAGAGAGAAATAGAGAAGGGGAGAGATAGAGGGTGATATTTTCAATAAAAATCGTTAACGGCCATTATTGTTTTTTTTTTCCATTTTCGGCTTATTTAAAATACAAAAATACCGAACTCGTGTATTGTAATATAACATCATAGTAGTTGTTTTCTTAATGACATCACAGCTTTTATGTCATCAAATCTCTACGTCCCTACGTTCCTTCCCTCTTACTCGTGTAGTTAAAATTAACTGGTCGCCAAAAAGAGTTTTATTGAGATGTACAGACACATCTAAGAATGGAGATATTGTTTTGAGCATCTTTTTTTCAATTTCTTTTTTAAAAAATCGCTTAAAAGCCGTCTTTGGCGACCGTCAAGCTTGACCTAAGTTTACTTCCAATCTATAGAATTTTTATTTATTTGTTATTCTGGGGCCATAGGGCCACTAAAGGGGATGTTAAGAAGCGATGCAAAGTTGTTTTCCACCCCAATCTCCACATGCAGTGCTCTAGATCCTGCGTCCTTTAGCCATCCTGTGTTCATATGCTGTAATCTTTCTGGGACGCAATAATATATTCATCCACCATATAAAGATAATTTATTTCATTAATCGATAAATCGTATCGAACTGGAAGTTTCGATAAACAACTCTACCCAAGAAACTTTTGGGTCAGCTTCTTTGGCTCTCCAGCCCCCCCCCCCAACTACTCTTGCCCCCCCCTAAGCCCCGGTGCAATACCCTCTCCGAGTTCCTGTAGAGACATTCAGCCTTTTCTCCGTCTGTATCTCCTCCCACTCCTCCTTCAAGCTATTCTCTCTTATTCAGAAGGCATTTAGCACTTTCCTCATCGGTCTCCTTTTCTCTCCTCTTTCTTGACCCTTTCCTCACATTTGGGAGACATTCTAATCTTCCTTCATCAGATTTTCCTTCCCTCCCTCTTCTCGTTATTTCTCTAAGTCTTTTTGCATTATCCCCATTGTTTGTCTCACTCATGGGCCCCATCAAGGGGAAATATGCCCCCTTACTTTTGAGCCTGAGTCTTAAAAAAAATGAGATCAGAAAATGTGGCCAGGTGGAAAAAAAAGCAACACTGTATAAAAAAAGTGTGATCATAATGAATATTCTATTACAACGTTGCAACCACAGTATTTGCAGAATCGCGAGAAACCGGATCCAATTGGGCCTTTAAATCTAATCTCCATCGTTCGGGGTAACTCCCCTTGCTTTTTGCTAAAACGCCGAGTAAAGATAAATCACAAGCCCACACAGCATAACAATGTATTTTTTTTTCATTCAATATATTTATTTACTAGCACCTTACCCATAGACTGATTATTTTACGTATGGATCAAGTCAGTGTACTCTCTGCCCAGGATCAAATTCTGCAAGGTCTTATAGATATGAAAAATCAAAAATATGTTTACGTTAGAATACGTTGACACATGTCTACCTTTGTTTATGAGTATGTGCGCGTGTGTATTTAGTGATATAGAGTGTTTTAGCTGGTATGTAAGTTTGTAAAATAGAATCTTTCCCAGGGTTGAGAAAGGTCGGATGTAAAGAGATAGAAATATTTGAGTCATTATCATAGCGTCATTTAAATACATTAACACAGATTAAGAAAAGGAAAAACTGTCATACCAACGTCAGATATTTAGTCTCCATCTCGGTGATTAAGTTACCTTCGGACAAAGAACAGACAGAGAAAGGAAGATTGGAAGATGAGAAGTCGCAAACGAGCAGACAATGGGCCGCCCCTAGATTGTGGGTGTTTTAAATGTTTTTTGAAAAACATTTGATTGGTCAGCGAATGAAAAGGTTTTTTTTTAATACTTTTCGAAGTAATATTTTGGTCAGTGAAAAAAATCAGATGATGAGCAGTCAATTTAGTTCGTCTCGGCCGGTATAAACCAAATTTGACTGGCGAAGGAGAGCGAAGAAGAAAGGAAGAGAAAAGGAGGTTGAAGGGTCCATGCAGGTTGTTTCGAGATTTCAAACGTAATAGAAGCATCCGTGATGAATTTGAGATTTGTCACCCAGCTGAGATGTAGTTACTCAGCACGGAATAAGTTTCACGTTTTACAGAGTTGATGCACTTCTGATGCCTGCAAAGAATTGTTTACAAATTCTGTCCGGCGTCTTAGTAACGAAGATAACGAGGTACCCTGTTTTTTTTTTTAAGCTGCCATAAATAAAATTGAATGACTAGCCATGATACAAGGACTTGGATTTTGGTCTTTTACAGACCAATATCTGCTGATGCTGAATGACAAAAGGTACTTCATTCCTCTTTCTCAAACTCGTTTCCCCCTCTTCGGTTATCGATACGGCATTTTCAAGAAAGCGATCTCATTACCTTTGTTCGACGGCTCTGGATTTAATCTTCATGTCACTTGTCTGACAACGATGCAGTAGCTTAGAGATTTACACAGTGTATGCAAATGAAATGTACGCTCTATGCAACACTGGGGTCAGAGTGTAATATCTGTGCACTCATTGGAAGAGTTACATAAACAATATATATATATATATATATATATATATATATATATATATATATATATATATGTATAATTCTGCTATATTAGTTGCACACTACATCTTGGCCTATTGTTCCAAAATATATGGATACACGTTGTGTTTTATGTATTTGATTACTATCTGTTTCTTCTTACATGTACTGCATGGATCACTATCAGTCATATTCTTCTGAGAACGAGAACAATCATATCAATATTTAGAAAATCACATGCACTTCCTCTCTTTCTATCTTTCTCTCAACTTCAATTTTCTCTTCTTAGTCTTTTCTTTCGCTCTCAATGTCCTACTCATTCTTTTTCTTCATTCTTCCATTCTGCTTTTCTCGTACGTATTTTTTTCTGTTTCTGTTTTCACAATATTCAGTCTTCAGTGTTCGTCTTTTCTTTTTTCATGAAGAATTTTTAATCAGTGTCACTTCATTTTATATATCTATTTTATGTGTTTTTTTATTTTTCTCTCTTTCCCTTATCCTTTTTTTCTTTTCCGTTTTTCTTTGTTTTCCTCTCTTTCATTTTTATTCGTTTCCTTCTTTCCCTTTCTCCTGTGTTTCTTCTCTCTCTCTCTCTCTCTCTCTCTCTCTCTCTCTCTCTCTCTCTCTCTCTCTCTCTCTCTCTCTCTCTCTCTCTCTCTCTCTCTCTCTCTCTCCTGTTCTTGGTTGTCTGAACATTTTTCTTATCACATCTTTTTCATTGACTTGGGTACTTTTATTCAGACCACAGAACATTTTTTGGTTATTCTATTGTTCCAAGAACGTCCTGGCCGATCCGTTCTACGGCCCCATTAGATCTCTTCGCATGCATCGACAGGTTTTTTTTATTTTTTTCAAAATAATGCAAAGTAAAAAAAAAAAACGGTTGCAAAAAGTTGTCTAGAACCCCCGGAGAGGCCCGTAGAATGACGAATTGACCAAACTCAGCGTAAAAGACGGGGATTGTGACAAGCGTATCAATAGTATGGGTAGATTTTCCATCTATGGAAGTAATAAACAATTAATATCAGTCATTAGGAAGAGAAATCTGTTTTGCATTTATCAGTCAGCACTGAACATCGAGAATTGATGACGACATTCAATGGCGAACTGGATGACCAGCATCGGTTAAACAAATATTTGCTAATGATATACAAAAGGTAAGTAGTACAGGAATGCGTGGGTGGGAGGAGGTTGGAGGATATGATAGGGTGGATAGCGGACTGGGGTGCATTTATCTGTACAAGGGGACAAGATGCTTGGAGATGATTGTTCAGGAAGAATTCTTACAAATATCAACGGAAATGAATATGGTGGTATGGAATGATAATAAAAATAAAAATAATAATAATAATAATAATAATAATAATAATAATAATAATAATAATAATAATAATAATAATAATAATAATAATATAATAGAAGAAGGAGAATGAAGCGGTGAAGGAGAAGAAAGAGAAGAAGAATGAAAATGTAAAGAAGTAGAATAATGATGGAAAGGTGAAAAAAGAAGAACACGAACGAAAAGGTTAAGAAGAAGAAGAAGAAGAAGAAGAAGAAGAAGAAGAAGAAGAAGAAGAAGAAGAAGAAGAAGAAGAAGAAGAAGAAGATTGAAAATCTGGAGAAGAAGAAAAAGAAGAATGGAAGGGTGAAGAAGGAGAAAAGAATAAAAGAGCAGAGAAAAAGAAAAAAATCAAGAGGTGGAAAACAAGAAGAAGTAAAAGAAGAAGGACAAGAATGTTAGTGAAGTGGGTGAGAAAAATGAAGAGGTTGAAAGAAATATGAAAGAGAGCTACGAAAAGAAGAAACTTGTAAATATGCAACGAACATGGGAGAATAAGAGGAGGGAATAGAGCGGAGGCGGGAGGATAGACATGTCACAGATGGAAGAATACGAAAATGAAAGGAAGAAAAGGAACAATACGCAAGAAAGAAAGACAGAAAAAAGAATTTAAATTGAAAATAGATAAAAGGGAAATCAAGAAAATCAATGGAAAAGGAAGAAAGAAAGAAAAAAGAAAAAAAGGAAGAAAGAAAGAGTATTGGTAAGGACAAAGAAAGAAATAAAGAAAGAAAATAAAAGAAAAAAAAAAGAATTATCTGCGAAAGAAAAGTAAAAGAAAAACATGAATAAGAAGAGAGTATAGAAGAGTGTGGGAGAGAGATTGAACGAGGGGAAAAGGAGGACTGAAAGAAAATGCTTGCAATGAAGAATGTAGGAATTTTGAAAATAAACTATGAAAATGGAAGGATGGGGGAGAAGGTGCGTGTGTGCGCATGAGAGAGAGAGAAAAAGAGAGAGAGAGAGAGAGAATTGGAAGAAAAGCCTAAAAGGACGGGGAAAGAAGTGGGAGAGAAAAAATGAAAGAAAGAAGAGAAACAGGCGAAAAAAAGACAGACAAATGAATGAAAAGGTCGGTGAATAAGTGACAGAGAAAACACCTCATAGAAAGACGAAGGAAAACAACCGTAAAAGAATGAAAGAAGACTCTGAACGAGAGATATTTTTAAAAAAAGAAAACAGAAGAAGACATTGAAGGAGAAAGAGAGAAAAAACGAGAAAAAAACGAACTGGAGGAAGGTAGAAATAGAGAAAGAATGAGGAAGAAAAGAGAACCTTGTAAGAGAAAGAAAATAAAGCAGATAAGAGAGTGACTAAAATAGAATCATACACATGCGTGCGCATGCGCATTGTAAGGAAACAACAATGAGAATATTGGAAGCAATGGTGTGTCGTCACTATAGTTGGCGAATCTGTAAAATGGCGAAAAAAAAGTGGATGTAAATTGCAAGAAACCAAAAGAGTTGGTCCGGAAATGAAAGTTGGATGTTTGGGAATTAGGATAATAAGAAGCCTGAAAATATTATTTTATTTTGTTTTGCGGATGAGGTACAGCAACCCGAGACAACTGAAGAGAGATTATAATTTAGTCAGAGGATCGACTAAACAATATCGGTTCGTAATGGCAAACATGGAGTTTCTAACCGTAGAGATTGAATATAACCTTCGTTTCTTCAGGAATGTTTCATTTTTGAAACTCTCGTTAATCAATAGATGGTTGGGGCACCGTTTTGGGGCTATGCTTTGAGCTTCAAGCAGCTTCAATCCAGCCCTGTTGGAAGAAGCTGCAAGACTTTAGATCCCAATTCTCTAAACTAAAACACAGTTACTTGAGAAGTGTGAGGTGTGGTTCTCTCGTGGAACATTTTCTAGATCTCAGTTTGTTGAACCAATGCTGAACAGTTAGCACTATAGTACTGTTCACTCCAAATACTGTGTTGACATTATCAGCTGCTTGAGCAACAATATATCTTTATTTAAAATCTCACTTGAAAATCAGTCCCACTTGTTGGCTAGACATCGCTGCTGTTAAGGACTCAAAAACCAAAAAAAAGAATATTATGCCTTCATCAAGGCTAGTCCATCCATTTGGCAAACTTAGGTTTCTCCTACGACGTAAAGGTCCTGGATCCGCACTCAAAACTGAAAAATCATCATCATCACCATCATCATCATCATCATCATCAGTCTTTCAACATCCCTTGTTGGACATGGACCTTCCCCAGAATTCGCCACAATTCTCTATCATGGGCGTTGCTAAGCCAGTATTTCCTGAATTTGTCTAGTTCATCTCTCCATCTTTTACTCTGTCGACCTCGGTTTCTCTTGTGATCTCTGGGGATCCATGTTGTGAGTTGTGATGACCATTGGTTGTCATAGTCGCTAAAATGCAAGCGCAACGCAAATTTTGAATGTTTCTTAGGGCCAGGACTAGATTAAAGCTGCAAAGCACAGCTCCAAAACGATATCCTTTCTCTTGGCACAGCCATTGCTAAAATGACAAAATTTTCAAAAAATGAAAAATACCCTGAAGAAATAAAGGTCACATTCGTTCATAACATGTCGAAATACGTCAAAATTTTAAATCTATCTACGAAAATACAGCCATTCAATAAACCGGATCATTATATATGAAACCTGTACTTGCAAAAATACCAGTTCCCTAGAATTATGTGGTTGTTTGATTGATTGGAATGTTTCAATCAACTCTATATATTAGAGATAAAATGAAATTTAAACGTCAAACTTTTCAAATCAGGCAATTTTAAAAAAATTCAATAATTCTATAGAAAAAAATGCAAGAAAGCTGTGGTACTCCCTTCTCTTTTGATACCCCAAAGTATGTGATTATTTTGCTTTTGCCAGTCAGTCTGCCAGCCAGCTAGCCAGCCGGCCAGCCAGCCGGACTTGAGAACTGAAGTAAACTATGATGACAGTTTCGTTGACAGTCGTGGTGAACGGCTTCTAAAAAATTGTGCACAGAGAACTCGAGCTGATTTTTATTTTTCTGCGACAAGCTGCTAGAGAAGGAAGGCAGACTCATTTACTACCAACGTTATCGTTTTTCATATCTATCTTCTAAGAACACCTGCTCGTTGTTTTTTCTGTATTGAGACACACATTATCCCACAATGCAACATCAGCAAAATAAAACTCATTTGAGCTAATGTTTCATTCGTTTGTTCTCCAATTTTGTCTTTACACATTCATGCTATTCTTTCTATACAAATTCCGGACCAACTTGGTTCCCTGAAGAGAACAAAGTTCCAGGGATAATTCCCTTGGAATAATTATCCTTTTCAAAGGCTGCAAGTTGAAAAGATCTCGAGAATCAGTTCTATTTTAAAAAGTGAGTTCAGCTCAAAGAATAAACTTAACATTTACTTGGTTTTGAATAAGAAATTCTTGATTTCTATAATCTATGTTTATCATGGAAATAAAATCACAGATTCCGTCTAGACCAGCCTTGAGTTAACCATTTCTCTGAATAAACACATCTTTAGGTCATCAAAAGAGACAGAGTTCGACAAGTTTCTTTCAATATCCTGCGTTAAACTATTACACGTTGTTTTAATTGTTTAGCATGGGAGTTTAAATTCAAAAATGATTTTTTCTCCTCCAATCATTCAAATGACTCAATTGTCCATACAAATGCTACCGTAGATAACTGGTCATAATGCAAGCGCAAGTTTTGTTAGTAGAGATTTGGTCAAATGAAATTATATCACTACATCGACCTTGGACAACGAATCTGCATGAGATCATCAAGAGAAAAAGATATCAGGCGAAGAATAATTCAAGGATGGCAAGACTTCGGAAGAGCAAGCTCATCCTTCAAGAACAAGAAGATTCTATTAGTCCTGAGAAGAAGTGTATACAACCAATGCATCTTTCTGATAGCCCCATGAGCTGAAACATTGAACCTAACTTTGAGACAGACCTGCTAACGTGCTTATGAAAGAATGATTCTTAACTTCACATGGAGAGGTCACAAGACAGCACAGTATACCAAGGAAAGAACAGGAGTCCGGGACATCGTGAAATCCATTAAAAAACTCAGATGGCAATGGGTTGGTCATGTTAAAGATATGGCTGACAACCTATAGACATTACGAATGACAGTATGAAATCCTAAAGATAATATGCGAAACTGAGTCCGAAAAAATGGATGGAGAGACAAATTCAGAAAGAATTGGCCTTACGACGCCCATGATAGAGGGGTGTGGCAGATCCTTGGGAAGGTCTACGTCTACGACGGACGTTAAAAAACTGATTATGATTATATTTTTGTAGGAAAGTGTCTTTTTTTCCTATAACAATACTATTGTAAAAAAAAATGGTCCCATGACCGGGGCACATTAAACCTTTGTTTCTGATTCGATTTTTTTTTCGAGTGAATCCGCAAAAAATGCTATTGCGTTTGTAAATCTTTCAATTTTACCATGGATTCTTCTTGTATAAAAAAACCTGACATTTTGCGTGTGAACTACCTAAAATCATACTTTGGTGATATTCACTCATAGGAAAGTTTTTGCTGCAGAACCTGTCATTCTTGAAGGTTCTAACAAATATTTTCTCAGGAGAGAAAGAAAAAAACTGCCAACATAGCACTTCTGTTGGCACTTATTTTGCTGTGACAAGCAGCTAAAATGTTCAGCAGACGTATTCACAAAAAACTATTGTTTTTTAATGTCTACCTCCTAACAAAACTTGCTCTTTGTATTTTCTGTGCATGAAAGCACACACTATCCCACAATACGAAATCGGCAAAATAAAGACTCGTTTGAACTCAAGTTTCGCTTTTATTCTTCAGTTTTCTTTATTTACAAATTTCTAACCAACTTGGTCCTACAAAGAGAATAAAATTCAAAAGGGGAATTCTCTTGTAATCATTCTTTCTTTTAAAAAAAAAATAGAGAAGATGTACTAGATCAGCACCATTTAAAAAACGCAGGAACAACTCAAAAAGTGAACTTGATATTTACTTGACTTTGAATCATATATTCTTGATTTTTAAATTGATATTTATTCATTGAAATGAATCATAGGATTTTGTCCGAACTCCCATAAAACATTTGCTAAAAGAGTCGACTACAACGAGACGGCCTTAATATGAGAGTCAGTCCCAGATTAGTCATTAAGCAGAATAAGCATGTCCTTAGGGCATCAGAAGATAGCATCACAGATTCCTTGCGTTGAATTATTATATGTTGTTCAAATTATTCAACATACAAGTTTAAAGCTATAATTTGATTTTTCACTTATATATCGATTTGAATTATTCAATGGTCCACACAAATTCTATTGTTGAAAACTGGTAATTATGCAAGCACAAGTTTCGTTAGTAAAGATTTGGTTTATTGAAGTAGTATATTTTTGTGAGAAAACGTATTATTCTAACGTATCTTGATGTATTTTAAATGATTATAAACTACTTTTGGGGGGAATGTTTTATTTTTTAAAGTTCTTTCAGTAAAGCAATGGAAGCACCGAAGTGGGGGGGCAATTTGGGGGTTGGGTTCCGGGGTTCAAGCGACTGGACTGAACTCTCTCAAAAAACTCGATAAAAGAGTCGTTCACAACAGGTTGGCCAAATACAAGACCCCAACTTGGGCAAGGACGGAATATAGACAGTCCACCCCCAAGGAACAACTTGGGTCGTCGTCTCCACATTCCAGCTATGTTTGCGATGAAGACATGAACCTGAAGAAGGTGTCCAGGGAACAACGACCGAAACATTATGTTCCAAATAAAATCAACCAAAATGCAGGCATTAGTCTGGGAATACGTATATATGAAATAGGCCTCAGGGAACGACTGTCAAAACGTTGTCTTCTATAAAACAAACAAAATGAAGACAATAGTCCGAAAAGACACACTTGAAAAATGCCATCGGAGATAACGGTCGAAACGTTGTCTTCCAAAAACAACCAAGATGTGGACAATAGTCTGGAAAGACGTACGCTTGAATAAGGTCGGACGAAACAACGACCGAAACGTTGTGTTCCAAAAACAACTAAGTTGGGGACAATGGTTCGAAAAGATCTATGTGAAAAATCTTAAATATTTTAAATGTACTCGCTTTACACGAGTCAAAAACATCTGACCTCTATTGACAAGCAATTAAATTGGCTCTGTGCCGCTGATAATTCAGTGACTCAACTTATAAGAATTAGTAACCGTCAAACAAAACTGTCGCCCAAACTGTCAATATAGGTTTCTTCAGTTTTTACGTCAATCCAGCTGGTTGGCTGGCTGACTTGCTTGCAAGCAATGCACTTATGTATGACACTTGCAGCCCAAGCCAATGGAGCTGGAGGGTTTCGAGGGAATCTGAACATTCACTCATTATTTCTAGAAAGAAAAACGTCCTCTCCCAAATAGGTTTCAAGTGGGAAGGGGGTCATAACTAATGTATGGTCTTTAGAGATCGATCACTTGAGGCCCCTTGTTTTTTTTGTTGTTTAAAATTCGGACTTTTTAGTGATAATTGCTCAACCCTAACTACGCATGCTGCCAAAGCACGTTTGAAACTTGACGGTCTCTATTGGGTGATTAACTGGATCTTTTCTTATCTTAAAACCCGACAAAAGTTGACAGACATCAAAGAAAGTGCATGTGAGTATAAATAAATACATGAATAAATAACAATATATATATATATATATATATATATATATATATATATATATATATATATATATATATATATATATATATATAAAGTAAATTAGTAATTTGAAGTTGTCCACAGTAATAACATTTCAAATTTCAGATGGAATCGGTTACATGTTCTTTCAAAAATCTTATTGCATAGTTGTGGTTTCCGAATGTCTCCCTGCGTGTGTTTTTTTTCTTTAAACCAATTTCCCTCAATGTTTTTCTTTGTTTTAGTTTCATTTTTTTCTCTTTTTCTCTTTGCTTTCGGAGTTTTCTTTCTTTAATTTCTTCCTATGATTTCTTTCTTTCTTTCTTGCCTCTTTTATCTTTCTTCTTCATCTCTTCTATTGTTCCTAAATATTTATCCTTCCTTCTTTCTTCCTTTTCTTTATGCTCTTTTCGTCTTCCACCAACAATCTCTTTATTCACCCTCTCTTTTTCTTGAATCTTACTTTTTCTCTCCTCTTTCTTATCCTTTATTCAGGTGTTGCCTTATCTTTCCTCTTTTTATCACATTTTCCTTCTTTCTTTTCATTGCTTTCTTCATTCTCCGTATAGTTTTCTTTCTTTCTTCCTTTACTCAGATGTTGTCGTCTTCACCTTTTCCTCTTTCTTTCATTTTTTCACTTTATTCCTTCTATTGCTTCCTCTCTTTTCCCTTTTTTTTTCTTATTCTTCATTCTGATGGATTCTCTTTCTCTTCAATTTTCATTCATGCTTTTTCTTTCTTCCCTTCTTTCCAGCATGGAGAGATTCTGATCAAGAATTAATCAAATTCAGTTGCTGTAAATTGAATCTGACTCCAACAAACATTTCTTTGATGTAATTGATTTTTCTTATCTGCCAGGAAGAGCCAGAAAAAACATGGCCGACAACAAACAATTGCTTCGTTCAAGGTTTCCATATCTATAAACATAAGTTCACAAAATTCATCTTTTTTGTCCTAATTTCTTGTGATATTTCACATTTCTTTTCGAAAATCAGATTTCTTCTGTCGAGTAATCATCATCGACAGCAGCAAGAGCATCTTAGCTGCTTTCTTCATCATCATCACAACTTCAACTATCATCATAAACGTCATTGTCATTATCACCACCATCATCATCATCATCATCATCATCATCATCATCATCATCACCTTCATCATCATTATCATCATTATCGTCATTATCATCATCGTTATCATCATCATCATCGTCATCATCATTAACATTATCACTGCCATTATCATTGTCATCATCGTTGTTATCATCATTAAGATCATCATCATCATTGTTATCATCATTGTTATCATCATAACGTCATTACCATTTTACTATCAGCATAATCATCATCATCATCATCATCATCACAAGTTGGATACTCACCCCAATGAACTGGTTAAACTGCTACAAAAATAAAAGAATTAGATAACATCATATTTGAGATTTTTAGAGTTTTATTTGCGATATCAATTTGTTCTTAAAATTATTATTCATTTTTTTTTACCATTAACAATTTTCTTTTGCAATTAGGAATTTTAGAAATAAGCAACCTTCATATATTTGATAGATAGATAGATAGATAGATAGATTGATCGATAGATAGACAGAGAGACAGAGAGACAGAGAGAGATAGTGAGAAAAGTTCAAGACATTATTCTTTCTCCCCTAACCGATAGAATCAACGCAGCATTTCCCCTCAATGATCAACACTGAATTTCAATCAGCGGCCAATGCCTTCGACTGAGAAAGAGGCCACAAAAGGCCTGACCATTTCAAGATGATTTTACATTGTAAATCATCAACTTACCACCCCCAAAATACTGGATGGTGCGCGGGGTAATTTTCAAAAATTTACTTGCTAAAAACCTGCTTCAGGGTCCCTGTAGCACATACCAAACTATTTCATGTTTTGTAACTTTTGAGGTCAGCTGTGACATATAAATGGAAAGGCAGGTGGACCCCTGGTGAATTATGATAAGACATCATCATCTTCAACATCATCACAATCTACATCTTTAATTGTTCTGGTCCATAGTTTCAACCTTAGCCTCTGTCATGACAGACAAATGGTATGTGCCAGGGGAGGTAATTAGGAATAAAAATTCAAAACACTCTCACTCACACACCACTACCGTCTTTAGCGTCTCACTGCACCAGTCGATAACAAGGAGGTCAAGGTCACTCACAGGGATAGTTGGATTCATGCCTTTTAGTGGTGATCAGTTTTTGTTTTGGCTTAATCACCATCGTCATCATTATTACGCTATTGTCTGTCGATGGACATAGACCCTCAACAGGGTCCACCAGATATTTCTATCATGGGCGCTTGTGGAGCCGATATTTTCTGAACTTGTCTAATTTGTCTCGCTGCCTTATATTCTGCCAGCTTCGGTTTTGCATGTGATCTCTGGGGATCCACGTCATGAGTCGTGATGTCCAGCAGTTGTCTGACATTCTCGCTGCATGACCAGCCCATTGCCTGTTGAGTTTTCAATTGAATTCTCTGAAGTCTTGGACTCTTGTTTTTCCTTATATATTGCGCTGTCAATTTGATGTTGATCCCAATTGCATCATTTGCAATCCATACTCATTGATTCTTCAAACTAATTATAACTGGCTTTCTCTGGAAATCAAGTGGCTGCAAATCTCCTTCAATACTGCAGCATTCCCTTCAGTATTACAGTCGGTTTTACTAATATATATGTAGGCAAACCGCAGTCAGAGGCGACTCGACGGCTCCTCTATTGATTTGCTACTATCCATTTGAATAAAGAGAGGGCACGTATTCAACCCCAGTTCTTTCCACCTTAATCCCACTGCTTAAGGGGTACTCAGTCAGCTTTTGAGTGCACTGGGAAATTTACCCTACTGAAGTGTTTTCAATACTCTTCGCTCATACCAGGAATATAATCCAGGACCTTCCGCATCTGAGGCAGACGTGCTAACCATTGCACCATCTGAGCGGATATTTCACAAATACAATTTTTTTAATGGTTTTAGCACCCTCATCTTGCATGAACAGAAATGTGATAGGATACATAATTTTGCTACCTGTATGATATATTCATGTATAAAGTGTTCGCAGTGCATTCTGGGTAAGTCTGACTAGTAACAACACAAAAAGTATGAACTATTCATGGAATATTGCAAGCAAACTAGTAATAATATGATTATCAGATATATTCATATTTCGAATCTTGATTAGTCCATTGTTACTGATTTTTGTCCCCACAAACTCTTTATTTATTCATTTGCATAATGCTGATCTGTGACTTGGTCAGTAGAACATTGCGACCCAGGCATGAGACGTGACTGTACTTTGAAGAACCCTGATTTCAGCAGTGTAGAACACAGGCTAGAGTTAGAGAGCGTCACGTTATCAATGTCTTTGGACAGCATGCCTTGTTGGGGATGATCAATGTCTCTTTGCAGCATGCCTTGTTGGGGCGATCAATCTGAAAATTTGGAAAAGGTGTGATCGATAAATGAGTTACTTCCCTCGCCTTTTGTTGGGCAGTGATCACTAAAAAAATTCAGACTTTTCTAAAAACAAGCACAAACGCTACCGGACAAAAATTAAGCTATCAGTTGAGCATAAACTCACATTGCAAATGAAAACTCCTACTTAAAACCTATTTGGGAGAATTTGAAAGAAAAAAATGGACGTAAGAAGTAATTGTTGAAATTTTCTGCTCTTCATCTCTATTGATGTGGCTAGTACGTATGATACATACATATATGGTCAGCCAGCCAGACTAACTTAAAAACTGGTGAAACCTATGTTGGCAGTTTTGGTTACAGTTTTGATTGTCAGTTTCCAATCATTTTTTGCCTTAATTTCATTTAACTTAATGTACGAATTAAACAGAAAAAGACCTTCAGCTCTCCGCTGAATTCATGTTGGTAGCATTCTTTTGACTCATACCAACACATATAAAAATTAGCATCGTGCTGATGTCTTCTATCATGCCAAGGAACGCAATGGACGTGGTACAATAGAACATAATCCATGAAACTATCAAAGTAAAATAGAATCTCATTCATCATTAATGATGTCATAAAAATCCTGAATTCGGAAAATTTTTTCTTAAAAACTGAAAGGTAATAAAAAAAAGTATAATAAAAATCCTTGTGTGGTCAAGAGAAGACGATTCTCCAAGTTCACTTCAATTCAAACGTCTATTATCCACATAGATATAAAATGTGTAACCTTATAATAAACGATGTTCAGATGTCTTCAGTCATATCAACGAAAAGAAAAGATGGAGTAAGTTAGAATTTCATCCGCATAACTGGCGTAGTATGATTTCAATCATGTAACTGATGCTGTTGAATAGAATTTCATTCATGTTCTAATGATTTAATACGTATCCTAAATTCAAATGAAATCAAGAAAAATGTAAGTAAAATGAAATGAAAATAAAATAATTCGTCCGTGGTCAACAGAACGATATCCTTCAAGATCACTGTAATGCAAATCTCTATCTATTACGTACACAAAATACAATTGGATCTGCATATGCTGTCATTGATGAAGACACGAGTAAACTAGTATAGAATAAAGGCCAGAAGAGAGAACCATGATTTGGGGGAAGAGGGTAGGGTTCTCTTAATTCTGTCACGATTATCAAAATGTCTCCTGTCATGCGGAAACATATCCTCTCTGACTGCAGTTCCATCAACATTATCTACATGCTTTGTGTTTGTCTTCGCTTGCCTCCCTTGCACTTAGAGACGATTATTTAATCGCTTGTGAAAGCAGAGGCTTCAGAGAGATTCTAATTATGGAAATCTTGTAAATTTCTACGTGTTGGCTCCATTCAGGAATTGAAATAATGGTTAAGATCAATGCATTACTTCTCCTGACAAGTTTTCCCGTTGCATTCACTACAAGGTTTACCTGTTATTTTCAGTTCAACACATTTTACATTAATTTGTTCACTAAAAATAAAAGGGTGGAAATAGATATGTATGAATATATACATGCATATTTATTTCCACACTTTTATTATACCTCTTATTACACCTATATATATTTGCGTGTGTGTCTGTATGTCCGTGTGTTTTGTGTATATATATGTATATATATATATATATATATATATATATATATATATATATATATATATATATATATATATATATATATATGTGTGTGTGTGTGTGTGTGTGTGTGCATGGAGAGAGAGAGAATACAAATACAAGGATGCACAATTGTAGTGGATATTAATTCAGAGAGGTCTCATTATATAAACAGAGACAATACTGAACATCAAGTGTTTAATCACAGAGAAACTTTAGAACAGGGCTGTTGAGGTATTATCCGTAATGAAATTTTAAAAAGATGGTTATTTATTTATACTTATTTTTACACACTCACACACACACTCACTCACACACACACTCACTCACACACACACACACAAACACACACACATACATACATACACAAATATATATATATATATATATATATATATATATATATATGTATATATATATATATATATATACGAATATGTGGACAGGAAGTCGTAGGTATACATATTGATCAAGTTCAGCATGTTACTATGAACATGTAAATATCTATGTATAAATACATATATTTTCTACTTTCATACACGCACACACTCATATATATATATATATATATATATATATATATATATATATATATATATATATATATATATCTATATATATATATATATATATATATATATATATATATATATATATTGGAATATTTGGAATATACTCTCATAATGATAAAAAAGCTAATTGTACATGCTTAGCAGTACCTGCACAGATATTCCTGCACACGAGATAGTGTGATGGATTAATCATTCGGCCAAGTAAGCTTAAGAAAGAGAGTGTGATCTGAGAACTAAAAGTGGTATGATTGGGGGTGCACGTGAGTATTTTTGGTTCACATTTCAGTACTTTTACAAAAAATAAAATGAAATAAAAATAAAAATAAAAAATTATACGAATATCCCTAAAATACAAAATATTCTTTTGGAGAGTTTATTGGACAATTGAACTCTGTCTTGTCGTTTGTGTTGTCAACACAGCATTTTTAGTTGATCGATTCTACGGCCTTCTTTAGGTATACTCTCCGAATGTGGTTGTGGTTGATAGACATTTCCTAATGGTAGCCACACTACAACTTCAGAGCAGTTCCCAACAGGGTCCATTCGTCAGCAGCGCAAACAATCAGAAGGATTTCAATTATTCGAAAGAAAAAACTTTTTGAATATTAATGACCCTTCTTAAAACTGTAGACCGTATAAATTCTATTTTATTTTCTAAAATTTGGTTCCAAACCTATAAGCATTTAGAAGTAATTCTTTTCGAACTTTGAACTGCAGTGTGTGATACATCATAAAGTATATAATAATATAAGTTATCCAACATGCCTTGATATCACTTTATTCTATTCAATAAAGGTCAGAGCAGGTGAATCAAGTTCGGGGGGAGGGCTTTCTAATGTTCGGCCCTAAGGTTGCCCGGTTGCTACATGATCTATCACTGATGAGATGCACATATATGTACATGCGCAGGTGTGTGATCCAGGGGACTCGGAGAAAACTAGCCCCTCCCAAGTTCGCGCAGAACAGTGTGAAATATCGTGTAGATAAGTGTAACTTGGGTAAAAAAAAAACGTATAAATTTTCAGGTAAATCAAGCCGTCAGCCTCTTCAACCAAACAGTTTCCATATTCCTATGCCTGTGTGTAGATTTGCAGCTATAGAATCATATGCAGCAGTCAATAATGCCAGAAAGAAATTTGCTGTCAAGAAAGTTGATATTTCCCCGGTATTTATTTCAATTGCTTTGTTTCTATGTGATTGAAATTTGTAAGACCAACAATAATTTGTCAAAATAGAAATAAACAAGCTTACGTTTGCAATCAACAAATATCGGCGACATTCAAATAATTTGCAACTACGTCAAACTTTAAAAATATCAAAAACATTATATTGTCTATAACTTTGAAAAGCGTTATTAATATACCAATGTTTGTCGGAAACGATTTGATCTCTTTTTTCTTTTTGTCTTCGATGAAGTCATGACATTTTCGCCAATTCTTATCTACGACCATCTTCAGTTGTTATTTGTGATACCTGTAAAGAAGAAGAATCTCTCCTCTCGGTCTCATCCGGTGATTCAAAGCAAAAACATAAAGATAAAATAAAATAAAAACAAAAATAAAAGCCAAAAAGAAAATGAATAAATAAATAAACGGTGTCCAACAGAAGATTCGAACGTGTACTACAAATCTTGCAGAAATAAAATATTTGCAGGCGTTACATTTACCATCTAAATTCTCTGGTTGATACCATTTCTCTGAAGAAGAAACCTATTGGAGAGGTTCTCTTTCTTCGCGAATATTACAATTTATAAGTGAAGACGGTTGTAGAAACGAATAGGTACAAGTTGGTACAGAAACGTTATGTTTGTCAGCATTTCAGTCTTTTATGGTAAGCCAGAATGATCTCAGATAATAAATAAGTATAACTCTATCATTGCTAGAGGTGTAGTGGCGGGGAAACATGTTTCGAAGGTGGAATGGTGTTCGTTTTTAATAAAAAAACTACAAAAATTCTCTATTCAAACAATATCGTTGTGAGAAAAATAGTCAGTATATATCCAAATACTTATTCCATGGAGACTCAAAGCATCTGGTTTAATTGGTTAAATTTGAAAAAGTTTCTTGAAGTCAGGGAGCTTAAAGCTGAAAAGCCTTTTAGTGGCACACGACTTTCATGGTGCTTGATGTCCCCATCCCAAGGGGCAGGCAGCCTTGCGTTACCTCACTTCCTTTGGTATTCGTTAAGGAAAGGTGTCTCAGTCTCAGGCCTCTTGAAAACGGAAAAAGTATTTTCGCAAGTAATTTTTGTGCATTCAATCCATAAGAATCTGTGAGTGAAAATCAAAAGGTGACATTGAAAGTTTTTTTGGGGTATGGGGGTCAGTTCACATTGAAAAAAAAAGGGAAAGTGGGTACATAGTTCCTGACATTTCTAAGGAAGTTTGGGTAAAATTACGGCTCGCATGGGTTATCTCATTCTACAATTCTATGGGAGAATTGACCAAATTTTGGGTCGGATCCAGGAATCAACTCTGAAGGAGAGAAACTAATTTTCTTTTTCTTCTTTACATAGTTATTCACTCATGTTTTTTTTAATTTGTCAACTCAATATCTCCAAGTGTTCTCAAAGGATTTCAATGGTATTTTGTGTAAGGGTTGGCTATGTACTAAGAAATAATTGCATTGGGTCAAGGAATTATTTCTGATTGAAAGGTGAAATCAAGGATCAGACTTGATCTTTTGCGTACCTTAAGAGTCTTATTAGCTCAGTTGGTAAGAGCAGTGTCATACATAGGCAGCTTCCTTAATAAGTAATAAAGACGTGAGTTTGTGTGTTGCCAAGAACATATTCTTTATTTTCGGTCTTGGCGGTTTAACCACTGCTGTTGACTGACAGTCTGGATAAGTCGCAATAAAAGAAATGAATTAAAGAATTGATAAAGAAGAAAATACTACTCCAAAACCGATAAGGGTGACAAAGATTAATCTAATAAGAAACAGTTCTGTTTTGTCTCTCAAAAGTAACCGTCACTTGACCAATGCCACTTGGATGCATACCATGTTGAGAGTGATCAATTAAAAATTGGAAAAAATGGTGGTCAATGAATAATTATTCAAATCGGTTTTCGTTCAGCCATGATCACAAAAAAGTTTGAATTTTGAAGAAACAAGAATGAATTTGTTTGATAAACTATTTAGTATAAAATTACATTGAAAATTGAACCTTCCACTGAAAACATATTCAATTGGGGATTTTCAGAAAATTTTTTTTTTCTACTAGAAATGATAAGTAGTAGATGTTTAAATTTTCAGCCCTCTAGCTCCATCGGAGTTGCCTGTACGCACGATACATACAGACTAGCTTATAAACTGAATAAACCTATATTGATAGATTTGGCAATATTTCCGGCTGACAGTTCCGAATAAATCAATTTGAGATTTGCAAGTGTCGGAAAAAGGACACAGAACTTTCCAGTCAACATTTGCTTTTCAAGGCGATTTCTATGGGAACTTCCAACAACTTTTGCAAATCATTTTACCTTGTCAGCAAGTGCAACTTTTGATATGATTATACGTGCAAGTAAATGCTGAGGAAAAAGATGGCCCAATAACGCTGCCTTCACAATTTGTACTTTTGCCACTGTTGAAATTTCTTTCTTCTTTTTTTTCTGCTCTGTTCTAACTTCCGTAAAAAGTTCTCTTAGTCGGCCTAAACTAGCCCCTTAGGGTATTACTTTGATCATAGTCCAAGGTTCCTTTTGGGTTTTGCTTTGAAAGCATTCAGTGGCACCAATCCATTTTTTTATTCGTTCGTTCGTCTTCCAACTGTACTTCAGAAATATCCAAGTTAAAGAATTCTAAAATGACTATACTTCATGAATACACGCAGATAAGGAGGAAAGCATAGGGCTCTGAATATCTCAATACCAGAATACAATTTCAGTGTCCGTCTTCTGTTACCATTATTCTGAAATAGTTAACAATAATTGCAGATGAACAACAAATGGAAGAGAAGAAGCGTTGAAATCGAGTTCTAAGAACGGTTAGGCCTTTGATGAAATGGCGCTTTGGCAGACATATAAAGCCAGGAAAGTTCCTCTTCTGTTTGGTTATTGCTGCTTTCTTTCAGCTTCATTTACGGTAAGTCTGCCGGTAAATGCTTCCTTGCGGCTACTGCAAGCAGATTCCAGATCTAACTAGGAAAATGATTGGATTTCTCAAGTTGACTGAATCTGAGATTTATCTCCCTTTATTTTTCAGTTACCCCCTTTTTTTCTTTATCCCTTTTGTATTGTTTTGTTTTCACGTTTTTACCCACTTATATCTTTATTTTCTACCCTTCTCTTTATTCTCCAGTTATTCAGCATTTCTTTAGGTATTCATTCAATCTGATTTTCTTCCTTCGATTTTTCGTCTTTCTTCTTTTCTCTTCTTTCATCATTTATTTTCTTTCTTTCTTTCCCTTTTTTTCTACCTTTTTCCTTTATTTTTTCACCTTGTTCTTATTTCGAGTTTCTCTAACTTTCCTTTATTTTCTTTTTTCCCAACTTTGTTTCTTCCTCTCTTTCTTCCGTTCTTTCTATGTTTATTCCTTTCGTTGATTTCGTTTATTCCTCTTCCTTCTCTTTTCTTTCTTTGTTTCGGTTTTCTTTATTATTCCTCTACCTTATTCTTATCTTGGATTTCTTTCAATTTCTTTTTCTTCATCAGTCTTTACACCTTCATCATCCTATGATTACTTTCAACTTCTATCACTTTCCTTCTGTTCGTTTCTTCCTTCTTCCCTCTTTCCTGTCTCTCTTTTTGTCGTATTCTTCTGTATTTCATTCACTATTCTTTCCTGAATGTTTATTCTTTCTTTTAGGCACTTTCAACTAAAACTGCCATCAAAATTATCAAAAAGGGTTTCTCAAGTTTCACGGTTGGTCCTGCTGGCTGGCTATGCATGTATGTATGTACCTATGTATCACGTATGCAAGTTGCATCAATGGAGCTAGAGGGCTGAAAACTTACACATCTACCCCTTATTACGTCTAAAAAACGTTTTCTTTGTTTTTCTAAAAAATTCTCCTTAAATAGATTTTTTAGGGAGGTTCAGTTTGCAATGTAAGTTTATGCTAAATTAATCCATCAATTTGTATTTGGCAGAAGTCATGCTTGATCTTTGGAAAGTCAGAGTTCTTTAGAGAAGTAACTTATCCGTTGATCATCAATTTTTCCATTTTTTGTACTGATCACCCTTTTTTCCGATTTTTTAATTGATTATCCCAAACATAGCACGCTGCCAAAATACGTTGATCGCATAGTAGTTACTATTGAGTGATTAACCAAACTTATCCTTATTTATTGTATTCTCCCAAGCACTGTGTCTCTTCTTCTAGTTTCTCGACCTTCCAGATGTAACATGGGTCTTTAAGTCATTAGTATTTTGCGAGTTTGTAAATATTTGCAAAAAGCTAAGACCACCTGCAGTAAGTAATCATGCTTTCGATCTCAATAAATACAGGAATTGTCCTGCGTCCCTACAATGATTTATTCTGACACTGAAATGAAGCCCCCAACCCCACCCAATAAAAACACTTCCATCGAATTTTGAACAAAAAGAACAAATTCCTACAATCTTATTTCTTGCTTCTGCCAATGAAGTTGGAAATAATATATGTGTTCAATATGTCTGTAAGTCTATCCACACAATATATTCAAAACGTTGTCAAAGAAAACAAATGTTTTGAACAACCGTAGCCATCGAAGATGGTGAAGGGTTCTATCCTTTTTTTGTACGTGCCTGTGTTTTTGCATGTGTGTTCCAGCGCTCCTGGATGAAGCGTTTTATCTATCGATACGAAAATCAGCATCAATACTCCGCTAGACCCCTTCTAGAATTCTTTTATTTTTGTTTTAGGAGAAAGAGCTTTTTGGGTCTTTATTTTGACAGGGTTTATTAATAACATCTAGATTCTCCATTGTTCTATTTCAGATATTTTCCAGTTGAAAAATCTAGATTCTCCAAAAACTAGATGTTTCTAGATGCATTTTCAGTCTATTTTAGATGTTTTCCTACAGAAAATGGCAGTGATGTCATAAATAGAATCTATTCTTACCATTTGATGGAATTTTTTCAACGTGACTTCAAATGTTTAATTATTGACTATGATGCTGAGTTTTCCAAAAGTTCTCAATAAATTTCAATGATATTTTGCAGAGGGGCGAGCTATCAGATGAAGAAGAACTGATTGAACTTCAAGGCTGGTACTGGAATTGCTCTTTACTGAGAGATTCTTTTCGTATAAGACAATTGTCTGAAGTATTGAAAATCAAAACCTACAGAGTTACTTCTGTGGCATAAAATGATTTTCCTTCGGTTTTTGGTTGATATTTGGCAGTGGCACAGTATATGTGGATGTTTTTTAGTTCTACATGGAAAGATTTCTGTATTTTACGATGTACACGAAGACAGACGATTTTTATGAATCTATTAGTGATTGCATGAGTTGTAATCTATGTATGCATATTTCTGAATGTTGTTTCTGCATATTAGTAAGTATCAAGCTTTGGATGTCTACACTGACCACAAAAGAAGTCTGTACATAAAAACTCAGAATAAAACCAAAGAAGCAAAAGTGTGTTAGGGTTGAACAATTCCTTACAAGGCAGACGAGAGTCATCGTACATCTGGCAGCCATCCACCCCTTTAGGATTTGTGTTGAGGCAAAATTCGCAGTTTTTCATCAAGAACTGTACATCTGAGAAGTCATGATGTTGACAATTCGGTCTGCAAGTTGGGTTTTTTTTTGCCATTTTTAGCTGGTGTTATAAGCTTACAACAAATCCCAAACCTTGGCCCAGCTTAATGTTTTTTGGGTTTTTTTCTGTGATTCTTGTGACACAAGTATTCAGATTGCCAGCAAAGCAGTTTTTAAGAAAAAATTATCGTCAATATCAAAGGAAATAGATTTTGATTAAAATCTCCTGGGACCATTTAGTGGATTTCAAAATTTTTTTCTTGCAACTGCAATGGCATAACTTCCAATAGTAATCTTCCTATATCCTACCATGAGGCTGAGGAGATCACCAACCTTTATTTTTCCACATTAGTGTTGTTTCATAAACCTAATTTATTACGATACACAATCATACCTCTCTTGATGAGGACAATCTATTCCACAAAATGTCATGATAAATGAAAATTCGTTGAAGGAATAATCAAATTTGTTTCAAATCAAATATGACTCTCCTAAAACCTTAACAATAATCTTGCAAATCATTTAGAATGTAGTAACTACTTTTTTAGATAATCATAAATAACGATAAACAAGTGTATAATGTAATGAATAAATAACTATATAAATAATCTTATAATAATTTACCAAATGACAGTCTGTCTGAGAATAAGCACCTAGATACTATACGTAATTGTAGATAGTTTGAAGCCTTAACAACTGATGCATCCTAATAATAGTCACCTATGGAGCTGAAACATGGAACCTGACCAAAAGATTGACCCTCGACTTCACATGGAGAGATCACAAGACAGAACGGTATATTAGTGGAAAAACACCAGTCCAAGATATCATAGAAACAGTTAAAAAAACTCATAATGTGGATCCCTAGAGATCATATACAAAGCTGTGTGTTGTGAAATATGAGACAGTGTGATGAACAACGCAAATTCAGAAACACCAATGATAGAGAGGTTTGTCGGATCTTGGAGAAGGCTGATAATGATGACGATGATGATGATGAATAAATAATCATATAGATAATCTTGTCATATCCTAGTTACTTTGTAAAACTGCAGATAATCATGAATGAGATCTAGATAATTCCTGATGATCCAACAAAATTCCATTGTCTTTTTTTCTCGCCAGCAGAAAATATTTTGCCAAGAGATTTTTCACGACAGGAGGTACCACAGAATCACTTTTTGATTTATTTGAAACACTTGAGCCAATTTTGCCGCCTTTACTTGAGCTTGAACTTGGTATCTCATGCCAACCAATGCACTGATTTTCCACTGATGTCTCCCTGCAGAGGGCCGCAAAATAATCGCTTTGCGATAGGTTCGTTCTCTGTAAGACCAGTTCGATTAACAAAGTGCTAAGATATTTAACCAAATGATTGAAATCGCGATAACAAATATCACAGATGAGGTGATCAGAACCAACGCTTTATGTACTGGCAAATGTCCTGAAGGGCAGTGTGTTCCCATGGGTTTTGATGAAAGATCTTGTTCAAAGTCTTTCGAAGAATGTAGGATGCAACTCACAACACCTAATGAGAGCTTACAATGGAAAACACGATACCAAAAACAATAAAGACGTGGAATAATTATTCCGCCAGGAATTCTTGTCTTTGATGTTTGTATTACATGTTGACTATTGCTGAAAAGATGGGCTCCCTAATCTGGAAAAAAAAAAAGAAAAAAGATCATTACGTCTGGATGATTGCTCTCCTCACAAAGGCACATGATTCTCCCTTTTAAATATTTTGGGGTTCATTTGGATCCCTTTGTAGTTCTTTTGGTGTAAATATGGTTGGTTTGAGTTCCAAATACTAAGTGTGTGCATAAGCAGGAGTGGGTAAGTGTTTGTTGGTATGCTTGATCATGTGTGTAAACACACATTTATATGCTTTGTGTTCGGGATGCACATATAAACATGTTCGTCTGTATATGAATGTGTGTATATACAGACATTTCTATGCTTTTGTGTATCGGTGTGTGTATAAATGAATATTGTGTGTATATATGCACATTTACAAGTATATGCATTTATGTAAGTATGTAAATATATATAAGTATGCGCGTTTATTTACATGTGTATTGGTGTGTATGTATGTACTAGCTTGTGTGTCTTTATATGAGTATGTGAATGTGCATACATCTTTATGCTGTTATTTGTATGTGTGTGTGTGTGTGTATATTTTTGTGTGTGTAACTGAATACAAAAAGGGGTTCCGTAAAATTCCTGTATACAATATAGATACCTTCAAATTTTATATGACGACTGTCCAGAAAGTAGCCAGCAATTTCAAATTTCATTTTTCTGGATTTCTTTTTCAAATTTTTAACTGATGAAGTATCATAGAACATTAAGCTTTATAAATTTTTTGACTACATCTTACCTTCATCTTGATTTCATTTATAGCTTTTTTTTAAAATCATAACTTTTTGCTCAGGCAGATTACCTTCTGGGAGCGAGCAACTAGTGTCAATCTGAAAATTAAGACTGAACCTTAAAAAAAGCAAATAACATAACTAAAATTAAGGTAAAAAGTAGTCAAAAAATTCTAAAATAGTAATTTATGATATTTCATCTACCAAGAATTAAAAAAAACCTTCAGAAAACTGTATCAAGCACTGTAACTACCTTTTCATGGCTATGATCAGGATGACGGATGAATTCAAGGGTGTTATTCGAACTTTTGTGCCCAATTGAAGTCATGGTGGTTCAATTAGTAAAGCTGGCTAGGCTAAAAGGTGCTTCACCTGGTTACATGGATGTGGGTTCCAATCCCACTTTGGGCTTATTCTTCATTTTTCAATAAACAATAGGTGATCACTCTGAGCAAAAAGTTGCAAAAAAAGCAACTAATAAAATAGCGATGAAGGTAAAAAAGGTCATAAATTTCAAAAATTGAAAAATAATAATCTTGAATACCTCAAAAGCCGTTTTACAGACCTGATGTAATTTTGTAACCCAAGAGGATAATACTTTGCAAGAGTGAACTCTCTGTCATAGTGTCACTCAGTTATCTATAAAACACTGTAGACTTAGCTTGTGCATTCTGTAACCATCACACTCATGGTGATCAATTGTCTATTCCCATAACCTATGCTTTTTTTTTTAGCAAAGCATTGCATGATCCCATCTGTTGGACCCTCCCACCCATCTACAGGTGAAATTAGGTTCCTTGCAACTTCTGGTAAAATGTAACAGAGAATATTCCACAGCATGAAAAATATCAAGCAGATTTCAAAGAAGCAGCTGATGGTAATCCTGGAGAGCACTTTGCAGATTGTTTTCAAGAGTCAAATGGATGCCATGATGAGTGCATAAGGTTCTGAGAGGATTACTCTGAGGGAATATTAGGGAATCATTGCTATAAGTACTTCATCAAATCATAGCCTCACAAATGGCCTGCCTGACCAACCAGCCAAGTGGGCAACAGATTCTTCTTTCTTTGTTCCTGTTTTATAAGTCTTGTATTAAACCACTAGGCATCATCTAAAAAATTACATTCATTTTTGAAAAAATGTTCATTTCAGGTCTCTTCCATCATTTTGGACTAACAATACCTGAATCTTGTGCTGGTATTTCTTTTCAATGATTTTAGATAATTTGTTTGGTACAGGCACACACCATGGTTAAGTTATGTGAGGTATGATAATATATGAGATAATTTTATTAATAATTTATCGCAGATTTCTACACAGACCTTATATATAAGATATTCTGCATATATATATATATATATATATATATATATATATGCAGAATATTTTATATATATATATAAATATATATCATTTTTTCATTGTATCAGTTATTTAACTTGTTTATCTATCAAACTGTCTAAGTCTGTAAATGTCTGTCTATGGATCTATCTTTCTCTCTATCCTATTCATCTATCTCTATAGATGGTTTTCTCATAAGTATATATATTTACATGACTCTACTCAAAATCTCATACAGGTAAGTATTGAGGTTATTGTTTTGATATATTAGGATACACCCAATATGTATATATATATATATATATATATATATATACACAAACCTATATGCATTTTCATGGATACATGTATGTATAAGTATATATATGTTAATCTATTTGTCTACATCGAACTATAACTCTGATTAAGCAGCCATAGCTCAAGGGGCCTAAGAGGCATTTTGCAATCCACTTACGAAAGCATAAAATCAATGTCCATCTTCCCTAATCTTCACGAGATGATGGTATGATTGCCTTGTATTTTCCGTTGCCTTTTCAAAAGCAAAAGAAGAAATACAAAAACTTCTTATAGACATTAAAGTTACATTAGTTGACACTTTTTTTCTGACGTCCATTTTGCCTTAACCATTAGACGAGGATCTTGTTTCCATTGTCAAAACTCTTTAGGCTTTGGTTTTTCTATTTGATATCTTTTTTAAAAACATTTTTTTCCCCGCCTTTGTTTTGTCCGATTTTGTTTGGAAGATTTTCTCTCTACCTTCTCCGTTCCTTCCCAACCCCAAACCAAATTTTTCTTGAAGTGTCTTCGGTCCTGTTTTACAACTAGAATAAGCGATCTACTCCAAGAAGATACTTATCTAGCTTAGTCTGACACAAGGTATCTGAAAAAAAAAATAAAATACTCGGTCGCCAGTAGCTCTAATAAAAAGATCTTATATCTAGAACTGTGGATCCAGGGGTCAGCAACAACCCCCACCCCGAGCACAATTGGATTTTGTTCTAGATTTGTAGGTATAGAAATCTTATAAATGAATAACCCCAAAAAATCCCAAGCCATCATAAATTAACCTTACAAACAAATTTCTTTTTAGATATGTCCAAACAACTTTCTTTTCAGTGGGAATGTTGGTCAGTCCCAGTTACATTAAACAACAGAAATAGAAAGGAAGGAAGAGGTGTGTTGTCATTAAAGGTATGACATCAATAAGGAACCAAGTGCTACTAAGTCAGATCAGAATGTATGAATTTAGCATTTTCGATATAAAAAAAAACACAAAAATGGTCAAAAAATTGCTAAGAATGACAATTTATGATTGTCATTGGAAATAATACTGAATATTACCATAGCATAATGTGTTACGAGTATGAGGGTCAATTGATTCTAAGAAAGATTATTTATCCTTATTCTCGCTGCTCCTCCTCATGCAACTGCAACCATAGATGGTTGACGCATCATTGAACTTATGCTTCTTGTTTTTATGTAAGCAAGAATGCCTCTGTCTTGTTACCTCTGCCAACAAAGCTGGAGAGGTTATGCATTACCTGGTATCATCCCTCTGGTCAATCCATCCCCTGTCTATCTTTTTTATCTTTCTGTCTGTCTGTCTTTCCATTCATCCATTCATCTCCCAATTTATCTTTCCATCCGTCTGCCTGTATGCCTACGAAATATCTTCAAAAGTGTTTGATTAACTTTTATATGAAATTAGGAGAGGGGCTGGCCATTGGGTAAGAAAGAAGAAATTAAAATACGAAGCAGAATACTTTTTTGACTGAGAGTTTTCCGATCCCTCTCATACATGATATAGGAAAAGTTATCAATGAATTTCATTGATATTTTGTGGGAGGGTGGGCCATGGGCTGAGGGAAAAGTGATTACATTTTGAGGCGGATCCAGGAAGTTTTTTTGATGAGCTTGTGTATGTTGTCGACAGAGGTAAGTGATCTTTGTTTTTATTCATTGGTTCTATGGTTCATTTCTTTGATTAATTTTCTTACATTTTGTGATTTGTAGGACTAAAAAGTTATAACTCAAACTCTAAAAATATTTTTGCGCTAGTTTGACTGCCAAAAAGCACCAAAAAAAATGTCAAAAATGGCCAAAATACGAAAAGATGCTAAAAATGTTGAAAAGTCCAAACCAGAAACAGGCCAAAATGTTTAAACACATCCATGCTAACTCAGTACTTTTCCATTCTGACAAAACAAAAAAAGTGTTAAACTTAATGTAAAAAGTGCTAAATTGGCAACACTGAACTTAATTGTAGCTGGAAAAAATGATGGATCACTTCTTACTTCCTCATTTTTGATGCCTGAAATTTATTTTCTTTTCCTCATTCATTTGTAAGAGTAAATTTTTTTTTCAAACTGGATCACAACCAGTTCTAAATCCTGGATCCGTCCACAATTTATTTCCACAGCAATAAAATGAATAAACTCATTTACACCATTCTGGCTCCTAACAGTATCAGCCATGCCACCATTAAAAGTGATTTTGTTCATATTAATTCTATCTCAACCACTTTCATAGACATAAACAGCACCAGACTTACATACATCATTACTTATATATTACAAGGAAGTAATCCTTTTGATTCCCACTATTTAAACAATGACTGAACAATCATATCAATCATCACCATCATCATCACTATTGATACCATTGTTTTCACTGCAGCAAATGATAACAGTGCTAGAAACCGTCAATCAAAACTGTCGCCAAAACATTCAACATAAGTTTATTCAGTTTTCAAGGTGGTCCTGCTGACTGGTTGGCTGGCTAGCAATATATATACATATGACAAGTATAAGCCACACTAATGGAGCTAGAGGCCTGAAAATTTAAACATTTACTCATTATGTCAACAAAAAACTTTTCTTTTTTTTAAAAATTAACCCCCTAAATAAGTTTTTAGTGATTTAATATGAAATGTAAATTTATGCTAAATTGATCCCTATTCTGCATCATTTTTGTTTTTTAAAAATTCTGAATATTTCTATCGTGGGGGTTCAATTTACAAACTAAGTTTATGCTAAATTGGTTCATTAGTTTGTGCCAGGCAGTGTTCATGCTTGTTTTTTGAAAAAATTGGACTTTTCAGCGGTCACTGCTTGACAAAAAAGGTGAGAGGAGTAATTCTCTGACTGATCACCCTTTTCTGCAAATTTTTTAATTGATCACCCCCAACATGACTTGCAGCCCAAAAGACATTGGTTATTTGACTGTTTCTCAAGAATGACAAAACAGACCTATTATCACAGCGCCTATCATTACTGTTAACATCATCTCAAGCAAGGTGGCAGCTTTTTGCAGTTCTAATTGTATTACCAATATTCTAAAGACCGACATAGACACAATTAATATTGATGCGATTCAACCACCATTACTATGACAGCAACATTTGCTATCATGAACACAATCCTCAATTATACATGTGATTTTCTTTGGTTTCCTCGACATTTTTGAGTTATACAAACCACAAAAGCTGTTTAGGAGCATATTTAGCTTCCATGGTTAAGTTTGAAAGTGAGCTCATTGGTAAAGAAATGGATAACATAAAGAAATGGATAACGTATCCTATTTTCAAGGGAAAGAAAGGTTCAGATTTGACAAAAGTAGAAATGTTGAACGGAGATCTTCAACAAAGAGAGCCACTGTTTCTAAGGGCTTCTTCATTTGAATTCAACCATTGAGAAGAGAGAGAGGGAGAGATTCTTAAACTGTCTGTTGATTGGCTCAGTGGGCCATACTACTTTGTAAGATACTCTATGATTGGCCAACCGATCCCACAGCTAATTCAAGCAAAAACTAATGACCTATGTTCAAATGTCCTAACAGACATGCATGTGCACATCTTGAACTCTCATTTGGGTAAACCATTCTTGTTCCAATGTTTCAATACACACTCACACATCAATTCAAAAATATCGATAGTGCATTGATTTGGTGATACTTACAAAAAAGATGTTTGTTTTATTAAAAAATGAAGGCTCTTCCATCATTATATGTATGTTGGGGTCAAAAAAGCCAACTGCATTATGACTGAGCCACAAATACTGCTGGCAATAATAAGCGAAAAATGTTTAACATTGACTATCATATGAAAAGTAAGCGATACTTGAACAAGTAAACAAAGTTATTTAATTTAATTAAATAATACCATCTAAATAACTTCAAAATTACAAAGTTTACAATATACTAAATTTCAGCAAGAACAAAATATTTACATCCTGGCTTGCGTACCTGGTGTGGTCCATAAAAAAAGAAAGCTTTCAATATAATGACCAATGAAACCAAATGATATTCTGTTTGTTTGTACTTACAATCAACAAGGTCTCCCAATCTCAAGTAAAAGTTTAATTTTGAAAAAAAAAGAAATGTAGGTTTTATGAGGTTTGGTTCTATTTTCAATGTAGCAATAAAGCTGACCCTAACTTTCTGTTCATCGCATGACCATCGTGCGATAGTATGGCATTGAAGTACCTCACTTATTTCCAGTGTGGAGCTAAATCTTTTTGCGATGGTTTGTTATTTGTCATTAGTAATTATGTTCAGAGTTTCATATTATTGAAAAATGATTGTGGAGGGTTGTACTGTAGATAGAAAGTAACGATCCAGTTCAACATTACAGCTAAATCATTCATGAAACACTCATTCCCATCCTAACCTAAAAGGGTTTTTTTTTCCAAACTAACACTTTGCTAAGGTAATGGAGGTATGGTGGAAAAAAGGAAAATCACTTTTTTTGCTTTTACTGGTGAAACAAATTTTTTGAACCTAACCAAGAGACAGATCCACAAATTGAGAACCATGCAACGCGCACATGAAAGAATTATGCTAAGCCTCACTTGGAGAGACCACAAGACGGCACAGTACATCTGACAAAAGACAAGAGTCAGGGACATCATAGAATACATTAAAAATCTCAAATGGTCGTGGGCTTGCCATGTTGCAAGAATGGCGGACAACCGATGGACATCACGACTCATGACATGGATCCCCCGAGATCACATGCACAACCGAGGCTGGCAGAATATTAGATGAAGAGACGAGCTAGACAAATTCAGAAAGTACTGGCTCCGCGATGCCCATGATAGATAAGTGTGGCGAATCCTGGGGACGACGGACATTAAAAGACTGATGACGATGATGATAAAAGTACAAAATGAAATAAACTGAAGGTAAAAAAAAATAATAATTAGAAGTGAATAATACTGATTAATTTAAGGGAATATAACTTAGCAAAATGCTTTACACATAATGCTGTATGATTTTATGGTTTATGAAAGTCTATAGTATCTTTATTAGTCTGTGTTTTCCTACAGCGGCCACGGATATAGAAATAAAAACCATTAAACAATTGAGAACCAAATCATTAATTATCCTATTCACAAAATAGACAAACACTTAAATAGGAGGGCCGACTGCAAATTACTTTTGACTTCATTTTAAAAAAAATACCTGATTTAATCGACTAGTCCTTTTTTGGTAGAAAAGGAGGGGGTGATAAAATCTGAACACGGTTTTGGCTGTTATATTTGGGAAAATGCAAGGGAGGGGCTCAAAGAATCTGACAACAGCTACCATACTACTACTTACACGGTAGATAATTTTCTGTAAGAGGAAGAAACACAGAAAACTTGTTGGAAATTCATTTTATTGTATTTTTGTCATTCATGAGAATGACCTCTGTTCATCTCAACTGATCTCCAAGGTTAGCTTACATGAAAAATCAGTCTTTATTAATTCTCCATGCTAAATATTAGGTCAATAGGCCTTGTAGTTTTAGTGTGAAAGAGGCATGGACGAACAGACAGAAGACTGAAATATTAGTATAGATTGCACCAATAATTTGATGCTAAGACACTAATTATGTATGAGATAGGTTTTCAACACTTATTTGTAATGATTTGACACTTTGTGAAAGAACTAAAAACATATGAATAAATGAAATTACATACGCTGTGTCAATCCTAATCAAAAGAAAACAATCTGGAATGAATCTCGAATGTTGAAATTCCCCAAATAAAGGTCAAAATATCTTGATTGTATTGGAATAACAATCAAAAAATGTGAAAAAAAACATGTTAAATTTGATAAAATTCTCAGTTTTTATTCTTGGATGACTGAATTGATTTATGAAAAATTAGCTTTGAAGAAGAAGAAAAATCAGTTTTAAATTCATACAATAGTAACCATCAACAAGAACTGTCACCAGAACTATCTATAGAGATTTCTTCTGTTGGTTTAACTAGTTATGTAGGAATTGTGCCAACAGGCCGTGCAAATGGAGCTAGAGGGATGAAAATTTAGACATTTACTCGTTGTGAATGTTCAACTTTTTTTTCACCCTGCTCCAGGTTTTTAGTGGCAGGGCCTGATTTGCAATGTATATTTATAGGTTCCTTCTTAAAGCCCAGCAGCGTTGATGTTAGTGTATTGGAAATTCACACTTTCTAGTAGTGTATTCATTGATCATCACTTTTTCAGTTTTTTCAATTGATCACACCCAACATAGCATGCTGCAAAAAAACATTGGCTAAATGACATTTTCTATTGAGTGACTAACCACACTCGATTTTTGTGTTTTTCCGTGAAGTAAAAATAAATTGAAAAAAAACCCCCAAAACAATGAGTTTACTTCTATATATATGTATATATTACAGGGGAAATTAATTTTTATATCAGATTTCCTCCATTTCTATGAAAATTGATTGACCCATTACATGTGATTGTAGAGGTTTATTTTTTAGACTTCTGACTTTTCAGCATCGCGGATTTTGTAAGTCATCTACTGTTGCTTTTTCCAAATTCAAGGAATTAGAAACCCTCAACCAAAACTGTCACCTAAACATTGAACATAAGTTCCTTCAGTTTTTAAGTTGGTCTGGCTTTGCTGACTGGCTGGCTGGCTATGTATGTATGTTTCATGCATACAGGCCATACCTATGGAGCCAGGAGGCTGAAAATTTAAACGTTTACTCCTTATAATGTCCTTAAAAAACTTTTTGTTTTTTTAGAATTCCCTCCCCCTAAGTTTATAGCCTGGGTTTCAATATGCCATCTAAGTTAATGCTAAATTGGTCCCTTTGATTGTGTTCAGTGGCATTCATTCATGTTTTTGAAAATCACTGCCCAACAAAAGGCAAGAGAAGTAACCTATTTATTGATCACTCCATTTTTCCAATCTTAAAATTGATCACCCCCAACATGGTGTGTGGCCAAAAGGTATTAGCTACATGATGGTTCCGATTGAGTGTCTTACTAAACCTGTTTTCAGAATTTACTTTTTGGAATTGTTGGTTTTGTAAGTTGTCTACCTTGATTTTCCAAATTCAAGAAATTTATTTATTTTTTATTGTATCAAATAAGTTATTTGATGAGATTCTTTTTTAATTTACATTTGTCTCAACCAGTGAGCAATAATACAGATGAAAGTTTTCAGGAGCCGCCATCCACCTGTCCTATTTCACAAAACATGCTATGATGAACCGCGTTTTATTAGATGAAGCCTGTACCAGCATAATCATCACAGCAACATTTACGATCACAAACAACCCCTCCCCTCATTTTCAATGGCTCAGTATCAACGTTTTTGTTACAACAAGCAATAAATAACAAAAAAACATAAGCACTACTCTCCGTGCCGCTTTTGCAATGTTGAATCATTACATTTCAGTATCATTACTATCATAATAGACAACTTTTATTATTACCCCAGGCATCACTTTATAAATATCTTCATCAAGAAAGGACTCTGTTTCCTCATCAACACTTTTATCAAGATTATCATCACTGATGCCACCACCGTCATCCCTTCCTTTTTCTTCATCTCCTTTGTTTTCTTCATTTTCTTCCTCGTATTATTATTAGTAGTTGTGGTATTATCCGTAGTCACTGTTATTTTGATACTAATATCTCCATTATTGCCATATTTCTCATTATTCCCTACAAAGCTATCTATCATTACTGCAAACATCTTCAATCCCATAAACTTCCCCTTCCCCCCCACCACTGTCACCACCATTTGCCCCTCTTATATCTCCACTGCTCTCATCAGCACCACTACCAAACTCTTTAACCATTACATGCGCATTGTCAACTCACTCTGCAAATGTTTTCCAGAAGTTGCCAGAAGCTCTCAATCAAGTGCAATCTTAGTTTCATTGTTGGCCAAATCAAAATTCTCTTGTTACTTGCCATTTTACAGAGTTAGGTGCATGGCAAAAGGCATGTGAACTGCTGAAGAAAATATTCCTTGAAGACAAAAATTATGCTTCCTCTATTCATAGGGCCTAAATTGTTCTTTCCCTGCTTCTGATTGGTCGATTAGTGAAGCATTCAGCCATGTTTTTTTCTTGTCTTCTGCATCTGGAAGCTTCCAGTTTTCTCCTCCTCTTCTTTGAATATTTTATATTTTCAAGACATCTTTCTCAACATTTTTGCCTGCATTTTTTGTTTTGCATATTTTATGCCCATTTTTTTCTGTTTATATTGATTCATAATTTTGCATGTTGATCCAAAAGTTAGAAGCTGATGAATTATATCGTAATGGAAAAGAAATGGTTTTGCTACTTATTTGTGGGAAGCATTTGAAGATGCTTTGTGGTGTAGGATTTTTAATATACATTGATTCTTTTGAATATTTATTCTGCCAACAACATACGTTTCCATGCCGATATTTTAATCCATTAATATATTTATCTGCTGCTTTACATGCTCACGCACGCAGACATATATGTGCAAATAAGTGCACACCAAAACATACAATACATATACACATTACATGCACATATAAACACATTGCAGATACATGTACAGATAAGTATATGTATACACATCACACACACATACATATATATCGCATATATGCATATATATATACAGAAAACATACACATGCACATTACAGAAACACATCATGCTTACACAGACATGTACTAATCACATATACACACACACCAGAAAATGTGTAGAAACAACATACATATACATGAAGCAATCATACACCATATAGAAACACATACACAAACATAAGACCCTCATCAGCACCACAAAGGCATTGATATTACATGTATACACACGTAACGTATGCATACACATTGTATAAACGATTGGCAAATGTGCACACACACACACACACATACACTTATCACACATAAATGACCATCAGATACATATTGCACAAACATACACATTACACACATCCTCACATACACCATGTATACACACACATATATATATATATATATGCATATATACATTCATAACCAAGCATTTTAGAATCATACGATTTCCATCCATTTTGACTTGATATAGGGAAAAAATTAATCCATTCTCATACGGTGATTTGAAATCATGACCAACTGATTGATTGGCTGCTCTCTTACCGACTGAACTGAATTGACATGTCTTAGACATCTACAAAATTTATTTCACAGATATGCACGGGCTTAGTTCAATTGAATAAATAAATACATTTATACTAAACAATGTATTATTCTAATTCTTTACTTGCTATATATGCAATACAAGAGTTGCAGTAATCATATTCAGTCCAAATAGGAGTGATGTCTGAACCTGAAGCCAGGTTTATCGCTTTTAAATGAACTTTTAAAAAAATAATAAGCATTTTCCATTTGACTGAATTTATGTGAATTATATCTGAATTTATACCTGAATTTATAAATGTTAAATTTCAGGAAAAAACACACTAAAAAGAGGTTTTTGTGATCATTCTTTTTGAAAAGGCATTAATGCTGGAACATGGTCTACAATTTTGGAATTGTCTCAAATTTGTTTGTAGAGCAAGAAAACAAAAGCTCAAATTCTGGTTTCCAAGTTAAACAAATCAGTACAAAAGTTTTCAGAGAATTTTTGTTAAAAGATCCATTTTTCAAAATGATTTTTGATAAAAAATCAATTTTTTTGTAAATTTCAGATAAAAGAACTGTTTTTTGAGGAATTTCTTATTCAAAGATCCATTTTTTAAGATGATTTTAGATAAAAGATCTTTTGTTTTAGAATAATTTTTCATATAAGACCTATTCTATTTTTAGATAATTTTAGATTATCTTTCAGATACTTAGTTTGGGTACCCAGATATTGTCTTCATCTTTGTTCTCTTGGTCTATACATCCTTCCACCTTTCTGCTGTTTCATCTGGTCTCCAGAATTTGCTCAGTATTTTTTCTTTACATATCTTCTACTACAGTTTCTCCCCTCTTCCTTCCTACCCTCTTATTGAACTATGAAACTTCTCTTTCTCCCCTTTCTCCTTCCTACCTGTCTGTCACACATAATATCCAGAGCAGCCATCAGTCCAGCCTGTTGCTGTACACTTGATAACTGTCAGCGAAGCAAGAGATAATGGACAAGTAGTGTATAATGATTCAGTGTTGATGTACATTCTATCCCTATCAACATAAACAATGACCTTAGAGCTTTATTAGGATCTTTGATTCTGAAATGATTTCAGTAGATCAGAAGCTTTTAGTTAATTCAACTTTAATGAAATCCAAGCTGAAACCCCCTCAAGCCATAAGAAGTAATTTGTGAATATCAGTCAGACATAAGGCCATATAAATAATTCAATAATAATTATCAATTCTGAGTCCTTTAATAATTAGGGAATCCACATTATGGTCACCTTTTATTGCCCTTTTGATTAGAATTTTGATTAAGTCAGAATAAATTCTCATTTTGATAATCTCGTATCGTAATTAGCTAAGACTCTTTGTGGGTTTCATTGCATTGGGCGGGGCCTGGTATCAATGTTTGTTGCTAAGATATTTGTTGGACCTCTGCCAACAAAGCTGGACAGAGGTTTAGTATTCATCCATGTTTGTCTGTTTGTTGGTCTGTTTGTCTGTTTATTCACATAATATCTCCGAACGTTTTTGTGAAAGGGTGGCCAAAATGTCAATAAACAACCTATTAAATTTGGGAGCAGATCTGGGATTTCTTTCTGCAATTTCATATACATTGTGAGATAGGATAATTTTTAGGCTTTTCGGATGCAATAACACAGTAATGATGACATCATCATAATTGAAACATAGTATAATAACAAATAATCCAAACATATGATAAGATGTCATCTGTAATGCTAGAGTTGCAAATGATGTAGTGAAATAGAATTTCGTTTGTGTAACTGACGTAGTAAAAAGAGAATTTCATTCATGTAATAATTACATAATAACAAATATGAATTTAAAAAAATGATATAAAAATAGGTAAAAAGTAATAAAAATAAAAATGAAAAAATTCAAAATCTGTTTATGGTCCACAGAATGCTATTTTCAAAGCTTACTACAAAGCAAATTTTTATTATCCAATGCATATAATGTCATGTGTATGCATATATTTCATATATGCCGTTATTTTTTACTGAAATGGCAAACTAGTTATAAATAATATATAATCATTAAAAGGTTTTGTCACTGCATGGTCTGGGATCCGTGACTTGATTAATCAGTTTTTAGTGTCTATAGCTTTGACAGAGGTTAGTTATAAAATGTTTATTCGTACCTAAATTAGAAAAAAAGAAAGATTAGTGAGGTCAACCAATGAATTCCAGCTGTGATTTATTGTTTAGTTTGAAAATTTGTAAATTCTGTTTCCAAGATCTTTTCTGAGATTTGATTTGAATATGTTTGTGTTTGGAAAGGAGAAAGGGGCTTGTTGCGGGTAGGAGTAGATCTGTCTGAGATGAAGTGCTTTGTTTAACTTGGAAACCAGAATTTAAATTTACTTCGTTTCTGCTCTACAAAACAAATTTGTGACAATTTCAAAATAGGGAAAAGTGGATAGTGGATCATGTTTGAAGACGAAGGCTTTCTCAAAAACAGCCAACAAAATGAGAACTACTTTTTTTTCCTGAAATTTGATGAGTCGACAGATGAATTCAGTTCATTAGAAAAATCCTCAATATTCTCTGAAAAGGAGTTCAAGAGGAACATGTTTGGTTACTCATTCAATAGAAAGGGTAATGTGACTAATGTCTTTTGGCAACACGCTGTGTAAGGGATTATAAATCAAAAGATTAGAAAAAAGGGGTGACCAATGAAAAGTTACTTCTGTTGCTTTTTGTTGAGTGGTGATCACAAAATAGTCTGAATTTAAAAAACAAAACAAGCATGAACACTGCTGGACACAAACTAAGGGACCAATATAGTATAAACTTACATTTTAAATAAAAATAATTATTTTTTCTGTACATAATAAGGAGTAAATATTCAAATGTTCAACCCTCTAGCTCCATTGGTGCAACGTGTACTCACAACATATACAAAGCCAGCCAGACCCACTTCAAAAGTGAAGAAATATATGTTGATACTGACTATTTTGATTGACTGTTTCTAATGCACTCCATTTGTCTCAAAAAAAAAAAAAAGATTTTGCTCCGCATTTCCCATCAAAGTAGATTATTTATTGTCTAATAATTTGATATCATGAATTCCAATGTTTCAATGACCGAACAGGCAATAGTCCATAGGATCTCTTTTCCCTTTTTGTGATATCTGTGTACGAGAGTGAGAGATAGAGATTTAGGCAAAGAGAGAGAGAGAGAGAGAGAGAGAGAGAGAGAGAGAGAGAGAGAGAGAGAGAGAGAGAGAGAGAGAGAGAAAGAAAAAAGAAAGAAAGAAAAAAGAAAGAAAGAAAAAAGAAAGAAAGAAAATGAGAATATGTATATTTCATTATATATATATTTATCTATACATGCACATATACATATAAATAGATATATCGACATATGCATATAATCACACATACACAGACAGACACTCACGCACACACATGAATTCTATGAAATAAAGCCATCATACATCAGATGCTGCATTATATTATATTATGTTAGATTATACTATGTTATATTGCATCCCTGATCAGTACAATATACATATTTTAGTATATGTTCATTATTAACTGGATCCCCAATTTTTAAATTCATTTGCAAGTTTCCTGATGGTGGGAATTGTCAGGAGTATTATGTGTTGGATCCCCTGAGATCAGGTGTGAGACTGTGGCCAACAGACAGTAAGATGGCATGACAAGCCAATAAAATTCAGAAAATATTGGCTCTGTTATGACCATGATAAAGAAGTCCAGTGGATCTAGGGGAAGGTCTATGTCCAACGACGGACACTAAAAGGCTGATGTTGATTATTTTGATGATATCGTTGTTATTATTTTTGTGTTGCTTTTGCGTTGAGTATGAATGGATTATCTGCTGCCTAAATACAAACTATATATGCATTATATGTACATATATAATGTATGCTTAGAAAAAAGATTTTTATTTATGAAGGTTCTATTAAAAAAGATGTTCAAGGAATGTTTGATCTATGTTTTAGAGAGTTTTTTCGTTGGCAAAAGAGCGGACACTAATTGGGATTAATTGTATGTAAAAATTGCTCATAGTTTTTTGAGTTCAAACACTCATCGGGTGAAGCCTGGTATCAATGACTAAACTGCCAGTCATCATTAAAAATATGAAGGGTGCAGATAGTGTAATTATTGATTTGAATTTCATAAAAATGCAGTGTCATTTTTTCTTGTCTTGCATATCATTTTGTGCGGAAGAACAGAGGTATCAATTTGACGATGTATATATAAATAATAATAAATGCGTAATCTCATTTTGAAAGGATCTCCTGTCAATACTCACTGAATGTATCATGTGGCCTTGACAGTTGAACTAGAATAAACCATTTTAAGAAAATGCAGCAGGATTCAAACCTGCAACCAATAGATAGCCACTTCAATATAGTGTTGTCCTTTCCATTGGGCTAAACAACCTAGCTGTAAGGTGCACACCCAAATAACTGCTTTATCTTCCAGATCTCATTTTGTTCATTCACTCTCCATATCGGCTGTATCATTTCGCCTCAGGAACAATTTCATTATTTAGAAATGTAACTATAATCTAACATAAATGATTATAAAAGAGTTATATTATTATAAAAATCTATTTAAAATGGCTTCCCGGTAGAACATGGTGAATGTATATGTGTATTTGCATGCATATACAAACAGCATCATCCATAAATAAGTACACCCGTACTATTTTTTTCTATAAAAAGTTAATTTTCATCTTAACAAAACATACCTGGATTTTATTATTTCTAGTAGAGGATTATACAATTGGAACAAATATTATCAGGAATAACTTACTATCCAACTCTACAGCATTGAGACCATAAATATGAATAAGTAGTAGTCCAAAAACTAGAAAGAAATAATTCAAAATGAATGTTATTTGGTCAATTTTATTTTCTTCAATTTCTACTTGTAGTTTTGATTACCTCAATCCCTCTAGATTTGCACAAATAGCACTGGAATGTTTTTCCACTCAAAGAGTCAATTCTGTCATCTGGGATGGTTTTTGTTTTTCTACTCTCTGTTCAAGTACATTCCAGAAGTGCTCAATCGGATTTAAATCCAGTGGGATACCACGCTGATTAAGCACCTTTAGCTTCTTCAGAAACTCAGTTGTATTCTAAGTGGAATGTTTTTGAATATCATCATGGTGAAACATAGCTCTTCTTCTCAAGAGTTTGAGTGAAGGCAACATGTTCTTTTTGAATATTATGACACAATATTCATGATTCGTGATTCTGTCAATGAAATGCAGTTCACCATGACATTTCAACTACCATTCTTAACTGCAGAGACCAAACAATTTTCTTTGTACACCTCCCCATGACACAACCAAATTTGCTTGATGCCATCAACCCCAAATAAGTTGATTTTTGTTTCAGCTAGCCACGGAGCCAAAACTTCTAATTTTTATCTGTATTCTCCTGTGCCAACTTTAAACAACCCAGTTGGTGTCTTGATGTCAATAGCAGTTTCCTACGCAGTCCTCAGCCATTTTAAACTTATCTTGTTCAGAGTACCTTTGATTGTTGTAATCAAAACTGCACATAAGTTTTTTTCACTTCATTAGCCACACACTACAGCCAATTTTCTGAGGTTTTCTTCCATCAGTCTCCTGATATAACGAATGCAGCTGTGGGTCAGCTTGCTTGCTTGACCTGGTCACTTCTGTATGCTTTTAACTTTTCTACTTTTCTTGTAATTTTGTACTATTTTGGCAAACGAATTTTGGTTTAACAACAGAGTAGCAACTATTTGGTATCCATTGTTCTGTTTGTGCAAATTAATAATACACCCACCAGCCTGAGACACACCATTCTTTGATACTGTAGCTGGTGAGCCCCAAGAAGACATTGACTCCCTATTTTCTCATCATCAGTCTTGATTATACCCTTTGAATTTCAACTAATGAAAACTAGGGCTGACATTAGGAAGATCCAGAAGCCCTCACCATCCTGCCAAGACAATTAAGGATGTTAATTATGCCGATGATCTAGCTTTCATAAATGACTCCATTGACTATGCAAGTAAACTTCATCATTGTACTGAGACTGATGCTGGAGAAATTGGTCTCTATATGTCAAAGCAAAAAAGACCAGGTTTATGTGCTTCAATTGAGATATCGTCACTATGACGATCTTCTGATAGCAATGGCTGATAGAGATGGATGGAAGGAGAGAGCCAAAAGGCTCTAAGATGAATTCTCAACTGGTGAAGATGATGATGGATACATTACTTCAAATCAGGAGAGAGTTCTTCTCTACATGGAGCCATCTCTGAAATAAAATTTTGTACATAGAAAAAAATTATCTGTATAAAAACTATTTAAGCATCACATGCTCAATTAACATTTTAACTAATTTAAATCTCCTCCAATAAAAAAAAATCTAGTCTGGTCTGATAATATACTTACAATACGGAATGAAATAACTTCCTTAAGGGTGTATTCATTTTTTGACTGTACTACTTGGTACTGCTGTAAACAGATACAAATGTATATATCGATTAAAGGGAAATTAAATAATAAAGCATTAAAAAAAACTGGTGTATTTATCAACTCAGCTTTTAGTATTACAAAATCAACAAGTTATTCAAAATGCTTGCTTTGTGACTTATAAAGCTTCAAACTATGAGGCCAATTTCCAGTTGCAGTTGCAAGATTTTCATTGAAAAACTGATGGCAGCTTTCACCAAAGAAGGTTCAAGAATCCCCAAATCAAGGTATCCTTTGCTGTAAGCAATCTTTTCCAGCTCTGACCACAATTTGTAATCCAGAGGATTGAAATCTGGATTTCCAAAGGGTCAATTCTCATCATTGATCAAATCTGGATCATTGTCAATCTTATTGAGTCACTCTTTCCTTTTGCCTTATGAACTGTTACAGAGTCCATTTGGAACATTTGATTCTCTCCATGAAACATGGTCTCATTCAGATGTTCAACTTGACCCTAGGGAAAATCATCATGGGCTGTTGTTTTGACCCCTTTTTCACAAAAATGAAGCTGAGTAACATGTTCCTAATTCACTTCCCACCACATCATGCCTGGAGAGGAATGGTAACCTATGAGCATAAACTCTATCATTTTGGCAATTGGAACACTCTTGAACTTTTCATCAGGGCTGAAGTTCAAGTTCAATAATAGGCACGCAGTCTGAGATCACTTTTCAGCAGCAAGGACCTTGATCTTTGTGGAATATTCATCTATCTAGCCATGATTTTATACTTTCTTAGAGGATTTCTCTAGATTTTATTTGCAACAGCTTTGATAGCATTGGATAGTTCTGAAAGTCTTTACTTTCCAAGAATGGCTTGGTTGTTGTACACCTTCAACAATTTAATGTTAAGTGAATCTCTTTCTAGTTGGACACATACTGATCCCAAGTGGTTTGAGCAGTTTGAAAATAGTATAAGGTTCATGACCAATATAATGGAGCCTGATCTCTGCAATTCAATTTTCTGTCAAATCATTCAATAATTAAACACTATATTCACTGAAACATACAGTTAAAAACTTTTTTATTGACAAAATACCATCAATTATACGATGCATTTTGAAAAAATACATGATGTGAACTTGTGACAGTACTAAATATATTTATATTTTTGGCAACAGAGTTTCAATGATGTTGAGTTTGGGAATAGATAATGCCTAAAAATATTTATTTTGATTGAAATAACGTTTCTTTAGAAATGGTGAGATCCTAAGAAAATAGATTAGTTTAAAAAAAAGGTATACAACGAATGTCACCTATGGAGCTGAAACATGGAACATCACCAAGAGACTGATGCTCAAATTGAGAACTACACAATGGGCACATGAGTGAATCATGCTCGACAGCGCATGGATAGATAACAAAACAACACAGTATATTAGGGAAAAAACTGGGTTCCGAGACAACATAGAAACCTTTATATCCCTTAAATGGCAATAGGCTGCTTATGTTGCAAGAATGACAGACAACCAAAGGACATTGCGACTTGCAACAACATATTTACCATTTTCTTCCAATATCTCTTGCTATCTTTCAAACAATTATGTAATTCCACCATTCCAGAATTTTTATCTTTCTCTGCCATGAACTGTTCTAGGTGCCTTTTCCATTAACTGCTAAAATCATTGTTTTTCTTCAGTTTGTGTCACATTTTTACCATTCTTGAAATAAAACATAGGCATAAATTTGATGAAAACTTTCCTTATTTTCTTCCATTTCCAATTTTCAAACAAACCGTAAAGTTATCCTATTTTTTATGATTGTGCATGGATTGAAAACCAACTAATAATGAGACAGAGAGTCATGGAAAGAGCAATGCTAGGGATAACTTTGAGAGAAAGAAAAAATCAACATGGATCAGTGGGAGAATTAGTTTGAAAGACATTATAGAAAATAATTATCAGCAAAAATGGAGATGGACTGGATACTTAAAGGACGGAAAAGAAATATCCTGGCTGTGATCAAAAGAAAAATACAAATTATTGGTTTGAAAGTGATGGATAGAAGAGAAGGAAGGTGAAGGCAAATCGGAAAATAGAGAGGAGCATGGCTTTCTATCATATCTTGATTATTATAATGATCACCTTGTAAACAAATGGTTAGGAAACTATGGCAGAGAATCACTACTGAAGTATGTTCATTTCTTATTGCAGCCTTGTGTCACACTCAGCTAAGCTAAGTAAATAAAATCATCATAATCATCATGATCCTTTTAGCATCTGTCATTGGACATAGACATCTCCCAAGATTCTCAGACCTTGCTACGATTAACATTGTGGAGACAATACTTTCTAAACTTGCCTAGTTCATCACATCATCTTATTTTTTGCTGGCTAAAATTTTGCATATGATCTTGGGGGATCCCCATTGTGAGCCGTGATATCTAGTGGTTATCTGACATCCAAGCAACATAACCAGCCCATTGCCATTTGAGTTTTTTTAATAGATTCTATGATATTTCTGACTCACGTTTTCTTCCTGATATATAAGTATATGAATAAGTTAAACTTAGCAACAGTGTTCAAACTGGTTTGTTATGGGTAGCAGTGATTACTAGAAGATGCCATATAAAGGGTTTTGAGTGTTGCAAACTGTTGAATTTCTTAATGAAGGTATCCCCAAACCATTTTACAAAAGTTCACTTGTGCACCACTTTGAATTTACAAAGGACCTCTTGCTGCCACAGCTTTAGCTGAGTCAGTGAGCATATATGCTTTATTTTAATTAATCTTGTACATCTTTTTGTAAGATAAGGTTCATTTTTTGATCTGGGAATGCTTAACTTTTTTTTGCATATGAGTTAATAGTAATTTGAGACAGTCAGCTAAAACTGTCAACATAAGTTTCTTCAGTTTTTAAGCTGGTCTGGCTAGCTGGCTAACTAGCTTTCTTGCTATGTAAGAAGGTATCACACATACCAATGGAGCTAGAGGACTGAAAGATTTTCCACATTTACTCTTTATAATGTCTAGAAGAAAACTTTTCAATTTTTGAAAATTTTCCCCCAAAATAGGTTTCAAGTCAAGAATTCAATAAACAATGTAATTTTTCTGCTAAATTGATCCCTAGTTTGTGTCTGCTTCTTTTTTTGAAAATTCAGAGTTTTATTTAGTGATCACTGCCAAACAAAAGGCGAGAGAAGTAAATCATTCATTGATTACCCCTTTTCCCAATTTTTTCTGATTGATCATACCCCAACAAGGCATGCTGCCAAAAGATGTTTGTGATGCAATGTTTTCTAGAGACTGACCAACCAGACATGTCGATTCTTTGCTCTTCCTGTCATATCAGCTTACGAAAGGTTTCATAAAAACACTATTTCTTCCATATAATTTGATTGTTTTCTCTATTTTTTACCTCTTCCCACCCTTTTCTCTCTCTCTCTCCCTCTCTCCCTCTTCCCCCTCCCTCTCCCTGTCTCTCTTTTGAAAATCAATGTAAAACCTCTTTCTTTCTTTTCCTTTATTCTACTGGACTAGGGTACTGCCCATTCCAAAGGTGTATGTTAGGAAGGATCTGGACTTCAGGGTGTCCGGAGCAGCCAGCCATAATAGTCGTGTAAAATTTCTGTTGGAAAATTTTCAATCTATGTCATCTTTGGAGAAGGGTTGCTCCTAACACATTGAAAAGGAAGGAGATTATGTTGAAAAATAAATATATGTTGCGTAAAATGCCTTATTCTTATCATCCGGCTCTAAACATTGATTTACTCATGCACATTCTCTAAAGTTGACTAAAAAACTTCTCAGTAAACTTTTTCATTTCAAATTTACAAAGGAAATTCAAGTATTCACATTGTTCTCTTATATTCAATTACTCTAATGAATTGTGTATAATATGCACTCATTTCTGATACACTCACTTAATTATGGGCTATGAAATCTTAGGAAAAAACATCTCTCGTATATAATACGCCCTGATAATTCAGAATTTTTTGCAATTTAATTTAACCTTTGTTTTAATATTTTACTTGGTTCTTTTTAACGAAAAATAACATTTTATTTAATTTACATTATGTTTTGAAACACGAAATTTACACAGTACTTGAAACAAACGCATAGACGTATCCACACAAAAGAGATACAAAATTATGAACGCAGATGATGGTGTCATGGCGTCTGTCTTTGATACGGACAACAATGAATCAGACTAAAATGTACTTAGTATCAATGCCAACAATACATTTTGAACAACTCCAGTAATTGGTTAGCGATCAAAACTTTCTTTTACTACATCTACCTAGAACAGCGAATCTCCATGAACACCCCCCCCCGAAAAATAAAGAAGAAATCAAATGAAAAATCATTCCAGGATGGTAAGCCTTTTGCAAAGCAAGCTCAACATTCAAGAACAAGAAAATCTCATTAATCCTCAGAAGAAGACTATACAATAAATGCATTCTCCCGATAGTCGTCTATGTGGCTGAAAAGTAGAACCTAACCAAGGGGCTGACTCTCTAACTACATGCAACATGCATCAAACTCACATGGAGAGACCGTAAGACAGCACAATATATCATTGAAAAAACAGTAATCTGAGACATCATAGAGTCCATTAAAAAACTCAATGGGCAATGGGCTGGCCACGTTACAAGAATGGCAGACAACCCCTGGACATAACGACTCAAATCATGGATCCCCAGCAGAATATTAGATGGAGAGACGAACCAGACAAGTTCAGAATATATTAACTTCGCGACGCCCATGATAGAAAATCAAGGGAAAGTTCTATGTCCAACGACTGACGTTAAAAGACTGATGATAAAGAGATCGTTTGAACTATATATCTAACTAATATATTATCATGCCGTCCCGAATATGGCTGCACATTTGGCTGGGGGAAAAAGATGAAACATTAAATTCTTGTGTATAATATGTACCCCTGAGTTCTGGGTTTAACAAACCAGGAAAAAAATGCTTGTTATACACGAATGATTATGGTAATCACTTTTTAGTCTGTGTTGGCAGGTACTAAGCTTATTTCAGTTTGGCATAAGGTCAAAAGGAGAGTGAAATGAATTGAGTGCGTTATGGTTAAAAATAAGTATTTGCTGTGTAAAATAAATGGACTTTTTCATCATTCGGCTGAAGACTTATCGATGGACCAACATGATTTATTGCTTTCATTATTTTTCTTTTTTCTCGCCTGGTCAAAGATTAAAAAAAGAAGTTTTAATCATTCTTTTTTTTCCTTCTCTTTTTGCTTCTCCTGATTTTTCTTCTTCCCGAATACTTCTCATTTCTTCTTCTTCGTCATCTTTTTTTCTATCTCTCCTTAATTCTTCTATTGCGTTAACTTTATAAATTCCCCTTCTTATTTTCTTTTCCTTTCTTTATCTCTCTTTCTTTTTTCTCTCTTTCTTTCATTTTTTCGTCCTTCTCACTCTAACACATTATCTTTCACTTTTTTTACTTTCTTTTTAGAAACCATCGATTAAAACCGTTACCAGAACTGTCAACATAAGTTTCTTTCGGTTTTCAAGTTGGTTCGGCTTGCTATGTATGTATGTATGTATGTATGTATGTATGTATGTATGTATGTATGTATGTATCACACGTACACCAATAGAGCTAGAAGGCAGAGAATTTAAACATTTACTCCTTATCATGTTGATAAAAACATTTTATTGTATTTCTTTTTCCAAATCCTCCCCTCAATACCTCTTGGGGTGGGGGTGGGGTCTCTGTTCCAGACTCTTTTACTCCTCAATAAGAGGCGAGAGATGAAACTCATTCATTGATCCCAGTTTTTTCTGATTTTTCAATTGATCACTCTCAGCAAGGCATGCTGCCAAAAGATAGTGATCTGCTGATGGGTTTTATCGAGTGACTAATCTGACCTGTTTTTTGTATTTCTGTATACTCCCAATTTTGATATTTTTTCCCATTCTTATCTCATTCTCCTATACCGAACATTTTCCTTCCTATCCCTTCTCTTTATCTTTTTTCTTTCTTCTTTTTCATCTTTCTTTCCCTGTCACATTATCTTTCTGTCTTTCTTGCCTTTCTGTCTTTGTTCATCATCTATCCCTCTCTTCTTCATTCTTTCTTCTCTCTTTCCTCTCCCAATCAAACACGAGAGGTGCGGAGAAGAGAGAGAGAGGGAGAGAGAGAGAGGGAGAGAGAGAGAGAGACAGAGAGACAGAGAGACAGAGAGAGAGAGACAGAGAGATAGAGAGAGACAGAGAGATAGAGAGAGAGATAAGGGGGGGGGTCACCAAAAACTTCTCCTCTTTCTCTCCCTCCCTTCCCCATGTCCTCACTTCATTGTATCACTCCTCCTGTGCCCCTCATCAAGCACTGGTCACAAAAAAAAAAACAACAAAAAAAAATCAACAACTACAAAAATATACGTAGTTAAGTCTAAAGCTGTCCTTTGCCAAAAGTGGGAGGTGCGTACAGATTGCTTGCAAAAACCAATCACTTCCAGCCTTGAACGCTTCGCGCTCATTCATCAATTGTTCGTAACCTGAGGTGGCATGCAAAGTACCTGGTTAGGGTCGGTAAATCACGACCCAATTCATCAATGTTTACTGGACTTCACCAATTGCAATTCATCTTTCCCGGATTTTTTTCCCGTTTTCTCCCTATTAAGACTCTGATTGTCCTGTTGTTACCCGTACTAAAAACTCCTTCACACTCAGTCTCTAGTTTCTCTCTCTCTCTCTCTCTCTCTCTCTCTCTCTGGATTCATGCCTGTCTTTCCATTTGGAATAATAATAACGCCACGCCATAGTTCCAACCCATAGCAAATAGTACAATTGTGTATGTGCAAAATCTGTTATGTGTATGAATAAATATTCATTCATATTCGCTAAAAAGCCGCCATCAGCAAGCCCTTAAACTCAATGCTAAATAAATTCCTGTTTAGAAATCTTATATCACTACTACTGTTCATATCCTTAGATATAAACCATCCGTGAGTAGATGATGAATTCAGAATTGAGCATTAGATTTCAGAAAATCAACTGACTCGAATCGAAACCGAGTCTGTTATTTCGCCATTACGTAGTATAAGAGAATTGAATTTATTGTTTATGGCACTTGGTCAGCTGCCACTGAAACATGGATCAATTTGATTTTCAAGATTTTGATCACTGTTTTCAGGTCATGAAAGTAAGATTCTCATCAGTAACGCCGTATCAATTTGAAACAAAAAATTAAAGTGGATACTATAGCATATCCGACGTATTCTACCTACATAGCATTTCATCCAAAAACATCATTATGAATTGAGTTAAAACAATGGCTGTTATCGTTCTCTTACACGCATTATGTCGATCGAATCATGTATTTAAAAGTATTGGCCATTTTTCATTGACCTTGCCCATTTTTTCGAGTAAGAAAAACTTGTCTTATATTTAAGAATGTATTTCTTAATTCCCCTTTTTCTAATGAAAAAATGTAATTAGCAATTGATAGACCTTGAGTTATCTCCCTTGGAAGGACACTCTTTTTGTTGGCTTACACATGATTATATTGATTACAAAGAAACCGATGGCTTGATTGGACTAGAAATTGCATTATTCTTCGAGCCTTTTAACGGTATTGCAAAAACAAAAATTGTGCTACACTATGCTGTTTTTGCTGCGATATCGTAAAAAACACAACCGACAAACAAACATTAGATCGTTATGATATAGATAACTGTCTGTATTTATTCCTATTTATCTCTTTCAATCGATTCAAACTTCTTCCTTGCCCTTTACCAATAGATCAATACATCTCATTCTTTATATTTCCAATTCAATTTCTACATATTCACCTCTCTGTTTATACATCGCACTCTAAACCTATTTTTTTCTTATCAATCATCTAATCTTTTTTACTCTCTTCATATTTATCTATCCATCTCCGTCTGTGCACATCTATCTATCAATCTATTAGTCTCAGACTGTTCATATCTTTCTATGTATCTATCTATATCTCAGTCTGTTCATCTATCTATCTACCTTTTAATATCTATCTAGCTCTGTCTGTTCATATCCAGCTATCAATCTATCTATCTATCTATCTATCTATCTATCTATCTATCTATCTATCAGCAGTCTTTTTATGTCTATCTATCTATCTATCTATCTATCTATCTATCTATCTATCTATCTATCTATCTATCTCAGTCTGTTCATATGTTCAAATCTATTTTCACAGCCTCTTCATATCTATCTATCTATCTATCTATCTATCTATCTATCTATCTATCTATCTATCTAAACCTATTCCTATCAATCACTCATGATCAGACGTCTCAACACGTTGCTCACTCTCTCCAACTGAATGCTAAGGTCAGTTCTAAGGGACAGGTAAGAAGCCATTGCTCTGTGTTTGACAGAGTTTGCATTAACTCAAAATGAAAGTGAAAGCAGTTTCTCATTGATCTTGGATCCCATCTGCAGGGCTTCCGCGAGGGTGTGTGGCCACTGCATTGCACTAGGGTCTGGCTGGCCAAAGAGGGCTCAGAGAGCCAAGGATTTAGGCGATAGGGTTTCATGGGTAGAACTGAGTATCTGAACTTCCAAGTAAATGCAATATGTACATTAATAAAACAGGTTGACTATATCATTTACTGGTGGGTGAATACAGTATGGTGCGCCAAAACGGTTAGAGCACTCGAAAAAAGGATGGCTAAAAGAAGAGGGTTTTTGAGAGGTGTATACGGGGCGGAGGAGATACCTCTTTTACACCGCCTCATAAAATTCCTCTCGAAAGCCCTGTCAATCCCTGTTATATTTCATCAGCTGGGCTATCTTGGAGGTGTAAATATGTGGAAAGTCTGTCAGATTGACAGGCACTTATCCAAAGAGATAAGTCGCCCAACAAAATGCAATGAAGAAGTTCATTGATAAATCGACATTTTGAAGAGCATATTGAACACCACTTATACCCGTGAGAGATTTTTTTAAAGCCTCTTCCTTTACTTAAAATATTTTTGTCTTCAAACCTCTTTGTTAGAAACCGTACACCGAAACTGTCAAAATAGGTTTCTTCAGTTTCCAAGTCAGCCCAGCTGGCTATGTATGCAAAAAACAAGCAGGCTCAGAGTAGAGTCTAATTTAGCGTAAACTTACATTGTTAATTGAATCCCCAGCTAAAAGCCTAGGGAGGGGGTAATTCTAGTTTATGCCTGCTTGTTTTTTCGTTTTTTTTAATTGAAATAAGAGAAGTAACTAATCTATTAATCACCCCATGTTCTATTTTTCTGATTGATCCCCACCAATACGGCACGCTGCCAAAAAATGTTGGTCACATGATGGTTTTCACTATGTGGCTACCCAGACTTGTATTCTCCTTCTATCATAAATATATCCTTCAATGAATTTTTTTTATAGATTTTAGATATTTTTCAAAACTTTCCTTTCCTCCTTTCCTTTCTCCCTCTTCTATCCTTCTCTTCTCCCTTCACCTCCTTTTCCTTTCTTTCCCCTCTTATTTCTCATTTTTCGTCCTTTTTTTTCATACCTCCCCCTTTTGTCTCTTTCTTTCTGTTCATCCCTATCTTTCTCTGGGCTCAATACTCTTTTTTTTACTTTTCTTCCTTCATGATTTCTTTCACTTTCTTCAATACTCCTCCTCCTTCTTCTTCTTCTTCTTCTTCTTCTTCTTCTTCTTCTTCTTCTTCTTCTTCTTCTTCTTCTTCTTCTTCTTCTTCTTCTTCTTCTTCTTCTTTGTCCCTTTTTGTTTTTTTAATTTAATTCCTCTCCTTTTTCCTCTTTTGTGATATTCCTTTTTCTTTTTCATTCTATTTACCCACATTTATTTCTTCACTGAATTTTTTTTTTGTTCTTTCCCTTTCCTTTTTCTTATTTTTCTCATTCCTTTCTTTCATTCCTTCCTCTTTTTCACTTTTTTCTTTCACACTTTTTTAGTTTCCAGTTCCTTTTTCATTATTTTTCGTTATTCTTTCATTTATTTCTTCATTCTGCTCTTTCCAAATTCACTTCATCAATTATTAAGGAAACAAGTTTGTTCAGTTAGAGAAAACTGTCATAGGGCCATGTCTGTTGGCAGCAAGCCGTGTTGGGTGTCAGGTGATCAATTGAAAAATCAGAAAAAAACTTTCTCTAAAACAGTCACCAAAACTGTCAACTTAAGTATCTTTAGTTTTTAAGTAGGTCTGGCTGGCAATATTGTTAATTGTAACATTTTGTAAATTGTTATCTCTACACAAGTGAATGAATAATATTTTAAAAAGCATCAACCAAAACTGTCCCCAAAACTGACAACATAGGTCTCTTCAGTTTTTAAATGGATCTTGCTGCCAGTATTGTCAGTTATAATGTTTTGTAAATTGTTGTCTCTACACAAGTGAATAAATAATATTTTAGAAAGCATCAACCAAACTGTCCCCAAAACTGTCTACTTAGGTTTCTTTAGTTTTCAACTTAGTCTGGCTGGTTGTACATGTACATTACATGTTGCATGTATAGTCGACACTGATGGAGCAAGAGAGCTGAAAATTTAAATACTTACTCTTTATCATGTCTTGTAAAATCCACCCCCTCTTATTTTTTAGTGGGGGTTCAGTCTGCACCAATGGCCTAAGCTAAATTGATCCCTTAGTTTGTGTCTGGCAGCATTCACACCTGTTTTTTTTAGAAAATCCAGACTTTTTATATTGATCACTCATAATGAAAAGCAAGAGAAATAACTTATTCATTGATCACCATTTTTTCTAATTTTTAAATGATCACCCCAACATGACACACTGCCAAAAGACACAAGTCATGTGTCAGTTTTCTATTCAGTAACTAAGCAGACCTATTTTGGATTAGCATCATTTTTCATATCATTATTGAAGTATCAAATCTAAAGTGATTCAAAGACTTCATAACAAGGAATTAAACTTGAACCACTTGAATCATATTCTACCGAATCAAAATCCAGATAATCCAACAGAGAATAAGATAATCCGACATAGGTAAAATAAATATAAATCTTTATTCTTAGCGAGCTATCACTTAAGATGTCCGGGGATTAAGTCTGGTTGGAGCAGTTAATCCTTTTATTCTATAAAAAGTGAATTAAAGACAGTTACCAGATATAGCTATTTATAGTTTTTGAGGAATTTAGAAGTATATGTAAGTGTTGACCTGCTTTGGGTTAGTTGGTGGAAGGAATAAGCCTGAGTGCATGAATAATTTTATAGATACCTATAAAACTGCGAACACCAGAAACACTCTACAAGAGGTAAATCTGCCCCCAAACAGGATACTGCATGCACATCTGGGTAGGCTCCTCTTACCAGGTACTTTCCACGCTTAATAAAGAACAGAAGCAAATGCATAGATCATTGAGTAATTAGCTTTTTCTATACTGTAACCATTGTCCTACTGTTGCAAAGTTGCAAGCTTGGCAACAAAATAAAAACAGCCCCCAAAAAAGTTATTGGTAGGCATGTTGCAATACCATTTGAGTTATATCATAGAATATTGGACATATAACATCTTTGCATTATGCAATTAGATTTTTTCTCTTGGAATAACTAGTTAAATAGTTCTTGTGCTTTATTGGTAGTTGCAGTAGAGCTGAATATAGTAGCTATATTACTGCCATAAAATGACAAAAACAGATACGTCCATTTTCCATGAATATTGACCTCAGACCAAAAATCTATAATACTATAACTATTTTATTGGGCCCTGTATTGATTTTTGTCAGATGTCTGCTAGCTGCTGAGATATTGAATTCACAAGATCTGGTGAATCTAGAAAAAATCCAAATTCCAAGACAAAATCCAGTAATGTGGGAAGTTTGGACTTTCCTGGTTATGTGATCAGTAGTTTTTTTTAATGTACTTTACACATAAATTATGATAACTTGCGACAAATGTTGGGTTGGATGGCACTATGGAATTAACTTGACTTGACAATATTTTAGATTTTCCATCTGATATTTCTCAACAAGTATACATAAGGAGTATATCCAGAAAGAATTCCCAATTCCAATAAGTCCATTGTGTTTTCATTACCAGAGATTTGTTTAATTGACCTACAGTTGAACATGAATTGCCATATCTTGCTTAATCCATGCATTTTATAGTTATTACAAGCAGCCTGAAATATAGTTTTGCAGTTTGCAACAGAATCTCCCTCTCGGCTTAACTGATATAGTCCAAAGGAGAGCGGGAATCAAATGTTTGGCGTCAGCCTAAATGCAGGAGCTGCCAAAGGAAGTGGGCATTTAGCTGCCACAAAAATGCTTCACTCCCTGGTATGGAATCATGGCTGACTTTGTCCATGGCCAGAGAGTCCAGTCTGTCCTGCTATTTACCATTCACTGGGTGAAGAAGAGATTGATTCATGTCTTTCCCAAAGACATCCATACAAAGTGAATGAAAGGAAAATTGACCAAAACTCAAACTCAGTTCCCTGGTTCCATTTTCCCTGCCAGTAAATGTTACAACATTCCCACCCTCATACAATACATTCAAAGGTTGTACTGATTGGCAGTTGGAGGCAAATACAAAGGCTCCTTTTTCATTTTGCTTCAATCCTTTTGAATGGGGGAAGGGCATGACACTTTTCCCAATTTTTTTCCACTCTGATCACACAGCTTAGTGTGGACTCAATTAGCTGCTGAGTACACAGGGAAATTTATCCTAATGAAGAGTTTTCCTACACACTTTGTTCATACCAGTAATCGAACCCCAGAGCCTTCTGCATGTGAGGCAAACACTGTTATACCATCTTAGATTACAGCAAATGTACAGTAAATGCCTCTCAAGAGTACAAAAAATATTGACATGGGCAAACATTGATTCATTTATCTACTTATTTAATCATATTGACGAGTTGGGCTTGATGCAAAAGGATTAAAAAAATTCTGTGAATTTTTGCTAATTCTTTTTCGTGTTTCAACTTAGATAATGCTCAAGTAATCTTCATAGTCGAAATAGCTTTTGGCCACCATATTGGATGTTATGTTATTTTCCCACCAGAGACTGAGTTTTTCCAAGCAGGATAATGTCATTGGGTTTTTCTCTCTGATATTAGAAACCATCAATCAAAACTGTCGGTATAGGTTTCTCTCAGTTTTCAAGTTGGTCTGGCTAGCTATGAATGAATGTGTGAATGGCACATATAGGCTGCACTAATGAAGTTATAGATTTTTTTTTTATGTTTACTCTTAATTATGTTTTAAAATTTTTTTTTTGTGGAAAAATACTCCCTTAGATAGGTTTTTCGATAGAGGGGTTCAAGCTGTAATGTAAGTTTATGCTGAATTGATACCTTAGTTCATGTCCAGCAGCATTCATGTTTGTTTTTTGGATAATTCAGATTTTCTTATTGTTCACTAACTGATAGAAAAACAACTTATTCATTGATTACCCCTTCCCACATTTTTTCCTAATTGATCACCCCTAACAAATCATGCTGCCAAAAGATGTTGATCAGGTAACAGCAGGTTCTCAGTATCAAGGTTCTATTGAGTGATCAGCCAGACTGGTTTTATTCTTCGTGGGTGGGGGTGGGGGAGTGGGCAATTTCATGGGAACAAAATGAACAACACTTGTTTTGTAGATAATCGCTGAAAAGGATTTTCCTGAATGAGAGACTAGGGAGACCTTTAAAAAGAGGTCTCTTATCTTTATACAGAGCAGCCATAAAGGTTGGTGTAAAAAATGCATGATTTGCTTAACTGAATGAAGAAAGAGAAACCCTAGCCTCTTAGAAGACACACTGCCAAACGCGGAATTCTAAATGAACACAGGGAAATAAAAAAAAGGTTACAAAAAGAACGGGATTTTATTCGCAGCATAATGTGAAGCAAACTTTCATTTTGTATGTTGTCAGCATATTTCATATATTCAAAAAAAAAAAATCTCTGATATATTCAACACACACACACACACACACACTTACTTGTATCCAATCACTGTAGACCCACAAATCACCTGACATACCAGTCAAGTAGGCTATAGATTCTTCTCTCTTTGTTCATCTGTGAGTGTCTCCGGGCACTCCTGGTTACATTCTGGGGGCTACAACCTTCAAAATTTGCTTACCATACAAAAACAATTTTTTTTTCTCAAAAAAGTTTTCATTTGGGTCTCAATGGTCATTTCGGGATCAACAATGCCAAAATCTTATGCTGTTTTTTGGGGGGTTTTTTTTGATAATTTCAGATAAAAAATTTATTTTTTAAAATAATTTTTCAGATAAGTAGTTCTGATACATGTGCAGACTATGGTGATCAGGGGTAAAATATCAGCCTCTGGATCTGAAGCAAAGGTTTCGATCCTACCTCGTGGTACTGGATATTGGATAGTCTATGGCCACACTGAAGAGTTGTAATACAATAAAACAGCTGTCTGTGGAAGACACAATTATTAGTTATTATATATATATATATATATATATATATATATATATATATATATATATATGTACATATAGGCTTTTGTGTAAGTGGTTAACAGCAATAAAGATGCTTGTTGTTGTATGTTCTCACTCATACTGATGTCTTTAGAAAAGGCATGAATCCATCTTTTTTGATCATTTCAATTATTCCTTGCTGCTTTTTTCCATGTAACCCAGTACAACCAGTTGAATGTTACTTATTATTCAGAGAGAAAACAAGGTTGCAATCTTTGATTACGTTTTTTTTAAAAGAGAAAAATATTTTTTTACTATCCGCTTGCAAATATCCTACCTTCAATGTTACTTGATTTATATTTAACATTTCTAATCTCTTTTTTGAAAATCTTTTCTAGATGATCCCTCAGTGGATCTTAAATACATGCATGTGTTCATATCTTCAGACATTACCATGCAAGACTTCTGAGAGGAATGTGTATCTCATGCATTGGAGGTGTCAAAAGTTGCTCTTTACTGCCTTAAAAAATTTTCCTCGGAGACTGTGTTGTCATCTTTTCAAAAGGTTCAGGTATCTTGACTCTGACTACCATTCTGTTGCACACTTTTTCCTGTCTCCATTTATTTCTCCAATGCAGGGCTGGACAAACTTGCCTAAACTAAGAGCCATATACTATAATCTCCAGATATTAGAGAATCTCAAGACTCACAAAGTTTACACACACGTCTTCCATAAGTATCAACAAAGACATGTATGTAAAAATATCTATTCATGTGTACAATTTTTTTAACTTTTAATTTGTATTAGTTTAAGTAACCACAAAGTATATTTGTTTTCAAGATCTCGACTGTGATTGATTCAACTACATTAAATCTTATTTCAAAATTCGATATAGTTACATATGAACATTGAACTTAGGTTTTAATCCAGTGGGATTGTAGTTGATACACAATGAATGATTATAAAGCTTGAATTTTTCTCTTATTTGCTTTTATTTCAACTGCAATGAGAAAAAGAGCTCAGCCAACTAATTTCTCTAAGCCGTACATTAAATATTAAAGAGCTGCACATGGTTTGTGAGCTGCAGTTTGGGCCCCCTACTCTATCCTATCCCCTTCTTTGCCTCTACCTGCCACAC
>OY735228.1:46493451-46558451 GCA_963457665.1 Thysanoteuthis rhombus | reverse complement strand
TGTTTGATCAACATTGCTGGGGTGCCATGTTATTAAAACTGTTTTATTTTTCAAGATTCTTGAAACGGTCACATCCGCAAATTGAGAACTATGCAACATGCACATGAGAAAATTATGCGAGGCTTCAGATGGACAGAATACATGACAGCACAGTACATACTGGAAAAGACAAGAGTCAGGGACATCATAGAATCCATTAAAAAGCTAAAATGGCTGTGGGCTGGCCATGTTGTACAGATCGCGACTCACAACACATGCAGAACCGAGGCCGGCAAAATATTAGATGGAGAGACGAGCTAGACAAGTACTAGCTCCACGACGCCCATGATAGAGAAGTATGGCGAATCTATGTCCAACTATGGACGTCGAAAGATTGATGATGATGATGATGATGATGATGATGATGATGATGATGATGATGATGATGATGATGATGATGATGATGATATATCAAACATAAAAAAAAACACTGAAGAAAATTACATAAATTGGATTGACAAATATTGAGAAATAGTTGACTGAAGTGACACAAAAATGTTTTTGAAAATGTTCTCAATATGTTTAGTGTTTAAAGTGGTAATATACTTCTACTTTTAAAGCTGTATATACTTCCACGTTATTCCATTCTGTTTTCAGGAAAGTTCTTTTTAGGCTTGTGAAGAGTTTTAGTGATATTATATCCCCTTTTCTCACTCTTTTTCCAGTCAATCACTATTACATAATTCTCATTATACCTTGTTATCACATTGTCTTGAGGGCCACTGTGTTTTCTAACCAATCAAAAGCTTTCTCATCGTCTACAGAGGTCAAACAAAGTAGTTTGTTGTATTCCAATGTCTTTTTCAAATAGCTGATTTAATGTGTTAGGTTGTCTATAGTCATTTTGCCACTTCTGAAGCCTGCCTGTTTGTGTAGGTGATTTTCATCTGAAGTGCGTGTTAATCAATCTTTTTGTAAGTATTTTTGATAATAGTCTGTGAATGTCAGGTAGCAAAGTGATAGGACAGTAATTGCCAAGGTTTTTTTTAAAATCATTTCTTTACTTGTGTAGCAGGATCCCTATTCCCAGAGAGAAATTGTCAAGGGGAACAATAAATAGAGAAAGCCAAAAAATAGAGTTAAAGACAAACTAGGCAGACACGAAAGTAATGTTCAATAATAAAGTCTCGGAGAAGACCATAAAAATAGAAGATGATGCTTCAGAAGAAGTTATGGAATACATTTACCTTGTCCAGGAGATAAAGCTAGAGGAGAGCCATGGAAATCAAATAAAACAGTACTTAACGTTCGGCTGGAAAGTGTTTGGTATAAATAGAGACATACTGAAAAGCAAATTACTAATATATGCATGAAAATATCACTAAAAAAAAATGGTATCAGTACAAATCACTATATGTTCTTAAGAATTGGAAATACAGAAATATTTTTGGACTGAGAAATAATTACAGATATGCCACAACCATATCAAGAAAAAGAACGCAAGTCAGAATCAAAGATGCGAAACTGGAGAAAGTGGACCACTACATCTGTGTTGGACAACGAATCTCTATGGAACCCACAAAAGAAAAAGAAATCAAGCAGAGAATCACCCTAGGATGGTGAGCTTTCGGCAGAGCAAGCTCAACCTTCAAAAACATGACGATCTCATTAATCCTAAAAAGAAGAGTATACAAACAATGCATCCTCCCGATAGTCACTTATGGGGCTGAAACATGGAACCTAAGCAAGAGGTAGACTCAAAAACAGAAGCATGCAACGCACACAAGAGAGAATCATGCTCAACCTCATATGAAGAGATCATAAGAGAGCACAATACATTAGGAAAAAAATAGGAGTCCGAGACATCATAGAACCTACTCAAGAACTTAAATGGCAATTGGCCAATCACATTGCAAGAATGGCAGACAACCGATGGAAATCAGGACTTACAACATGGATCCCCCGAGATTATATGCGAAAACAAGGCCGGCAGAATACAAAATGGAGAGACAAACAAGACGATTTCAGAAAATACTGGCTCTGCAGCACCCACAATGGAAAAATGTGGCAAATTCTGAGCAAGGTTTATATGTGACGACGGATGGTTAAAGACTGATGATGATGATAAGCAAACTAAGAAAACAAGTGTAATTAGTAGACTATCATCATCATTTAAAATCGATTGTTGGACAAAGGCCTTCTCCATAGTTCAACAGTTTTTTGTTTTTTTTTAAATTTTGAGTCTCATGGTGTCAAAACATCCTGGATTTGTTCAGATCATCACATCTTACTTTTTTACCTATAGTCTTGAAGGATCTATGTTGCTATTTTTATTGATTGTCCTATATTTTTGCAACATAGCCTGCCCATTGCCAATGGTTCTCAGGATATTTCTGTTTTTTTTCTCTGATATATTGTCCTGCTTTGTGATTTTTCCCTGGGATGTTTAGCAGGTTTTTTTTCTGTGCAAATTGCATGAATGTTTCTAAGTTTTAGAGCTAATTTCAGGTTTAAGTTCCCTGGCACAGCTCCATAGGTGACTATCAGGAGGATGCATTGGTTGTAGACCCTTCTTTCTAAGACCAATGGGAACTTCTCATTCTCGAAGATTAAAATTACTCTACTGAAGGTTTGCCAACCAAGGGTGATGCTTGGTTTCTCTTGAGGAGTCCCTGGAGGATTGTTGTCCAATGAAGAATCATAAACAAAGGATGATTCTCTGATTGATATCTTCATATTTTGAGTTGCCAGGAAATACGAAGATATTTATTAAGTTTGCTGCAGAGATATAAAATGAAAGATAAAGATCAAGATCAAAATAAAGTAAGAGATATCATTAAATAGGCCTGGTTAGTCATCACTAATATCTTTTGGCAGGATGACATTCGGGGGTGATCAATAAAAAATTGAAAAAAGGGGGTGATCATCGAATAATTTAGTTCTCTTGCCTTTTGTTTGATCGGTAAGTCTGAATTAAAAAAAACAACAATTCTGATTACTGCCAGAAATAATCTAAGAAAGTGATTTAGTATTAACTTTAAAAAAACAAACTGTTTCTCCCTAGATATGATAAAGAGTAAATGATTAAATTTTCAGCACTCTAGCTCCGTCAGTGAGGCCTCTATGTGAAATACATACACATCTACAAATGATGCTAAAGACAACGTGGAAACCATGTTTGACTTCTGGAAGTTTTATTCTCATTTTTGTCACATGTTCCATTTGATGAAAAAAAACAAAAAAAACAAACAAGAAACCTGGGTCAAGGGAAAAGAGGGTTGGATTTCATCTTATGTGAGGAGTAGCTGTCCAAGACAGGGAAACTTTGCCTCCACAAGTGATGAACGTGAATCTGTTTCTGCTTCTTCCACAAGTCACAAAAATTAATGTAAAACTCACTTTAAATAAAACTTGGTTTCCACATTATCTCTTTTATTATAATGCCAGATATATCCAATCTGATCATGCATACATATATAAATGAATATATAGTTAACTAAGGCATCCAAGCAGGATCATTTGAAAAACCTTACCATAGACAGTTTTGGTTGATGACTTTTAACAGAAGATGATCAGTACCCTTTGTGTAATGGTCATAATATTGTGATTATGAAAGACTTGTTCTGCATGCCATCCTATTGGCTTTGACTTTGACCAACCATAAGCCACCATCCCCCTACCCCAAATAGAAAGCGGAAGAAAAGAAAGGAGAGACTTGATGCTATAATACGTTGGTCAGAACTGAAGAGGAATGAGCACTCAAATGCCCTAACTAATGCTAGATTAGATTTCATTGTGACACCATTTGGCGAGCTGGTGGAGAGGCCAACACTCAGATGCCAAGAAATGATTGAATCAACTCAACTGAAAGGTAATAAAGTTTGATGCCATAACTTGGGTGATATAATCGATATCAAGGTGAATCCAGAAGATATCGAACACATTTTAGATAACCTGGACTGGTTATGGTTAATTGAATGAAATGAAATTCAAATTTTGAAGTTAGTTTCTAGGCATGGGCAACCTTTTTGATCTAGCAAGCCACAAGAGACATTTTTTAAAAACGTTATTCGGGAGACTTACTTTGAAAATGTAGATCATAGTACGGAACTATCAAAATAAAGCGGCCCGAATAAAGTTGAAAAACGTAGATCATATTACGGAATGGTTGCTTAAATCTCATTTCAAATCAAACATGGTTTCCACGTTGTCTTTAGCATATATTCAGATAAACATATGAATTACAATGGAACATTAGCAATACAAATTTGATTAAATATATATATATATATATATATATATGTACGTGTATAATAAGATGATTGTATCAAAATAAAATGAAAATAACTAAATCAAATATTTTAGTTAAGCATACAACAAATAGACATAAACACTCTTTCTTTTTCTTTAACTACCCTTCTCTCATTTGTCTATTTTCCTGAATAGGGAACTGAACACACCTGTGAATTCGCCTGAAGGATAAACATTTTTCCTGGAAATTATCCCCTTTTACCATAAATGGCGAGAACTCCCAGAAAAATTCCCTAAGTTCTAAGAAAACAAAACCCCCTATTTATTCAGGGGGAAGCCAAAAGATAACAGGACTCCCCGGCAAAATCCCTTTGATAAACAACAGGTGTATTTAATGACGGCTCCATTACAAGCTAAGTATTCTGATTACAGACTTCTACATTACACCTTGAAAAGCCTTCAGATTCACTACACATTACGCTAAATCTTTTCTCTCATAAATTTATAATTCATGTACATCAATAAAACAAATAAACAGTGTAGCATTTTTACATAGGAAAACTTTGATGTTTATTTCTTCAACTCTCTAGCCCCCACCGCTCTAACCACAAGCCCCTCATCCTGAATGATACATCTACGTTCCCTTCTAAGTAATAGTAAGCACGAACCTTTTGATACCATAAATCTTATCTTAATGGAGTCAACAACAAAATAAAACTTATGGAAACCACCACATAACAACGGGGGCAAAGGGTTCTTTTTTTTTATACGTGCGCATGTTTGTGTGTGTTCCAGCACTCCTGGTCATACCATTTTATCTACTGACATGAGAATTGGTATCAGTATTATACTACATCCTTTCTGGAGAAACTTAAAAATTTTTTTTTGGAAAAAAAGCTTTTTTTTTTTTTTCACCTTTTCTGGGCTTTATGTTGACGGATTTATTGATAACATTACTAGAAGTTTTTTTTTGACTCTGTTTTAAATGTTTTCCAATGGGAAACGCCAGTATTTCATAAATGGTATTTATTCTGACCATATTTATTCTTCATTGGAATTCTTTTTACATAACTTAAAATTCTGACGTTACTGCGTACAATTACTGACTTTGATAGTGAGTTATTATATAAATGATTTGTGGAAGAAAGACAATAAAAATGTCAAAATACACTAAAATTGACTTTCCAAGAAAAATTATGATATTTTATATGAACGCATAGATTTGTCATGGACCACAAAAATGATCCTATGGGTCAATGGTTAACCATGTGTAGGTTAGGCTACGATAAGTAAGGGCTCAGAGGTGTAGCTGAGGTGGTTATTTGAAAATGTTCCCCGAAGTTCTGATGGAGGGGGAATAAAAGTTTTATGAACATATAATTCCCCAATAGAAACTGTCTTCTGATGTACATCTTTTGGCAGCATGCCCTGTTTTGGGGTGATCAAGAAAAATTCAAAAGAGGGATTATCTACGAAAAAGTTACCTCTCTCACCTTTCATACGGCAGTTATCACTAAAAACGTCAGAATTTTCAAGTATCAAGTATTAATCCTGCCGGGCGCATAGTGAAGGACTAATCTAGTATAAACCTACGCTTGCAAAGAGAACCCTCACTAAAAAAACTATTATGGGGAGAATTTTCAATAGATGAAAAAAACGTATTGTCTATACACATGATACATACGTACATACATACATACACTGTGTCTGTACACATGATACATACATACATACATACATACATACATACATACATACATACATAGCCAGTTAGCTAACCAACTTGAAAACTGACGAAACAAGTTTCTAATATTAGTTCACTTACTGCATTTCTACTGACATCTGACCCTATTTTGTGGTAATATGCAAACTGTTCTGTTTATCTATTTGTTTGTTTTTGCTCAAATGGGATGATCTCATTAGTTGATAATAGATCAACACAATAAAAATTACGCCGTAGAAACTCTTTAGCCTCCAAGACTGATCATCACACATTTAAACATCTTGAGTTGAGATCAAGAAATCTCCCGATTAAGATACTTGAATTATTGAAAATTGAATTACCTAATAAAATAACTTAAGGCTCCCAAGTGTCATCCATATATAAATGACATTTTACATGGATTGGCCCCAGAAATCCAACGGTCCACTCTTCAACAGAATTTGATTGGAAATCATCAAAAACCTTGGGTGATATTGGATGATGTAGAGAGAAGAAAAAAAGCCACAATTCATGGGAGATAATCGTGCATGCATCACCCCCAAACTTATATTTGGAGATTCTTGCACGATATTCGGTTACCATAAGCTACTTCTGCTATATTTTCTAGTTAATCCAGCAGTGCTGAGAGAAAAGAGAATTATGACTTATCTCCGTTTTATCCTTTGGAGTTTTCTAAAGTCTTCTTCACCAAGTTGTCTCGATCTGAATTGGGAGACATCTACATTCTTTCTTTTTTTCCCCAGTTGTCAGTGTGTACAAAAATCTCACGTCGTGTAATTTTTCTTCTCTCTAACAACACTATCTGTACACCGAACGCTTGTGCAAATTTGAAATTCAAATTGTTTTAAGGTTTAAAAAAAGCCATTTAATTTGCTAACAGAAGTCGTTTGCAAATAGATTATTTTTGATTAGTATGAATGTAACAAGACTGGTTTAGAAAAGAACTTTACTCTGATAGATTCTTATGAGTTTTTAAAATATTTCGACTTTTGCAAAAACATTTTTCCTTTAACTGAAAAAGATCTTTGAATTTGGCTATAGAAGGGGACTTCATAAAATAGTATCTGGATATTTTTCTAGATACATGGCCTGAAAATTTAGATAATTTTGGATATGATTTGAGGCAATCTATGCAACTGAAAACTGGCATCTGTAGCTTCCCATTTTCTCTTTCTTCCATTATCTCTCTCTCCCTTACCATCTTTGTTTCTCTTTCTTTCACTCTTATTTCCCTCTTTCTCTCTTTTTTTTCAGATTTTTTAGTGATCACTGGCCAACAAAACGCCAGAGAAATAAAGTAATCTTTAATCACCTTTTTTCATTTTTTCAATTGATACCCCAGACACAGCATACTGCCAAAAGACATTGGCTACACGACAGCTTCTATTGAGTAACTCATCAAACCTCTATCATTATACCTAAAATCATAATCATCTTTAGTTATTACGCTAATTCAGGTAAGCAATCTTTTGCACAGCTTAATTTCTTTTTTTGCACAGTTTAATTTCCTTTGTGCACTGGTTGCATAACATGTCTGTATATGTGCACACACACACCCACAGCTTGGAGGGAAGTATGACAGACACCATTACAAAGGCTCCGCTCATTAAAGTCTATTCAATCACCAGAAAGTTAGTAAGATAACAGATGGAAGAGTAAGTTGGGGTTGTGTGTGACAATTCTTTCATATATTTCGCTCAAGTCACCTTGGAGCTCCTGCTGCGGAAGACAAATTTAGCTTTGAGTTTCAGGATTTTAACCTTTGGTCATATATGTTGAAAATTATTTTTAGATGGATATAAAAGAAACCGTGAACCAAAACTGCCACTAAAACTGTTTATTCAGTTTTCAAGTTGGTCTAGCTGGCTGGCTGGCTGGCTGGTTATGTAGGTATCACGTTTACAGGCCGCTACTGTGGAGCTAAAGGACTGGAAATTTAAATTTTAATTCCTTATTAAGTCCACAAAAAACGATTTTGTATTTTCATTCCCTCCAAAAAAGATTCTTTGGAGTTTATGTTGAATAGGTCCCGGGTTTTGCTCAGCTACGATCACTTTTGAAAAAAAATTGCTTGCAATCTGACAAATGGCGAGGGAAGTAACATTCGTTGACTACCACTTTTTCAGAATTTTAAATTGATCACCCGGAACATGGCATGCTGCCAAGAGACATTGGTCAATTAGTGGTTTCTATTGGCTTGCTAACCAGACCTGTTCCTTTTCTTGAAAAAGAATAATAGGTAGACAATGAAATGGATGAATAGATTGAAAGGAGAGTAGGATGGGAACTTTTGACTGAAATACATTAGAAAGTTTAGACAGAAACTGTGGTGCAGGGGTCGCCATTAAGTGGGGCACGCCCCACAAGTGGGTCGTTGGGGTGGTCTCAGTCGACCTTGGACCTTTCATCTCGGAAAAAAAACATCAAATCTTGGAGAAAAATTAAAATCCTTTCGAAAAAGTCCAGAGAAAAGCAACCAAGTTAGTACCTGAATCAAAAAAAAGTATGAATTATAACATGAGAATACATTAAGAAGTTAGGGTTGATATCGTTAAAAAAAAGGAAGGATAAGGCTGACGATGGAAATGTTTAAAAGTATTCTTGGTATAAAACTAGTAGATCCTAATGTATTTTTCACCAAAAGCGAATACAAGGGACTGAGAAGCCATGGTAGAAGTGAAGAAGAGTCGACTGAATGTTAGAAAATTTTTTTTAGCAACTTAGTCGTAGGATCATAGAATAGATTATCGAAGTTGCCCTATCAGAAAATGTAAATAAGTTTAAGAAGAATCATGATGTTTATTACATCCACTGCTCACTCAAATTTCTATTACTGAGATATTGAGTAAATGTGATTTTTTGATGTATGCCTTAACGTGCAAATAGTATAATTTTCTTCTCGCTACAATGCATGTTTAATGATTCTCGAAGAAATCGTCTTTGAGGCATTATTTCGAAGAGCCAAATAACTGATAACTGTTACAGCAACTTACATTATAGATTTTATTGAGGTCAGTAAGAGGCCACACTCTTCCCACGGATGCTTGTTTTTCAAGAACTAATAATCAACTGCTATTAAACTATGTTTAAATAGATAAGTAGGTATAAACACTTTATTACTTACAGAGTAAATCTTTGAAATTTAAAGGCCTTGAGGGCAAATATTTGTACGTAAGATATGATATAATTTACACGTCGAGCGTGAGATGAAATTGTTGATCCCTTCTGTAGTGTATATTACAGAATTATGAAGATAGATTTTTTATTGTAGACACTGGCATTAACCATTAAAATCTTTGTGAGATATTGATAAAAATATCTATGAAACGAAGGGACAGTTAGACGCCCTGGTATTTGGCTCCTTAAAGGACACCTCCAACATTCAATGTGATCTGCTATTACACAATGTTAGTATAAATGCTGTAGGTGAACTACAATTTCCATTGGGTTCCTGGAGGGCAATTTAGAATCACTCAAAACCCTTTCCTCAGTGACATTATTGTATACAACCCATGGTATCATGGGAAAGATTTATTGAACTTAAACTTTCATTTAAATGGCTGACCCACGTTCTGTCTTAGAACACAATGCAACTTTCCCTCCTGGGTGTATTCCTGGACAATCCTGGGATACCCAGCCGTCATAATCCCCCTTTCGGGCTTACTGATGTTGTCCAAAGGAAAACAGAGAGTGATACATGTGACAACAGCCTGGCTGCATGAACCACAGGAAGCACGTCAAGTTGGGTGTAAAACTGCTTTAAGGGGGCTCCAATCCCTGGAGAGTTGTCCTTCTCCTCTACTGGTTTCCTTCCTACAGCTAGAGAACGCAATCTGCCCCACTATTTTAACTATAGATGGGAGAAAAGTGATGGATTCATACCTTTCTTAAGGGCATTAGTGCGAAGAGAACATACTCAGCCCCGACCGTAGTATGAACTCGGACCACCTATTCCGTTGTCTGATTCCTGACTACACTAATAACACATCTCCATTTACTCATATATATATATATACATATATATATACATATATATATATATATATATATATATATATATATATATATATATATATATATATATATATATATATATATATATATATATATATATATATATATATATATATATTAAGGAATAAAGTTTCTTTATGATATACTCTCCATCCCCTATTGTTCATATGTATTGAACAATACGGAAAGAGGAGTATTGTGGAGAACTTATTTGTTAATTAATTAATTCATGAAATTATTAGTATGCTATAGATGTTTCGAGGGGGGTTTCCATCTTCAGTAGCATGTGTGTATATTTCAGTGATCAAAATGTTTCCGTAGAAAACAAATTTAGCATCAGATTTTTGCGCTGAAAGCAAAAATGGAAATAGAAAGAGGATTCCTGTTGGGTCATTATGGTGAGTCCATTGGACCTGACCTTTGTTTTGCTGAAGCTCATGTGAAGGCCAACGTTCTTGCTTTCTCCGTTCGGTTCATCTAGCCTTATTTGAAGGACATGGAAGTTTTCTGCAAAAAAAAAAAAACAATGCCGTCTGCAAATATGAAGTCGCTCAGGTATTCAGCGTCTATTTTAATTCCTTTATTTTCCCAGTCTAGGTTTGGGATGATCATCTCGAGGCAGGCTGCGAAGTTTTGGGGTGAGCTGGTATCCCATTGTCTTACCCCTTTTGGGAACTGAAATGGCTTTGGGTCTTAATGTATATTGATAAAGGAGTTGCTATGACTGCATATACGTTGCAGTATACGGGGTCTACACCTTGGAGAGTGATACTTTCAATGAATTTAGGAATTCCCACTGAGTCGAAATCCTTCTTGAAGTCGATAAATGCTTCTGTGAATGTCATTTTTTATTCTGCTGCTTTCTCTTTTAGTTGAGATATTGAATGGAGATGTTCCATGGTTGAGTAATCATCGTAATCATCATCAGTCTTTTATCGTCTGCTGTTGAACATAAACCTTCCCCAGGATTATCCACAATTCTCTATCATGGATGTTGAGGAGCGAATACTTTCTGAATTCGTCTAGTATGTCTCTCCATCATGTATTCTGCCAGCCTCGGTTGCACATGTGATCTCTAGGGATCCATGCTGTGAGTAGTGATGTCAATCAATTGTCTACCATAATTGCAAAGTGACTATTTGGGTTTTCTAATTGATCATTGCCATTTGAGTTTTTCTCATGGATTTTATGATGTCTCAGACATGTTTTTTTCTTGATATATTGCTTTGCGATATCTCCATGTGTAATTGAGCATGATTCTTCCGTGTGCACGTTGCATGGTTCTCTTTTTGTGGGTCGTCTCTTGGTTAAGTCCCATGTTTGAGCTCCCTTGTAGGATGCATTGGTTATATACTCTTCTTTTTAGTTCGAATGAGATGTTTTTTCGTTGTGAAAAGTTGATTTTGCTATACCAAAGGTTTGCCATCCTAGAGTGATTGTTCGCTTTAACTCTTCTTCTTTTGAGGGTCTCATGGAGATTTGTTGTCTTAGGTAGATGTAGTGGTCTACTTTCTCCAGCTCTGCGTTTTTGACTCTGATTGTTATATTCTTGATTCCGACATGATTGTTGCACATGACCTTGTTTTGCTGGAGTTCAGTTACTTTTTTGCTTCTTTCTTTATTTCTTCTAGCATTACTCGGAAGTATTCTTCTAAAGCTAGCTTGTTACCGTGGTAGGTTTTGGTTTAGCGTTTAGGTGATAATTTTGGTGATGTTTAAACCAAAGAACGCACAAACCATTAGTAAAGTCTCAGATGAAACCAAGAATCTCATGGGAAAATGCAGAAATTTCAAGCTATCAACAACAATAACAAAGAGAAGACAAAAGAAGATACACGACAGCAATCAGTCAAGGAAGCTGGAAAGATCGTCATAAGGAAAATAGCCATTCTATTCAACTTAAGCCTAAAACGAATTAGTCTGGAAAGATTGGAACACTGCAATCATAATGCTGTTATATATATATATATATATATATATACATATATATATATATACATATAAAAGGACACCTGAAAAACCACATCAACTACAGACCAATTGCATAGATGATATAATATTGATTAAACAAATGGATTATTATACTTTTTCATGTCCAGATAGATAGCTTGATAAAAAAGGTTAGCTTCAGAGGCAGACAAAAAATTATAAGTAAATACGTTATTTCAATTGATTTGACAAATTTTCTAACAAAAATAGAATTGATTTGATTCTTTCTCGTTTTCTTTAAATATATATGTTGTTTTGCATGAACTATTTGAGGAAATCTTGAAACAACTATCAAAAGTTTACGTAAAAAATCGAGTGAAATTCAAATTCACGCATAATTTTTTTTCAAAAGTAAATATGATTATATACATACCTTAAAACAACAACCCAAGTTTACATAAAAATCAAGTGAAATTTTAAATAACTTCCTTTTCGAAATCACACAATTTTTTCTTTTTTTCTAAAATAAAATCAAACAAGTAAATATATAGCTTAAATTGGGTTGATCAGTCTTTTTAGAAAAGTAAACACGTAAGCCGAAAGACCTCAGTTTCGACAGGCAGATTATCACGCTTATTGTCCTCCATAGCAAAAAATCACTAATTGTTTGAATCGTTAAACATAACTGGTACGTCTACCAAAGACTGCCTAGAGTGTTTAATTGTATTCTTATATTGTTCAATCTGAAATCCAAGGTTATAATTTACCCTTGCCAATAAAGTCGGAAGACGTTCATGTATTCATCCATGTTGCTTTGTTTGTTGACATTATACCTCCAAAATTTCCCAACGAATTTAAATTACATCTTGTAGAAGGCTGGATCATTGGCTAAAAAGACCGATTAAATTTAGGGGCCGATCTTTTTTTTTTCTTTATCGTCGATTGATATTTTTTTCATATAATACAACTATATTCTAAAATATGTGAAATCGAAACTTACAAATTAGCCCCCCCTGCATTTTAGCTATATATGAACCGATTTTCATTATGTTTTTTGTAGGTATGTGATGTTGGCTGATTGCTTTCAAATTGTGAATGTGTTTTTATATTACATATTGTGCCCGACAATTTTTTTTTTATCTCAGTCTCGAATGACATTTCTAGGACTTTTCTGATTTTATTCTTAATTCGAAGATTTTGAATTGTTGAAATACCAACATTCTAGAAAAGGCCCCACATTTAATGATGATCATCAAAGCTTGTTGCACCAGGGAGCCAGCCATTCAAGTGAAGTTCACTTACTGATTAGCAAGTGTTGGCTAAATAAGGGGCCAGCTGTAAATGGGACAATTTAATGCTTCGCACTCTTTCAACGAATTCACAGGATTCGCTGGTTTTTATAACCCATTTGATCAAATGTTCCTCTACCCTAGAAACTCCGATAGCCAGCCTTTAGAACAAACTTCTCATTAAGCATATCTGAATGGCATACAATTTGGGGCAAGATTATCATAATTGACTTGACCACCACTAATTGGAGTTGACTTTTTTTGTATTTGCCCAACTTATCGGAGCACAAGATAAGATAAAGTAAAAAAAATGTTAATTCTGGAGTCTATTAAATGTTAATTCAGGAAGTTACTGTATTTGATGGCATATGACCTATTTTGCACCAACAAATAAATGGTTTTTGAATGCAAATCAAAAGTGGCAACTACCTTGAGGATCATATCTTTGTTTCATGAATCATCATAATCTACCTTTGATTTCCATCGTTGGACATAGACCATGCCCAAATTTTACCAGATCTTTTTATTGCGTACGTTGTGACGGAAATATCTCTTCATCCTTTCTAAATCATGCTTATTTTCTGCCAGTTGTAATTTTGCATATGATCTCTGGGGATCCACGTTGTGAGTTGTGATGGTCAGTGGTTGTTTGCTATTATTTAAACACAGCCTGCCCATTGCCATGATATCTCTGACTCCTGTTTTTTTTCTCATATAATGTGCTGTCTTGGAGGATTCACATGTGATGAGCATGATCCTCTCTTTAGGATGTTGCATGGTTCTTAGTTTGAAGGGCAATCGTTTGACTGGGTTCCACGCTACAGCTCTATTGGTGACTATTGGAAGTATGAATTGGTTTCATAACCTTATTTTGTGGACGAGATTTTCTTGTTCTTGAACGTCGAGCTTAACCTTCCAAAGGTTTTACAACCTAGAGTGATTCTTCCTTCAATTTCCACTTCTTTTGAGGATTCCCTGGTGTTTTGTCGTCCCTGGTAGATGTATTGGTCTGCTTTTTTTCGCTCTACATTTTTTATTCTGATTATAATATCTTTGTCCTCAGCACATTTGTCATGCAAAGCATTTGCTTTGCTAAATTCCCACGGCTCCAGCAAGTTTTCTATTACTTTAATTAGCTTATAATTAGAGACCATCAACCAAGACTGCCAACGAAGGATTCATCATTTTTTAAATCGGTTCATCTGGCTGACTAGTACATATCACATTTATAGGCCACATCTATAGAGCTAAAGGGATGAAAATTAAAACATTTACTCTTCATTATCTAGTAAAAACAATTTTACAGTTTTTCTCCATAATAATTCGGTGTGGGGTGGGGTCTTATTATCCAATCTAAGTTTATTCTAAATTGGTATCTTAGTTTGTGTCCGACGTTCACGCTTGTTTTCTGAAAATTCAGAATTTTTTTGCAATCACTGCCTAACAAAAGATGAAAGTAACTTATTCACAGATCATCCCTTTTTCAAATTTAAAAAAAAAATTGATCCCTCCAAACACGGTATGCTGCCAAAAGACGTTGGTCACTTTACGGTTTCAATGAAGTGACTAACCAGACCTATTTTACTTTACAATCATTTATGATAAGCTTATTTTTCTTAAACTTTTTATGGCGTTTTTTTTATAGCCTTCCTTGTAACAATACCAGTAAAAATCATTTCTTTTCTCCCAAATTATTTTACATCTGGGGTTCTGAAACTTTTTGGCATCACCGCCCACTTCCATATGGAACATTTTTCCTCGCCCTCGTGTAAAGTAAATAATCAGAATGATACCAAAACATGTTTTGACTCAAAAAACAATAAAAATGAACTGTTTTTGCTGTTTCTTCAATGAATGTATGTTTGGCATACTCATACTGAAATTTAGATATCATCAAAGTGATCACCGTGTTGGGTGTGAGACGCAGCTTGTGCTGACGCATTGATTTGAATAATGTGGGATACCACAGTGCTGCTTGGTAAATTAATGATAGAAAATGTTGTCAATTATCGATTTAAACACTCAAAATCCTACAATGCTCACCAAAGTTTCGAAACGCCCACCATTGTCTGCACAGTAGCTCACCACCCACCCAAGGATTCGAATCGCAGACCAGTGGGCGATATTCCTTAGTTTGAAAAAACCTTCTTTCTTCCTTTCCTTAAATGCTCTTCTTTTTAACTTGATTCTCATCCAAAAGCTCAGTATCTAATTTTCTATCCATTTTTGCCAGCATAAAAACAAAAGAATCCGGTTAATGTCAGTAACAACTTTTTTTATAATTTATCATTAACTTGTCAAACTAACAAATCAGAATTTATGCTTTTTCTTCAATTTCTTTTCAGGAAAATGAAACTCTTGCCTTTTTTATTAGTCATAGTTTGAATCAATTGGATTTTGTGTTCTAAGTATAATAATTTAATAACATCATGTTTTCACATTATTGGAAAATTTGAACCAACACTGTCAAAATAGTTTTCAATTCATCCCGGCCGGCTATGTTTGTGAGTATCATGTGTAAAGACCTCACCAATAGAACTGAAGAGTTGAAAATTACGTCTGGAAAGATGCAATTCTTTCCCTAAATACCCTACCAAAGTTTTTACAGGGAGTTTCAGTTTATAATGTAAACTTATGCTGAATTGGTCGCTATTTAGTATCCACTTGTTTTGTTTGTTTTGTTTTTCTGGAATTCCAGACCTTTTCGTTATTGCTACCTAACAAAAGGCAAGAGAAATAACTTATTCATTGATCATCCTTTCTTTCAATGGTTTAATTGATCATCCCATACACAGTATGCTGCCAAAAGATCGTGGTCATGCGACAGTTTCTATTGAAATTATAACCAGACCTGTTTTTATTAGCTTTGACTAGTTTTTTTTTTACATTTCATCTTGATCTTTTAATTGATAAAGTTGAAAATGGTCATATTCAATAGAAAATTTGCTACAATACTTCATTCAATAATAATGATAAATATTGATACTTTCATAAGATTGTCTCTCAAGTGATTTGGTCAGTTGTGGAGATGGAAAGGAAGGTGCATACCTATATGTATTCATGTGGGTATTCAGAAATGCGATGGTAAACAAAAATACGCCAGTGCATTTGATGCGGGGTGGATTTATCTCAGACATGTCATACTATCAGGTAAATTTTAGGCCAAACAAGAACCCCATCCTTGTGCACCAACCACCCACGGACTCAATAAATTGGGAACCAGAATGTTCCTGAGGGTGCTTCATTCTAAGATTTTCCAAAGAAAATTGAGGGAAACTACCTCATTCACATAAAAAAAATGGCCTCCACTAAAAAAATCGAGAATTTCATATTTTGTGTTACAGTTGACATATCTGAGTACTTAGAGAAGCTGAATCAAGGATTTCAGACACTAGGAATCGGAAAATACATTGGTGAATAATACACTGTAAAATAATTTCATCATAAAAGTACTTTTTAATCCATGAAAATATTCCTGTGGGGGTATGACTTAGCTAAAACCATGAAGCTAGATATGTAACATTTTTCAGGGACATTTCGAGTATACAAACTTATTTCTTCTAATTGCTGGGTTATTTCCCGATAAAAGTATAATGTATAAATGGTTATTGTTAGAAGGGAGAAATTTATCAGCTTACGATAACAAACGTATTGGAATTTGCCGTACATATTCTCTCTTCTAACAAAGACTCTACCAGATGTTTACATCTGAATAAGATAGCCATTTACGTCTTCAACATTTATTGTGGCCTTTTAGCATGTGGCGGTAAACTCAAAGTATGCAGAAACAAATCCCAATTGTCCTCAGCAACTATACCATTTCGCAGAAACAACTACCAATTATACTCTCACGCACACAACATAGGAACTATCATACCGATTGTATATTCATGATTTCGTTTGTAACTCCCCATAAGCTGATCAAAACTTCTTTCTGTAGATGCCCACGTATTTTTACATTCATCGAAAATTGATTTAAAAATTCAAAGAAATAGGACTGCACACTATTAATTTTCTTGAAAAATGCTACACAGCTATCTTTGCAATTTCAAATGTACAGTCGATACAGTCTTGCAACATCTATAGTTTGAAATTAGATCAAATTTTGAAACATTTTTCGCAACAGTATCCATGTGCAAATACCTCTGAAGGGGGTGTCATTACACAACCCAAAGAAATACGACTGTGTACTGGAAATTTCCCTGAAAAATGCCATATGCCTGGCTTCATATTTTCGCTGTAACATGTTCTCATCATGTGGAGGACAAAAACTTCCCATTAAGTCCTCAAGAGAAGAAGAAATCAAGCAAAGAATCATTCTAGCTTGGCAACATTTCGGTAGAGCAAGCTCAACCTTCAAGTATAAGAGAATTGCACTAGTCCTGGTGTCAGAGAGAATTCTCGAGTAAATTCCTACCCCACACATTCGGGTGTAAGTTTTCCCGCGTTAAATCAACCTTGTACCACAAGTAATTGGAAAATTTAATAGCTTACACTGTAGAGTAGCTATCATGGTAAAGTGAACTCGAAGGACAAGGGGTGCAAATTGGAGTTCCAACGTATGCTTACGCTTTATTTCAACGCTGCTTACATATGATGGTCGAATTACAGCCTGAGTAATTTTCATTTTTTTTTCAATTGATCATGCACAACAGATATAAATTGTATGAGTTAAACGGTACTTCTATGATAATATCAAGAGTATTTTTCAATTCCTCGCGTTTGAAACCCCTGATCAAGCCTTTTGAAGTTCACAGTTATGTCAATTGCAAGACGAGATATGAAGTTCTTTTTTGGTTGGTGACAGCCATTTTGTTTTCTGCAAATGAGGAATTTTCCGCCATTTTTTTTTAAAAACTTTTTTTTCAAAGAGGAAATCCTAAGGGAACATTTTGGTAACCTATGTATAGAGTCCTTGGATGGTAAGTGCTCAAGGCAGAGGTCCTGTTTGGCTCCTGGACTATTTTACCTAAGAGTATATCATGCCTGGGATAAATCAACTCCCTCGCCTAATACACCCGCAGATTCTTGTTTACCATCACATCTCTGAATGCCTACATGTATACCTATATAAAAATGCTAACTCAGGTGGTATTTACCTCCACTAGACCCCTGTTTACGTACCTGGTTTCCAAAACTATTACCCTGATAAGTGTCATAAGTATAATTTTACTTTCAAGCAAAGTGTAGTATCTATTACTCTTCCCAGTTTACACACACATGCGTACACACACACACACACACACACACACACACACACACACACACACACACACATCTTGGCACACACACAAAACTACTCAGATTTGTGCTAGTATATTAAACTTGAGTTATGAACTACGTATGATATCTTTCGACGATCTTAGCTCTTCCGAAAGGTTTCACGGTACAAGGGGTTGGGGTGTCCTCTACCTTGCATTCTGAATCATCACGACCGTCTCCTCCTGGTCTTTATATCAGGGAACAAGCCTCCATCCCTAAAACACTTGCACTAGTTCCGGGTAGTGCAGCCAGATGTTGTTTCATTTCCTTCCACTCCCTGAATTCTGCGAGCTCCTGCGGCCGCTTTGAGTCCTTGTCCTTAGTATTTCTATCCACCATTATAACATCTGAAACAAAGATACAGCAGATGTGAATCGATAATTATTTGATATATATATATATATATGATGATATTAATAATATACTGGAGTCGTATAGAATATTTAGGCGGGTTGGTTAATCAAGCTTTGAAGTAAAGGCCAGCAAAAAACAAAAATACTTTTGATACATCTTAAAATGTTATAGAGAAAAGGTCAACTTTTTTACAAGCTATAGTTCTCTGTTGTTTGAAGGCTTTATCATTAATTTCTTTTATGTGGATGTCTATAAAAGTCGATAATCTTTTTTTTTTGGATTAATAGAATCATTTGTCTAGTGCATTAACAATAAAAATGAAATGTGTCCCTCAAATAATTTTTTTTATAATGAAAAAAAGCTATGCAACCACACCACGTCTTTTGGAAAGATAAAATTTTCTCAGATCAATTTTGAGATCTCTGACTTCCATGGCATTTTTTTTCAATATAAACTCTTTGACTTAAAAATAAAAGATAATGCTTCATAATATTCAGGAACCGTCAACCAAAACGTTTCATTTCTAATGTAAATTTTTTGCTAAACTGGTGCCTGAGTTTGGGCCAGGCAGCATTCATACTCGGTCTTTTAAAAATTCGGGCAACAAAAAGTGAGAGAAGTTAGTTATCCACTGATCACCCAATTTTTCCAATCTTTTTATTGATCATCCCTAATACTGTATGTTACCGGAAGACATTGGCAAAGAGACGGTTTCTATTGAGTAAGTAACCAGATCTGTTCGTCTTCTATTTTTTATTCTTGTCTGTGAAGACTGTTACAAATTGTTGACCTTTTGGGAAAACCCCGAAACATCTGAGCTAAGATCTACGCTTGTTGACAATCAGAAAAATAAATAAATTACAATCTTTAAAAAAAAGGTCCTGGTCTATGACATTTAATGAAACATGAAACATGTTCAAGAGAGAACCAGCAATTGAAAGCTTGCATCACACACACACACACACACACACACACACACACACATATATATATCTATATCAAGAGATGGATATATGTGATCCGACAGAATTATCATAAATTGAGTCATATATATATATATATATATATATATATATATATATATATATGTGTGTGTGTGTGTGTGTGTGTGTGTGTGTGTGTGTGTGTGGTAAAGAGACAAAGAATAAACAAGATGTGATATTGATGTGAAAGCGATTATTTAGGCATTACCAGTGGCTAGATGGAGAGAGCGTTGATGCAGCTACCCCATCAATCGCAGGTTCAATTCCCACAGCAGCCCCATTTTCTTTAGTTGTTTATTCTACTTGAGTTGTCTTGGGTGAGTGGTACATTGACTGTGTTTTGACGGTAGGTCAGCTCAAATAATTTAATATATATATATATATATATATATATATATATATATATATATGTGTGTGTGTGTGTGTGTGTTTAATTACGCATATGTATATTTGAAGTTGATATGTATTGATTTGTAGAGGTCTCGATGCCAAGACTGAGAAAATCTCGAATATTCAATACTAAAACATAAAACATATCCAGAAACAAATTTCAATTCAAACGCTCGTGCACACTGGTTCTGGACTTTGTTTGTTGCATTTGTAATTTTAACGTTTCAGTATTCAAAGAACAAACGTATTTTTCTTTCCGCTTATCTCATTCAAGACGTTTGAGAATCAAAACTATTGTTTCTAAAACAATTTTTTGTTGATGAGTATCCTCTTTATGCGTTTATATTACCTCATTCATATATATATATATATATATATATATATATATATAGTTATTGTGTCATCTGCAGAGAGCCGTTTCGATGTATTACATCTCTTCAGTCTGGCTATAGACTCTCCATAATCCCATCCAGTACCGCAAGGCAGGATTGAAACCTTCACTCCAGACCCGGTGGCCGATATCCTACCTCTGGACTACGGAACTGGACGGTCTGTAATGCTGAATTTAAGTGATATATTTATCTACACAGAAAGTACTCATCCACCAGAGTGCTCCATTCTTATGGAAGAGCATTGCATAAGCTTACAATGGATGAGTGACCTCCCTTAAAGAGTTGTCTCTTCTGCAAAGAGACACCCCGAAATATGATATACTCTCTTCCATATTTTGTTGCAGGGACGATGTTCTTTGGATTGAAAGTCTCGCCTTGACATCTCCAAACAAATTTTTTGTCATTATGCCCCTAGAGTTCTAGTTTTGTCCCATCTGACCATTGTATATTCTCCCAGAATTAGAAAGGCTAATCAGTATGTTCATTTGGTGTGCAAGCGTGCGGAAAGAGGTCTTTCGAGGTCAGCGTGTTCATAGGCCTGCTCTGTACAGGGCTCAAGTGATAGTATTTACTGTTACTTCCTCTTCAGCGACTTCCAAATTAATCATGAGATCCAAGTATAAATACTTGTTTTTTTTTGTTTTTGTTTTTTTCATGCACTGCTCTGGTCGACAGTTTCTCCCTTCTATCATGTCCAGGTTTCTTCTTCAGAGTTTTTTTCTCTCTTGAAAATAAAGATGATGTTCCGGCAATACAACGGAAACAAGTATAGCACAATTGAAATCACCAACGTAGATCCTTCAGGAAATAACTAGTTATCATCATATCAACGGTTATTACTTGATATTGATCATTTATGTAGGAAAAAGTATATTTTTTTCTGTTCATACTTTTTTATGCCATTGATTTTGGACATTAAAATTGTTAAATATAAATTGAAGGAAAGTATTTGTGTGTATCTGCCTTACACTTATAACAACTCCCACCGAAATGGAAGACTTGACAGCAATAATTTTAAAAATATTAATCTTTATAAACTAAAGGAACTAACAACACGCCAATGATTTCTCTTAGCAGTATATATATATATATATATATATATATATATATATATATACATGCATATATATATATGTGTGTGTGTGAGTATGTGTGTATGTATGTGTGTGTGTGTGTGTATGTTCATTTATATATGTATTTGTATTCAAGTGTGTAGGAATATAATAAGAGTATGTTTACCAGGTTCATAGAAGTTTGAAACTCGCATTAGAATGTTAATATAACTGTTTTGTTTTTAAAATCTGCAAAACGGTTCCATGGTAAAAAAACTGATGATCCCAAGAAGAGACAATTTATACAAAGTACCATGATAACAAAGCATACATGAAACAAGGAAAAAACAGGAGGAAAATTATGTAAATTGTATTGACAGATATTGGGAAATAGGTGACTGAAATGACATAAAAAATCTCATGAAAAAGTTGTTTTTTTAATGTTCAGTGCCTAAAGCTTTGTATGTAAGTGTGTAGGGATATGATAAGAGTGTGTTTACCCGGTTAATAGATATTTGAAACTCACATTAGCATAAATGGGGGAAGAGCATGTCATTAGTTTGATTGTGGGTAAATACTGGGGGGATTTGTTATCCATGTGTGGGAAAATTATATAAAAGCTTAGACATGTTTGTCTATGTGTAGGTATATATGTCAACAAAGATATGTGAATGTTAAGTGTACAGCATATGTAAATAAATATTTAACTATGTTTAACTAGGTTTGTTAATATCTATCTAAATATGTGTATGCATATGGATGTCGGTATCTCTCTCTCTCTCTCTCTGTCTCTCTCTCTATATATGTTTGTATGTGTTTATGTGACAGATTTGTGTGTGTGTGTTTTATATTCTAAGATGGACTTATTTATTTATATATATATATATATATATATATATATATATATATATATACATATATATATATATATATATATATACATATATATATATATATATCAGCATAGTGTTTGTTTCAGATGAATATACTTGTAATGCATCGATTTTGTGAGTATATATTGTCAATTTAATGAATATAATAGTATAACTTTGTAAACTATTTAATTTTGCAGGTGCAGTCAGTATATGTTGCGGAATACAACGTAATGTATGTAAAGAGACAGACTCAGGAGTAAAGTATATGGTGATTAATTATTATATAATCCATAAATGAATTAATTATTATGTTGTACATATTTCAGGAGGGGTTCCCATCCCAGTAGCATTGTGTGTACCTTTCAGTGGTTAAAAAGTTTCTGGAGAAAACAAATTTTGTATTAGATGTTTTGTTTAGGAAGCGAAAATGGAAAGCAAGAAAGAGGTTTCCTTTTGGGTCATCATGATGAGTAGGACTTCGTTCTATCTGTTTTGGTCAGTTCAGAGATATTGTTGTTCCAATAGTAGTAGGTCTTAGAGGGGTAATAGGTTGTCAAGGATACTGAGGGGTTGATAGTAGTTTAGTATTAGAGTATGCAGGTGCTTGGTAAGTTGGGGATAGTCAGGATGGTAGGGTAATGGGTTCCTTGTTGTGTACGATCTAATATCTTCAAAGAACTTTGTTTTTTTGTATCTATAATGGTCATTGTGAACGTTATAGAAAGTCTTATGGCTCTGGGTTGTAAAAAAAAATACAAATGTTGTTAAAGGTAGGAGTCTGGGTGACTGTGTGAAGTCCCCAATATTGGATAGATTTAAAAGGAATAGAATGTGGATGTGGGGTTGTTATTAATGGGAGGATTATGATGTTAGAGACCTTAGTTGATGTTAGAGATTGGTATCGTCTTGCCATGTCGTTAACTGTTATATACATATAACGGTTAACGACAAGGCAAGAGGAGTTCAAAATCAGACTGAGGCTGTTTAAGTTCATTTCGCGCTAATCCCTACGAGGAAAAACATGAATCTATCTCTTCTCCACCCGAACATGCTATGGGTAAAATAGCTGGGCAATCTAGGAACTCTGGCCTTGTGAGGCAACCAGTCTAGTAAAAGAAATATTCCCAAACACACCAGGAGGTAGTGACAATGGATGAGCTCAACTAGTCACAACATGGTCCAGCAGTGGACATGAAATAGCTGATCATGATGATGATAATATGTGTGTATAGTTGTGTGTATGTGTGTATGTATGTATGTATGTTTGTTTAAGCAGGTAGGTATGAGTTTAAGTGTATGTATGTGTATGTGTTATCACTGCATATTTAGGCACCATTTTAAAAAGGGATTTATGTTGATGGGAGTCTTACTTTGATCTTACTATTATCAATGTTTTTAAAAATTGTAAGATGGTTGATAACGAATTCCTCCAAGGTTCTGTAAAGCAGAAAAACTTTAGTAGCTTTTCCGACTGCATTTGAGTATACAATGGTAAATAGTGAAATGATCAAAATTACAAATCCAAATGTTATCTAGTTTTAAGCTATGGGTTATCGGAAACTGCCAAACGAAACTGTCTGCAAAACTGTCAACATGGGTTTCCCTCAGTTTTTAAATTGGTTTTGATTTGCTGGCTGGCTATGAATGTACGAATTATACGCACAGTTCGCTCTAATGGAGCAAGAGGGCTGAAAATTTCCATATTTACTCCTTATTATGTAGATCAATTTTTTCTCTTGTTTTTTCAAAATTTCCTCGTTAAATACTGTCTTAGAGGGGGTTCAGTTTGCAATGTAAGTTTATTCAAAATTGATCCCTTAGTTTTTTCCAGCTTGTTTCTTGAAAATTTGAACACTTTTGTGATTGCTTCCCAACAAAAGGCGATAGAAGTAACTCATTCATTGATCACCGACTTTTTCCGATTCTTGTAATTGATTACCCCGAACACGGCATACTCCTGAAAGATGTTGATTATATCTCAGAAGACAGATGAAGTTCGAGGACCATAATCCAAACTGATTATCTTGATTTGTGCTTTTCATAATCCTATAACAGGATTGTGTTATCACTGTTGAAGTTTATTCGATTATAAAAAAAAATGATATACTAATGTTGATAGTCATTTACAAACAAATGGAAAGCCTGCTATATCTTTTATATGTACTCTCTCTCTCTCTTTCTCTCTTTTCCTCTTTTTCTTCCTCTCTCTTTCTCTCTGTCTCCCCCCTCTCTCTCTCTTTCGTGCTCTCCCTCCGTCTCTCTAACTCTATATCAGATGTACGCGTACGTATAATTTTCTTTTTTTATGTTTGGATCCTAATCTAAATAAACAAAACATGTCTGGTTAGTCAATAGAAACCGACTTTTGGCAGCATGATGTGTTGCCGTGATCAGTCAATAAGTTGGAATAAGGGATGATCAATGAATAATATACATCTCTTGCCTTACGTTCGATAAGTGAAAAGTTTGACTTTTCAAATAACAAGCGGGCACTAAATAGTGACCAATTCAGCATAAACTGACATTGTAAATTAAACCCCACCCTAAAACATATTTGTGGGGCGTAATGTTGGAAAGGAAATAAAAAACGATAACGAGTATTTATTGATAATCTCAGCTCTCTAGCCCTATTGGTACAGTCAGTATGCATGATTCATTCATACAGAGCCAGCCAGCCAGACGAACTCGGAAACTGCAGAAACCTATGTTGACACTTTGAGTTAAAGGACCCTAATAGCATTTGTGGTATTCCAGATACGAAAAAGATTATTGGTGGGTGAAGAGGAATATCACCTGAAATACTCACACGCTCATTTTTCTCATTGTTTTTCTCTTTCCAAGCCCCTGGGCTCAAACCTACTCAGCCAAAATCGTTAATCCACCACTGGTTGATATACATCCGTGCACATATACACCTGTACTAAATAATCTGATGACTGGCAAAACAATAATATCTACTTGCTCACCTGCCTAACCACAAAACAATATTTGTTTCAGACACACAGGAAAAAATATCATCACACAAAGCAAAGAAAAACCCAGAAAACCTACGAAGCAGATGGAAAAAAAATATCCTCAAAGAAAATATCCCGGATGTTTGAGGATAAGATGTAAGTATGGTTAAAAGACAAGGACCGATAAGAAAGAAACCTAGCAAAGGAAAAAGAAATAACAACAGGTCTGGTTGGTCACCCAATAGAAACTGTCACAAAACTAACAGCTTTTGGCAACAAACTGTGTTGGGGATGATAAATTGAAAAATCAGAAAAAGGGTGATCAATGAATTAGTTACCTCTCTTGACTTTTGCTTGGCTGTGATCACTAAAAATTTTGAATTAAAACAAAAAGTGTGAAAACGAACCAAGGAATTTCTTTCAGCATAATCTCACATTGCAAAATGGATCCTAAATTAGAAACTGGGGGGGGGGGGGAGAATTTAAAGAAATATTTTTTTGAACATAATAAAGAGTAAACGTTGAAGATTTTAGCCCTCTGGTTCCATCAGTGAGACATTTGCGCTTAATCCACATATACATACATAGCCGGCTAACTACCCAGCCAGCCAGTCAGTCGGACCCACTTAAAAACTGAATAAATTTTTGTTGAGTGTTTTAGTGATTAAATCGGTTGACAGTTACTGAAATGTTTCTCATTTGCTTGTGCAAAAATAACAATTCAAACAATGTTACAAGTTACAATACTTCCAACCAGACCCACTAAGAAACTTATGAGACCTATGTTCAGAGTTTTGGTGACAGTTTTGGTTAACTGTTTCTGAAATATAATTCATTTGTCTGTGCAGAGATGACAATTTACAAAATGTTACCACTAATGATACATCCAACCAGACCCACTTAAAAACTGAAGAAACGTTTACAATTTTTGTCGACGATTTCTAAAATGATATCTATTAGTTTGTACAGAGATAACAATTTAAAGAATGCTACTACTAACAACCATTCCAGCCAGACCCGTTAAAAAACTGAAGATACCTATGTTGACAGTTTTGGTGACAGCCTTGGTTGACGGGCTCTAATAACAATGATGACGGAAGAAGTTCCAACGCTGGAAATTATAAAGTCAGTTGAGTGCAGTGAGTTGTTTATAAAAGAGTCCCAATATTGATGATTGATATGAAAACAAGTGGTAGGAAGAGGAAGACAGAAGGAAAAAAGATGAAGGAAAAGACGTTGGAAAACAGAACGAAGAAAAAATGATTGAGAAAAAAAATAAAGAAGTTTTTCTTTTAATATAAAATCCAAATAATTCAGCTTTTGCAATATTGAATGAGAATGGGAAGATGAAAGTGGGAGTTGAAGTACAAAATGGTGCTCAGAGAGTAGGTGAGAGGAGGAGGAGAAGAAACAGAAGGAGAGGGTAAGAAGAAGAATTGATATGGTGGAAGAGAGTGAAAAGAATAAATTGGAGGAATTTAGGCGGAAAAAAAAAGAAACAAAGAAGAAGAAGAAGAAGAAGAAGAAGAAGAAGAAGAAGAAGAAGAAGAAGAAGAAGAAGAAGAAGAAGAAGAAGAAGAAGAAGAAGAAGAAGAAGAATAGATATGGCGGATAAGCGTGAAGAGAGTAAAGAGAGAGAATGGAATTGAAAAAATGAAACAGAGATGGAGGAGGAGGGGATGGAAGACGAAAAAGGAAAAGAAAAAGAAGATGAAAAACAAGAAATGAGAAGAGACAATGGAAATGGAAAGGGAGAGAGAAATAAAGAAAGAAAAAAATGTCAATGATAAAAGAGGTGAGAGGAGGAAAAGGCAAAAAATGGAGAAAGTGAAGAGGGTAACTGTGGAAACAAAGAAAGAAAGAGACTGTCAAAAGGAGAACTAATGGTATATTCCAAGAGGTTGTAAAATTAGTCACTGAAGACTGTGATTTCTACAACACACTTGCACACACATACATGCACGCACTGACACACAGACACACAACTACACTCATACATGCACTGACACACAAACATACACAAGCAAAACACAGGACTATAAAAATGACAAACCAGAATGAGAAATGAGACTTGAATAAAGAAATGGTCTTTCGGGTCGCTTTTTTTATATAGCAGCATTGTGATTGTAGTGCTCCGATCTTCCAGACTTCAATTTGTTTGAGGAATATGTTCAATAGAGTGGGTAGTTTCCAAGAGATGATTTTCCTGCTTTTTTGAGTAGGTCGATGGTGATGTTATTTGGTTCAGGGCTTTTTTTTTTGTTTGTTTGTTTGATGGCTTGTTTTACTTTCCATGACGTAAACTCTGGGAAGTCCTCGAATTGATTGTTCGTGTCTTGCACATCCTGTTCGTTGTTTTGTGTTCTTTGTTTGGAGGAGGAGAGTTTTAGATACGATCAACGATTTCGCCCCTACCCGAGTACACTACATATTTGTGTCCATCCTGTGTCAGTCCTTTATTGAGAGTTTTGCTGATAGCTCTGAAACCTTGACTAATTGCTGACGTATATTTTCTTTTATCTTCTCTTTTATTTTCTTTGGGTGGTTTTATTTATTCGAGTTGCTTTATTTTTCTCTCTTATTGTTTCTGCGTTTATCTATGAGATTCTTGATTTCACTTGAGACTTTACTGATGATTCGTGTGCTCTTTGATCTTGAGATAGTAGCGACTACGAATAGAGAGGCTCTTACTTTGATGTTGAATTCGTTGAGATTGGTGCCGTTCTCTCCCGATTCTGTAAGAAGATCACGTCTGTTTTCAGTTCAAGCTCGAAGGATCTTGTGAGTTCTTTTGATGCATTTAGTTGCAGTTTGGTGTGGGATATTTTCCTGTGTTCTTTTTCGGTGATAATTTTGGATTTTTACACTGACTTGATTCAAAATCTGGATGTCTTTGATGCTGCCGCTTTTGTCCGCTAGGATGTAGTGTATTTCGTTCTTTGTTTCATGACCATGGCTTTCCCAAGTCCATTGTTTTTCTGGGTTCCTCCTTGAAGAAGATGTTCATGATTTTGAATTCATTCTTGGTTGCAAAATTCACAAGATCTTCACCCTTTTCGTTCCTGATTTTGTATCCAAACTTACCGAGGCAACGTTTATTTCCTTATCTTGCCGAATGTTTTAGTCTCCCATAATGATATAGAAGTATAATTCGTTATTTTGGTGTGTGGCATTCAAGTCATCGTAGGAGTTGTGGGTTAGTTATATACACCTATGATTTCCACTCCTACTGACCTATGTATTAAAGGTAAACTAGACAAAGTTAATACTAGTGCATTTGAGTTCATATCAGGGTTGATCTTTTCCTCATATGGTTGATCTCCCGATAATCTTCTGTCCCTGTCTGAACGCCGTGACTGTTTCTTTCCCCAACGTTTTCCTATCGGATTGATTGATTTAACTGGCCCTATAGATTTAATTCTGCAAGTTGATAGGTTTTAGTAAACCATTTTTGAAGTTTTTAACTGAGTAAAATTTCTCAGAGAGGTCTCACTAAAATAATAGCAGTTTAGACCTTAATTGAGTTTCTTTGGCGTCACACTGGAGTCCTGGTTTTAGTCGGGTTTGTTAGCAGAAATTTCGGGGCTAACATTGGAAGTTTGAAACAAACTACTTTTTTTTTTGTTAATAGTCCTGGGTGTTTCCATTCAACTCGTCTTATTTACTGGCTGTGGATAAATTTCTTCCCCTATCTCCTTCATGGAGCCAAGACCGACGGATAATTTATATTTTGATCCGACGTTATACCCTTGCCCACTTTAAGTAGAAAATGACGGTGTGTGTGGAGTAGAAGCCTCTAGACACAGACCTTCAGATTAAATTTAAAGTTACTTTTTGTTCATTTTGCATTCAATAACAATGGAGTTAGTGACATATTAGAACAAAGACACCTGTAGATTTTTCGAGAAAAAAAAAGATGGAAATAGACTTATAGTAGAGATAAACTTTGAAAATAGAATTGGCACTTTAATGGGCTCCTTTGAAGTTTATCTGGAACAACTGCTTTTCAGACGGACTTGAAATTTCAAAATCAGCATATGATACCTTTTTGTTCATCCAAATATATGGTGTGTGTAATCAAATCAACGTTGCCCCACTTGGAGATTTGTGTAAGTACACCACTAGGTACCATCTGAAAACAGGTTTTTGTTTCTTCAACAATAGTCTAAATGGTCAATGCCCACATCTTGTGCAGATTTAAGAAAAAAGTTGGATAAAAGATCCATATCTAAGATAATTTTGAAAAAAAGACCCTTTTTTGGAGATAATTCGTGTTAAATAATCCATAATTTTTGGATAATTTTAAATAAAAGATCAATCTGTCCAGATAGTTTTTTTTATAAAAGATCTATTTTTCAAGATAAATCAGGATAAAACATCTATCTTTCAGATAATTTCAGATTAAAGGTCTATTATTCAGATAGTTTTTGATGTAAGGAAATGCAGGATAAAATATCTATTTTTTAAGATAATTTTAGATAAAAAAATCTATTCTTTTAGATAATTCGAGATAAAAGATCTATTTTTCTAAAATGATCTTAATAATAATTTGTTCTGGAACATACACGGTCTAAGGTGATTCATTCATGCAGCGTACAGACAATATTTTTGCCTTCCCTCAGAACACAATGATACATTGATAATTCCGTTAAAATGAAAAAATGTTGTCCACGCATTCATTGACCGCATATCACACCCAAGGGTCAATTTTCGATAACTTTAGAGCATATTTGCCACGGATAAAACTCAGCAGAAATATTGGTCAGCGGATGAAATAGAGACCTGTAGATTAATAAGTGGATCAATAGACCCAGTCTCTTGTGGAAGAGATTGAAGACAGAAATACGATCCAGTAATGGACTAAACGGCTAACTGACAGATAGATGAACGAGAAAAAAAAAGGTGACAGACACTCGTATATAGAAGGGTCAGCAGATTAAGGGGACGGTAGATGATATTTTGACGAACCTTCACACGACTTATTACAGCAAGAACAAATGATTCTATCAAGTAATAATCCTCGACAAGATTATTGCGCATAATGTTCATACAATTTCATTTGGTTATCCAATCAAGAACACACCACAGCAGATGAGCTTTTCAAGATGAACTTATCAAAAGTATTGCCAGCTGATTGGATGGTTGAATCTAGGACATGAAGCCAACAAATTGGATAAAGATCAACAACTTTTCCGAAAGTTATTGAAAATAGCCAAGTAACTTAATATTCATTACCTTTGCAAATGGAGTTCAGGGCCGGCTCAAGACTATATTGGTCCCTCAGTCGAATTAGATTCGGGTGGGGGGGCTTCACTGCCTCTTTAGGGCCTTCTGGTGATCACAAGGTCCCATGCTGCGGCTTATTTGGCTTATGTGCTTGGCCTGTTCTAACAGTTTTTGGTAGAGGTTGTATATTCACACGTGTTAGTCTATCTGCTAATCTGTCATCAGTATTACCAAATGAGTGCTTTTTGCACTAAACTCAGGGCATATCTCTTTTTGCAATGCAAAAACATGCTAAATTAAGAAGGGTATGATGAAACAATCTTTGCCATTTTTCTGAATGTTTTGTCGATTTTAAGCGTCTTTTTGGGGTGTTTTGGCCATTTTTTGCGTTTTCTGCTTATTTTAAAAGATGTAGCGTTTTTTTAGTTTCGATCATTCAAACTAGAGTGGAAATATTATTTTTGAGTCAGCAGCGCTGTCTTCTTGTTAGTATAATATATCAATAAGTTATCCACGGATTTCAATAAGATTTTGTCAAAGGTTGGGCCACTGGCTGAGGAGGAATTGATTAAACTTGGGAATGGATTCTAGAATTTCTTTTGAGATTTTGTTGACATTGATTTTTTAAATTTTCTGCGGTGATGGCCTCGTTGTAGGTATTCAATCTGAGAGCGAACCCAATGTTGCAAAAGTATGTCACTAGATAGGTATATAAGAAAGAGCGATGGGTCCAAACTGATATCCCTATCCCCACGACCAATAAGTGACTAGCTTGCGACTGGAATAATGAACTTCAACTTGCAATCCATGTCTTTGGGGACAGGTAAGTAGATAAAGAAGACTGTATCTCTATGATGAAATTTAAATAACTCCTGTCGATTGGTTTCAATAGCCTAATTGGTAAGATGCTATGTATGTCAGACAGTTTCCTAAAGACCTGTGTTCAAATCTCCTTGGAGGCAACTTCTTATCTATGGTCTATTATTTTGTTTCTGTCTTTTGTGGGATGAGAACTTTAACCTTAAGATATTTCAGACTGATGGTATAGGCTCTGTTGAGAAATAGATGAATAACAAATAGAAATAAAGATGCCATTGTCTCTGGAAGAAGCCCAGCAGTTCTGGGAAACAATCTGGAGTAACCCAAAAAAGCATTACAAAGATGACAACAGGATTAAATGTGAAAAAGAAAGAATGAAGGAAAAGCCAGAACAAAAATAGACTGTAATAACAAAGGAAGACATAAAACTTGCTCTATCATGACTACATAATTGGAAGTCACCTGGAATTGACAAAATACCAATTTTTTTGCTGTATTATCTGAAAGGAGCTCATAAATCGTTGGCACGAACTTCATCCAATATAATAATGATCTTACTGAGATACTGTGGTGGTTATCCAGATGTATCATATTTCTCCCTCAAAAAAGTAGAAATACTAATATCCCCCCAAATCATAGACCAATGAAATGCTGTTTACTTTCTACGAACTACTTACATCTTTCTTGACAGACTATATCTACGTATTTCAAAACAGTGATGATATTCTTCCCCTTGAACAAAAAGGATGAAAAAATAGTTCATATGGCTGCAAGGACCAACTTCTCATTATTTAAATGATTTAAGAAAATTACTTCTTGAAGCATTGTAACTTCAGTACTGCATGGATTGACTATCTGGAAACATTTGATACTAAGCTCAACCCCTGGACCTTGCAAACATTCACGATATATAAGGTATTCCCAATGATCATCAATTTCTCAAGGCATAACATGACATTATAAAAAACTACTCAACACTTGAATCACAGCCAAGGAACATAGAATTCTTTTACCTTATCTCTCTCTCTCTTACTCATGAATTCAACAATACCTGTTATAGATATGAAATTCATGATAAGCTCTTACATCGTTTGTTCTATATTTGTGATTTCAAGCTTTATGCAGAGTATGTTGATGAACTTGATGGTCTCCTAAAAATGTCAAAACGTTTCAGTGATGACATAGGAATGAGTTGCGAATCAGATTAATGTGTAAGGGCCACATTCAACAGAGGTAATCTGACATCAACTTCATCTATAGATTTGAATATTTCAACAAAAATCAAAGAAAGAGGAAGCATGTAAGTACCTTGGTATAAATGAGAGAAATGATATCCACCATGCAACAATGGAGGAGAGAGTGTCAAAAAAAGAGCACTAATAGATGGGCCAGACCAGTATTTAATACAGAATTAAACTCACAAAACCAATTCAAAGCAATCATTAGCCGTGCAATTTCAGTAGTAAAATACGGCTTCAACATCCTAATCTTGACTACACGATCCAAAAAGAATGAATACTGGGTCTCAACATGAATCACCCTACAAGTAATCTGTTCACAGCTTCCTAGGAATGAGGAAAGCAAAGATCTTATCCAATTACATAAGTCAACCACTACCAGTTTTCAAAAATACCTGGAAACATCTCAGGATAGGATGATGATCGTTAATAACTACGAAAAAACAAAACAAAAACGATAAGAGGATGGAGTACATTATAAAAGAAAGTGACTAGTATGAACTAGATGGAAGCAATGATAATCTTGAAATCTCAGAATCGCCCACTGAAACAAAGATGGAAACCAAAATGAAAGAAGATGCTGTAGATGAAGTAAAGTAATGTTGGCGAAGTAAACCACAGCACAGCCAATATCCAACTCGCACAAGCCATGTTGATGTTGACAAACCGAAAGCTTATCTGCAGTTGTGATACTCTAGACTCAGAGTCCAAACAGAGGGCTTTATCCTGGCAGCATGACCAATACCTTTTTACGTGTAACTTTCAAGCAAACGTGATCGACACTGGAGCTGGCCCAAAAGTCAGTAACAAGGCAATAAATCACCTCGTTTGGGGTTGCCCTGTCCTAACCCTGAATTAATATAAAAAGGACAGATGATAGAATGGGACAATATCTCCACTGGAAAATCTGCCAATACTAGGGCAAAGGGGTATGAAAAAGAAACACCCGGAGCCAGTTACCGAAATAGGCCGTGCTATTATTTTATGGGACTTTACTATCCACACAGATAGAACAATAAAAGCTAACTGACCTGACACTGGTATGAAAGACTTAAGGGAAAAGACATTGCTATTAATAGTAATAACAAAACCAACGGGTTCCAATATGTAAGTTCGAGACGCTATCCACGTATGAAGACTTGGAAAAAAGGAATTTGAAAACTGTGTCAGTTGAAGACAACAACGATCCCAGTAATGGTAGGTGCTCTTGATGATGATGATGATGATGACGATGACGATGATGATGATGATGATGATAATGTTGATCATCAGGTCCAGATTAAAGTGATGCAGCGCCAACTTTCGATTTTTTCAACTGTACATTTAATTAATTTGTAATATGCAACTAAATGAAGGTGAATTATAATAAGAAAGACCTCCATCCTACACGGTTGAACTGGCCATGAAAACAAATCACTGGCACATTGCCAAGCAGAGAAAAAATTCAGGGGCCAACTAAAGATGTAATAAATTCTCACCACTTTCAGAACGAGGTTGAATTATGAACTTTTTTAACAAAAAGTTCCCCAAGGAAGTTGTGTAATGTTAAACAATTCCAGATGTCTCAATCCAGATAAGTGCCACGTTGTATTTGGTTCCTTTTTAATTTTCATTCACACTGTGTCGTCTTGTTTTATATTATAAAAGGACCCTGCATTTTGAAAAAAAAAACACATAAATATTAAAACATGATGATTTTTCACTTGCGAAAATAGTTGAGTAATACCTTTCTTTTACATGTGCCTCACAGCCAGATAATACGAATGTTTCTGTTTTTGCAGCAATTATCATCATCAGCCTTTTAGCATCCGTCTTTTGACATAGACCTTCACCAAGATCCACTAGATCTCTCTATTATGTATTGCAGAGTTAATAATTTCAGAACTTGTCTGGTTTGACATTTTGCTGTATGTGTTTTTGCATATGAGCTCTGGGGACCCACATTGTAAGCTGAGATGTCCAGCGGTTGTCCGACATTCTTGCAGCATGGCCAGCTTATTGCTGCTTGAGTTTTCTAACGGTTTCTATGATATTTATCTAATATATCATGCTGTCTTGTGATCTATTTATGTGACGTTGATCATGATTCTATCTTGTTCACGTAGCATGGTTCTTAACTTGAGGGTCAATTTTTTTCAGGTTCCATGTTTCAGATCTATAGGTGTCTGTCACGAAAAAGAAAAAGAAATCAAGCAAAGAATCACACTAGGTTGGCAAGCTTTCAGTAGAGCCAGCTCAGCCTTCAAGAACAAGAAAATTCCATCAATCCTAAAAAGACGGGTATACAATCAATTTCAGTAATAGTATGATGTTATCAGCAACTTGGCAAATTAAATCATACTTGTAAATTAGTCTACCGTTTTGGGTTGACAGCCTTGTTATTAAGGGCTTAGAAATGTCCAGTAATAATGAATCATATTTCAATTTACACTGAATCAGCAAAAAGTTAAATTCCATTAGTAAATCTTTTAGATATATTCTCTATAGTGTAAAAACAAACAAGATTTCATGTGGAACACATGGTAATAGACCAAACATAAAATCCCTGAATTTGAATTAGCTTAAAGCATTCAGCATGAGACCCCTTAAAAATGTGGAGCCCATGACATTTGCTATTTTTGCTACTGAGTTAATCTGATACTGATGATAATAGTCATCATAAGTGAAGAAGAGAAGCACTTTCAGATATTAACTCTCACAGATTCAGCACGCCAGTGAGTGAAACTAATAGTGAGTAAAGCTTAAAATAAGTGAAAACAGAAAGCTGGTTCAAAGGGATATGGAAAGTAGAGTAGGGGGACTGATATACTGGGAATCGAGCAAATTACCAAGTTTTAAATCTGTGTAATAACGGGATAAGCGTGGACCAAATATTAATGGAGAATAGAAATAGTGAAATACTCTGGAACTTTATGATCCAGTGTTACCACTTCATCCAAGCAAGAAGACCAAATCTGATGGTTGTGAACAAGGAATCTGAAAATCTGCAAGATCATAGACATCGCTGTGCCAGCGGAGCATGGTGCAAAGATGAAAGAAAATGGAAATTTAGTAAAATAACAGGACCATACCTCACCCAGGAACTTAGGAAACAGCAGAACATGGGTAGGGTCATACCTATAATTAGTATACTTGGAATTACTCCCAAAACATTAAAGATTGGAGAAATCTAAAAGTTTAGAAAGAATTCAGACTTTCTAGATCATAGCAGTGCTGAGGTTTGTCAGGATATTAAGGGAGGTGCTGAGGATTTTTACTGTTCATCATCATTATCATCATCAGTCTTTCAACGTCCATCGTTGGACATAGACCTTCCCCAGGATTCGCCACACTTCTCTATCATGGACGTCACAGAGCTAGTACTTTTTGAATTTGTCTAGCTCGTCTCTTCATCTAATATTCTGCTGGCCTTAGTTGCGCATGTGATCTCGGGGGATCCGTTTCGTGAGTCAATATATCCATCAGTTGTCTGCCATTCTAGCAACATGGCCAGCCAACTGCCATTTGAGATTTTTAATGGATTCTATGATGTCTCTGACTCTTGTCTTTTCCCGGATGTACTGTGCTGTCTTGTGGTCTCTCCATGTAATTCTTTCATGCTCACCCAGCTATTGTCACCTTTCCAGTTTCAAAATGGTCGTCACATCAAATGTAGGATTAGTGTATATTTTTAGGGTTAGTATTGATAGGTTAGCATTTTTAGTGGCAGGGGTAACGTTAGGGTTAGGATTAGTGTAATGGTCAGGGTTGGGGTTTGTGTGATTGTCATCGGCCTCTCAGACTTCGAATTCACTATCAGGAGACTTGTTGTCACTCCATTCCCAACAACAGCCACCAGGCATCAGGTGTGAACATTGAAATGGACGAAATATTCTTTGAGACTTGACGGATGCATTTCTAACCTATGACTATAAGAGCAAAAGAATCCATGTGTTAAGACCATTCAAGAGAAATGAGGATTTCTCGAAGTGGTAGCAGAATTTTTTTCAAAAGATTTCTCCATTTATCATAACAACAAAACTTGCTTTACCAATTCACAATAAAACTGCCACCAGTTTTTTATATATTAAAACGATTTCACTTTTTTTTTCTTCTTTTCTTTTGCTGGAAACAAGTTGTCAACATAAACAGAGTCGAACCCTTCCCATGAGCCTCCAGTCTATCTTTTCTTCATCCTTTATATGTATCTGTCATAACTTGTCCATTATTTACTTCATTATGTTTTCTAAAGACTTTCATGTAGTTTGGGAACTTTTTCTTTTCTTTACTCCATTCTATTTCTTTATTTGAATCTGCGACATAACACCTGTGAGCGGAATAAAATGACTTTGAGAATTGAGGAGAAAAACATTCAGAGGTGAAGAATGGAGACGTGATATGTTGGAATATGACATCACGACAATGAGGCTCACGTTGCTTTGTGTCCTCGGTAGTACAATTGGAGAAAAAAAAAAAAGAAAACATCTACGCTGCTATGCTTTGTGTTATATGTATTTATAGTATTTTAGCAACAATCATATATCTTTTATTTAGTATATATATATATATATATATATATATATATATATATATATATATATATATATATATACGTGTGTGTACGCACACACATATATATATGTAAAAAATGAAAGGATATAAAATACATGCTCTATTGCATATAAATGCAAATACCAGTGTATAAGCATTTATATATATATATATATACTCTGCAAGAACATATACACACTCTATAAATATGATAATTGCATCTATATGTGTGTGCGCATGTGTTTATGTATATGTGTGTGTGTGTGTGTGTGTGTGTAACTGAATTTCCAGTATATATGCATATCTACCTTTTATATATATATATATATATATATATATATATATATATATATATATATATATATATATATATATATATATATATATATATGGTCTGTTTGGAAAGTATCAAGCTATTTTGATTATCTTGAGAACCACTTGCGCAGCCTTCATGTAATCTGGCAACATATCAGGTTGGAAATTACTGTACATGCATATACAGACACTCTTCAATCGGTTCACTTGTTTGGCTGTGAGATGCCATTAAGTGATTTTGTGTACTTTGTGACTGTCTTATTCACAATAACAGAGTGAATCATTCTTCACATCCTTGTATTTACAGTATACAAACTGCTGTATAACCTAGGTCTGTTTGTTCATATACAGTTCAGATTTGGCTCTCTGCAACTTGTAGATTTTTCCCCAAACGATTTCGGACAGTGGACAAGATTAAGGAGAAAGCAATGAGTCAGTTCATGGTGACCCTAAAAGAGGACTTTTCGCATGTTTTAGATATCAGTAAGGTCACAAAGGGAGTTCTTTGAAGAGGACTAAGATGCCAGTGTCCTTGGTAGGCTATTTTTTAAAATATTAAATGGATAGATACAATTTGAACTGACTTTGTGTATAATTGTGTACACACACACAAACACACACACATACACACACACACATATACATATATATATATATATATATATATATATATATATATATATATATATATATATATATATATATATATATGTGCTTGTTTATGTATGTACGTGCATGTATCAATAAAATTTTTTTTTTTAAAGTGACTTTCCATATGTTATCATTGGAACATATATACATTTAGGTAATTCTTTCAAAATGAGAGAATTTATAGATCTGTGTGGATGAATATATATATATATATATATATATATATATATATATATATATATATATATATATATATACATATATATATATATATATATATATATATATATATATATATATATATATATATATATATATATGAATATGTGTATGCATCAGTGTATATATCTATGTATATGGCCATGTATACACGTATAAGTATACAAGTATATAGAGATATACATAATTTAATAAACAGGTCCTTATTCTACAAATGGTCATATGGAACATTTTTGTACACGAACACAAGCTACTATATGTATATGCCTACAGATACAAATATACATTTACACATTTACAAAAACACACATACTCCAGCCATGTTATGATTGAATGGTCGTCTGAGCACAGTACTGGTAAATATTTTTGAAAAGAAAGAAACTTTTTCAATGTCTTGTTGATGGTCACGTAGATTCGTATAATCTTATCAGTAATGTCCATGTGTAATTGAATTTTTCGGCTAATGCAGAAAACATGTTGCCATATTGACTTACATATAGATTCAAAAAAGAAGAAAAATAAGCAATAAAGTTAGATACACTTACTAATACCTACATGCCTAATTGAATTTGTTGATGTATTGCCCTGTACCCCCTCACCCAAAAGAGAGTTTGCACTAATCACGACACGATGATTGTTGTGATCCTTATAGACAGATTTATTTTACTGAATCAATTTTCAGCTTAGCAAAGAGACGAAAGAATAAAACTATTTTGAGGCTTTGTTAATAATATAATATGACTTATTTGCTTATTTACAGTTCAGCGAAAAAGGGAAAATAAAGGAATAAAAGTGTTTCGTCAGTAATGTATTATTGGTCAATATTTGCAAAGTTAAAAAAATCTTGGAATTTATCTTGAGATATTTAAGCTCTTAAATTCATATGAAAAAAAAAGATTATTCTTATTATGGATACTATTTTTTATAACTACATTATCTTCAGTGACTAAACGTTTGTTTGCACATTAATTTCTTTTGTGTCCTGGTTGCAGAATGTGTATGTGCATGCGCAGACACGCACATCTAGAGCGTTTTATGCTCACAATTGTAGCCTCATGCCAGACTAAGCTAAGCTTACTCATGGTTTCATTAACTGAAGACATCCTTAATTTGTTTTTGGATATTCTTGGGGAACACTTGAGTATTTAGGAACTGAATGGTTGCCATTGAATTAACTCAGTCCCTGACTTGGCTTGGATTGATCGATGGAGGGAGATCATTGAAAGAACAATGGACTTTCTGTCTCTGTATTTCTTGATCTTTGATCCTTGCATTATTTCTGACCCAAGAATACCAACTGGTGCCAAATAAAACGTCAGTTGAAATTCTATTGGCTTCTTCTCTAGAATCACAAAACAAAATCTCTCCTTTAACACTACAGCTGACTCAAAAGAAAGCAATAGGGTTTATTGGCAATAAGATTTAATGAAATGCTTGAAATAGAGGAGTTACTGAAGGGCTGGATAGGTTGAGAGATGGGGGTATTTATGAATGCACCCCAGGCCCCTACTGGAGTGGGGCATGGCCAATTTTTTTTTTTTTTTTACGAATAGAACTTCATTTTCTGCATTTTACTTGCAAAACTCACCAAATCTGCCAAAATCTTTAGCTGTACCTCTGGCTAAAGATTTCTTGTATCGAAATATAAGTCAAAGTTCTTGTTCAATCTTTGATTTTTCTCCATACATAGATTTATTTGGATTATTGTTCACATCTCAAATGTGTATTGGTTTGCGATGCCTTTCTTAGGTGTGTGTAGCGATTGAAAACAGCGTCTGAATCTCGTGTAAACTATTTCTCAGTTCGCTATTTTTTTACCACGACAGGAATGGTTTTAGATTGCATTTACAGCGGCGATCGCAGTCACTGACTGACTGACCAGCAAATCGACATAGCAAATGCCCCACAAGAGGGCTTTTTTAACCATCAAAGAGTCGGAAGTGAAGGGAAACATTTTCTCTCTTTTGAATTGAAGAGAAACTCATTTTTACAGGTCTGAACACTTTTTTTACTCCTTAAATATTCAACCTAGCATTGACAAGTACTTTAGCATATATATATATATATATATATATATATATATATATATATATATATATATATATATATATATATATATAATGACCTCCGTTCTCCAACCTCCTGTCACTAGAAACAAACTAATTTCTCCTCCAGGGTGCATGCCTGGATGAGTTATCCTTCTCTTAGCTGGTTACTAAATCTCTCTCTCTCTTTCACTCTCTCTCACTCACTCTCTCTCTCTCTCTCTCTCTCTCTATATATATATATATATATATATATATATATATATATATATATATGTTTATATATATATATTGAAAATTGAAGGCACCAGCATAAATTACACCAACATTTTCGGTATCATGAATACTGATAGTCTTTTCAAGATAATTTGCTTTGAATCTAGTCTCTTGATCATGTTACAACTTCAAAAGACTTTTTTTCCTTATTATTTCGTGATCAAACATCAATTTTTTTCCTCCATTTTTTTTCTGTGTAATTCAGCAAGAAGACAAAACGTTTTCAAAAAAACGTCAGTAGGGAATTAGTTTACAAGAGCTTTGCAGATGGAGAATCTTATCTACTGACCTGAAATAAACGTTCAAAGTGTTAAAAGTTTTTTTCGGGTACCCAAATTATAGATTTATTTATTACTTACATCTATGTTAGAGCATATTCTACAAATACATCCATTACACAAACTCACACTCACACACACACATATATATGTATAATGTATAATTTAGAAGCATTTCTTTTTACTTTTCAATTCTTTCGTATTTTTTTTCTCGTTTTTGTACGAGTGAATGGATCTCTGGTTTCAATGCATTCCAAAAGATAGAGCGCTTTCGGCAGCAATATCTGTCATTTTCAAGATCAGGGTTGAATTCCGCTGTTCAAGATGCAGATACAACTCTATGATGAAATTTGAACAGTACAACTCCACCCTGATATTGAAAATGGCAGAAAATGCTACCAAAAGTGCTGTATCTTTTGGAAAGCATATATATATATATATATATATATATATATATATATATATATATATATATATATATATAAAAACAAAATATATATATATATATATATATATATAAACAAAATTAAAAAAATTCCTTGTCCACCATTTTAATGATATATATAAACATATGCGCACGCGCGTGCGCATGCGTGTGTGTGTATTCAGCGATTTTCCGGCAACTGACGGTCCAGCACCTCGTTAAATTCGGACATAGCAAGAACTTGAATTTCCTACGATTGCCAGACTAGTTCACCGGGCAGCCACAGGTGGCGCTGTGTTCAATGCACGAATATCTGATTGTTTACACATCTATTTCTAGCCTATTTTGATTACGTTTAACCGTAGTAATGGCCTCCAATCAAAGTGTGAGTCTTCATGGTGGTATCAAGAGTAAACACTAGCCGATGTCAATTCAACGGAAAGTAGAAGTGCCGAAAAAACTTGACCGCGGTCTTTCAGTGCAGAAACCATGTGATATGTATGGTATTGGATCACTGACCGTGTATGACATGAAGAAACAAAGAGAAAATATTACAAATTCATTGTAGACAATATAACAATAATGAAAACCGGTGAAAGTCCCGGACTTGATCAAGTATCTGTTGGATGGTTTCGGCAACGCCCGAATGATTGATCAAACTCGTTGGGCTGATTGTTAATGGATCAGGTGAGGCTGATCCATAATGAACTCAAATTAGAATAAGAGGGTGATTACAATGAAGGATGGTTGCAAAGGTTCCAAAAACGTCATGGAATTTCGATGCGTAAAATGCGTAGAGAATAGAGGTCGTCAGACCATGAAGGAACTGTCGAGTATGTCGATGAATTTGCTAAGTTTGTAACTGAGGGGAACATCAACCCTGAGCAAATGTATAATGCCGATGATAGTGCTTTATACTCGTGATGCACCCCTTCGAGAACTTCACCAACGGAGAGGAAGAACAACCCACGGGATATGAAGAATCAAAATATAGAGTTAATATTCTAGTATGCTACAACGCACCTAGCACTCAAAGGTGCAAGCCATTTGTAATTGGGAAATGTAAGGGCCTCAGGGCATTTGGAAGTAGTAAAAATTAATCCAGTAACATATTGTGCTAACAAGAATTGCTAGTCAATCACAGCAGTAGCCATAGAGAGTTTTGGAGAGTATTTTTTGCGAGAAACTAGAACACTCTGGAGGACGGCAAAATTCTTGCCCTCGACAACTGTTCAACTCATCCAAATGATGTACAAGATCACTGTGTATACAGTGTTCTTACCACCAGGCTCTGCCTCTGTTACCCAACTAAAGATATTATGCTCTATGAAGGATAAATATCAATCAATGTTCATGAAGCGTCTATTAGACGTGATGAATTCTGACAAGCCAGTTCAGACATTTATCAAAGAATTTACCGTGAGAGATGTGATTTGGATTGTTGCTTGGGCCATGGAGAAGATACTAGCACCAATGTGGAAGGGAGGTCGGTGTAAGTAATGGTCTGTCTTTTAAAAATGTCCCTGATGAAAAGCACGAAAATAACTTCGCAGAATTCTGGGCATCAAAAGAGATTGAAACTTTTCGTGAACTGTCTGCATATGCAAAGGATTCAGGGAAAATGCCCCTTTAAAAAAATAGCAAGTAGGTTTATTGAAGAAAACCTAACAGGTTGGATGGATGTTGATGAAGAGACGCCTGTCGTACAGCACTGTAACGGCTGTGAAATCATAAATGTGATATTGAATCCTGAAAAAATATTGATAGAGGTGATGGCTACAGAGACGGTGAAAATGAAAGGATCACTACTGAAAAAGGAAGCGTATGAAACAAATACGATTGAAAATGATATTTTTGAGAAGTTGGCCTGGGATAATTTTGCACACAGTAGTAGTCTAGCAATTGTAAATCCTTTTTTTTCACGTCACAAGGTGAATAAAAAATGGTTAGTGGGACATAATAAAACGAAAAAAAAATCTAATGTGTAACAACAACAATCCCTGTATACCTGCACCTTATTGAACTATAATGATAAACTGATTTATTCTTACTAAAGTATCTTGTTTTTTATCAAAGAATTAAGATATAATTCATATTTTATAATATTTAACTATAAACTTATAAGGACGGTAAATGTACTGGAACCAAGGATATCGGTAAAATTTTATATATATATATATAGTCCGAAAATCTTTACTGCTCTTAATACAAAAGTAGTACAAGAATTTACTTTTTAATCAATATCACTTCAGTTAATCATTTCTAAATATCTACTATTGCAATGGATATAAGATTTTCAGAGGGTATAGCACTATCTGTGAATCTTCCTTGTGAGGTTCAGTGGTTAATTAATGTTTAGATAAAACATTTTTTTCCTTTTTCGAAAAATTATACCTTAAATACTCTTTATATGGGATGTGATGGCAATGGGCAGGCCATGTTGCAAGAATGAAAGACAACCGATGGGAATCACGACTTACTACATGGATCCCCAGATGAACTGGACAAATTCAGGAAATACTGGCTCTGCGACAGCCACGATAGAGAATTGTAGCGAATCCTGAGGAAGGTCTATGTCCAACGATGATGATGATACTGATGAATGATATGAGATGTTCAATTCACCATGGAAGTCCATTGATCAATTAGTTTTAGCCTGGTTGTTTTGTGTTTTTATTTATCTATTTTTTCAATTCAGTTATTTTAATGATCATCGCCCAATCTAAAGGCAAGAGAAGTAACCTATTCAATGATCACCTCTTTTTCAGATTTTCCTAATATATCACCCCTAACAAGGCATGCACAAAAAAAGACATTGGTCACGTGACAGTTTCTATTGAGTGACCATTTTTTGGCCGAGTCTCTAAGATCAGGGAAGTCAAACCTAGAATATGATAAGTGAGCTCAGAGCAAGTGAAGCCCGACATTCAATGTCGATCCGACTATTTTGAGTTTGAATGTACATCATTTTTGTTCCTTCACTCGTTGTCGGATGAGTTTCGGAAAAATTTGTCAACGTGACCAAGTTGGAAAATCCTAAAAAGAAGAAAGATCCAAAGAATACATTTTCATATCTCGAAATCCCATCACGAATCCAATGATAAAAACTTGAATTAATGCACTGATTGTTTGATACATACTGATTACTTTCGGGATCTTATTGACAGATTGACAGGAGGATAGGGGAGTGGAGATGAGGCGTCCTTTGAAGAATCCCTTTTTTGAAAATTATTTATATACGTTTTTCAGAAACTGCCAGTTAAAACTGTCATCGTAGATTTCTTCAGTTTTTAACTTGGACCGACTAGCTGGTAGGTCATCTTGCTCTCTGGCTTGCAGGCTATGTATACATGTATTTATAAGGCTAATAGGCCGCACCAATAGAGCTAGAGGGATGAAAATTTGAATATTATTCCCCATTATGTCTAAAGAAAGGATATTTTTTTTTCATATTTTAAGTTTCCCACTAAATAGATTTTTTCAGCTGGGAATTCAATTTTTAATGTAAGTTTATGCTAAATTGATTGCTTAGTTTGTAACCAGTAGCATTCATGCACGTTCTTATACAGACTTTTTTAGTGATCACAGCCGAACAAAAGGAGAGAGAAGTAACTTATTCATTGATCATCCTTCATACTATTTTTGATCACCCCCAACACGACATGCCGCCAAAAAGCATAAATCATGTAATGGTTTCAATTGAGTGACTAACCAGACCTGTTGATTTTTTGCTTGATTTGTTTTTTGGAATTTTCTGATAGAGAATGATTTTAATCCAACCAGTAGTTGACTTTCAGATGCAAAATGTATTTTCCAACCTTTCATTAGGAATTCTTGAATTTTCAAGGTTTCTATTTTATTAGCCTTCAAAACGGCCCCACAAATATGCACATACACACTTGTTTATGTCTGTAAGAATGTGTGTATGTATGCATGTGTGTGTGTGTATGCATAAGGGCATATGCATCTATTTTTCTTTTTATATATTTATAAGTAAATCATAAAGTCCATTTACTAATGCTGGAGGGAGGCTTAATTTTACTCATCAAATATCTGATAAGTGTAAAAATAATTACAATTGTTCACCATCGATTTTAAACCAGGTTAAAAAAAGTTATCAAATCAGAATAAGGACCTTCCACACATTTTTGCAAACTAGAAACACATCTATTCCAGAATAATAGAATTATTCAATCCTAGAACCAATGAATTCATCATCAGAGGAACTTTGAACAACTGCTTGGTTGTTGGAGACCCCCCTTGCAGATAGTGGTCGAAATGCTTGAAAAAGTGATATTTGGTCGGAAAAAAGTTTCATGAGTAAGCTAAGTGAGTTGTACATCTGTTGAAGGTCCCCTAACCAAATATTAAGTTGATATTGCGAGTAGTTTCTGCTACCTTACATCCCATTTTGAACTAATACAGTGAAAACGCTTGAATTGGTTCTTTTTCATCTTCGATCTGACAGCCTCAAAGAAATCAGAACAAATAGTGGAAAGGCAGCATTCAGATTAATAAAAGGAGCAAAATTTACACTCCAGAGTGGTTTATTCTATAAACATAATTGAATAATATTTTATTCCAAAATGAGCATCAAATTTTGAATTAACGGAGACTGCAATTATTTCTGCACCAAAACAATATTTTATTTTCTATGCATTTATCTTAGTGTTGAATATTACTCACATAGATTGAACATCATCATTCTGAATTTGTTTGTGTTTACTTTGCACTAATGATCTTTGGGAAAGGTTAGGACAGGGATTATTCCCTGTTGCTGATACCATCAGGTCATAGAATTACATGATATGTATTCCATGACGACTATAACTGTGCTAATCTCTGCCATGTTTTACCAGCAAACCATCTCATCTCATCTATACATTCTTTGCTATTTCTTCAGTACCATCTCTTATCCATCCTTTTTGCTGTTTGTCCAGGCCATCTACATTTTCGTCACCTAATCCTTTCTATGACATCTCTTATTTTGATCTGCTCTCGGATCCATGTTAATCTCTATATTGGCAAATACCATTGATCAAAGACCAGGTTCTTTCAATACATCACAATGCGTCAAACTCATTAATGAACAATTTAAATTGTCAGTATTCAATTTTAGCCCCGATGCTGAACCTTACTGACCCCGAGACCGCTAAAATATCAATTCCTTACTTTCAGCTTACACAGACACAAACACATCAACTTTTTTTAAAACTTTCACCCTAACACTTCATACCTAACCCCCCTGAATCATGCCAATGAACTCTGTTTATCTAAAAAGCACGCAAAAACCAGTTCAACCTCCATTGGTATCAGTTGACACACAATGCATGACACCACCGATATTAGGACATTCTCAATCTTGATATAAAATTACTTGATCTCGAACTTTTCAGTTCACTCTTTTGATCTCATTAACACCACTCTTTAACCTCACATAAAAGATTGATACTGTCACCAAAAGAAACTCAAATATTCATAAAACATCTGAAGATCTGTTTCTTGGTTCAGTCCTAAACTAAGACGTTATTTGATACCGCCCTGCAGACCAAAAACATAATCCAGCCCAACCCTACCCAGATTTGTCTGACCCCACCAACTACAAGAGACGAACCCAATCTCCTGTATCTCTCCACATCTTTTTTTGAAAAACTCAGAATGAATTAACAAAATGTCGAAACAAATCAAAGAAAGCTCAATTGTATATGAAATGGCTTTCTGAACAGCCGTTCAACTGTGACATAGTCAGATAAATCATAATCCACATCGATACACTGGCCATACATCAGTAGTTATATTGATCCCACATCCCTAAATATGTTTTAAGGGTAACCTACGTCAGTAAGCCCTGCGTTTTGAATATTCAAATGATATGTTGTATGAATGATATTTATATACAATACATTATAATAATACTCTATATGAAATAACAGAAGAAGCTACTCAACCATGGACCATCTCCATTCAATAAATCAACTAAAAGGAAAAACAGCAGAATTTAAAGTGTCACTCGCGGTAGCATTTATCGACTACAAGAAGGCGTCGACCCATTTGGAATCATCAAGGCCATTAAGGCTATCATTCTACAAAGTGTAGACCCTGTATATGTCAGAGTATTGCAAAATACATACCGTCATAGCAGACTACGTAAAAAGGTGATACCAATTCACCCAAACCCTTCATATCCTGCTTTCTTCAGGAACCTTGATTGAGAAAACAAAGGAATCAAAATGGAAGACGAATACCTAACCTCAGATTTGCAGACAACGTCATCAATTTTGCTGAGGCCCTTCAGGAGATCTAACTAAAGTTAGACAAACTAGACACTGGAAGCAAAAAAGTTGGCTTTTACGTGATCTTCAACAGAACAAAAGTCATCGACAACAAACATGATGATAATGAAACCACAGCAATCAAAATTGAGAACGCAAAGCTGGAGAAAGTAAACAGCTACATCTACAGAGGTCAACAATTATCAATGAAAACTTTAAAAGACAAAGAAATCCAGCGTAGAATCTCTTTAGAGCGGCAGACCCTCTAGAATATTCTAGAATAGTTACTATAGATTTAAAATATTGATTTTAAATTTATGTCATTTCAGTCGATAATTCCCAATAATCTGTTAATGCAATTGCTGTGAGATTATCGAAGTTTTTTGTTTTACACTTAATTATATATCACAGTACTACATATATATATATATATATATATATATATATATATATATATATATATATATACATATATATATATATATATATATATTCGTCCACATCCACATCCGGTTTTTGGAAAAGCAACCTGCCAACCCTGTCGGCACTCGTACAATTGCAATTAACAAATTTCGTCCTATATTTCCGAAACATCGTGATAATAGGTCCATTAATGAGAGGGTTCACAGTACACACACACACACACACACACACACAGACACACACACACAGACACACACACACACACAAACGCACATACATATATATATATATATATGTATATGGAATGGATAGGGGGGGAGGGGAAGAAAGGAGAATTATTTGGATACTTTGACTTGTGATAGCAATAAAAGTTTTAGAAATAGCCTAAATATATATTTGATTAAGAAACCATCAACCAAAACTGTCAATACAGTCGACATCTACGTGAATAGGGACATTAGAATCAATTCCAGGTAGGTGGTGGACCGATATTCGGAAAGGGCATTTTACGAAATTTATTTTTATTGTAAGGTTGCAAGGTTATGACAAAAGAGCAAGAAATGTTTTCAAACCTGAGGTCTACAAACTTATTACAACCATAACAACGATTAAAATTAAAAATTGGAAATAATTTCATATTGTTTCGTTGATATTAGAAGAACAGTTCTCGAACTATAAGCTGCCAAAAGCTGGACGACGTAACTAGAATACTTGCCTAAAACTTTTAAAGAAGAGATTAAATTATCGAAGTACGTTTTGAAAGTGTGCATTTGATGCCAACATACATAATTAACAAAATACCAGTCACTTATTACAAATTAAGAATGTTTTTGAAGTTATTAGGAAATCTTTCCTTTTTTTCCTTTCCGACGCCGCTCCGATGTCAAGAAGGTGTCTATATACATATTTTTTCTATTTATAAGGAAATCAGTCTGGCTGGCTGTGCATGCATGTGTCGTACAAGCTGTATCAAAGCTTAAAAAGGGCGTAAAATTTAAACATTTACTCATTATTATACTTAATCTTGACTGGGTTTTACTTTCAGTTGCTCTTTATAGCAACTTTGAATCGGACCCTAATCCAACGGCAACAATTAAACGGCATAATAGGAAAAAAAAGAGCAACTCACATTGAGAATCGAATTCGCACCCTCTAGCCTCATTTTAATAAATTACTGTTTGGTCCCGATGATAAACATCTTTTGCATGGAATATCGGTTGAAAGGAGTTGGGTTCAAGGTTCCATTTAAGTATAAGACACCAATAGCTCAATGGTGAGAAGTGGCCAGGCGTATACTGGACCTCCTCTGGTTAGGATCTCGGTTCGATTCAAAGTTTTAATAAAAAGCAACTGAAAGTTAGGATGAAGGTAAAAGCTAGTCGAAATTAATTATAAAGTTGCAATTCTTCATCTAGGAATATCATTCTTTCTTCAATTCCTCATTATCTCTAGAATCTCGTGAGCTTTTCGTCTAATCCCTCCCGAATAACTTATCAGTTCGGGTTTTAATTTCAATGTAAATTTTTTCAATTTGTGTTTGTCAGCATTCATGCTGTTGTTTTAAAAATTCTATTCAGATATCTTTACTGATCACTGCCCAACAAAAGGCAAGAGAACTAACCTATTCATTGATCACCTTTTTTTCCAATATTGTAATTGATCACCCTCCAAATGGCATTTTGCCAAAAGTCGTTGGTAACGTGACGATTTCTATTGGGTAACCAACCAGACTTGTTGATATTTATCGTTGATTTCTTAATTTGATGGCTCTTCAGAATAGACGTGCATACACGCCAAAATAATGATAAAATTAACCCCGTTGTTTTAGTTTTCTGATTGTTTGCTTGAATATCTGCCTTTCGAATCACGATTCGATTACAACTGTAATGTTTCAATTTTGTCTGATTGAAAACTAACACACCTGGGAGCGCACACTCTTACACATATTCATATCTGTTGGCATTCTCGTATATTTCCTTACACATACATACATACATACATACATGTATATATATGCAAATACATACACACTTTTATATGCACACTCACACACACAGACAAACGTACACATCCACACACATACAAACGCGCATGGGCACACACAGACACACACACATATATGTATATGCTAAAGTTATTATAACTCATTTTCTCTTTCTTTCACTGTCTTTTTCTGTCGCTCTATATGTCTTTGTCTCTCTTTCTCCCCCTGTCTCTTCCTCTCCCGATCTTTTTCTCCCAGTCAATCTTTAAACTTCCTCTAGCTGTTTGTCTCTGTCTTTCCCTCTCTCTCTTTCCACTCTTCCTCCCTCTCTCTGTCTGTTTGTCTGTCTGTCTGTCTGTCTCTCTCTCCCATTTTGTCTCTCTCGGTCTATCTGTATGTCGGTCTGTCTGTCTGGATTTCTCTCTCTCTCCTTTTCACTCCCCCCCTCTCTCCTTCTCCCAGATATGGAGGAAATGTCAAGTTGACTGTGGATATATATCTATGTTTAAAACGATCAATGTTAACCGGATACTTCCCAGGCAATTATTATATTCGCAACTATCTCCTTCATATTAACAATAGGAAAAAAACAAGATAAGGATATTAGTCTAACTATGAAGCACCTTATTTTCAAATTTGATGGCCAATTAGGTTGGTAATTAACAATCTGATATTTTATCTGAACCTTCCTGTAATTATCTATTTATTCTTAATGTTTTTAATCAACTGCAACAAACAGGTTAGGTTGGTCACTCGCTGAAAACCGTCATGGGACCATGGTATATTCAGTGTTGAGGGTGATCAATTGAGAAACTAGAAAAATGAAAAATTGATGAATAAATCATTTCTTTCGTTGGATCACTGAAAAGTCCAAACTTTTTAAAAACAAACACGAATGCTGCTGGACATAAAATGTGGAACCAATTCAGGGAAAAAGTTACATTTCGAACTGAAACGCCCATTGAACTTATGCTTGAGGATGAATTTTGAAAAAAAAAAAAAGCTTTTTCAATACATAACAGGGTGTAAATATTCAATTTTCAGCCTTTTAGATCCATTGGTGCGACCTGTACTCATGACACGTATAGATAGCTGGCCAGACCTTCTTAGAAACTGAATAATGATCAATTTTAGTTGACAGTTTCTTATTATTGATATAGATAGATTGTGCATCTGCGTGCAGGGTAGTGCATTAGTATGTGTGTGTGTGTGTGTGTGTGTGTGCGTGCGTGTGTGTGTGCGTGCGTGTGTGTGTGTGTGTGTGAGTTAGTATCTGTATATGTGTGTGCAGTGCAATCATATTGTGCAGTTGCTTGTCTGTTTACAGCTGAACATATAACAAGACTGGCTGCTTCAGGGTCAAAGTTCACTCTGACAGAAGCTCATGAGTTTTCAAAATATTTCGACTTTTGTAAAAAAATATTTTTCTTTTAACAGAAATAGATCTTTAAATTTGGCCATGAAAGTGGCTTGACAAAATAGTGTCTGGATATTTTTCTAGATAAATGTCATGAAAATCTAAATGATTCTAGGTATAATTTGAGGCAAATCAGATATCAACTGTAATCTTACGTTCGTAGTTTTCCATTTTCTATTTGCCTCTCTCAGTTTCTCTCTATTTCTTTCTCTCTCTTTCTCTCTTTTTTCTCCTTTCTTTCTTTCATGCTTCCGTTCTTTCGTTTTTACTATTTTGTCTTCCCCCTTTCTTTCTCTCTTTTTTCCATTGATGACCTATGAGCAGAATCTGTCTCTCTATTCCACCTCTTTCTCTATCCATCATATCAATCTTTTCTCTTTTTAGTACTAAATTTTAGACTGAAATTGTCATTGCTGTTAGGTGATAAAAATAAATGCATAACCCCGAGGGAGTTTGACAAAATGCAATTAATTCATAAATCTATACACTTATTGAAATACTTATTCGTGTGCATCTATTTTCATATTCGAGTTTTCTGTTCATTTGTCCAAACCAGTTCCATGCAAAAACTACAAGACCCATTGTCTCAATATTTTGCATGATCACTCAAAGATCATCATCTTGTAACACAGTCTTGTGAAATTGACCTCAAAGGCATAATCTCAAACCAAGGAAACTTAGCTTAGGGATATATCTTTACATGGAAAGGCCATAAAACAATAGTTGACCTCAGATATCATTCAATGTCACCACGGACATTTCTGGTCATTTTGACCTATTTTCCCTCCTAATTGGACACAATCTCACATCTTGCTACTGGCGATGTTGAATTCCTGTATAAGGGCACATCATTTTACGGCAGAGGTTATAGATTACGTGAGATTGACCAAAAAGCTCATTTGAAATCACTAGAGTCATTTCTACCTAATTATCCATGTAACAAGCTCTAATTTTGCTTTTCAGATGTTCGAAATTTGGCATAGCTGTACATCTTTTCTTGGCAAAGGTCATATTCAACATGAGGTGGACTTCAATGGTCATTCAAGGTCATTAAGAACAGAGGGCAAATATCTATAAGAGATTTAAGAATCTTTTTTTACCTAGGACAGGGCAGAGAGTTAAAAAAAGACCATGAACCCGAAATGAAACGATGCATAACGATCGGCTGGAAATCATTTGGTATGTGCCTTACGAATGTATGTAAATAGTGTAAAAGAATACAATGGATGCTTAAAACCAGCTATGGCTTATGGATTGAAATATTGATATTGACAAAAGGAACTGAGAAGCAACATAAAATCACACAAATGGCTATGGAAAGAACAATGCTAGGGAAAACTCTGAGCAATAAAAGAAAACCACCATGGATCAGAGAAAAAACTGGAGTGGAAGATACTATACAAGTGATTAGGCAACAAATGTGGAGATGGGCCAAACATTTAGCAAGAAGAGATAACAGCAGATAGCTTAGGGTGTAAACCAACTGGTGCCCATGGGGAAAAAACATTGTAAGAAAACCCAGACACAAGATGAAGGGATGAGATAGATTGGTTTCCTGGCATACATGGCAGAGGTTAGTGCAATTGCAGTCGTCATGGAAGAGAACGATAAAAGCCTTTTTTGCACAGCAGATATTATACAGAAATCCCAAACGTTTTATAACATACGGGTCGCTTTCACTGATTCTGTCATCCCTCGAAATTTTCTCACTAAAGTGAGTCCCTGACTAGAGAAAAAAATTGACCAGGCACTGTATTTATGCTATTCCATGTAAATGTGGGAAGGGCTATACAGGGGAAACTGGTAGGCCTCTCAAGGTTCGATTTGACGAATAGAAAAAGCTGTTACAAAAGGTGAGGTGGAAAAATCTTGAATGGCTGATCATATTTGGAAAAAAAAAAGAAAAGAACACCTTTCTTCGGGAAGAAATTTGTATCATAGACGGAGGGCACCATTGGAAACAGAGGGAGAGCAAGGAGGCAGCTCATATCAACATATCGATTGAGTGTATAAGTCAGACCAGTGTGAAGTTCAACCTGATGTGGCTTTTGCTACTGAACGAGGATAAGGTATGGAAATCTAGGCCTAACAAAGAAAGAAAAATACATCAACGTATTTTTCTTGATCAACATCAACTGAATGCAACGTGTGTACCATTAGAATATTTTGTTCACCACCACTGTTGGAATATCGTAAAATTGGTCGTCCGAAACATCATGCTTACAACAAAAACAACAGAAAGGAGTCCAATCGACTAAGAACACTTTGAATGAAATAACCTTGCAATGGATTAACCAGGCAATACAATTGAAGGCAATGTAATTACCAGGGTTGGAACAAAGCTGCTCGATGCCATGAGTAAATTTCAAAAAGACAAAAATAACCCAGCCTTCCCATTGCATATTCAAAAAAGATTTTCAAACATGAAACATCCTTGAAGAAATGACGGTTATATTCATCTAAAATACGTTGGGATAAGCTTGGTTAAATATATTTCCCCAACAAAAATATACGACTTCTCTAAACCAAATCTTCACCAACAAAACTTGTGCTCGAATAACGACCAGTTTTCCACAATAGTTTCTGTGTTGACAATTGAATTATTTGAGTATCTGAATAAACTCTATGAGAAAAAATTGAATTTTAAATTCCATCTTTCAGGTTTCGCAATTGGGACAACTTATGATAATCTGACGCAAGGAACTGCAATAAACCTGTTTAGGCCCTTTTCACTTTTGATGCCCCTGAGCACAGGATTATTTTGCTCAACGTTGATCAAGGGTTGCCTATTACTTACAATAAATTTACAGCAATGAACTTACGGCAGTTATTTCAGAGGGCACGGTCGAATTTGAACCCTATTTCTCTGATTTGGACCGTTTAAAACATTTTGTTATTTCAACTGATGTATTTGCACTCATTGTTACATATTTATGTCCATAATGAATTTTAAAATGTTATTAATTTTCCTTTTCATAGTTATTGATTTCAACTTGCTGGCACCATAAAAATGTTTTCCTAAATACGTTGTGTCCTCAGATAGTCTTTTAAAAAACGAAGCCACAAAACATAAAAGAATCTCTAATAGCTTACAAAACCCTTCAACAATGGCCAGGAATTCTAAAAAAAAAAAAAGATAGGAAAAACATTTTACAAGTTTTTTTTAATATTGACGGAAAGTTGTCTCTCTTAGTAAACTCATTTTTTTCAGTATCCTAATTGATTTCTGTGAAAAAAATATTTAATAACGATGATAACTTTACTGATCACTATAATAATAACGATGATGATGATATCTGTAATAATACTAAAAGTGTCTGTGATCTTCACAAAGCAACAGGTGGTGTAGGGTGGCAATCACCAAAAGAGTGTGAATTTCGAGGGAGAACAAGTATGGACGCTACTGGACACAAACTTACGCCCAATTTAGCATAAACTAAGATGGTAAATTAACCCCCATCACTTACCAATCTATATAAAAAAAAAACATTCTTTCTAAACGTAGGGAGTAAGTGTTTAAAATCCCAGTCCTTTGATCCATTGGTGTAGACTGATAGATAGCCAACCAGACTCACTTGAAAACTGAAGAAACGGTTGGTTGGCTGGTTGGCAGTTTCCAATAGCAATAGATATCAATATGATTAATAAAAACCATGATGATAATGATATCGGCTACAGATTCTTCACTTTCTTTTCATATATGTGTGTACGCACGTGTGTGTGTGTGTGTGTGTGTGTATGTGCATGCATGTGCGCTCTGGATCACATCTTGGGAAATTTCTCATGAGTACACCACAAGCAACCATCTAAAAAGAGTTTATTCTTTAAAAAAAAACAGTTATTTTTTGTGGTGTCTATAGTCATTTTCAACCAACAATGCCCAAATCTTGCGTGGGTATTTCGTTTAGATAATTTTAAATAATCTCTCAGAGAATTAGTGCACGCGAGGACTATGGATAATCAGTTCTGTGAGGTACAGATATCCGTTATAAAATTAAAAGTTTCCGTGATCATTTCACAAAGCAATAAAAAGCGAAGCAAAGGTATCACTTATAAATTTGAATTGTTCAATGAGTAATCCTTAAGACCCCTGACCCTAATTTTTTCAACCAATCACCCTAAACCATTGCATAAAAGCTTTTTTGTGAATCATCTTCCCCCCGTTTCTTGTTACAGGAAGCAAAAGGGAAGCAACTAAAAGCGAAACAAATATATGAATAACTAAAAAAAAATTACTCTAATCAATAAATAACCGAAAACCCTAACTTTAACTCTTACTTTAACTAAAACTATCAAAATGAATTTCTTCGGTTTTCAAGTGAATCTGATTGGCTGGCTCTCGACGGATGGGTTGCACATATAGACTGCACCAATGCTTTATGCATGTATATATATATATATATATATATATATATATATATATATATATATATATATATATATATATATTATACATTTATATCTATATCTATATCTATATATATATATATATATATATATATATATATATATATATATATATATATATATCACGAGTTCAAGTAGCATCGATTGAGCTAGAGGACTGCAAGTAAAAACAATATGTCTATTTTTGTGGTTTTAAAAAATCCCCCCCCCCAAAAAAAAAACAAACAAACAGGTTTTTGAGTGGAAGGTTCGATTTACAGAGTAAGTTTACGCAAAATTGTTCCTTAGTTTGTGTCTGGCTGCATTCACGCTAGTTTTCCTTTTTAATTCAGACTTTTTAGAGATCACCACCCAACAAAATGTAACACAAGCGATTAATTCATTTATCATCAATTTATCTAAGAGATTAAATGAGCGAAGAATCACTTCAGGCAAGCTTTCTTTTAAAAAGAAGGGTAGGCAACCAATGTATCCTCCTGATAGTCACCTATGGAGCTGAATGATGGAACTTCACCAAAATTTTGGACCTCAAACTGCAACGTGCACCGGTGGAATCATGCTCTATATCCCATGGAGGGATTCCCAGACAGTATCGTATATTTGAGGAAAAAAACAAGTCATAGATATCATGGAATTAATGTAAAAAACCCAAATGGCAATGGGCTGGTCATGTAGCAAGAATGGCAGACAACCCAGGGACATCACGACTTACAACGAAGATCATATGTGAAACTATCGCAGACCGGATATAAGATGGTGTGACGCTGTTCGAAAAGTATTGGCTTGCGACTCCCATGATAGACCGGTCTGGCGAATCTTGGAGAAGGTCTATATGTAATGACGTATGTAAAAAAAGCTGATGATGATGAACACAACACGCTAAAAGACGTTGGTCTCTTTATTGAGTAACACATTATTTACAGCAAACCTCTGCATAATGTTCTGCTTACTTATTCTGTATGCTTCCATTATGTTTTTTTTTTGTGGGATGAGTTGGGGTTACATCGTGTTGTAAACACAGGAACAGTCCCCTCATAAAATGCAGGCTCTAATTTTTTTAGATACAGTCACAGTCATCAAATATTGATTGAAGCTGTTTTCAAATTGAATTACCTTCGCTTCTCGTTGTTGTTATGACACTAAGTTTTTGGATTCTGAAAATTTTAAATCTGTTTCGTAATCCTCGGTAGGGTTAGGGATAAAGTTTAAATAATTTGAATCCAATTGTTATTCATGAAGATTGGAAAATTCATGAAACTTTTGCTCATCTAATTAATTCAAACAATAACAGAGGGAGAAACAAACCGTGAAAAACAACTTGTAGGGAGTCAATATCTAATTAACGACCAAGATAATGGAGTCAGTTTATTTCATTAATGAAATATTGATTATATATAAGTATGATTATTGTTTTTTAATTTATTTGAATTCATGTTTTCAAATTATAGAATTGACTTATTTTTAACGAAAATCCAACTTTGAGACCACAAGCAAGATTGAAGTTAATTTTATGTCGATATTTCAATAATTAATCACACCATTCTCAGTACATTTATGATTTTGGCTTGGAAGCAAAAAAATCGTCACACACACACACACACACACAATATATATATATATATATATATATATATATATATATATATATATGATGTATGTATGTATATATGGTCTAGAAAGCTTTACAGATTTAAATACTATACATTAAATAACTTTTTCAATAGATTTTTTGTCACTTCAGTCACCCATTTCCCAATATCTGTCAATGCAATTTATATAATATTATTCAGTGTTTATCCCCTAACCCCCTCTACTATGTATATATAAAAGACTTATCAATCATCTCATGATAACTGTCAATAAAGTGACGGTTCGTGAACTATATACATGCTAAGGAAAGAAAGGATACCCAGAGACAATTCTTTGGCAAGAATGTAATTTTTGCTTATTAGAAATGTTTTGCAGAGAGCTATTCTGATTTCAGTCAAGTCGTCGGGCGTTACGAAGACCACCTAACTTCAGTGATGAGACACAAAGTAAAGTGCTCAGAATCAGCTGTATTTGCCAAGACAATCCTACGAGGCACTGGGCAAGGAGGGAGAATGACCCACGGGCAGAGGTATGGGATGTGAGGACAACATCCCAACCCAGTATGGACTTGCATGAAGTTGAGCAACGCCCTGAGAGTCTTAGAACGGAAGTGGGTGCTGGAAGCTGGTTGCCAAGTCATTTGTGGTACCTCCACGATCTGCAAGGCTTAAAGATGGTGAGATAGATAGATGAAAAGATATTTATTAATTTCTTTTAGTCATTGGCATATCAACATGTACTGTTTAGCCCCTCCTCGACCAATTTAGTATTCTGCTTGTGAACCTCTGCAAGTGTCTTGGGGTGCCAATACCATTTCCTCCTTTAAATGACTGCAAGTGCTCAGTGTAATATCTGGTTCCGTTTGCAAGCATTCTTAGGATTTATTTCATTAAGACATTTTCGACGGAAGATTTTATTCAACTGCTTGATTTGGATTAACAGGTAGTGACCAATCAACATTCAATGACAGTGACAGCATAATAAAACTAGAGCCTGCATTTCTTGGAGGGACTGCCTGTACCACAGTATAACCAACCCATCCTCAGAAAAAAAAAACATAAATGAAAGCACACAGAATCATTCGGGAAAACATCTTAAAACCCTCGCAAGGAAAGTGACCAAATATTTTGAAACTGTACGTATGGCTAAAAGAAAGGATCCGTTTTAGCATCCAAGTAATATTGTTGATATACATTCTAAACTGTGGGTGAGTGCAGTCAAAGGAGAAGCGGCGGCAAAAAATGAGTGGAATAAGGAAAAAGCTTGGTTGGGCTTGGGTCAAACACATTTGTTTCATTTAATTCGAGAAGGTAAACCAAACAGAATTCATTTACCCACACAGTAAAATTCCAAAGATACGCATCCCATTTAAACTCCTTTATTGGTAGTTCTTGCAATAAAAAAAGTTGTCATCGGTTTTTGCATACGCAACTTTCATTCGAGCCGTCATGACGTCACTGGTTTTTGGTGGAATCATTGTCATTGTCGTGACAAATGAAAATACAATCAAAACTCGAAAGTGGGAACTTGACAATATTATTCACGACAGAAATTCTATGTTTACAAAAAAAATACCAAGAACTCGCAAACGCCAGTTGACACGATATAACGTTATAGCATCATTCTTTCTTCTTCGTATTCATGTTTTAAATTCAAAAAGACTTGAATTCAATGTGTGACAAATTAATGATAATAAAAGTCAACTCTAAGAGATAGACGATAAAGAATAAATCTTGATAGACATTGACGAGCAACAGTGCGCTTGCAGTGCATGTGCAATCACACTAGATATGTTACTACGTTGAGGAATTACTCCATTTTGACTTTGTAATATTCTAAAATTAATTTACTTGATGATGGGAGTTCAATTCACAATGCGTTTGATCTTAAATTAGTCCCTTAATTTGCGTCCAGCAGCGTCTACGGTGGTTTTTTTATAGAAAATTTGGACTTCTCAGTGTTCAAACAAGGGTCAAAAGATACAACAAAATTGGTCTTCTCTTTTACTAGTTTTTTTTAACTGATCACCCCCAAAACAACACACTGCCAAAAGATAATGGTCACGAGACGGTTTCTATTTATTGACTAACTAGACCTTTGTTTTTCTTAATGGGATAGTTTGTAGGATACGACTTAACCCAATAAACATCCTTATGATGTTTTTCTTGTACTGTTATTTTCTACGGAAATTTTTTTTATTAGAACTCAATTGCCTTTTTCCTCTCCTCCCTTTTTGATTCTGCAATGTTTTTTAAAGGGCTTTTGAGTTCTTTTCACGATATCCTTTATCTTGTAAGAACCGTCTATAAAAACTGTCACTGAAACTATCAACGTAGGTTTCTTCAGTTTTTTAGTTGTTCTGGCTGGCCTGTTGGCTGTGTATGTATGTACGTACGTGTCACGTGTGAGGGCAGCTCTAATTGAAATAGAGAGCTTGAAATTCAAACATTTCCTCCGCCTAGAAAAAACGTTTTTGTAAACAGGTTTTTAGTGATGGGTTCAATCTACATCGTAAGTTTATACCAGATTGATATCTTTGTTTGTCTCCAGAAGCATTTATGTTGGCTTTTTGAAAAAAGAATTAAAAAAAAAAAAAAACGACGTAATTTTTTGGGTCCTAGGAAAACTACATAATCAAAATGTAATTATTTGTCTATTAGAAACCGTCAACCAAAACTGTCATCATATGTTTCTTTCTCCAACTAGCTATGTATGTATGATGTATATATTTACCTTACGTACAGTGTAACTCAACAGAGCTAAAGGGCTGATATTTTAAGCAATAACTCCTTATTATGACTACAAAAATGTTCTCTTTTTTTTAATCTGTCTCTCGAATAGCTTTTTTGTGGGTGTTAATTTTCCTATTTAAGTTGATGCTAAACTGGTCTCCTAGTTTTTGTCTGGCAGCATTTACGCTTGCCTTTAGGAAATTCGGACTTTTTAGTGATCAATGCTCAACAATTCATTATTCAGATTTAATGATTGATCACCCCTAACACAGCATGTTGCCAAAAGATGTTGGTCTCATGACAGTTTCTATTAGGTAACACACCAGACTTATTGTATTTCATGTTTATCTCACTTCGTCTCTGTTAGTTTGTTTGTTTTTTGTTGTCATAGTTCAACATTTTATACCACTCACCTCTGCCAACAAAGTCTATTTTTGTCTGTCCGACTATCTATGATAAATTTTAAGGATTTTTCTGGAAGGGTGAGTCATGAGCTAAGGGAAAATTTGTTGAATCTTGGGACGGACACAATGTTTATTTTACAGTTGTTTCCCCTGCATCCTAGCTATATGTCTGTCCACACAATTTTGTGAAAAGTTCTGAATTAATATCAATGACAACTTATAGAGTGTTATTCTGTTGAGCAGTATTTCCTAAAGCTAGCTCTATGGACCTTCAGGGTTTTGTGAAAACATTTTAGTGGGTTTTGCGTATGAAGTGTCTTTTAATAAAATCCAATAAAAAAAATTATCATAAAAAAAAATGAAACAACTAAAAACTAATTTTTCAAAATCTTATTTTAATGTTTCAGTTACGATATGCTTTATGTATAAATTCTCTCATTAAAACAATTTTCTTCCATTCAATGTCTTATTAAATAAAGGTGATGAGGCTTGTTTGTAAAAAGTAGGTATGGGTTCTGTGATTTTTAGAAAATAGTTTGAGGATTCCACGACAAAATAAGTTTCGGAACCACTGCTATGAGGTAAAGAAGGATTGATCAAATCTTTTTTTTTTTTTTTCGATTGGAAGAAATTTTTTGTCTTTTTTATTCAATCAATGAAATGTATTAAAGCAACATTTTCAAAAGTTTCCACAGAGTTTTAATGACACTTTGTGCCCGGATGGGTCATTGTATTTGTAGAATTGATAGAATTTTGAATCTAACATAACAATTTTTTACGGTTATCTCCTTTGTAGCTGTATACACATCGAGTTTCACTCGGTTCTTGGTGATAGTTATGTTCGCAGAGTATTTGATTTATGAGTCTTTTCTACTCATTTGTTCCTCCTACATATTTTTTCAGCTTTTAAGTGGTCATGTTTTGCTAGCTGGCAATATATATATATATATATATATATATATATATATATATATATATATATATATATATATATATATATACATATATATATATATATACATATATATATGTGTGTGTGTGTGTGTGTGTGTGTGTGTGCGTGTATGTATATATATATTAGTGTGTGTATTTTACATATGCAGGATGTAAAAGGACTGAAAACATTTACTCTTACTTTGTCTAGAAAAAAACTTTTTTGCATTTTAAAAATTCATCAACCAAATAAGTCTCTGGTGGGATTTCAATTTTGAATGTAAATTAGTTCTTTACTTTGTATCCAGTAGTGATCTCTGCTCCCCACAAAAAAAATGCAAGAGAACGAACTTATTCATCGATACCATTTTGTCCATTTTTAATTGACCATCGCAACGCAACATACTGCCAGAAGATGTCAGTCTCAAGGCGGTTTATTTTAAGTGACTAACCAGACCTTTCATTCTTTATTATCATCTTAAGTTTTTTCAGCTCTACTTGTCTTGTGGCTTTATCTACAAACTTGAAAATTGGCATCAGTACTCCACTAGAACCTTTCTAGAAGAAAATTACTTTTTATTTTTGGAATTAAAGGTTTTTTTGATATTTTGGAAGCCTTATTTTGACGGGTTTATCGATAACATGTAGATTATCAAGAATTTAGATGTTTGAAGATTTTAAAAAAAAACAACTCTATTCAGATGTTTTCCGGGGGAAAATGCTCGTAATGTCATGTATAACATTTATTCTGTCCATATTCTTTCTTTGATGGAATCCTCTTACATGAGTTCAGATTTTGACGCTTTGGTCGTTCAATCACAGACTCTGATGCCTAATCATTATTGTCTTTGCTACGTAATTATAACTTTTATTGCCACTATTCATGTTATCATTCTTACGTTTAGTCTTTTCTGAATACCTTTCATTATTATTATTATTATTATTATTGTTATTTGGAATCTCATACCAGTTGCCTGGTGGTAACCGCTGGAGTTTGAGTGACAGCAAGTCTCCTCAAGTCTCCAGCCCTCCTCTCCTAGTACTCATAGGTCGCAGTAATTCTGCGATTTACAGTTTCACACCGGTTGCCCAGTGGTTATCGCTGAAGGCTGAGTGACAATAAGTCTCCTCAGGTCTTCAGCTAACGTCTCCTCTCTCTTTTGGAATCCCATTATTATTATTATTATGGAATCTCATACCAGTTGCCTGGTGGTAACCGCTGGAGTTTGAGTGACAGCAAGTCTCCTCAAGTCTCCAGCCCTCCTCCCCTAGTACTTGTAGGTCGCAGTAATTCTACGATTTACAGTTTCACACCGGTTGCCCAGTGGTTATCGCTGAAGGCTGAGTGACAATAAGTCTCCTCAGGTCTCCAGCTAACGTCTCCTCTCTCTCTCTTTCACCTATTATGTCAGGGCTAAAATTCGTTGCAGTATTTATATCTGTAGCACCTTCCTCAGTATCCGTGCAGTTCCCAGTAGTGCTGTGGTCTGTACGGTCTCAATCCTTCCCCTAATCCCGATCTCCTCCATATCATTATTATTATTATTATTATGATAATTCTTCTTCTTCTTCTTCTTCTTCTTCTTCTTCTTCTTCTTCTTCTTCTTCTTCTTATTATTATTATTATTATTATTATTATTATTATTATTATTATTATTATTATTATTATTATTATTATTATCGTCGTCTTCGTCCTCATTGTTTTTCTCAGTATTAATCACCCTTTAAAATTTCTGATCATATTAATATAAAAGTAGGAACGCATCTATTTGATCTTCTTTTGAAGGACCTAATTTTTTGGACTTGTTACAATATACATGGCAGGAGCTGGGCACATGATCCATAAACCATTCATTGTTACTTACTTACTTCCATAGACACCTAGTGGGGCAAAGCACTGCAACCAGATCACACTTTTAGGGTGATGTTGCTGCCAAAAGAAGTCGGTCAAGTGCCAGTTTCCATTGAGTGACTAACCAGACTAGTTTTTTCTATTTGGTCCATATCTTTTTTTAAAATTCCTAACCAAATAAGATTTTAGTGTGAGTCACAGAAGAGAAATACAGTATTAATTGATAATCTTTTTTTTCTCTCCTAATCTTTCAATTGATCACCCTTCAACACGGCATCCTTCCAAAAGACGTTAATAACGTGACTTTTCCTATTTAGTGACTAACCAGGCCTCTCTCTCTCTTTTTTTTTCGGTTCACTCCCGCCTTTATCATTGATAAACCCCTCTGATGTGAGACTCGCAAACACCGAATACCTCGACAATTTTAAGCTGATAAAAATATAGAGAACTTGAACTTCATTTCATTTTCACAACAAAGAAAGCACGCCCTAACAAGACCATTAAACTAGTAAGCAACGAAGTCTTTTATTTCGTTTCTTATTGGCTGGTTGTTGCCGGTCAATCAGGACTGTCCACCCGATAACTTGACTCGATCAGATTAGCCAAGATGTCTGCCATATCACATTCACGACATCAAGTGATCTGTCCCCAGACGTTTTGGTGCCAAAGGGGTGAAAACCTTCACAAAGATGACATGTGTGACTTACACTACAATTTAACATCGAGCATCGTAGCACGGCCAATTAGAGCAATAATGCAATTTCGCCCGCTGTCTCCCAATTTGTGTCTTGGCACAATTTGATTACGAGACCTGTGCTAAGTTTACAAAATGTCGAGAGATTACGGTCCGCCTTCATTCGCTTATTACTGAGCGACTGAATCAAGTGTTACCTTACAGCAGTTCTGGCATCGCTACTCGTGTGGTTACTGCATTAAATCGTACTTGTTTTCTATTTTTATTTCCCATTTTATTTCACTCGATCCGCATTCACTATGCTTTTTAACCACTTTTTTTGAGTTCTGGTCTGTGGGTGGTGAGGGTATATATTTGGCACCAAAATGTCGGCCATGGGGGGTAAAAAAAAACTGCTTCTTTTTTGCTTGTGTAGAGGAATTGTTATAAAGCAAAAAGTCGAAAAGGAGAGTTGCAATGAGGTTGGCATCCAAAATGAATAGATATGGACAGTTTGCAGATCATATTTATGCAAGCACAAATATATAAATGAATTTACTTTTATATACATACATTTATATATATATATATATATATATATATATATATATATATATATATAAATGTATATATATATAAGTATATATATATATATATATATATATATAAATGTATATATATATAAGTATATATATATATATATATATATATATATATATATATATATATATATATATATATATATATATATATGGTTGAACATGACAGACAAGGAATGCTTTGCTATTTCTTTTGTTACATTTTCCTTTTTCACGCACACAAAAAAAGTTGAAAGTTAACAAGAT
>OY735228.1:46450951-46488451 GCA_963457665.1 Thysanoteuthis rhombus | reverse complement strand
CTGTGGACAGAATGGCATGGCCAGGAGCACTGGAACACACAAATATATAAATAAACACAAACACATATGAAAAATGATAGAACCCTTCGCCATCTTTGATGGCTACGGTTGTCCAATTTGAAATTGCTCGAGGAACTTAATAATGACTGTATACCATGATATGAAGGGAGATGAACAAATGTCTCTCATATATAAGTAGGAAGTGTCTGTCTGATTGTCTGTTGAGCTATAAAATTACGTACACATAAGTGCAGCCAAATCAAATTTGCTTTAAGACGTCAATAGTGAAGGATGACTTTTTCGACAGTAAGGAGACAAAAGTAAAGGAGGCCATTTCGTATTTTTTGATAAGCCAAAAGTGAAGGGGAACTAATTTTACCCACAAAAGGTGAAAAAAAGGCCAAGGCACAGCTGAAGGATATAGTGGGGTCAATTTCTGAAAATTCCCACGGATCTTAAATAAAAAGGCTCCCCATGAGCTTTATGAATAGCCGATAATCCATTGCATTTATACTGACATTATACGATAACAACTCTCACTAAATCTTCAGAAGGGAAACTTTTTCCACATGTCAGAAAGCTTCAGTCCTGGTTTTACACCTCAAATATTCCACCCGGCGTAGACGAGTACTCAGCTAGTATATTGATGAATGAAAAGAAAGGCTAATATAGAGAGAGAGAGATGAAGGGAAAGGTACAAATATGTATCAAGATATGAAGAGATAGCCACAGACGAGTATCGAGATATCATCTGACAGCCAGATAGGTAGATTGATTCAGATAAAGTAGGATTGATACACTAATAAATATTAACAAGCAAAAATAGATTCGTTGAAGGCTGGAATTGAGAGATAGCCAGTTACATAAATATACAGTATATCGATCTATTTCGGCTTCAATTATTTCATATATTGTAAGAATGTTAGCTCTTTTAATTGGCTTGTTCGCCTATCGTAAATCTGTGCGTTTCCTTACATGCAATATTGTCAAGTGACGTCCCAGCAAAGACGTCATCGGAAATTAATTGGGTCATTAAGATACATGGACCCTAAGAATTTCCTGGTGGATGCGTTTCAAGAATTCCCTTAGTGAGAGTTTTTACCTTTGAGGCAAGACAGGATTCGAAGATACAGTGTTCTTTGTGTCCAATTCTGATGCATCTGTCATAAATGTTGGAATTAGTTGCAACAATCTGCTCCGTTCGCAGTCATCTCAATCATTTGAAGTGTTCCCCAATCATCTGATGTGACTGTCTTCTGAATAGACTTTTCACAGTCAACGTGCGATTGTATTTCTCTAATTCATCAGTCAAATTACTTTATAACAGGTCTGGTTTGTCGCTGAATAGAAACCGTGATATGGCCAACGTTTTTTGACCGTAGGAATTGGGATCCATTGGAAATGAAATGAAAAATGGGGTGATCAATGAATAAAATACTCCTTTCTACTTTTATTTTATCAGTCAAATTACAGTATAACAGGTCTGGTTTGTCACTCAATAGAAACTGTGACATTGCCAACGTCTCAAGGCCAAAGGAATTGAAATCAATTCGAAAAGAAATTAAAAATGGGATGATCAATGAATAAAATTCTCCTATCAACTTTTTTAGGGCCGTGATCGCTAAAAGAAAATTTGAATTTTCAGAAAACAAGCATGAAGATTTCTGGAGAGGGAAATATAAGAAAAAAAACCCCAAATGACAGTTTTTCTAGACATATTAAGGTGTTTACATTTTCAGTCCTCTTGTTTGATTGCACCGGCCTGTACTTGTGACATACATATAGATAACCAGCCAGCCAGATTCACATGAAAACTAAAGAGATCTATGTCGACAGTTTTGGTGACAGTTTCAGTCGACGGTTTCTAAGATTGATCTAGTAACACCTGAGAGATCGAAGCGTCCGAAAAAAAGACTCTGTCTAACCTGAAATGTTTTCTTCATGTATATTTGTTTCTTATTTGACTTCGTAGTTCACTATGACAAAGCTGTCAATAAGGTAAATAAATGTTTATTTCTTAGCAATTTCAGCCATGGTCTCTATGAGAAATTTTAGAAAAAATGGTAGGTAGAAGATATTCTTATCAACAAAATTGTTACCTTTAATTTGCAAACCGAGAGAAAACAGAAGAAATCACAATGTTCATTGTATGCTATGTATTTTTGAATAAGTCGAGTATTTTTTTACCTGAAAAGTTGACTTCTAGTCAGGTTTTTCTTAATAAAAGACAAATCTTCTTAGTGGATAAATATCCGAGTGAGTGATTATAGTGGTGTAACACAGCTTCAAGAAATGTGGAATCAGCAACGTTCTGGAACGAACAGAAGATGACGACTTGTGGCAAGAAACTGCAGACCAAGGGTCAGAAACAATGGACTAACAGATCTTATGACAGAAGAAAAGGATTGGCTCTTTGCCAAATCTGATGGAGAAGACTTCTATGGATTCGATCGAACTACTTTTATAAGGGTTGTTAATCTCCTTTGTTACTTCTTGAATAAATAATGGTTACATTCACGAGTTATCATTAATTTATATTTAGTTGGATTTCAATAAAAAAAAATATGGAGCCTTGAGTTTTTGCCAAGCAACATTCATGATTGTTTTTTGGAATTTTAGACTTTTTATTGAGTTTTTTTTGTGAGTTTTTTTCTTTTGAGCTTGTTGTTGTTAAGGTGGAATGCCTTGATGATGGTTTTTTGAGGTAATTGACGTAACTTATTTATTGATACTCCTTTTTATGAATTTTTAAATTGATCTCCCCCAACATGGTATAGTTCTAAAAGACATTTTTCACATGACAGTTTCTATTGAATGGCTAGCCATACCTGTTCCATTTTCCATTCATGTCATTGGGAAAGGCATGACGTTCTCCCTCCCTGTCCTCTGCCCTATAGATAAAATGCTTAATTTCTAGAATGCTATAATGGAAGATGCAGAAAGAAAGAGAATTGAGCACTTGACCATAACAACCTGCCCTGACGACGCTGTAGCAGTGAAAAGCTAAAACACTTATTGTCAACCTTGATCTGGACAAATCATGTATGCAGCTGTACGTAGAAGTATTTGACTCTAGATGATTTTCCTTATTTTCTCCAATTAATAATTTCGAATTTCGATTTGATGACATTCATCAACTCAATTTGCACTTGCAAAATAGTTTACAATGTGAATTGATGATGAAAAAGAAGAGAATTTATATGAATCATTTTATTTCTAAAATTATCAATACTTTTGCACGAGTATTCGAGTCCCTCAATTAATACTAAGTTGAGGCTCCCTTAACCTTGATTACTTCTAACAGACTAAAAACCTGTAATGAGGCTTCCGCTTTTCTCAAGTGATTTTCGACAATTCTTCTAGGCAGAATTATCCCAAATTGTTCACATTCGATGGCTTCCGAACATGAACAGCAACATCCTGATGAAAAGGAATTTGCAAATCCAAACGATCCTATACATGGCTATAAACACTAGGAGAAACTCCTCTTTGGGGACGCATCATCTGCATCCCTGCTAAAGTTTCTTTTTGATTATTAATCACTAAATCCACCCACAACCAGACATTGACCTTTTCTTGCATCTCAATCATATCTTTTCTGAAGAAGCCAGGATGAACAGGGGAAACGTCAAAGTAAACCGAGAAATAATATCTGTACAAAACAAGGTCCTGAATTGTCATTTCGATTTGATATTTTTGGATAACTTATAATCCACATCAATGCAACGGTTACATTTATGAATACGTATAACAATAATCAATTAGATGAATAAATAAGTTATAATAATAACAATATATGTATGTATATATACATTTTTTAAATACCAAAAACGGTTAAATGTTAAACAACGCTTGATTCTAAGAGGAAAAATCAAACATAGTGCCATGATAATTGATTATATATAAAATGTAAAAACCACTGAAAATTAAATTGCCTAAATTATCTGATATTCACTAGTGTGAGATCGAAATGACATAAATTTCAGAGAAAAATCTATATATTCTGTGTTTAAATCTTTCTAATATATATATATATATATATATATATATATATATATATATATATATATATATATATATGTATATATATATAGTGGATGGCACAATTATTTGATTATTAATATATATATATATATATATATATATATATATATATATATATAGAGAGAGAGAGAGAGAGAGAGAGAGAGATAGATAGTACAAATCAGTAATTCAATATCAATATCTATTATTTATTCAATAAAGTGATGGATACATTAAACATTAAGTTACGTTAAAGTAAAGCTTTAGGAATGGTGGAATAATGGAATTGCTGTCCTAACACGTTTATAAAAAAGAGTAGAATCATAAACGTGTTGCGCAGCAAATCCATTATTTTACTATATATATATATATATATATATATATATATATATATATATATATATATATATATATATATATATATATATATATATATATATATAATGAAATGAAAGATTCTATGATTTCTTTATTAAAATTTTAATTTGAGAATAGCTCCCGAAGAACAATATATCTCTGTACATTTGCTGGTTGGATCAAAGTAATACTACTGTGTTTCCATGTGATCTTGTTAATCTTGTCTTCGTCAGTTTCAAACTAGATGAGAATCCTTGCCATTGTTTGAGCAGAAGACAATTGGTGACATCATCTCTTTGAAAATTGCTGCTTTTCCGATTGACAACAACTTAACATTTGCTCTGGCTGAGATCTATTCAAGCAAACAGAAGACAGATTAAAAGTCAACAGAGAAGTTAAGAGTCCTGCCGTGTTTGTTGAGGGTGTTTATAGAAGTTGTATGAGAAAAAGAGATGCGTAAACCCCTTAAGGGAAGAGACAGAGGAAGATCTTCCTGACCATAATGAATTGAATAAAGGGTTTCAAAGAAAGGTGGAAGAAAAGGAGGAAGGAAGGAAGTTAGGATAGAAGGGAGTGAAATGAATAGAAACTATTGAAAGAAAGAAAAAAAAGAGACCATTGAGTTATTATTTATACTAGTGATTATGGAAAAAGAATTGCAAGAACAAGAATTAACTAAGAAAAGAAACAAACAGGTCTTGTTAGTCACTCAATAGAAACTATTGTATGATAAATGTCATTTAGCAGTATCGGAAAAAAGGGGTGATCAATAAATAAGTCACTTTTATCGCCTTTTGTTGGATTACTAAGAAGTCTGAATTAAAAAAAACAAACAAAAAAGAATAACCCCCCACTAAAAACCAATTTAGGGGAGTGGGATTTTTAAAAACATTTTTCTATGCATATTTCTAGGTATGATAAAGAATAAATGTTGAGATTTTCAGCCCTCTGGCTTCATTGGTGAAGCCTGTACAGTTTATATGCACATACATAGGTAGTCAGCCAGACCAACTTGAAGAATGAAGAAATCTACGTTGAGAGTTTATGTGATAGTCCTGGTTGTCTGTTTCTAACATGAAAAGACATAAGGAAAATTCACAGAAAAGACCTGGAGGGAGAGAAAAGGAGGGAAGGGAGTAAAAAGGAAGGAAGGAAAAAGGGAGGAAGAAAAAAGGGGAAAGAAGGGAAAAGGGAGGGAAGGGGGAAGAAAGGAACGAAAAGGAAAGAGGGAGGATGGGAGATGAAAAGAGGGCATGGAGGAAAAAGAGAGGGAAGGAAGGAAAAGGAGAAAAGTAAGGAAGGGAGAGAAAGGAGAGGGAGGAAGAAAATAGGGAAGGAAGAAAATGGTGTCGGACAAAAGAAGGGAAGGAAGAGAGGTGAGAAAGGAAGAGGGAAGGGAGTAAGTGATCATGGAGGGAGTAAGAAGAGAATGGATGGAGGGAAGGAGAAAAGAAGGAAGGGAGAAGAGAAAGAAGGAAGGAAAAAAAGGAGAAAGAGATGGAGAGGGAAAAGTGGGAAGAAAGAAGAGAGGGAAGAAAGGAAGGAAGGAAGGAAAGAAAGAAAGAAAGAAAGAAAGAAAGAAAGAAAGAAAGAAAGAAAGAAAGAAAGAAAGAAAGAAAGAAAGAAAGACGAAGAGAAGGAAGGAAAGGGGGGGAAAGAGTTGATTAAGAAAGAATAGAACGAGGGAATGAACAGAGGGGGAGAGGAATGAAAGAAGGAATAAGGGAAAGGAAGGAAAGAAGAGAATGAAAATCGAAATTCAAAGATTTTTCCGGACGACTGAACTCCTCCTTCTTGTTTATGTTCTACGACCGTTCTTCAATGGTGGTAAACAGTTTTTTTTTTCCAATGTTACCAATGCAGTAACATTGGATCTGAGTGATCTCTTTCCCTTTTCCTTGTTGGGCCTAGATTTCCATTCCGTGTTGTTCCTGTTGAGTATTGGATTCAGAGTTCCATATTCGTCTGACTTGAACACTCACTCCACATGTTGATGTGATCGAAATGTTTTCATCATTGTTTAGGTGGGATGAGCATATTTTCAGGGAACTTTTGCAGGAAAACATTCTTAGTTGGACGGCAATTGATTGAGTCCTGACATCAGAATCGCAGAGAGAAGGGGAAAAAAAGTGAATGAAAATGTTAAAAAAAGAAGGCCCTCAATAGATGAAATAAAAAAAAAAGGTGCGGTTGGTTGCACAATAGAAACCGTGATGTGACCAATGTTTTTTGTCTGTATGGAGAAAGGGAGGGATCAAAGAATAAATTGATCACCCCTTTCGCGTTTTGCTGGACAGTGATCAACGAAAAAATCTGAATTTTCAAAAAAAAAATTAATTTGAATGCTGCATAAACTATGGCATGAATTTAGCACAAGCTTAAATTTGTAAATTGAAGCCCCTCCCTCACTAAATTTTTTTTAAAAGAATGTTTTGCTTAACATAACGAAGAGTGAATGTCGAAATTTTCAGTTCATTATACACATTATACATGTATACTTACATACATACATACATACATACATACATACATACATAGCCAACTAAACCTTAGAAGAGAAAGGTGAACATCTGGCTATTGAAAAGAAAACAATTTGAAAGTTTGAATTAAAGTAAGTGTACTATTTTCGTTAATGATTTGTCATGGGGTACTAAAAATCTCAAATGGCAGTTGGCTGGCCATGTTGCAAGAATGGCGGACAATGGCGAGATCATATGCACAACCGAGGCTGGCAGAATATTAGATGGAGAGACGAGCTAGACAAATTCAGAAAGCACTGGCTCTGCAACGCCCATGATAGTAAGTTACTTTGAATTGAAGAAATTGGTATTTTTCATCACATTCTGATTACATAATCGTTTGATCGTGAAAAAAAGTTGGTCTAAATCCTCGTTTTGATCATCTATAACGTGAAATGAAATTCTTTGCCAAATTGCCAATAGAATTAGTTGCTTTGAGGTAATATTTAACAAGCAACTCTGAGTGGATAAAGCCTTATTCCATCAAGTATAAATGTTGAAAAAAATTACCAAAGTCTTTAGGCTGCATTCCATGTTTGTGGAAGGGGCCCATTGGAAAATTAGACGAGGGTTAGTTCAACTTGCCTTTTGTTGGGCAGTGTTCTCCAAAAAAGTCTGAATTTTCGAAAAGCAAACGTGAATGCTACTGGACCCAAACTAAGTGATCAATTACTTATCTCGCCTTTTGATATGCAGTGATCTCTAAAAAAAAGTTATGATTTTCAAAAACAAGCACCCACAATTTAACATAAAATTGCAAACTGTGCACCCCCCTGGTAAAAACCCATAAAACAAACAAAATGTATTTGTAGATATAACAAGGAGTTTATGCTTTAATTTGCAGCGATATGTGTGCATGATACATTCATACATAGCCAGCCTGAGCGACTTGAAAACTGAAGAAACCTATTTTGATAATTTGGCTGCTGGTTTTTAGTACCCCAGTGCGGATAATTACCTTCACTTTGTGAAACAGAGATTAATTCAGAAAATCATGAATACTGACATTGAGGAATGGCCACCTCAAGAGCCCCCATGAAATCTGGGAATAATACAGTATGGGGAAAAAGTCCTAAAATTAACAGGAATATTTTTTTCAAAAATAGAATGTTATTTTCTGTCTAGGTTGAACTGGATATATAGTTATTGTGGCATTTGGGGCATCGGGGCCATGAAAACAAAAATCAGTGAAAAACTTTGAAACCTGGCATCATTTTTTCTGGTGACGTGAATTATGGCGGAATCAATATATTTTTTTAGTCAAAAACACAAAAGAGACATCTGCTCAGAAATCCTCTCCGTGGATATACAAAAGTATTTTTCCTCTTCTTATGACAAACTTTATGCTATTTTCATTCAGTTATAACCAAAATTAAACTTTCTAAGGAGATGTGTAATTATTGCCATACATTTTAAAAGACCGTAAAAAAAAGATGTAAGTCTTTTTATACAACTGTTTACTTCTTAATATTTTTGTAGCTTTGTTAAAACTTTTATCCAGTCTGAGAAAAGCTGCGATAAAAAGCAACAAAAATATCAAGATGAAGGTAAATGATAGAATAAAAATTTTAAAAAATTATTAATAAAAATTTGTAATCCATCTACAAAGAAATATGAATAAATTTGTTTATCGCACAATGAATAAAAAAAGAATAAATGTCTAAAATACCATTCAACTAAATGATTTGCAAGTGTTTTATCTGTGTATAAACTGAGTTTAAATTGTTTGCATGAACGTGTTTTTAAAACAAACATTACGATGCATTTCTGATTTCCCAAAACTTAATTTTGCTTAAACTGTACGGTGTTTTGCTATGATGTAATTGTTTGCAGTAGTCCGAACCTGAAAAAAAAAAACTGCGAATTATGAAAAAGCTGCAAATATAGAGCGATAACTGTACACGATTTTCTTCAGAAATTATTGAATATCGGCTCATATCTGTGCAACATTTATCACAAAGTCTTGGTCAGTGTGTTCTTGGGCCTTCCTCAATTGTAAGTCTCATCTAATCATCAAGATCATCAGCAGCATCCTCTCAGCATCTGTCATTGGACATAAACCTTCTCTAAGATTCGCCTGACCTATCTATCGTGTGATTTTGTCTACTTATTTTTCTGCCAGTTAAAATTCCATAAATGATCTTCAGAATCCATATTGTGGTTCGTGCTGTCCGGCAGTTGTCTAACATTTTCGCAACATGACCAGCCCCGAATGCTGTGCCTGTTCATGTCAGCCGTGTCAAAGTAGACAGGAAAAACTGAAATCAAAAAACATTTTGAATCTGTAGAGGAATGCAACACTGTTTTTGATGGATTGATCCCTTGTTTATCCAGGCTTCAGGCTTGTTGAAGACAATTTGAAAGTTTTAGATTTAAGAATTTAGGGATCTAACATTGAACTTTCAATACTGTACACATGGATAAAAGCACACACACACCTTTGTATGTATGTATGTATGTATGTATGTATGCATGTATGTATACATATATATATATATATATATATATATATATATATATATATATATATATATATATATACTAACATACACATATGATTTGCTCATGTATACAAATGCATATGTATGTTTACAAATACATATAAACTCATAGAACGCACATACATATATACGCTATTATATTTATCATATGAATTTAGCTTCGATTCTTTTTCGTCCTGAAGCAGAGCTAGAGAGCTGAAAAATTGATATGTTGTAGCTTAAACATAGAGTTTAAAATAATCTATTTGTCAAAGGTAAATCAATGATTAATTTTATTTTCCCATTGGATTACTTATGTACACCTTAATATTCATCTGATATTGACGGGGTATACCATTTGAAAAGTTGTATGCTTAAGATAAAACATACCATAATAATAAAAGCTATCTAGGTCTTTTTTTGAGGTTTTTAGAGAAAAAAGAAAAAAGAACTGAAGTTAAATACATATAACAAAAGTCATCTGTTGTATACTCTTCTTTTTAGGATTATTGGGATCGTTTTGTTTTTGAAGGTTGTGCTTACTCTGCCAAAGAGTGATTCTTCGCTTGATTTCTTCTTTGTTTGTGGGTTTCATAGAGATTCGTTTTCCTAGGTAGATGTAGTGGTCTACTCTCCCCAGTTTTACATCTTTGATTTTGACAGTTATGTCCTTATTCTTGATGTGATTTGTTCAAGGCTCTAGATATTGTATAAGTATGATTGGTATGTTGTGTACTAATATAAACAATTTGTTAGCTGTTTTAGTACCCACGTTACCCTTTGGGTAGCAACTTTTATGATTGCAATGGGAACCTCAAGACATATTGTCATCGTCTCAAAATGTAGGGATGATCAATAAAAAGATAGAAATAGGGATGATCCGTAAATACGTTACAACTTCTGTTGGATCTTTAAAAAGTCCAATTTTAAAAAAAAACAAGCTTGAATGTTGCTGAACACAAGATAGGGGAACAAGTTAGCATAAACTTACATTCTAAATTGAAATCCCACTAAAAACCCTGTATAAAGGGATGAATTCAATGAAAACTTTTTTTTTTTTAGATATGGTCAGTAAATATATCAATTTTCCGCTGCGTAGCTCCTCTGGGGCCAGCCTGCCAGACCCACTTGAAAACTGAAGAAACCTACGTAGATCTTGACTAATAACTGGCTTTTTGATGCCCATGATAGAGAGTAAATCTTTCGGAAGGTGTATGTCCAACGACGGACGCTAAAAGGGTGATGATGATATTGGTGTTGACAGTTCTGGTTGACGTTACTAATAATTCATGATCTGATGGTCAAGCAACTTTAAGTGACCAATGGAAAAGCAGCAATGGCTATTCATATCCTGCAATCTGTAAGTGACGAAGAAGTTGGCATTTAATAGTGATTCATTGCTAGCAAGTGAGGGGTCAGGGAATGTAACTATACTTGGATGGCAAAAGCAATGCTCACTCTGACCGTCTCAACCTACTTTAAGAAACAAAGGTTTATTGCATTGTTCAAATGCGCGAGGGGGGGGGGATTTCCCATTTTCAGGGATTCATATCCAATTATCTATCTCAGTAAGTTCTATATATCTATCTATCCATATGTTTTCGTACATATCGATCTCAGCCCGTTTTATCTATCTACTTATCTATCCATCTATGTTGATATCTATCTATCTCAGTCTTTTATATCTATTTATCTATCTATCTATCCATCTCTGTGCATATCTATCCCTTTTTCTATCTATCGTTCATATATATCTATCAGTCTGTTTCATCTATCTATCTGTCTACCTACCTATCTATCTATCTATCTATCTATCTATCTATCTATCTATCAATCTATCTATCTATCTATCTATCTATCTATCTATCTATCTATCTATGTTTATATCTATCTATCTATCTATCTATGTTTATATCTATCTATCTATCTATCTATCTATCTATCTATCTATCTATCTATCTATCTATCTATCTATCTATCTATCTATGTATCTATCTATCTATCTATGTATGTATGTATGTATGTATGTATGTATGTATCTATCTATCTATCTATCTATCTATCTATCTATTTGTGTCCATATCCAGCTCTGTCCGTTTTATCTATCAATCTATCCATCTCTGTTCATATTTATCTATTTATCTGTTCATACATATCTATCTAAGCCTATTTTATTAATCTATCCGTTCATATCTATCCATCTGTCGATCGATATGTCTATCTATCCATTCCAGTATATACATATCTATCTACGGCAACTACTTATATTTCGTAACTCTGACAACCTTGGCGATGCCTAAGGCATAAAATATAAAATCGATACCATCTATGACCTGCAGATGAGTAACATGGAAACCAATAAAACAAACTGAAAACCAACTCAGAATCGCAGAAAGAGCTATGGAAAGAGCAATGGCAGGCATAACTCAAAGAAATAAAAGAATCCCCATGAATCAGGGGTAAGACCAGAGTGAAAAATGAACAAATAATTAAGCAACAAAATTGTGGATTGGCTGGACACTTGGCAAGAATGGATGATAACAGATGGCTCACTAATTGGTACCCGTAGACAATAAACGCAGTAGGGAAAGACCAGCGAAAAGACGGAGGGATGAGATGGAAAGGTTTGCTGGTAAGACATAACAGCGAGTAAGCATAATTGCAGTTGTCTCGGGAGGAAATGGGAAAGACCTTTGTTCAACAGTGGACTGATGGTGATTATGATTATGATGATCTATCTATCTATCTATCTATCTATCTATCTATCTATCTATCTATCTATCTATCTATCTCAGAAAAGATAAAAGACAGTAGAAATAAACCATATCAAGCTGCATTGGGGATAGCTAGGATCTCCGTTAACCAATTCCTATTTACTGGCTGGTTACCCCCCCCTCCGATCCCTCATGGGGCAAAGTGTTGGGGGATGCTGTGCAGACAAAAGTCAGACAAGATAAACAGTTTGATCCGTATAATTTCTTGTAACACTGTGATATGTGTGTATAACCCTGCAGGTATTTCCAAGACCTCACTGAATGGCTGCATCCACCGTTCGGATCTTTTATTAGATTGGTGTTTCCAAAATGTATTTCATTCAACTGTCAGGAACCGTAAACCAAAACTGTCACAAAAACTGTCAAAATAGGTTTCTTCAGCTTTCAAGTCGGTGTAGCTGGCCATGTATCTATTATGTGTAGAAGCCGTACCAATGAAAATAGAGGGCTGAAAATTTAAACTTTTACTCCTTTTTCTGCCCCCCCCCCCCGAAAAAAAATTATTTTCTGTTTTTTGGACATTCACCCCCTGGAACAATTTTTTTATTTACAATATTAGTTTATGCTGAATGAGTCAGAAAATCTGTGTCCAGGTGCGTTCATGCTTGTTTCTTTTTTGGGGAAAAAAAGTTTTTTTTATGGGCAAACGAAAAGCAAAAGAAATAATTTAATTAAATTATTTAATTAATCACCCCCATCACATGTCATGCTACCAAAAGACGTCACGTGACGGTTTCTATTAAGTGACTAAGCAGACCTGTATCATTCTACCGTTTGCCTTTCCTTTTCACCTCCAGCAGATTGGAACGCAGATGAAATCTTTTCATTTCGAATATTTCATCAGAACTTCTCTTCACTCTCTGGGTAATCTTCGGTTTGGCGACTGCCAGAAGACGATTGCTATTTTCAGCTTCGCAAGTGGCTAAAGCTGGCTGAATTTTTCAATGGCTGGCTTTAAATCGGCTAAAATTGAATAGATTTGCTTAATAGGCTTCTATTTTCATTATTTTAATCATGTCTGATCAATATGTTGTGTAATAACACTTTTTGGAGCCCTTGAATGAGGCACATAAAGGAAGTTCCAGCATCACCCCCTTCCTTCAGAAAAAAAAAACAAACTCATCATCAACAGGAGTTTTATGACACCCATGGAATTCGAATCCAAATCAGTAATAATGTACGAATGTATAAACCCCACTACGGGACAGTGGAAAGTAATGACCAGAAACAGAATCACCTTAGCCTTCTGGAGACATGTTCGCAACAGGTTGAGGCTTATTGAAAACTATTATACCTCAAAACCATTAGTAAAAAGATTGGCTTTCCTTTTTCACCTTTTTATGAAATTTATCCATCCTCTTTCGCAGAATCAATCCATCTATTTCCATATATATATATATATATATATATATATATATATATATATATATATATATATATATATATATATATATATGAACACGTTATATCATCTCGAACCCTTATTTGAAATGATCCCTGTTGTTACACGGTGAATGAGCCTCTTAGCCTAGATAGCGTAAATAGAACGAACAATTAGAGAAAAACGGTACTGCAGTAGGAGTCAAACCTGCGACCGATAAGGTGGCAGCTTCAACACTCATAAACAGCCCAACAGAAAGGCAAAGGCCAAAATAACCGCTTTATACGCATTCTTCTCATCTTGTTCAATGTCAATACCTGATTTCTTTCAGCTACCCAACTTTTCTTTAAAGCTTCATTCTATTTACGCTGTCTAGACTGATTGACTCATATTCCGTGCAACAATGGGAGATCATTTTGAAATATAATTTCAAATAATGTTAGACGTTCATGAATATTCTATCAGATGATATATCAAATTTCTTAATAATATGCCCCCCTCCACATACATATATCCGGCAATTAATAGAGCGAAATGTTGTGCAATGAAAAACCTCATCTATACACGACTAAGTCTTTAGAATTTTCATTTCACATCAATATATATATATATATATATATATATATATATATATATATATATATATATATATATATATATATATGCATATAAATACATTAAACCATGTACATTTTTATAATTGTTTTATTTTACAGAGTTTGATTAAGAGATGTAGACCAATCATATCAGAATTATAAAATGTTATTGATTCATAACAAAGTTAACCTAACTTGTCTATTAACAAGATTATTCGAATGAATATTTTTAGCCATTTAAAATGGCTACCATCTTCTGGTCTTGTCAATCTAATCTGTATCCCTTGTTTATATGTGAAATTTATCCAATCATGGAAACCAGAGTAAATCAATTTTGTTGATCTTGTTTGGAGTATTTTTTTTATTAATTCAGGTTCACTTCTCTGAATGGAAAAAAAAACAAAACAAAACCTGAAGTGGATTTCATCCTTAATTCAAGAGAACCAGGTTATTGCTTTTGGAATGACCTTTTTTTCAAATGACCCATGGATATTTGTTTTGTTTTTTTAAACCTTTTCTCTAAAAGATTTTAAATAAGAATTATATAGAATACTCTGTCAAAGCTATGAAATATATTCGCCTCTACTAATGAAATTGGCCAGAGATTATGTATTCGCCAGTGTTTGTATGTCAGTTTAACTGTTTGTCTAAACACTATTTCCAAAAGTTCTCAATGAATTCCTATGACATTTGGCAGATGGGACCATAGACCAAGGAACAATAGATTGAGCTTCAGGGCAGATGCATCACTTCGGTGCTTTTTCTAAAAATTCCCATATAAAACAATTTTTCAGTTTATCGGATTCGTAACAGTTAATTAGTTACTTGAACAAGAGTTTTCTACTGTGTCCAAGTTGAATAATGATGAGACTTTATATAATCTCTATTAGGTTTAGAAAATTTTGATAAATTTAGTATAAACATAGACACACATTTACACATTATCAGAACAAGCTCTGATAGAAAACTTTGAAATTCAAAAGGAACACGAATTTACAAAATATTCAGCCATTTTAGCTGAGAAATTTTTACCAATTGTGTTGTCTGTACTAACACTTGTGTATAAAAACGAGTGCACAAAATTCCAGGCATGCACAAGCCTATCCGTATTATGAACATCTAAAACTCTTTTCTTAATTAAAACAAATTTAAGGGGTATTAATACCATGAATAAAAGGCATTAATATTAGATTTGCTTCGAACCTAATTTTCCACCGGGAACATTTTATCTTCTCTTTTCATTCAGTACGCTTTAATAACATAGGTTCTTTGCGTTTATTACCGATCATTTTGTATTACTGATGTTCTATAACATGCAGGTTTCTTTTACTTCTCAAAAACGATCCTTTGTTTATAATTAAATGATTATATTTTTAAAGTAAATATCTGTCTTGCTGGTATTCTTTTGCGTGTATTTTGCTGTTTTATTTAAGTAAAGTTATATACAAACAGTTACTAAAAATATATGCATGCATTTTCCAACAACAAACAAAGCTTCATTCCAATGGTGACTCAAACATACTCAATTTCTACATGGAAATATCTCTCGGAAAATCCATCTTATCAGGACCAACAAGAACGTTGAGAGCAAGATTCATTCTCGGCAGATATAATGATAAAATAACTCCCAAGTCTCACACATTCTGTATGAGACACACACATTTGATACATTCTCACGCTCACACACATTAAAAGATGATTCTCACGCATTTTTCCAAAGGTAATTTCAGTACTTCATAAGCCTTGAAACGCAATTTTAGCCATTCTTGGACATACAATTTCATAGAACCCTCAAGTTAACGATTCTCACGCGTTCTCAACATTGAAAATTGATCGGTAGGATAATAATAATTCATGACATTATGACGGTAGTGAATAAGTATGATAAACTACATTATGGTTTTATAAACTATCGATGGTATGCCAGTGATAAATAATCATTACTAACTTTTGCCACTGCATAGTCTAGAATCTGTAACCTGGCTATACAGGTTTTATTGATAATTGCATTGGCTGGGGTACGCTCACTCTGAGTGTTATTTAGTTGTTGTAATGTCCAACTATGACACACAGCCATATGCATAACACACCCCCTGAGAAATTAAATCACTGTGAATTACTTGTGAGATGATGTTACTAACTACTGAACTTTCCGAATGTTCCCTCAATCATTGAGAGTTCCAGTGATTGCAATACTTCCAGTATTGATTAAAAACTAAACATTGGATCCCACAAATCTTATTCTGCTTTATTTCAAACGTTTTTTTAAACCGGTTAAATTAGACGCTCAATAGAAAACGTCTTTTGCTAACGTACCGTGCTGGGGTGATAAATTGGATAATTCCAAAAAAGGGGGTGATCTATGGATCAGTTACCTTCCTCACCTTTTTGTTGGATTGTGATCATTAAAAAAAGTTTGAAGATCCAAAAAGCAAATTTGAATGCAGCTGGACACAAAGTAAGGGATTACTTTTTTATGAATTTACATTGCAAGTTGAAACCTTTCCCCACTAAAAACTTATTTTTTCATCATCATCGAACACTTAACGTCCGTCGTTGTGAATTGAATGCCCCACTGAAAATCTATTTAAAGCAAAGATTATGGAAAAACATAAGATATATTTCTTTTAAGTATAATAAGGAGTAAATGTTCAAAATTTCATCCCTCTACCTCTATTGGTGTGGTCTTTATGCCTGGTACATCCATCCATACATACGTAGATAGCCAGCCAGCCAGACAGACAGACCCGCTTAAAAACTGAAGAAATCAATTTTGATTATTTTGGTGGACATAAATTTGGTCAAGTCAGGGCCTCCTTAAAGGCAGCGCACAGCTGATCCTCCCTACACACAGCGCAGACAGTAAACACCCTCGTCCTTTGCACATCCAGCTGTCATCTGTTATGAGCTATTTCGCTTGTCATACTATACTCACTTGCCTGTGAACGATAGAGCCAACCTATTTAATGATAATGAGAAGCGCTGGCTGCAACTTCTCTAGGGGACCCCGAGTCTGGTCCCCAGTAAAATACAAAAAAAAAAAACAACAAATAAACATATATTCTATAACTTGAAATGTTTTATCTGACCACCAAACATCATTCTGTGAGGCATCTCCAGCACAGAACTTAGTTAACTACCTTTTATGCATTGAATCACTCACTGTACCTTTTCTATAATTGTACATAAATGACTGCAGTGGCTTCCTTCGGTATAAAAGCTTCCAGTTGGAGAAAGTCCAGAGATTTGTAGATATACGAAGACAAACATGACTGAAGGAAGATTCAGATCTCTTTCATTAGGTAATGTTTTTTTCCTTCCTCTCACCCGAATCCAACGTTATAGCGTCGTTACTATTGGAAAAAAATATGTTTATTACAATCACTTTCAGATAGTACATTTGAAAAAAGGCCGCAAATTGGTTCTGTCAAAACATTCTTTCAAGATTTACACTTTGAATTTTTTTCTTCTTAAAAAAATAATTCTTTTCTTTTATTAAAAAAAAGAGCCTTTGTGAACTTCTTTCCCTCGTTTTAGTATAATTTTTATAGCATGTTAAAGTCATCCTATATTTTTAGTTGTATTTCTGGAATGGTCGAATTGAACAAAGACCGATATTATTTTTTAACCGTAGTGATCTTGAGTAAAAATCTGAGAGAAAAGAAGTCCACATTTCACTCAAAAAAGATCAGATAAATATTATCCCAAAAGATGCCCCGTCTTTCTTGTGACTAAATCGTTTCTTCGGAATTCAGTTTCCAGAAATCACTGTTTCAAAGTGACTTCCCTAACCTGAACTGTCATTCTGCCTGCTAAGAATCAATCAGTTGCTTTTGAAGCGAATCAGTATAAAAGGATTTCAAGCACCAATATAGTGTTGGTTGGCCATGTTGCCATGTCGTACGGCTTCCCTGGTGGGCCGTCTGCGAACATGCTGACTGTTTCCTGGCCTGATACCTGCTGTCAATCCAATTGCAACTGCGTAAAGTGAATCTTCCAAACACTGGCAAGCTTATAATGCAATCAATTCCATCTTCTTTGAAGAAGAATCAAGGAATACCAGACTCAGAGATTTTACTGCAACAGCTTCTTGTTGCTACTTAAGGGGAGGCTCTCTTCGATCAGACTTTCAAAGAATACTGCTTAACAATTAGGGCCAGCTAATACTTTCTTATATATATATATATATATATATATATATTCCATAATGCTCTTTAGCTCTAAACACTAAACCTTTAAAAAAAAACAACCCTAAATTGTTATTTCTATCTATTAATTCCCAATATCTGTTAATGTAATTTCATTTTTAAGTGATTTTTATGATTTAAACATAATTATATATTATGGTACTATGCGTAAATTTCACTCACACACACACACACACACACACACACAGAGACATATATATATATATATATATATATATATATATACTTCTTGTTTTACATAATGATTATGATAACATAAAAACAAAACAGATACAGCAGAAGATATATTATTGATTCATTTATGAACTCAAATGCTGGAGCAAGCACAACGTGGTAATCAGTATAGTGCCAGTTAAAACAGAACAAGATGTTGAAAAAAAATGAAAAAGTCGTTTGGGTCATGGATCCATGGAAGAGATAATGTATTTAAGAATTGAATTTTAAAATATCCGACTGATCGCTTGGAAACTCGAAACAAGAACAAATTCTCTCAGAACGAATTAAAAAAGATTTTGGCATAAATAAACTGTCAACTGAAACTTTCACATAAACCATCATCATCAGTTTCTTTAGTTTTTAAGTGGGTTCTAAATAGCAGTTTTGTGTTTTGTTTTTGATACACAGACTTTTATAGTTACTTCGTAGGATTTATTGTTTACATTCAGCAGAAAATGCAAATAGGAACGTCTGTTTCAGCATCTTTATGTTAGAGAATAGTACCCCCAAAATTTATTTGGAACTTTGATGAATGAAAAGGATCCATCTCCGTTTACACGACACCTGTCTCAATATGATTTTATTCACATGCGCCTGTGCATGTTGGAAGCATCTTTCTCTTTCTCCCCTTTCTCTCTACAGTTATTCATCATTTCTATATCTCGTTTTTGGGATACTATTCACCCCATCATTTTAGTTGTTCGTCTCTTGGATCTCGGGACGATGCCCCTGGAGTTGCTCATGCAATGATACAGCTGCTATGTAACATTAGTAGAAAAATTGCAAATGAATATCATAAATAATTGAATAAATATACATAATCACAAAAATGTATTCCCGCATCGGAAGACAAGCTTATTGAATATTAAAATCAATGGACTCGAAAAAAAAACAAAAAAAACATGAAACAGGCATTTTTAAAAATCAATGAACTAGAAAGACTGCAATAATCGATTTGCTGTATGTACCGAAGACACGACGATTCAATGCATCGAGACAGCGTGGAAGATGCACCAAAACAAAGCTATTAGCTCGCGGTAATGGTGTAGCCAGGATTTAACGATCTGAATTGATATTTTGCTTTTTTATTCAAGACATAGATATGATCATCATTGGTTGTGATATAGGTATAGACAGGTCTGGTTAGTTAATCAAAGGAGAACCGTCACGTGACCTACGTTTTTTTTTTGTTATTTCTTTTACTAGCGACATGCTGTGTTGGGGATGATCAATCAGAAAATCATAATAAGGGGAAACCAATAAGTTACTTCTCTTGCCATTTTTTTAATCGATGAAGAGTGCTAGTTTTAAAGTGAAACCAATTTAGCGTAAACTTACACCAAGATACCCCCCCCCCAAGAAAACACACAGACACTAAAAACTTTTTTTGGAGTAAATGTGATTAAAAGAAACGAAAAACAAACGGCTTGATCAGTAAATGTAACTCTATTGGTGATAGGTACATGTATACCAGTTTGCCAGCCAGACCAGCTAAAAAACTGAAGAAACCAATATGAAAGTTTTGACCGATTCTAATGTCTCTGTGAATGTTGGGACCAATGTTTGGTCAAGTACTGGATTGTGGAACTGGGGTATTGTCGGGTAGTATCAGCTCTACTGTGGAAACTCACTAGTTGGTTTGGAATAAACTTTGGGTGCAAACTACCTTGTCTCTGTGTTAGGAAAAAAAAGGAAAAAAAAAGGAAAAAAGTAGGCTATAAGCAGACAAAATGATCTACATTTCGCTAAGTTACCCACGAAACATTTTCGTGAAGTTAATGGAAGTGCTGAGACCTTATTTCCATGTTAGAAACTGTGAACCGAAATTCTCACCAAAACTGTCAACATAAGTTTCTACAGTTTTCAAGTTGGTCTCGCTGGCTATGTATGTATGTATGTATGTATGTATGTATCATGCGTACAGGAGTTAGGGGGATGAAAATTCAAAATATTCAATCCTCATCATGTCTAGGAAAATTATCTTTTGAAAATTACCCTTTAAAAGGCTTTTTTAGTCGGGGGTTTATTTTCAGTGCAGGTTCATCCTATATTGGTCCCTCACTTTGTGTCCAGCACTGTTCATTCCCCTTTTTTGAAGATTATGACTTTTTAGTGATCACTGTCCAATCTGAGGTGGAATAAATGATTTATTCATTGATCAGCCCTTTTTTCAATTCTGAATTGATCACCCCCAACTAAGTATTCTGTCAAAAGATATTGGTCACGTAATAGTTTCTATTGAGTGACTTACTGAAGCTGTTCTGCATTTTTATATCAATTTTGGCATCTAACCCTCTCCAGACTGAATTTATGTATAGAATTTCACCGGTTAAAATGTACCCCAACTTTAAAATCAATCTGTGATCTATAGTTAACCCCTCTAAACCATACATATTCGGCTAGGATTGAGCTACGTCTGTATAGTAAAGGCATTACTAGTCATGAATATCTGTTTTTCATTCTTCCCATGGAATCAGCATGCGAGAGAATTGTCCCAAAATACACTATGTTTTGCAGACGTAGCTGTATCTGGGATTAGGCTGTAATAAATCAATACCATTATGTCTAAGAATCCTTACAAAAATTTGAGAAATATCCGTGTGTGTATAAGCACCGCAATAACTTGACAACTGGTCATTGTGCGAAGTTGATATTGGACAGATATGTTGGACCGGATATTGCAGTGTCAAGTTTGAAGTCGTTTGGATTTATGGTTCTCGATATGATGGGGTGATGCTTGATTTACAAGAAAAACTATCTTGAAGTGGATATAGTTTTTTTTTTTTTTGCCTGAACACTATGTCACCAACGTTCACGAGTGTAGGTTTATAAATTGATGAGATAACGGATTCTTTTTCTTCAATTTTCCATTTTGATAGATAGATAGATAGATAGATAGATAGAGAGAGAGAGAGAGAGAGAGAGAGAGAGAGAGAGAGATAGTGTGTTATGTTGAAGTTTTTTTACAACGAGATTAAATCTAATTATAGTTTACATGAAGTAACGACATTTTTCAAAATTTCTGTTTTGATTGTTGCTATCAACGACATCATAAACACAGAAGAGTTTCTCATTAATTTAAATGACAATTATGGCAAGCTGCTCCAGACACCATTAAGCCCGACCTTTTCAAAACATACATCTTTTGAACTGGCATGTCCTACAATAGAACAGTAATTCTAATGAATTCAAATGAAACAATAAAACTCATGGTCAAGAATGACCCCCAAGGCCTCCTGGACATTAACAATTCTATGATTGGTCGTCATTGTGCTAAAATTGGATCGTATTGCTGATTTCAAAGCGTTGTGCCACTTCAGGGAAGTTGCCGTGTTTCTGGGCCTGATTAAATAGCGTACACACCTCTACAGCCAATATGACCAGTTCGCCTGAAAAGGGTTAATCAAGTTTATTATCTGTAAATCAAATGAGGGCAGCGTTTCTTATACTGTATATCTATTCAGGCTTGAGCCGAAATAAATATGAATAAAGTAATCCATAAAGTTGGGCCACTGAATCAATTGCTTATTTTTATCGACTTGATACTATAGCTTTTGTGTAGTGCTGAGAGAGGAGGGTGAGGGAATGCAGAGCTACCTGTTCTAGTTAATGTAGTAATCTGATTGGAGCAAGGAAGTTGAGCGTTTTAGAGGTACCTTGATTCAATGCATATAGCTAGAATGCATTGTCTCGGCTAATGTCAGGCGACAAAGATATGGAAAGAATAGGAATATTTATATCCCTTGCGAAGATTAATCACCATGACTCGTACGTGTACCAGAATCAATTATCTAAGAAGAATCTCTGAAATTATCAAAAAGTTATCTAAAAAGATAAATCTTTTTATCTGAAGATGGTGCCTCTTGATGCATACATACAAAATCTCAAGGTTGTAGCCCCCAAAATGTGACCAAGAGCTCTAGAGACCCCCACCATACACACATATAAAGATGGACGAAAGAGAAATAAGGGAATAATATCTGTGGCCCATTCGGCTAGTTGGTCGGGCGATTCATGGGGTTAAGGTGATTCGATTTTATCACTATGTAGGCAGTGGAAGAATGCTGCTTCTCTTTTCAAACAAAATAAGGGGACGCAATTCTGACGCGTTCCCACAGCGCTACACTACACTGGACACATGCATTTGTTAATATATAAAAGGGAATTGATTGACTGACCCGAGGCCTCTTTGATTTCTGATTGAATTGGTTTGTCATTCACTGTAGTGTTTCAGAATTTTAACCAAGGGTGCAGTCGAAATGGGAAAAATAATTTTTCATTGATAAATTTGTGAAAAAGATAATAGATTTAAAACATAAAAAACTTGAGAGTTATATGTGCTTCAAAATTTTTCACTTACAATTTTGTGAAGTAAATTTGACAACAAAGTAAAGGGGAAAGAAATTAATCACAGAATTATTAAAAGAAAATTGTAAAGAATGAGACAAGGAACATCCAACTAATTTTAGATGAAAAACGAAATGAGAAATGTCTGTTTTGAAGTCTATTTCTGATTACCATATATTTCAGTGGATAGAGTGTCCTTCATATGAGGCAAAACCCCAATTTTAATCTGAATGGTTTTAGTTGAATGTTTAGACACTGTATCTGGCCTATAAAACAACACCGTTTTTAGGGGTGTTTTTTGCATAATCCAAGTGTTATCTTATCTACTTATATGTACGGTACAATGGATCATTTGAGATTTTTCTGACAAAATTTCATTATATAAGTATCTCAGAGGAAAGAGTTTTTAATTGTGCTTTGCCTAAACCGGGGTGGGTCTGCACCCTCAGGAGCCCCTTTCCCTTGTTCAGCGCCAGCATTAATCCCTGTGAAGAATGGATTTTTTTGATCAATAATCACAATGGGCAACAAAATTGAACTTTTTCTCCTCTTCAAGGTTGCAGTATACCTTTTTAGACCAATTTTCGATGCATTTACGAATTTTGAGAATTAGCACTGGGCATGTTCTGTTTCCAGTTCTATTGTGTATTATGGTGAATCACGTGGCTGCATGTCGAACAAAAGAAACAAAACCATTAGTTATTGCGAAGTTAGTGGTAGGATCAACTGGCCATCACAGTCTACTTTATGAATCAGCACACTGCTAATTAAAGTATACATATATATATATATATATATATATATATATATATATATATATATATATATATATATATATATATATACTATAATCTCCAAACAGAGACACCATGATGACAGTATCAGCAGGACGGAGAAATCAATTGTAGTGTCAATCTGAAAAAAAAAACCCCTGGTAGTTGACGGTTTTCCAGGATTATTTCCAACGTTCCAACCCAAGAAGAAGTGGCTAGCTGGTTAATATCCAACTCTGTATAAGTAGGAATCTTGTTGAAGAAAAATTCTGTTGAATATTTTCTACTTCCGTTTAATTTCCCTCATCAATTTTTTTTTGTTTTTCACATGTTGTCATCGTTTTTATATTTTGGAGGCTAAGCATTTGACTTCAACGAGCGGTTCGATTCTCGATAGCCTTTCCTCAGACCGTACAAATATAATGCAAAACATGTCTTCCACGTGCCCATACTACAGTATGAATCAATAGAGGCAAAAGTTTACCAATACTGATATCAGTCAGAACTTTTCAATTCAGAAAATCGAAATTCCAATGTATACTCAAGACATTCAAAGAAGGTACTATGTTAAATGATGAGCAAAAAACGTTTAGTTTTTGATCCCCTCTGCTGCTAGATAGGGGTTATATAGCTTTCATCCCATTGTAAAAACTAGAAGTAATAAAAGATAATGGGTAACATTTTTAGAATCAGCATCCATAACTCCAACAAGTACATACAACAGATACCTGATGAAATTTGTTGTTGACCAGTGAAAACTACTAAAACTTCTCCCCAAATCTAAAAACAACACAAAGACAATTAATATTCCAATAAGGATTGCCAGATATTATAGAATAAATGGATTCTATAGAATCTATGTAATTCAGAATGGCAAAATAAATCCTGTTACGAATAATCGATTTCTTCTTCAAAGAGTTTTCTATTCCCATCTTATTTTCTCAGATGACAATTTTTAATTTTTCTCCTCTAACTGATAAATGTCTGGAAGAATTTGGTTACTAAATTCTTCTTTTTATTTCTTTGTAGGATTAAAAATCGTGTTTCTTCGACTGGTTAATTGGAATTTTGTGTAACAAGGGGAAAAGATTAAAATTGTTTAATGTAGTTAGTGTTGACAAACAGACACTTTGGTTAAGTTAATGCTGTTATAGCAATTTAATTGGTTCCTTAGATGTGCTAGTAAAAAAGCATCAATTAGGAGCAAAAATTAGTTATAATGAAAAAAAAAAACTATTTGCAGCAAGTAACAATCATATTTTTTTGTCATTTGTCGAAAAAAATAATATTCGTTTTTGAAAGTATTTAGAAGCTGTCAACCAATACAATCGACATAGAGTAGCATAGGTATCTTCAGTTTTTAAATGATTTATCAACTGGCTGGCTGGCTGGCTGGCTGGCTGACTGGCTCAACATAGGTATCTTCAGTTTTTAAATGATTTATCAACTGGCTGGCTGGCTGGCTGACTGGCTGACTGGCTCAACATAGGTCTCTTCAGTTTTTAAATGATTTTCCAAGTGGCTGGCTGGCTGGCTGACTGACTGGCTCAACATAGGTCTCTTCAGTTTTTAAATGATTTATCAACTGGCTGGCTGGCTGGCTGACTGGCTCAACATAGGTATCTTCAGTTTTTAAATGATTTTCCAAGTGGCTGGCTAGCTGACTGGTTATTCATCTGTGTACAGCACTGTCCAAATTATTGTGCAGGAGTGGCAAGGAATGCCTCATGAAGATGGTGTGAGGCTTTTGCTGTGTCTGGCACAAGGCTCCAACTGTGGGGAACGTATAATGATCATACTCACTAAAATTGCAATAATCTGCAGTTTAGCTTGCTAACCTATGCTCCATTAAATGTGGCCCGAGGGTATTTGTTTTTTATGTTGCATGCCTGATATGACAGAAGGCAGAAATGTGGAACATGGGAGTCATGCTCATCATCATCATCAGTCTTTTAGGGTATGTTGTTGGATACAGACCTTTCCCAAGATCTGCCAGATTTCACTATCATCGGTGTTAGGGTGCCAATACTTTCTGAACTTGTCAAGTTTCTCATGCCATCTCATTTTCTGTAGGCTACAGTTTCTCATATGATCTCTAGGGATCCATGTTGTGAGATATGATGTTCAGTGGTTGTCTGACATTCTTGCAACATGATCAGCCCATGGCCAAAAAAGCTTTTTAAAGGATTCTATGGTGTCTCTAATATACTTTGCTGTCTTGCAATCCCTCCATGTGATGTTGAGCATGATTCTCTCCCTTACACATTGCATGGTTTTTCAGTGAAGTGATCAATGTTTTGGCTGTATTCTATGTTTCAGCTCTATAGGTGACTAATGGGTGAATGCATTGATTGTAAACCCTCCATTTTGAGACTAATGGGATTTTCTTGTTCTTGAGGATTGAGCTTTTTCAAGAGAACTTTTAGAAAATGTCAACCAAAACTGTCAACATAGGTTACAGTTTTTGATCGATTCTGGCAGGCTGGCAATCTCTCTCTGTCTGTCTGTCTGTCTGTCTGTCTGTCTCTCTCTCTCTCTCTCTCTCTCTATATATATATATATATATATATATATATATATATATATATAGGTATGTGTTGAGTACAGGTTCCACCAACGGAGCTAGAGGGATGAAAATTTAAACATGGAAAATGTTTTTTCTTTTTTGGAAACTCACTCACAAAAATGTTTCAAGTGAGATGTTTAGTTTAAAATGTAATTTTATGCTGAATCCATTCTTCAGTTTGTGTACGGCAACATTCATGCTTTCTTTTGTGGGGAAATTCAGACTTTTTAGTGGTACAGCAGATTAGTAAACTGAAGAAAAGAAGGTGATACAAAAACGTATTCAATCAAAGTCATTGAGTTTTTGGATTTTTTAACAAGCTGAAATACATTCATTGTTTTAAATATATATCAAGCAGGGAACAAGTTGGATGTTTTGAACGTAATGTTTTTATTTCATTTCCATTCAATCAATGTAATTCTGAATTGATTGCTAACATTTAAAAAGGTCATTTATGCCTTTACGCCAAAAATCAATATCTACGCACTGAATAAACTCCCTAGCTTCTTCTACAGCTCCTTGGTTTTCAAACTGTTTATTCTTCCTTATCTTGTCAAGATGTTTAAAGAAATGAATGTTAGTAGAAGAAAGGTCGGGAGAATAAGATGGATAGGGCAGAACATTGATTCCTAAATCATTTAATTCCATAAGCGTCTGCCTCTCCAGCTTCTCTTAGGATATTGTCATCAATGGATTGCTCCTTTCCAAGACATTTGGATCATTGAGACATTTACACTTCATCAAAACTTCTGAAACCTGCACTGTACAGTGTGAATAGGAACCTATCCTTGGCCAAACGCTTGCTCGATGTCTCTTGCAGTTTCAGTTGCTTCCTTCCCAAGTTAGTATTCAAATCACAAAAAAGTCATTTTTGTCTATCCTTTTGTAAAGAGAAGATAACCCCTGCCTGTAGAGAGAAAGGCAATCGTAAAGTGTGAAAGCTTGAAAACAAATATTTGCTCTATAATGTATAATGACATTTCATACTCATTTTATATCATGCGAATTGCTTTGTTTGTTGATTAATGTCAAGGTAATAAAAGCACGCCTGAAAGTCAGACCATAGATGTGCTAGGTTGATCTTCAGTGCCATTAATAGCCCTTTCCATTAGAAGCTTCTTTTTTCCGAAACTCTCACCTATAAAAACCCTTTCCTCTGAAAGAACCTTCATATGATTCTAATACTGTAGTAAAACTGAATTTAATTCATGCAATTGATACATGTTTGTATTCTGACATAATGAAATAGAATTCCATGATCAAATGATGTAATAATAAAATGTCACTTGAGCGACATCAGATCCATAGGAGTGGAAGGGAATACTTCATGGAGATGGTATGTAACTTTTGCTATGTAAATTTGTCAGTCAGTGAAAGCGATTGCTGCGATAGATTCTAGCACATTATTCATTGGACAACCTAGTATATTTCTACCCTGATCCGTAACTAATTGATCCATTCAAATGGACTGACAGTTCTTGATATTTCCCAAGTTTAACCTAATCTGAAACATGAGTAAAAGTGTGAGGCACATAAATTCCAATTCAGTGACTATAGTACTATACACCCCTCGACTTTCATGAACTGAGTATCTACTCACTTAACTGATGCATCTGAGACAGAGTTCACCATTGTGTACTCATTATCTTGTTGATAGCTATTGTGGTTTAGTAGGTGCCCCTTCAACATCCACCCTCCTTGATATCAAGGTATGGTCCTCAAGCATTTACTCAACTTGTCTTCTACAATGAAGCAGCTCATATACCTTCTGCCTCAATCATGTAGCTTAGGATGTACTCAATTAACTGCTGTGTGCCCTGGGATATTCGTCATATGAAAAGTTTTCAATGCATTCTGCTAACATTTGGTATAGAACCCAGAACCGCCCGCGTGTGAGGCAAATATTCTAACCATTACACTGTCTAAGCAGAGTAAGTGCTTAAGGTTAGTGATTTTAGCCAATTATCATCTTTGATTGGAGTAATTATTCTAATTTAGTAATTTATGGGAGTCTGGTATCAATGTGATCGTTGCCTAAATTCAAAGATATTTGAATCTGAAGTCATATTCGTTGCACAAAGATAGACATAAAAAGAAAGTAATTCTACTTCTGAAATGTCAGCCTTAGTTTTCATACAATAATAAGCAAAAAGACATTCCTTTGCTGAGTATGTATCTGATATCTATACATACTTTTTTTTCTTTTACCAATTTAAAGCCCCTTTATGACGTATGCTACAGGCTGGGCACTAGCCTAATCCAGCTCTGTTTGTAACCTCTTATCTAGAATGAACTGATAGGAAAAAGCATTAATATTGATATTCGCGGTTATCTTTCTGTTCATGTTTAGAGCCTTTTTTTATTCAAATACATGTATATTTTTAATCAAATCGTTCATGAGAAAAGAAGCAAGCTATTTGGATTTCAATCCGTCATAGATAAAGATATTGAAATGCTGATTTTCATTCAAGAGCTAGCAGCTCTTAATGGTATTTACCCTTAATTTTTTCTACCCTGTTAGGGAAGGAGGTACAGCATATACTTACTCATTTCTGTTAATGGAGACATTGCCATACGCCTAGTTCTCAAAATGCAGCCTTACCCTATGCCTAGTTCTCAGAAAACAGCCTTACCTTATACCGTTCTCAAAATCTAGCCTTACCTAATACCTAGTTCACAAAAACCAGCCTTACCTTATATGTAGTTCACAAAACGCTGTCTTACCTTATACCTAGTTCTCAAAACCCAGCCTCAACTTATTCCTAATTCACAAAACCCAACCTTATCTTATACCAAGTTCCCAAAAGCCAGCCTTACCTTATGCCTGATTCACGAAACCCATTTCCATGACTGCCTGTCAGTATGGATACACTGACAAAAGTTACAGCTGAAGAACATGTCTTGTTAGTCACTCAGTAGAAACCATCACATGACCAATGTCTTTTAGAAGTGTGTTATGTTGAGAATGATTGAATAAAAAACTGGGAAATGTGGTGATCAATGGAAATGCTATTCCTCTTGCCTTTTGTTGGGAAGTGATCACTGAAAAGGTGTGAATTATTGAAAACAGACATTTCAAATGCTGCAGGACATAAATAAAGGGATCAATTTGGCATGACCTAACATAACAAATTGAACCTGCCCCTAAAAATGTTATTTAGTAGGAGAATATTTGAAAAAAATAAAAATAACTAATTTTTTTAGAAAAATTACAAAGAGTGAATGTTGAAACTTTCAGCCCTCTAGCTTCATCAATGCTGCCTGCAAGCATGATATATACATACATAGCCAGTCAGATAGACAGCCTGCTGGACTAACTTGAAAACTCAAGAAACCTATGTTGACAGTTTTCGTTGTCAGTTTCTAAAACTTGCAAATAAGGTGAGATTTTTTCATATGTTCAAGGGATTTTATTTGAATAATTATTTGTTGAACAATACAATTAAAATATGCCCAAGAAATGCACAAGAGAAAACATCTTTAGTTAATTAAAACTCTTCTGCATTTTAAATATTGCGAATTGTTTGTATCCTGTAGAACAGCAAATAAAACCAATCATTATGAAATTCACAGGTCTCATCAGCAAAATATGAAACTGTTTGCTTGAGGGAGGCAGAGGGCTTGATTTGCTTGAATTTTCACACGGTTTCGCCTGAATTAGGGAGGAAAGGGAAGTTTCCCACCTGCCCTCTGGCTTCTGCACACATCATGTCAAGTTAGTCATCCAATAGACACCATCAAGTGACCAACGTTTTTTGGATTGGGAGTGATGAATTAAAAAACTGGGAAAGGGGGTAATCAATGAATAAGTTACTCCTCTTCCTTTTTGTTGGAAAATGTTTACTAAAAAGTCTCAATTTTCACAAAAATGAGTGCAAAAGCTGTTGGACACAAAATAATTGATCTATTTAGTATAAACTCACACTGCGAATTGAACCTCCTACTAGAAAGAGGGGAGGTTAAAAGCAAACAAATTTTGTTTTGTTGATATAATAAGGAGTAAATGTTAATATTTCCAGACCTCCGACTCCATCGGTGCCGACTGTACACATGATACATGCATACATATCCAACCAACCAGACTTAAAAACTGAAGAAACTTGTATTGACAGTCTTAGAGTTTTAGTCGAGGGTTTCTAATAAAGAGCTGTAAGATGTAATAACCAGCAATGTTTTACTCATTGGCTTCAGTCAAAGTTCACTGTTTACTATTTGCTGCAACTGCCTGGGTTGGTAGGTTCATTATGGGAGAGTGGTTTTCTTAATATCCCAATCATCCACTGTTTTCATTATAAATTGTGTTTAATTGTATTCTGTAGCAAGAGATAAATGAAAATTGGGTCAAATGAAACATTTACAAAGCTTCAATTGGCATTGGGTAAAAGTAAGCCCAAAGCCAGGGATTGTAGTTTTCACTCTCTGGCACTTAGGTAGTCAATTGCTATATATAAAGTGAGTTTCAAATATTGAAAAAGCAGAGATTCAAAATTGAAAAGGCAAAGCTCAATATCAGATATGCAGAGATCAAGATAAAGAACACACATCTCAAGATCGAAAATGAAAAGTTCAAAATCGAAAATGCAGGGTTCAAAATTGAGATTGTACAGCTCTTAATCCAAAATGCAGAACCCAACAAAGTTGCCCCTACATCTACTTACGACAACAAATCTCAATGAAATCTCAAAAAAAGAAGAAACCGGTTATAAAACCACTTTAGGTTGGCAGGCTTTTGGTAAAGTAAGGTCAACTTTTAAGAATAAGAAAATCCCACTTGTCCCCAAAAGAAGGGTATACAACCAATGCATCCTCCTAATAGTCAGCTATGGAGCTGAAACATGGAACATAACCAAAAGATTGAACCTCAAAATGAGAATCATGCAATATGCATCTGAAAGAATTATGCTCAACCTCACATAGACAGCACAGTATATTTTAGAAGAGATAGGAGTCTGAGATGTTATAGAAGCCATAAGAAAGCACGAATAGCAATGGGCTGGACATGTTGCGAGAATATCAGACAACCAATTGACATCGTGATCCACAACATGGATCCTTAGAAATGCGGAACCGACAGAAAGTGATATGGCATGACGAGCCAGACGAATTCAAAAAGTACCAGCTCCGTGACCTCATGTTTGAGAGGCTGCTGCTGCTGCTGATGATGATGATAAAGATGATGAAGATGAGCTCATACCACTTCATCTACTTAAAACAACGAATCTCTATAAAATCTCAAAAGAAGAAGAAATCAGCTGAAAAATCACTCAAAGTTGGCAGGCTTTCGTGAGAATAAAGTTAACTTTCAAGAACAAGAAAATCCCACGTGTTCTCAAAAGAAGGATATACAACCAATGCATCCTTCCGATAGGCATCTCTGCGATGCCCATGATAGAGAGGTCTGGCAAATCTTGGGGAAGATCTATGTCAACTGCTGCTGATTATGATGATAAAAATGAAAGATGATATAAACAAAAAAAAATGGTAAATGTTTAATAAAAGATAATACATTTGAAACAATAACCTTTCTCAAATGATCAGATCCATGAAAATATACCATTTCTATGAAAACCTTTAGGTTAAGCAGTCATAAATCTGTGACCAGAAGTAAAAAAAAACAAGAAGGGAATAAGGTGAGGATTAGGGTGTGAGAAGACTATTTTGATTGCACTGACAAACATTGTCTGTTTCTTGTTTTATGTCCTGTTTATTTGCTGGAAATAATTCATCCTTCGAAAGAAATGAAAATAATCTTGGTCATTCATCAACAGGGTGTCATGTAAACATCCTATCACACACGCACAAGTACCTACGCACATACACGTGGACATGCAAACGTGAGCACACTCACACATGCATACGCACACATGCTTGCAAATAATTACGAACGCACGTTCACGTATGTTCTTGCACACATAAGCACACTCACGTGTCTGAACACACATGTGACCACACAAAGACATACACGTTTGCACACTCTCACAAACACACATGTACACTCATGCACATGTATACACACAGATATGTGCATGTGCACACGCACACACATACATGTATGTTACTGACTTTCATTCGGTAATATGTCATGAACCTTTGCACCATTGATTTGGGTTATTAGTTAGATCAGAATTTCTCAACAGGGGACCACAGATGCATTTGAAAAGGTTCATAGACCTGAATGATGAAAAATGAATTTCTGTCTGCATTATTGTGTTCTATTCCTGTTTGATAACCTGAGAGGAGCTCTTAAAGGGTCCGCAGGCTAAAAAGGTTGATAACAATAGCTTTACAAAGCAAAGCTGAAACGTCTGAAGAATAAGAATACTTTTGCTTATTGATTGATCAGGATTCGAAGCCTTTGGTAAAATTCAGTTGCTCATGTCATCAAACTCTCGAAGATAAGCCTCAAAATTCGTCCAAAGGTGTGTTAGTTCCTATCTTGTGTAGAGATCTAGCAAAGGCTGTTTTGCCAACTTCAGTTTTTAAAGTTTACGTCTAAAATTGTGAAACACCAAGGAACATATAGGTTCTATATATATATATATATATATATATATATATATATATATATATATATATACCTAAAATTTAGGAAATATATTTGTACCTTCCATGAATCCCCATAATCCAGGCATGTACAAGAGCTTGTTATCCCAAAAGATTTTTTAAGATTATATAGATCTATCTGAAAAAATAAAAAAATCAGCTCTAGGTTTGGGTATTATTGGTCCCGAAATGACCATAGAGACAACAAAAAGTGCTTTTTTGAAGTTAAATTGTGCCTTATACGGTACTCATGATATCATTTAAGGTTGTAGCCCCCAAAAATGTGAACAGAGGCACCCAGGCACACACATACACATAGATAAATGGATAGACAAATCGTCAGATATCTAAAAAATCAGTAATCTACTTGGCCGGTTGGTTGGGCAATTTGTGGGACTATAGTGATTCAGTATTACGTCATATTTATAGATGGCTCGTGACTTTAATATCATTTCATCACAGACTGACTATTGATCAAAAATTATATCTTTCTGATAGTTTCACTGCGATATAATTTCGATATATAATCAAACGGACTTGATACTATAAAAGACATTGGAAAAAACTTGTTTAGAGGGAATAATGAACAAGTAATGGACATTACATGTACTTGGCAGCTATTTTGGCTGCCATATTGAAAATTATACACAACGAGCCAGATAATCTTTTCAAAAAATTATATTCATAAAAGCCTCAGGAGAGCTTAATTTCAGCCTCCGTTCTTATATTAGTATCCATCAGGTTCAGGAAGATAAGCCCTCTTTCTTTCAGCCAATTACGAAAGTTTCTTCTTTACCTGATTTTGATTATTGATTTGCAATTCAGAGTACAGGCCTCATCTGTCATAATGCATGTTTTCAGGGTCTTAGAAAGCTAAATCTTCGTTATAACCAGGCCACAAGCTGGATCTTCCTATTCTGTCTAGCTATCTTGGAGCTAAATTTGAAGCAGAAACAAGAATAATTCATGAATGCTCTTTGATCTGGAGTCTTTTTATCTGATAAAAAGAATAAATCTTATGGTATATATATTGAGAGATGGGATATTTATTTGCATACATAAATAGAAAGTCACTTATTTGGATCATATTGGGTCAAGGTCTTTTAGAAAACAATCACTGGCTGATAACATTGTAAGCGCTGACATTGATTTTATACACAGATTCAATAAAGAGTCGACAACCAATTTGAATATGAATGAAAACGTAGGTTTAGAGGAGGTTCTCTATGTCTGCTATTTAATAATATGAACCTTGATTTTTATTTTTCATGGACCCTCAGACAACTGACCAGTGTGTTCATGTGATAAGTTGACCCTGGTGGTAATGAAAAATAGTTGCCTGGATATCATATCAAAGGTTTCATTGAATAACAAAATCACGCTATTTTTCTCTAACATGATCTGCTATTGAAGAACAAAGTCAAAGGGGGATAATTTAAAGAAGGTCACGATAGATTATAATAATCAAAAGGAATTTATTCATGAAACATTTTTTACATGATAACTCTCGGACATAAAACCAGTTAATAAAAAAGGATGAACTCATGAATTCCTAAAAATTCAATGGAAGCAAGGATAAGCAATAATTTTTACTGTTTTAATTGAGATTTGGTTCCGTTTCATATCGCTCTAAAACCCTTAAAAACAGACTTGGAGAAATGAAAGTTTATTGTGTTGTCGCTTAGACAAAGGGCTTTCTAAAAAATAGATTGCATGCTAGTATCAGATGATGATCAATGTGTAAATGAATAATTAAAAGAATGAATAAAATAAAGCATTAGCTTACATTCAATATAGAGTTTATTTAAAGTTCAGTGTCTAAGCTATGACATACTGAAATTTCAGCTTTCTTGGTCCGCCCTAAACCGTTTTAGACACCCCCACTAAAAAAAAAAACGAAACAAAACAAAACGAACAAACCTAAGTTATATTCATATAATGAACGTTAGTGGTTAGAAATTATTTTGTTCCTGCTAACTCTCAAGTGGTTTACTAGTCTAGAATTTTTGTTAGCTGTGCCCGCCACTGAATATAACATGATATAAGTATGGTTCAAATCTGTGGGTTACAAAATAATGAATGTGGTATTCATCAGCTGTAATATAGTATATAGATGTAATATTTCCACAAACATTGAGCAAAAGATATAAGAATTTGAGTAATAATGTTGAATATTATCAATTTATGTTATTTGTTACGAATTCATAGTTATGTCTTTAAATTTATTTTTATAACTATTTCACATGGAAAATTGATTCGAAACTTATTTTTTGATCTAAGAAAATGTTCAACGTATTTTTTATCGAGTCTCTTAACAAACTGATTTTTAAAAGCAATAAGCGATTGATAGCATTATCTCTGATTATGATAAACGACTTCCTCTTTTCTTAATGTGTTTGCTTGAACTTTTTCAGAATCATTCAGAAAAAAAGGTTTAAAAGTAAATGTCTGATTCGAAGCTAAAATCAACACTGGTGTCATCATCATCAGTCTTCCATTGTCTGTCCTTGAACATAGACCTTTCCCAGGATTCGCCACACCTCTCTATTGTGGGCGTTGCAGAGCTAGTACTTCCTGAAAATGTCTAATTCGTCTCTGCATCTTGTATTCTGCCGGCCTCGATTGCACATGTCATTTTTTGGGATCCATGTTGTCAGTTTTAATGTCCATCGGTTGTCTATCATTCTTGCAACATGGCCAGCCCATTGCTATTTGAGATTTCTCGTAGATTCTATGATGTCTCGGACTCTTTTTTCTCCCTGATATACCTTGTTGTCTTGTGATCTCTTCATGTAAGGTTTAGCATGATCCTCTCATGTGCACGTAGCATGGTTCTCAGTCTGCAAGTCAGTCTCTTGGTTACGTTCCATGTTTCAACTCCATAGGTGACTATCGGGAGGATTTATTGGTTGCATAATATTTCTCAGGATTAGTGGGATCTTCTTGTTTTTTAAAGTTGAGCTTGCTCTGCCGAAGGTTTTGCTATTCTTGAGTGATTCTCTGCTTGATTTCTTCTTTTGTAGGATTCATGGAGATTTGTTTGGTAGATGTAGCGGTCTACTTGCTTCAGTTTTGCATCTTTGATCTCAGTCATTGTATTCTTATTTCCGATCTGGTTGAACCATTAGGTGTGAAAAAAGCTGCGACAAACATTTGTTTACATATTGACAAAACATCAAAATTTACTGCCCACAGAGAATCAACATGGCAATTAAAATTCTCGGTCTTCTCTGCTGCACCTTTAAGAGCATTTGGATGGAGGTATTTGAAATCCTGTATAAAGCACTCTTTAGAATGCATTCAGAATTTAACTCCTGCATCTGATCACCCTAACACAAATTTAACAAAGACTCAAAGAGAGCAGAGGAGAGCCACAAAGATGGTCTCCAGCATTGAACACTTGCCATATTCAGAAAGGCTAAAAGAGCTTGATCTTGAGACGCTTTTCTTCAGAAGAACTCTACTGGATATATCCCTTGATAATCTCTGGTCTCCACATAATTGACCAGTACAATAAGTGCAGCACCAGTCCTGATAAAATAATGCTATAGTCATCCCTAAGCAGTGCAACCAGAGGACCCAGCAAGAAGCTACAAATCTAAACAGCCACCGATGAGAAAGCACTTCTTAACAGACAGATCAGCTCGAACCTGAAGAAAGATATCAGAAGACACAGTTTCTCCTCCAAATATAGACATGTTCAAATCAAATCTCAGAAAAGATCTTGGAACCGAAATGTTCAACAACAAACTTTTCAACTGAATAATATACCACAGTAGGACTTCATAAGTTGACTTCACTCACCTAACATTGTCCTGATTGAGACACAAATTAAGATACAAATTAGAAGTTTTGAATTGAGAATTCTCTGACTTGGTTAGGAATAGTTAAGAATTAACACATTTTGTTTTTGAAGTCGAACTGCTAAACCATGTTTCAAACCACTATTTGAAACCAAACCAAGGAACTCCCATAGCAGATCCATCGACTGATAATGGCAGATTCAAATTGGGGGAACATAGAGCACTGAATTAGCGTTGTGGCGCCCAGTACATTTTAATCAAGAATCAATTATGAAACCCTAGATATCTAAAACGTCATTTCCTTCGATGACTCCCAATAAAAGCCCTAAACACACGTGGTCAATCGACTTTGTCTTGGAGCAAGTTACTTTCTTCGCTTACCTCTCTCTAAAATTGCAGCTGCCGTAGTTCCTATTCCTTGACCATGACGATAAATATTGTCTTTTGTCACTTATTTTCCTCAATGCAAGAATTTGTAAGAACTAAATGCAAATATTGCAACTACTATTTTTGGTGGTAACGCACACGCTGCACTTACTGTTTCACCCCTTTTAGTTCCTTCTTGCACCTAACCTGAACTACCCACCTTTTTATAATCTAGTTTGGTCAACTATACAACTCGTTATAACAGGCACTACTAACCAAGTTCCATTATATAGATAAACCAGACAACATTAGATATCTTATGCCACGTATCTCCTAGATACGTTTTCTTTCATATATTCCATTGTTATGTATTGGAATGACCCTCCAAACTAAACGAGCCTCTTCTCTTCTCTTTACACGATCGATCACAATTATATTTTCATTTCATGTATCTCATCTACATTCTTTATTTGTCATAAATGTCATGAATTATATGTACCTATCATTTGCTCATTTACATACTTGTATCCGTCTTTTTTACTCCGTTT
>OY735228.1:46312137-46450751 GCA_963457665.1 Thysanoteuthis rhombus | reverse complement strand
TACTCCGTTTAATCTCTGTGTCTACGTTTGTACTTGGCGCACATGCTCCCCATAAATCTCTCTTCCTCCTCCAACCTTTCCACTGACGTCCACATGGGCCACAAAACCACGGTGGGCGCCCATTCTCAATAAGAACTCTATAGAATTACATATACCAACCATCATGCCGGTAACTGATGACCCCGATAACTCTTTTTTAGAACAATACGTCTCAGTGCAATTAAAAACAGGCAGACCCTCCCAGTTTGAAAGATTGGTACAACACGATCTCATTATTGTGCCTTTTTTCTCTTATTGGCCTTGTGCTCTATCAAACTAAACTTTACGAGTGGATCAACGACTTTGAGCAGGTTTCGGTGTACAATCTATCATTTTTTTTACTGAATCCATCTAATTAGACAATGGATGTAATAAATTTGTGTATTTAAGGTTAATTTATGATTGTTTGGTATTATTTAGTATTTCATTTTGAAATAATCTATATATTTTTTAAGATTTGTTTAATTATGTTCTACCTGAGCAGGAGTAGGGTTTGGATTTTCTGCCCTCTTCCCTGCAGATACGCATTTTATCTATAGGAGTGGATGATTACCTAGGTATTGATGTGAACTATAATTTATCCAACAATACTATAGTAAAGTGACAATTTAAATGACCTTATATCGCTTAATTTTTGAGATGAGGTATTACTATTATTTCTATTATTATACAGACTATCCTCATATTGGTTGTAGAGTACAATGGCCGAAACGTAGTATGAAAAACAACCAAGATGAGGATAGTCCGAATAATAATAGAAATATTAAAAGACCTTGTTGTGTATTAACGAAATTAAGATTATATCTTTTGAGCACTTGAAAAATAAACACTCTGCTTTCAAGAGACGCTTCATTCAATTATGAATCACTAAATCCACCCACAGCCAGATATGGACTCTATAACAGAAATATTCTTGAATCTCCATCACATTTTACTGAAGAAGCCAGGGTGAACTTGCGAAAGCTTGAATAAACAAAGAATTCACATTTTTACTCGACAAGGACTTCTGAATTGTCATTTCACTCTAAAGAGAAGATGATGCAAATTTCTTTTGTGTATGTATGAAATCTGATGAAAAATCCAAAGATCAATCATTGAAAAATGAATTTCGAGTGCACTTTTTCCCTCAAGTAAACAATCTGAATTGTATTCTTGACAAACGTCTAAATACAGCACATTCTATAAGTAAAGAAAACTTATAGTACATACAGAAACAGGTTTGGTTGGTCATTCAGTAAAAAGTGTCAGTTGATCAATATCTTTTGGCAGCATGCTGTGTTGGGGGTGATCAATTAAAGAATTTGAAAAAGAGGTGAACAATGAATAAGTTACTTGTGAGCAGTGATCACGAGATATGTGTGAACTTTCAAAAAACAAGCGGGCGCAAATAAGGGGTCAATTTAGTATGAACTAACAGTGTAAATTGAAGCCCCCACTAAAGCCCCCCCCCCAATCTATCAAGAGGGAAAAATTTCAGGAGACAAGAAACTTTTCTTAAACATAAGATGGAGTAAATTTTCAAATTTACAATCCTCTAGCTTCATTGGTGGGGCCAGTATACGTGATACATACATGTAAACATACATAGCCAGTTAGCAAGCCAGCCAAACCAACTTAAAAACTGAATGAAACTACGCTGACAGTTTTGGTGACAGTTTTGGTTGAGGGTTTCTAATATTCTTGCATGACAAATTATAGATGTTTAGGTAATTTTTTGTAGGCTAATGGTTAACATGTTGGTCTTGCAGATCATTACTACTGAGTAGAGAATTCGATGCTCACTGGGTGCCTTACACTTATGGCCTGGTGTCCCTCTCCTTGATTGGTACTTTAACATTTCTAAAATGTCATTCATTCGCTCGTACAATTTACAATTACCAAAACTAACAATACTCTCAGCCAGACTCACTTGAAACATGAAGATAACTATGTTGATAGTTTTACTGACAGTTATGGTTGACAATTTCTAAAACGTTATTTATTTGTTTGTGCATAGATAACAATTTACAAAATGTTACAGCTAACAAATACAGCTGGACAGATCCACTTAAAAACTATAGAAAATTATGTTGATAGTTTTAGTGACAGTCATGGTTGACAATTTCTAAAATGTTATTTATTTGTTGGTGCTTAGATAACAATTTACAAAATGTTACAGCTAACAATACTGCCAGCCAGACCCACTTAAAAACTGAAAAATCTATGTTGCTAGATTTGGTTGACAGTTTTTAAAATGTTATTCATTCGCTTACGCAGAGATAACAATTTACAAAATGTCATAACAAACGGTACTGCCAGTCAGGCCAACTAGGGAAAAAAAAAATGATAAAACCTACGTTGACAGTTTAGGTTTGCTGTTTCTAATGCCTACAGAAGTCTACTTATTTAATAACAAACTTGACCCAACAAAAATATTTTAGTATTTATGGGAGAACTGAACGGAACAGGCAAGCTGAAGTATTGTTCTGGAAATGATACATCCACCAGAGAAGACTCCATCGCCAGATTCTATCTCAAAGGCTTAGATTTGCAGATATTAGATCTGAGGAAAACGAAAGGGAAAAATATCAGTCAATCTGAGATTCTTGGGAAAAAAAAGAAAATACAAAAACACTAAATTGAGCCCTGATCCTTTCTTTTACGCAATAACAATAATTATCTTTCATGTTTATGACTTGCAAATAATCTGGTGGCCAGTGTTCCCTTTACTGACTGCCCTTTAAGATGAGAGTTCAAACAAGAGGTTGGGCCATTTGTATCAACATCTAATAAGTGATCTAACCCTCTTTCCCCTGCACCCGGCTGAGCCCCACCCGTCAGAATTTATACTGCTGCGCAGGTCTAGGTAGGGGCCTGCTACACACGCTCCGTAATGTCCATTACCGAAGATAGACAATAAAGACAATAATATGCGATTCAAAATAATTTCTTGGCTCTTCTGTTACTTCACTTTGAGCAGTCACGTTTATCCTAACAACCATTCCAACCTTGCAGGCTGTTCTTCTCTCTGGCTCCGTCTTTGGACGATTGTTCATTGCACTTTCTTGCTTTTTCAAAGGCTGACTCATTCCTGGTCAGTTAAGTGCAACTCCGCCCCAGCATGGTGACCGCCTGACATTCCGTCTCTGATTGTTCAACTGGTTGAAGTGGACACTGTATAACTGGACCTGCGGCAGGAAATTGAGCCATTAGAAAACTTGTTGCTGAGATTCTAAAAATACATCCAAAGAGAAAATTCTAATAAATCATCAAAGCTATTAGCAACTTCTTTGTCAATATCTTACATGCAGGGGCATAGCTGCAGGGGAGGGGGGTAAGGCGGGGGGTCTGAATGGAGGGGGCCTCAGATGCCTTATGAATAGGTCTGGTCAGTTACTTAATAGTAACGGTCATGTAACCCCAGTCTTTTTACAGCATGCTGTGTTTGGGGTAGTCAACTAGGGAAATTTGGAATGAAGGGTGATCAATGAATGAGTTAATTCTCTCGCCTTTTGTTGGGCAGGGATCTCTAAAAAAGGTCTAGATTTTCAAGAACTAATGGATCAATTTAGCAAAGACTTACATTGCAGACGAAACGTCTCTCTAAAAAAAAGTATTTTGGGGTCATGAAGGGGATTATTAAAAAAAAACAAAAAAAATCAATGTTTAAATTTTCAGCCCTCAAGCTCAATCAGTACAACCTGTATGTGTTATACATACATATATAACCTAGACTAACATGAATACCGAAGATACCTATACAGATAGTTTTGGTTGACAGTTTGTAATATTAATTAACCCACAGCATTTCTACTTACATTATACAATAACAAATCCTACTAAATGTTGGGGGGAGGGGTTGTCCTCGAGGAGCCAAGCCCCTGTTTGGGCCCTCGAATCCCTTGCTACGTCACTGCCTTTAACCGTTTTCCTTTTATATCCACTACTAGCCTCGTAAGCATGATAGGTTTCATTCATCATCATCGGTATTTTAACGTCCGTCGTTGGACATAAACCTTCCCCAGTATTCGCCACACTTCTCTATCATGGACGTCGCAGAGCCAGCATTTTCTGAATTTGTCTAGTTCATCTCTCTATCTTGTATTTTGTCGGCTTCGGTTTCCCATGGAGATCCATGTTGTGAGTCATGATGTCCATCGGTTGTCTGTCATTCTTGCAACATAGCCTGTCCGTTGCCATTTAAGTTTCCTAATAGTTTCTTTGATGTCTCAGACTCCCATTTTCTTCCTGATATACTGTGCTGTCTTGTGATCTCTCCACGTGAGGTTGAGCTTGATTCTCTCATGTGCTCGTTGCATGCTTTTCAGTTTGTGGGTCTCTCTTTTGGTTAGGTTCCATGGAGCTGAAACAGGTTTCATTAAATCCCACTAAATCAGTGGATCCCAACTTTTTTAAAATTAGATTACAAAGGAAACTATCTATCAAAATAAGTATTTACATCCGTACCAGGCTTATCAAAGGTGTGCGTAATTAACCAGCTCATGATCCACTTGTTTATGAATAGTCTGCCCAAAACCCCCCAGTGATATTTTTGTTTACAGCCCCAAGGTTGGGGACCATGGTACTAAATTTTGGGAGGGGCTCAAGGAACTAAGCCCCGAGCCCCCGAATCCTTAGCTACACCCCTGGTTAAATGTTTTCTCTATTCTGCTATTAGTTAATCTCGATTTTTAAAAAAATCACATCCATTGTTTCAAAAGGTGGGTAGGAGATATCTTTATCTGTGAACTCGTTACCTTTAAGTGGAAGGAAATAGAGAGAAAAAACACCAGATGTAATTGGGTGTCAGGCAACAACCTCTACCCCCCCCCCACACACACACTAATGATGAACAGGACAAGTAACCACGCAGAATTCCCAAACCAAAACGCAGACGAAAGAGCGGTAAGGGAGGTAACTGGAATACACTGTTGAGATGCTTTCATTTCGTTTCTAATCTAGATTCTGGTGTCTACAATGATTCAGATGTTTTTAATCTAGATTCAGATGTTTTTCGTCTAGATTCAGATTTTCAATCGATTCAGATTTTTCCATTGTGTCTAGGTCAGAAATTTGACATTCTATCTCAGTGATGTTTCAGTTTCTGTTAGGAAAAGATAATATTTCCATAGCGGAAGTAATTTGCTATTGAGTTCATTTAAGAAGTTTTTTCTCGAATGGAATGCAACATTATATAGCCTTAGTATAAAACCACTTTATCTAATGTCATACTTCTCTATTTATGAACATTGTAAAAAAAAATGTAAAATAATATTTCGATGCACAAATATTTATGTATAGCAAAAGTTATGCAAAATTTTACTGAGGCCACGTAGCACCTATAGTAAAACTTACGCAGGCACACCTTCTTTCATCGCCGTTTCAGCACGCGGCCTCGCTCCTAATATTCAAAATCTGCACATTTTGACGCTTTTTTTTTATATAAATAGATTCACTGGAACACCAACCAATGTTGAAACAGCAGTACTTTGGCGTGTGTTAGAAAGAATTGTTGGATACAATACATGTCTTTGTGTAAATGTAGATATATAAATATGTACATACATTCATTTATATATGCATCACGATGCATTAATGAATGTGTGCGGGTGCATAAGTGTATGTATCCATATGTACCAGAATGTAAGTGCATTGAATATCTATGACAGTGTTTCGGTTTGAGTGAAAATATTGATGAGTGTGCGTGTGTATGAATTTTTAAAAAATTTTTTATTATTATCATTATTATTATTAGTATCATTATTATTATTATTATTATTATTATTATAATCAATCGCCAAAATGAAAATGAAACAAGTCTGGTTGGTCACTCAATAGAAACCATCGGTCCACTAATACATTCTGCAAGCATGTTGGGTTGAGGGTGAGCAATCTAAAAATTCTAGAATGAGCAATGATCAATGAATTAGCTTCTTCTGTTGCCTAAAACTGGATCACCAAAAAGTTTTAATCGTCTGACACAGATTAGTGACAAATTCAGCATAAACTTATGTTGTGAATCCCTTAATACAAAACTAGTTTCGGAGGAATTTCGAGATATCAAAAGAAATGTTTGTTACATAATAAAGAGTAAATGTTGAAAATTCTTTCCCTATTTCGTATATATATATATATATATATATATATATATATATATATATATATATATATATATATATATATATATATATATATATATCTTGCCTGCTAGACCAATTTCAAAACTGAAGAAACCTATGTTGATAAATTTGGAGGTAGTTCTGATGCTTCCTGATATCAGTTCACAAACTGCATTCTTTTTAATATTAAACAATTATAGATCTCATTGCTCAAAGAGCCAAACCCCTGTCCCAGTCGCCAAATATCTAGCTATGGCAATGGCCTTTAATAATTTCTGTTTCTTATTCACTACTAGTCTTGTGAGCAGGGCAGATTTCTCCCCCAAAACTTGATCACTGATTTCCAACCTTTTCATTACATTACGAAGAACTCCATTTATTTGAATGGATTTTTATATAAACTCAATGTTTTTAAAAATTGACTGTTGTGATGACAGTTTAAGTTGAATGTTTCTAATATGGCTATTCTCTCTCTCTCTCTCTCTCTCTCTCTCTCTTACCCCCCCCCTTTCTCCGTTTTTGGTATTGTTGTTTTAAACTCAATTTGTGTCTGTGGCTTGTCATGACTTGTTAGAAAGTCAAAATGGATTACGTAAACCTTTTATATTCCTGCTTTCCCTTTCGAGTGGTGAGGAAATCTTCCTACAATCTGCTACGTTCACTTATGAAAAAAAATCAAAACTTTTGCAATAATCAAGTAACTGGTAAATACCCGCAAAAGAATTCACGGATATATCAGAATTTTTACGAGATGATGATTTCAGAGAGGAAGAATTGCAAGTTCAATGGTGTGTCCACTGTCCGTGATAGTAGCAGGAGAAGCAGGAGGAAGCGAACGCAGTCTCTGTCTGATTCAATTGGTTCTCATGCATGTAAAATATTCTGATATGAAATATTCTGCGAGTATTATTTTGAATAAAAATCATGAATGATCATTTTTGGTTTTTTCTATTATGGCATTATTAGCAGTCAATAAAAAAAAATTGATCGGAATAGATTTTCTCTTAATGCAGCACAACTTTAAATGATGTCACACTTTTTAATGATGTCGTACATTTTGATGATATCAAACCTCTTCTTTCCTTTCTATTTCCGTTGCTCAACATAAATGGAACTGACCAAATAGCATTTAAAAACACATCTAAAAAATATTGGATTCCTTTCAGCGGGAGAGACTATAGTTTCTAATGGTCTATTGGAGATAATTCTATCAGCAAAATTGTTACTTTTAAATGCAAGAGTAGATTGATATAGACAGAGAAACAAAGAAAATCACACTGTCCATTATACAGGTGGATATAAATTATCATTGTAAAAAACAAGTGATACTTGGAGATCCAATGAGGATTGAACCCACAGACAACAGTGAGATTAGCTTGCTGATCATTTGCATACAATGTATGTTTTGATCTGTTTTTTTAAATTCTTTGTGATATTATTTCTTCACATAGTAGTTTGGTATCAGACAATCAATAGTGGAAGCTCCAAAGTGGACCAAACGCACGAACAACGGTGAGCAAGATCAGGTTTCTGATCATCCATTCTGGAAGATCATTTCTGACCAGATGGATGCAGATGTGACGACCTTTGGCCTTGTTCTGTGTAGTCTGGACCTGAGGGATCAGGGTTCACCCTGTGACCATGTAAAATATTCTTATGTCCTTGCAACCATAGTTGTGAGGACTAATTGAGAATATTTTCTCTAGGAAGTTCCTGCCTCGCACTGCATTTAAGGTTCCCCACGCTAAACGATCTCATTTCACATCCAGTTCTCATGGGGGTCCCGGTTAATAGGAGCTTGTTGATCATTAGCTATTTGTCGTGTATCTCGATACCTGTCCATCTTCCGACATCGCTTCCATGTTCCGTTTCCTGCGGAATTTGCCTAATTGTCAGTTCATCTATTAGTATCATCATCATCATCATCATCATCATCATCATCATCATCATCATCGGTCTTTTATCATCTGTCGTTGGACATAGACCTTCCCCAGGATCTGCCACATTTCTCTATCATAGGCGTCGCGAAGCCAGTATTTTTAAAAAATTTGTCTGGTTTATCTCTTCATCTTGTATTGTGTCGGCCTCGATTTCGCACGTGATATCTAGGGATCCGTGTTATGAGTCGTGGTGTCCACCGGTTGTCTGCCATTCTTGCAACATGACCTGCCCATCGCCCTTTAAGTTTTCTAATATACTTGTCCGTTGTTTGTGCTGAACAGAAGGATGCAACAATATCTTTTTTTTTCATGCGAGAATGTAGAAATATTTGGTATGATGCAACCCTGAAATTCTGTGGAAGTGATGGACCTTCAGTTTTTGCTAGAGCATCTGTCTAGGAAATGGATACTCTTACAGAAAACTGAGAATGAAGGACCCCTAGTTTTTGTAAAAGCACCTTTCTAGAGAGAGGATACAACGCCATAAATAGAAGGTACCCAATGAGGATCGAAGTCTTTACTTTGTAATGATCTGCAAGACTGGCTTGTTAACCATAACACCACCACAAGACACCCGACCATCGATAATTAGTCATGCAAGGATATAAGAATCCGACAAAAAAAATTATCATCAAAACTGTCAACATAGATTTTTCTCAGTTTTTAAGATGATCTGTCTGGCTGACTGGCTGGGTATGTATGTATCACACGTACTCGCCACGCAAATAGAACTGGAGGGTTGAAAATTCAAAAAATTAATTAATGTATTTTTACTGTGTCTACAAAAAACTCGTTTTTTGAAGATCTCCCTCGTGAAGTTTGTAATGTAAATTCATGCTAAATTGATACTTTAGTTCGCATCTTCTTATTTTTTGAAAACTTAATATTTTTTGGTGATTGCTGCCCTTAAAGGGGAGAGTAACTTTATTGATCATCTATTTTTCCAATCTTTAATTGATGTTTCGCTCCAACATGGCCTGTTGCCAAACGACATGGGTCGCAAGACGGTTCCTATTGAGTGACTAACCAGACTTGTTTCCATATACCACGATTATAAACATATGCATATTTTTACTTTTGTTATAAAAATATAGAGTATTTTTTAAAAAACTGTCTTAGCCTCGGATATTTTGCGCGATCTCCTATTGGCAAAACATCTTGTCAGCCTCTCGTATCAATTGTGGCGTTCACTATCTTCATCAGTATCTATAAATTGTCTCAAATCACCATTCTATTGATCCACCAGCAGAGTGAGACGATCGTGGACAAAGAAAGATATCTAAATAGCTGTTCCTGCAGAAAGGGATTTCTTGAAAGATATCTCATCAGCTGCTCCCAGGAGGTTAATTTGCTTGTTCAACTCAGCTCAGCTGCCCCCACATCATGTGACACATGAGGTAATAATTGTATCACCATTTATTGAAAAATCCTTAGAGCCCCAATCATTATATGTAGCTCTTATGAAATGGGGTGTTAGTTTGACCCCCCAAGATCAACTGCCCTACAGGGGGTTCGGAGGCTCAAAATGTCCCGCAATTTAGCCATTCAATTTGTTCCAAAGCGAATTATCCATACTCAATAATCCACGTATACAACAACTATCAGCGAGTTTTTGTTCTCTAAGATGCCAAGGAATACAACTGAGGTAGTAAAATGGAATTTTATGTTCTGATGACGTAATAAAAATGTTGGATTTAAAGAATAACAAAAACTGGTACGGTTAATCACTAAATAAAAAACAGTCACCAACGTCTTTTGACAACATGCTGGGTTATGATTGATCAACTAAAATATTGGTACTTCTCACGCCTTTCCTTGAAAAGTCTAAATTTTCCAAAAAAATATGCTGGGAACCAATTTTTCATTAACTTACTTACTAATTAAACACCTCTACTAAAACCTATTCAGTTGGGGTAATTTTGTAGAAACCAAAAAAAAAAAAGACAAGATTTTTTATAGACATTATGAGGAGTAACTGTTAAAATTTTCATCCCTTTATCCCAATTGGTGCTGTGTGTGTGTGATACATTCATATATGATCGTTGCCACTCAAATACGAGTATGGTGGCCCGAAGGAGAGCACTCACTTGTATGAAGACCACAAAACAGTCTTGATACCATATACGCGAAGAGGTATTCCTCAAAAAGTTACCCATTCAAGCAATGGTCAGGCTCAACATCGCTGAACTTTGATGATCTCACGAGATCTTACTGTGTACCCCATGCGATTTAGCCCAATTGATTGCTAGCTAGTCAGCTAGCTAGACTGACTTGAAAACTGAAGAAACCTATGCTGACAGTTTTGGTGACAGTTTCTGTTGGCAGTTTCAAATACAAAAGCAATATCAACAAAAGCAAAAACAAAAAAATATCTGTTTGTCGTGAACAGGACGCTATTCTCCAAGCTGGCTGCAATGCAAATCTCCATTATCCACATATATAAAATACCATTTGATATCTTTTAAAGAGGCTATTTTGAAAATTGGAACCTTATGTTGGGTATCCATACATATCTCAAGATTTTTGATCACACAGATAAACTTGTGCTGAGAATTCATGAAATATCATATAAGTTGAGACCTGTATATTTTTGCCAGTTCTTTTTAGCAATGTCTCGTATATATTATTGTCTCCAGCGGAAGAAAAGTCTGGAGACTATCAATTGCTATGATGTTTGTCATTGTTGATTGGTCATTTTCTCGATGGGGTAACTATGTTATTCTTTAATATATTCTGATGAAATTTTGTGTGAAGGTTTGCGGAGAGATTTAACCTTTCAGGATAGACTATCTGATGTTTATTTACTTTCTATAAGCAAGAATGTCTCTGTTTACAATTGGTAAAATTGCTCAGAACTTGACCAAATTGCTGGAATTTGGTTATAACTTTCACAAAACTCTAGAAATTGAAAAATAGTGAGTTACCCTCGAGCTGAGTGTCTATTTATACTTCACATACAAATAACCAAATGTCAACATGCAAAAATCTTTGAACTCAGGAACTGTTGAACCAATTGTATTATTATACAGGTTTTTGGACACTTAATCATTGGAAATAAGTAACACTAAAAAATGTTATTGTTTGAATTTTTAAAAAATCAGATATCTTGGTGTTAATGGTCCTAATAATCCCCCCCTCTCTCTGTTTCGACCTTTTTTGCAGGAACCTTTATTCTTTTAAAATCTTCCATAAAAAATACCATGATCTTTCATTTACTCAATATATTCGAAAATCCCACAAGTAGTGTAGGCACCTCAGATGATTCCCATGGGTGTGTCAAGATGAGATAGCCTAACGTTTGTTTTCGATTTCTAGGCGGGTTGCCAACCAGAACAAGAGAGTCCAGTCAGTCATATCATTTACTCTCAGCTTGCAGGAGAGAACAGATTGATTCATGCCTCTCCTAAGGGCATTAGTGAGAAGTGACCACAAACCATCTCAGCTGGAGTTTGAACATAATTCACTGATTACATGCAGTTAACTGCTTTTATCGAGGATTTAAATGATCCTAAATAGGGGACGCCTCCTAATCTTTATGAATAGGAATTTATCCACAACATTTCTAATGACATTATGCAATAACAAATCTCAATCCATGTTAGAGGAGCCCCACAAGGAGCCAAGCCTCCAGCCCGTCCCTTAAATTAATTGGGTTGTGATTCGGATGAATGGGAAATGTTGAAAACCATATCAGAAAAAAAAAATTCAGAAATTTTTGGTGCTTGCATTCGTACCTTTGTGGATCCCCTAAGGTTCCTTAGTTGGTTGTAGGTGCCTCCCGCTCTAAATCTCCAGCTACGCCCATGATGTTTTGCCATTCAGCACCTCTTTTTATCAGCATGAGTACTTATCCTTGATTTCTTACAAGTGACTCGTCTGTAGGGAGATTTGTCATCCAAAACTCACCATACATAAATCAGATTTGTTTTGAGTTTCAATGAGATTTTTTTTCTCTCTTCCTTACTTCATTTTTCCTATTTTACCAATGAATTCTTATATCAAATTCGCATGATTTTTGTCAGCACCACTTCAATCTACTGAGAACCTCACCCTGGAAGCCTTGCCTAGCAGAATAGCTCCTAAAAATGAATGATACAAAAATAATTTTCTGAATAAGAATTTCAGTTTATCTCTCACCAGGATAACAAAATGGATTGTACACTTGACAATTTACATAGAGTAAGACAGAAACTGCACAGAAAAGTTATCAAAGAATTCTTCCAGATGTTTTGTTACTTTATTTTTTTTATACTATTATTTCTGTTTTTTGTCTCTTCTCTGATTCCTTCTCTCATTCTCTGCTCTTTCTTTTCTTTCTTTCTTGTTCATTTCTTCTGCGATCGTCACTTGCATGAATAATAACTCATTTTTTCCTCCTTTTGTCTTACTATGATTCATTATTTCTTCTTCCCTTTCTTTCTTCCTTTCTTTCTTTCTTTCATTCATTGTTTCTTTTTTATTTTTTTTATTTCTTTGTCCCTTTCTTTTTAGTTTCATAGTTCCTTTCTGCCTTTTTCTTTCTTTCTTTCTCCCTTTCATTCACTATTCCTTTCATTTTTCTTAGTTTTAGATCATTCCTTTCCTTCTTTCTTTATTCCTTTCTTTTTCTATCTTTTTTCATTCATTGTTCCTTCCCTCCTTTTTCTATCTTTCTTTCCTTTTCTCTTATACCTACCGAACTTTTTCCTATTAATTTTCTTTCTTGTTTGTATTTTCCCATTATCGATTGTGTAAATAATAACTCATATGTCTCCTTCATTCTTTCTATTTTTTCTTCTTTCCACTCTTTCTTTCTTTCTCTCTTTCTTTCTCTCTTCTTTTCTTTCTTTCTTTCAGTTTTACCTTCTTTAATTCCTCTTTACTTTTGTGTACTGCTTTTTTTCCAGTGAGATTTTTTTTCTTGCTTCACACTTGTCTGCACATTCAACTTTTCTTTCTATTTCCCTCTGCTCTTTTCTTTTTTCTTCTCTTTTTTCTTCTTCTACATCTTTCATTCTTTCCTTTATTTCCCAGTCCTCCGTGTCTTCAATTCATTTCTCCAGTGTATCTCTCTTTCTCTCTTTCTTTACTTTCTTCTTAGCTTTCTTCCTCTTCTCTCTCTCTTCCTCTCTCTCTCTCTCTTTTTGTCTTCTTTTCTCACCTTCGTCTTTATATCATCCTTCCTCCCTTCTATTCTCCCTTTGTTTCTTTCCTTCTTTCTTTTTTTCCTAACCTCCACTTTTATAGATTTTCTACTGAACTTTCTTTCTCTTAAAAATTTACACAGGATTCTTTTCATTCGATCGACTATTTTATATTTCCAGACGGTATACACTTATGAATAGATTCTTGCAAAACAGCACAAAGATATCTTTTGTTTATTTTATTCTTTTAATGATTTCAAGTTGAAAAAAAATCCTCGGAATCTCAGCGTACTTACAACAATGCCATTCATTTATAAATCAAACAAGATGAAATATAAAAGAACGAAGCATAAATTGTCTCCATTAGAGTCTTCCGAAACAAAATTCTTTCATTCTTGAAGGAGGCACTGAAAAGGTTTTCTTGTTTATCGTGTCTTGGCCGGGAATTAGATAAAAATTAATGAGAGGAAATTTTGTGTCTCCTTTTCCAGTTCTTGATTTTCATATTCATTTTTGATATTTTTGGATTTTAATTTTGTCCTTTTTGAGAAGATCTTGTTGACATTTGATTATTTTCAGATATTTATGTCGCTCAGAGGAACCTATTTCAGATAACAATCTGGTGTGCTTTTTAGAGAGGGAATACATTCCATCATATGTTTCGCTCTATGTTTGTCTATACTTGAAAAAGACACACACACACACACACACACACACACTTGCACACAAATATTCATTCATTTTTGTCCTTTCTACAAACAAATTGATTTACTTGCATTTATATTTGCTAGTGGAACTAACTTCTGTTCAAGGTAACAACCATTATATGAACAAAGATCAGATTTCACAAACAAATCAGGGCATTTGAATTGGCATAGACGATACTGGTATATGACCCAGGATTCAGCTCCAAAAAGCAGGATAAATGGCATAATGGCTTTGGAGTCTATATAATAATAACTAGCATTCTGAAATTTTCTTCACTTTTCTTGCTATTTTGGTATGTGATCACCGAAGAGAACAAACAAGCATGAATACTGCTGGACACAAACTAAGGGGCCAATTTGGTTTAAAATTTCGTTTCAAGTTGAACCCTCAATTAAAACCTATTTGGGAGTGAATTTTCAAAAAACAAAAAAAAGCACTTTCCCTTCTAAAGTGTGTTTGTGTTTGTGTGCAAAAATTAAAGTTTCAGCCATGATTGGTTAGGGCTTTGCGATGTCCTGATAGATAGATAGATAGATAGATAGATAGATAGATAGATAGATAGATGTAAATATCAATACACATGAATAACTTAAAATCATCAACAGATTCCAGACTGGTCAATCATGGGTAGCAGTGATTGATTATATAACATCTGAAGTATACCACCCTTACCACAGTAGAAAAATAGTAACTGTTAAAAAAGAATCCTCATTTCTTGTGGAATTGATTTCCGCCAATGGGCGAAAAAGGGAAAACGTGGCAACATAAGGGTTTCCAGAGGCTTCCTTTCAATCTGAAGCAAAAAGCAGAACTAGAGCTAAAGGAAAGACGTAAATGCAGTGAAACTGGAGCTCCCTTAAGTTATCAGACATTCTCCAGCAGCTGCTATGTATCTTTCATTGCCCATTGGCAGACCGACAATAGATGTTGAATACCTTTCCCTCAGGACATAATGATATACACACATACATACATGGTCTTCACTGAAGGGGAGGGATCAGCAAGTCATTTGCATCATCCTCATCCAGGCTTCCTCACTGACGGTGAGGGCCTTTAAAATTTTACGCCATCCCCGCTTGATATATATCCTCCAGCCTTCCGCCTCGGAAAAGTGCTGACGTTCATGCTTATATATATATATATATATATATATATATATATATATATATATATATATATATATATATATATATATATACATATATATATATATATATATATATATATATATATATATATTATTAGGGACTGTATTTCATTCGGCACCATTGTTAACGAGTAGCAAGTCCAACAGCTGAACACGTGATTGAATGAATGAATGAATGAATACTGAGTCCAGCTGGAAGCACCTTGATGCAGCTCTACTTTACCTCCTGAGCTAACGACACTTTATAGGTGGGAATCCGTTAAAATGGTTGAGCAGAGCCTCGTTGAGGCTGCTTCTGGATAGATGCTGGTTCAAATCCCACATGACGCTTCATTTATGTGGCCGACTTTTGGATTTTTTATTTGTTAACACACGTGACAAACGAAATATAGTTACAAATAAAATGTTTCGACAATGATTATATATATATATATATATATATATATATATATATATATTAGTTAACATCAGGACTTCATGATATATAGTTTCTAATAAATTGCCTCTACGATTAAAATATTCTGTCACATATCAATTGTCGAATGAAATGTTATATAAACGTATGTATATACATATAAACGTGTATATGTGTGTGTGTGTGTGTGTGTGTGTGTGTGTGTGTGTGTTCCAAAACGCAGTGAGCACCCATAAAAATGTGTTTAATTGGACTAAAAATCAAATTCAGGATTTAATTTTTCAATCACATCACAACGTATTATTGCAAAAAAGGCGGTAATAAGATTTTTTAAAAACCAAATGCAGAATTTGATTTTAAAATTAATTAAACATACTTGAAAAAAAATAGCGCTTGTGATGTTTTGGAACCAAGCCCTTCATGTCTTGACTAACTTAACAATGGGGATTAAAATCCTTTGAAGGGTTACTTTCTTTTGTTCAACAACCAAACCTGAAGTCAGAAATGCTACAAACATGGAAATAAAGAAGCATTGTGAAGAGAAATCTTAACAAGTTTACAAGATCATTGCCCTTCTTCTCAGAATCTTCATAAAGGCTGACTGACCGCAAGTGACCTACTAAAGTCGCTTTCTGCCATATATCCTAAGGCTTATAAACTTGAATTACCTTCATTCCTCTGATGCCTTCAAGTAATGCTCGCCCTGCTGTTTGTGTCTCTGGCAATGAAGAGTTCCAATTTTAGTTTTCCTTCTGCTTATTTGCATCTGGAAAAAGAAAGTTCTTTTTTTTTATCCTTTGCCTTTTGGAAGAACCAGAAAAATATTTCGTTGGTTTTCTTTCTTGGTTTTCTTTGTCAAAAAATTCACATCTTTGTTATTTAGTTAAGAACCTTTTATTTAAAGCTAATATTGTCAATTTCCCAGCTGGGAGACATGCAAAATATAGAATACGCAAAATTTATAAATCTTGAGTGAAGGTGTTGGCATGTATGTTCATACACATATGCTTGCATATTCGTATGTGCATATACATATGTTTGCACCCACACACACACATACACGTATATATTTATGTATCCATATATATATAGATACTTTAGAAACCGTCAACCAAAACTGTCACCAAACTTGACAACATAAGTTTCTTCAGTTTTTAATTTATTCCAGCTGGCTAGCAAAGGATGTGTGTATCACGTGTACAGGTTTCACCGATGGTGGTAGAGGGCTGAAAATTTCAACATTCCCTCCTTATTTTGTATAGAAAGAAATTGTGGCAGATTTTTAAAGATTCACCCTAAAATAAGTTTTGAGAGAGATGTGCAATTTGCAATGTGTGTTTCTGCTAAATTAATCCCTCATCCTATGTCCACTTTTTCGGTGATCACAACTCAAGGGAGGCGGGAGAAGTAACTCATTCATTGATCTCTATTTTTTAAAAATTTTTGATTGATCACCCCAACATGGCAAGCTGTCCAAATAAATGACGGTTTTTGTCAGATGACTAACCGAAACCTGTTCATATATATATATATATATATATATATATATATATATATATATATATATATATATATATATATACATTACATATATATACATATATATATATATAGATATATACATTACATATATATATATATATATATATTATATATATATATATATATATATATACCCCAATTCGAATTCCAATAGTATATTCCAAAAATAGACCAAAAAATACATGAATAATCTGGAATTTCCTTCTTCGTATGAAAAATTTTGTGGGAATTTGTCCAGATGTATCCAGATAAAAACCTAAAAGTATCCCTGGATTTTTATCGTTCCGATAATTTTTAGTGGGTTCCACCTGAATATGTGTAAGAATAGTCCGTGAATATGTGGTTGAGTACTTCTTACAATTCATTAGAGATTATCAAAAACATTGATTATTGATGCAAGTCTAAAAATCAACAGGAGAAATGATGGTGCTTGTTCTCCATCTTGACATTGTATGGTTACAGACGCAAGCACGCGTGCACACACACACACAAACACACACACACACACACATATGTATATATGTCATTAGGAAATGGATGTATGATCTGATAGAGTGATTATAGATTCTGTTGTATAATATAGAACTAATGAGTGATCATTCCAAATAAGAGTTTTATATTATATAATGCAATATATATATATATATATATAAATATATATATATATATAATATATATATATATATATATATATATATATATATATATATATATATATATATATATATATATATATATATATATATATATACACGCATAAATAGTAACATAATTAAGAAATACGAAGATATGTACTCGGTGAATGTAACCATTTTATGCCTACTGCAGTCTTCCGCAACCGTTCATTCACATTTGAAGAACATATTTTTCTATTATCCAATCAGGTTTCGTTGTTTTTGAATTCTACTATTTCTGTCCTCTTACATTCTTACAAATCGAAAATATATTATGAAGTATATATATATATATCTAAATCTATATCTATATCTATCTATCTATCTATCTATCTATCTATCTATATATATATATATATATATATATATATATATACATATATATATAGAGAGAGAGAAAGACAGACAGAGGCAGAGACAGAGAGACAGAGATGGATAGATAGATGGATAGATAGATAGATAGATCCGTTAAATGTTTTTCTGGTAACCTACGTAAGTGAACCCCGTTAAAAAAATTAAATTATGCATAGCATAAAACAATATCAATATGCAATTCGTTATGATAATACCTTATGTAAAATAACAAACAACATTCATCATATGAGCTATACATTAAGATTGCAGAGGTCGTGTTTGATCATCACTGCTCGGTTGTCATGTTTATATAACTGTTTTGTTTTTAAAATTACCAAAAAGGTTATACAGTGTGAATATATATATATATATATATATATATATATATATATATATATATATATATATATATATATATATATATAGTCATTCACAGGCTGCTGCTTCGTTGTATTATAAATTTTTAGTGTGGTTATAGACAATCCGTTATACCATAAAGTACAATGAGGCAGGATTGAAACCATTCGTTTCTGACCCGGAGGCCGGTATCCTGCCGCTGAGCCATGGAACTAGAAGGTCAGTATGCCTATTTGCATGTACGTATGTATTGTGCATGTTTGTGAAACATGTTTTAGTGAGCACATGGATATTACACTCAGGTTCTAATTAGAGTTGCCAGAGCTCAACACTTTGGTCTTTGACAGAGCACACAACTACTATATGTTGATCCCAGCCAGATCAGACCCTATCTGAAATGCTGAGTCATATGTAAAGAACCCTACTTTTTTCCAAGGTACTATATCATACACATAAGTCATGTTTAAGTATATTGCAGTAAATACCACATTTTTTTTTTTAGTTCAATCCACATATCCTTATAATACGCTTTTGTGTCGGTCAATCCAATTCATATTAAACCGTGGATGTTAAAAAAAGAAATAAGTGATGTCATTAATAGAACATCTATTCTGATCAATAAATGATACCCATTTAAAGCCCGCTCAACAAATGGAATAAACATACACTAATACTCGACATTAGATTATTGATGAAAATCGTACCCTTATTCTAATTTAAACCATCCTCACTTTTCTCTCCCCCTCCTCTTGCTACAAGTACCACAACTAGTAATTCTACTACGTTTTGAGTCTTTCTAAAATAGAAAAAAAACTGATATGGACGTGAGGATGGTGGACGCATCTGTTGAAGAATGTTGAATATGTTCTTCTCCACGGTTGAGGAAAGTTTGTGATTTGGAAATTGATGTAATTAAAGTTAGCTTGTTCATTAAGACTTAACTTCGTCTTATATCTGAAGGTTTTGTGGAATCTTTTTCATGTCAGATGTTTCCAATTTGTAAGTGGTAATGTCTGCCATGTGATGGAGAGTAATAATAATGATAGTCCTTGGTAGAAAAGAGATGCAGTAGTTGTGACAATGGTTTCCACCACATGGGTGAGTTGACATCTACATGTGCGACGTCATAAGAGGAGTTGAGTAAATAAAGGAAGATTCCATGACAGTTCCTTTGATAGAAACCATTTTATGCGCCATATTTCAATATGGACACAGAGATGAAGCAGTGAGTTCATAATTCAAATGAAAACCAAGGCAAATGTTTGAACAAAAAACAATAACAAGCATTCAATAAGATATTTATAAACAGTACAATCAATGTTTAATGGGAAACATCTAAACGTTCAGACAATCTTGTCAGACCAGGCCGGTTTATATTAGATTACGATCTAGCTACTTTAAGGAAGGAAAATAGTAATTTATCTGATGTACAAGGAATAATTATTTGTCTAAGTAGCCGGACTTGAAAAGATGGTGAGAAGATTATGTGCTTGAACGAAGTGGAAGGCACTCTGTGTTATATATATGGTTGCTATTGTAGGTTATTAATATGAAGGGACTGAAATGCTTTGTAATTCTAAGGTTTGTTTATTTCGAAGACCAAAGGGTCATTTATGGAAACAAGGTTATCAATGATATGCCAGCAGCCAAGTCTGTGAAGTGACATGACACAACCAAATTTATGATCAGCAAAAAGAAACTTCGGTGGGGATTCTTGATGTAGAAAAACACACAAAAGAAAGACCATTTCAATCACAGGAAACTCTATTTTAATCCATGAGTGCTTTGTAAAGTAAGGAGAACTTAGTCACAGAATATGAGAAAAGGAAAGAAAATAACTAGCTGATGCTAGGGCTGAAATTATTGAGTAATATAGTGTCCAATATACTGGCATTATAGTCAGGGTCTTTATTGAAGCTTCTCCCAGTTAAGGCTGGAGGAATTTCAGTGAGCAGTACCCCACATCCAATATCTTTGTAAAACATTCAGCCGGGAAAATTATGGTAAACAGAATTTTGTGTTGAATAGAAATAAGCAGATCTGGTTAATTGTTCAACAGAAATTGTGCTGGTATGATCAGGTAGAAAACAAGATGATTAATGGAGTTACCTCTCTCATAATTTGAGTCGCAGTAATCATAAAAAAGTTCAAATTTTCAAGAAACAAGCATGAATGCTACCGGACACCAAGCACAAGATTTATCAATTTAGCATAAACCTGCATGAAAAATGACATCCAAACTGACCACCCATCTAAGCGAGAAGACCAGACCTGGTGATGATGGATAAAAAATGAAGACATTACCAAATAATAGACTTGGTCAATAGTAAATAGGAAAAGTGTGAAAAGCTGGGAAAATACCAGCACCTGGCAAGGCAACTGAAGAAGGTGAAGAGCATGAAATTCAGGGTAGTACCAGTAATAGTAAGTGTACTCGAAACTGTGCCAAAAACACTGAACGTTAGATTGAGGATAAGAGGAAGGATTAAGAGTGGAAAATATATTGCAAATTGAACGCCCACTGAAAACCTAGTTAGGGGCTATATTAAAAAACAAAAACCAAAAACAAAAAAATGTTGTATACTTAACAAGTAATAGAATAAACTTCCAGCCGTCTAGCTCCATTGATACAGCCTGTACACATGATACATACATACCAGCCAGAACAACTTAAAAACTGAAGAAACTTATGTTTACGGTTTTGGTAACAGTTTTGTTTGAAAGTTTCTATATGTTCAACATGATTACTGAAAAACTTATCTTCATTATCTACCAATCAACCCTGTGACTCAATTGTTCACCCTTTAAGGAAAAATTAGTGCAAACTTTTTTTTTGGAACACAATCAGATATTTTCAATGCGTTTGTAGCTAAATAAAAAAATAAGGCAGACTGCACTTTAGCTATCATTAAATAGTTATCTTCCTTGACATATTGGTCATTGTTATATAGATAGGGGTGAGAGTGAATGCAGGCACTACACTATTATTATTCAGTAGAAAATCACCCTGACTTTTTTTGCATTGTTATGCATTTCAAGGGGGACCTCAATTTGATACCTCTGGTTACAATGCTACATTTTGGAACCTTATAGGTCACACATGGATGAACAGAGTAAAAAATGGAATTGAATCGATTAACACCATATCAATAATTGAGGGATTGAATTTGATATACTTTTAGTAGCGCACAGTACTAGCCATTGCTTAAACATGTGCAGTGCAATTGCTAAAGATTTGGGGGCCTGGGGGTTTTGGCATCTTGAGAGACACCCTCCTGCATTTACTGAGATTTGTTACGGTATAATATCAATAGAAATGCTGTAGGTAGATCACTATTTATAAACCTTTTGTTGACTCCCCCTCTTCATTGGGTGCCTGGGGATCATTTTTCAAAAGAACACCCCCTTTCTTAACCACAAATCTGTATATTGGTAACTAATTTTGGCATCAGGTCGTTACTGGATGTCCTGATTAGATACTCAAAGGGATATCCGTCATGTCTTATCTAAATGTCATATTTCACCAGAGCAAAAAAAAAAAAAAAAATGTCCTCTCAAACAAGAGTCGCATTGCAATTATTATCTACTGTGACAAAGGTGTTTTATGGCGATCGCTGACTGTGCAATTTATCAGTGGCGTGTGCCTGCCTTTATTGAATTAGTGTTTGGCTCACACTTTGTGATGGCACGTGCCATGATGATGGGGCCATCTGGTTCTGATTTAATCATTCCTGCTTTTTAAAAACTGTTCTTCTACCGGAGGCTGTCAGAAGAGTGTTGTAGGCAAAACAAGAACCATGAATTCAACCATCCTGCAGCCATATCTGTGGTGTTTGATCTCAAACAGAATTCTTAACTATGTAGTTATGGTATTACAAGTTGTGGCAGTAGTAGCAGTGGTAGGAGGAAGAGGAAAGTGAAGACGGTCCACCAAATGTCATGGCTATTAAAAAACAATTAGTTAGCTTAACTTAGAGTAAGAGTACGATTTTTATGAATAATAATGAGTATATATATATATATATATATATATATATATATATATATATATATATATATATATATATATATATATATAAAGAGAGATAGAGAGAGAGAGAGAGAGAGAGTGTGATGAAAATGACAATTGTAGGAGAGAATTCTCTTCAGCATCAAACATCTAAAAAGGAATTTTTTCTCTGTAAACATTCGAAAATATTTTTCTCTGAAAAAAAATGGTTGCCCCCTGTCGAAATGCATTAAACTACGCCTACAGAATAATTTAAAAAAATGAAATATAACAACTCTCTCTTGGTTTTCCTCTACACCTTCCAATAGTCATTTTCATCTACACTTCATATCCACAATACATATATATATGTGTGTATGTATGTGTGTGTTTGCATGTGTGTGTGTGTGTGTGTGATAAAATAAGTATAATTTCCAGTCTAGAGAAAACACATTAATGTCGGATAAGTATTGTATATGTATGTGCAGCGAAAAATCTAGTGCTGACAAGATTTTAATACTACTCAGAATTCAGACCTGAAAGCAATGGAGTTAGTAGGTTTTTGTCATTTTGGGGGAAAGCTTTAGCTATTATCGAGAGGTGATGATCGGCAACACTATAAAAAAAACAAATGTTTGACGTGTATTCTATTGATCCGAGTAGACTTGATGACGTCATGTATTTTATGACATCACACCTCTTATGACATTATGCAGCTGGTAAATAAGATGCAAAATATACTCTTTTATTGTTCAGCATAACTGGGTCCAACCTGAGAAGAGAGCACAAATGATAGCAAAAAGATGGCATAATCGGCTTTATACAAGGTCTGTCCAGATGGTATCTAACCATTTCGAATATCTTGAGAATACGTTTGGCCCCCTTGATGTAAGTTGATATCAAATCAGAAGGGACCTAACTGGGCACGCTTGAATAGTGGGGTTATGTAGTCGGTAGTGAGATGCCATTGATTGAGCTTTAGTATTGTGAGACTGTCGCATTGCCAAATGAATCAATCTTCATGTCTCATGCAGGAATTTTTCGGCTGAACCTCATATATGTCAAGTTTATCAGTCCTCGTACAGTCCATATTTGACCCTTTGTGACTAATGACTTTTTCTTAAAGGGATTTCTGACCATAGCCGAGTTTAGGGAGAATATAATGAGGCAGCAGTTGATGGCAATCCTGAAAGAGTTCTCAGTGTGTGAGGACCCAAATGAACTAAGTTGTTATCTATCTTGGTAGATTATGTTTTCGGTGATACCAAATTGCGGAATTCATTGCGGACAAAACTCAAACTAAGAGGTAAAGGAGTCTGCTTACACACACACACACGTGAGCGCGCGCACACACATACACACAAGCATAGTATGCGTTGCCTTTAGAAGAGTACCGTGTTACTACACTCTGATCCTAAACATGAGTGTCGAGGAGCAACACTTCGATCTGAGATAGAATACAAAGACACTCTGACCCTAGGCAGGAATACCGATACATGCGTGAATAATCCCATCATTCTTGACAGGTGCCGTACCAGTAGTGATGTGATAATATATGAGTCTAGGTAAATAAAAAATTTCTCGTGCTCACAATTTTGTTATTTCTTGATATTTATTGTACTCTCCGTCTGAATTATTGGAGAAATGGAATTGGCTGACCATTTTATTGGTAATCACACAATACTGTTAGGTCTGCTGCCAATGATGGTATGGTGAGTAAGAAGGAAAAAGAAATGCAAAGAGCTCTTCAGATTTCCTTTCAATTTCTACGTGGCAGGTTTGATGCGAAAAGTAGGTACTTATTTTTGAGTTATGGCTGGCCATTCAGGTACAAGAGAGTCTTTGGAAGAAAAGAGATGGCCACAAATACCTCAATACACATGGTTGACAAATAACGACCAAATAATAAATAGATCTCTTTAATCGATCCCCATAAAAATTACGAGGAACAACAGAGAGAAACAAGAAGCAAAGAGAATGTAATTAAAAAAAGACTTTATAAAGAGGTTTGTGGTGACTTATTACTGTCTATTCTGAATTATAAGGCTTGAGAATCTTACCAACAGAATGGCCCCAAAATAAGCAGTTTTACATGTTCAGGTCAGTCAAAAATGGTCAATAGTTTTGTCTGTATGAATACAGTGTCAATTGACACAATTCAATAATGGCCGTAGTTTTAACTCGGTTAATCACCATGGTTTTATATGGAATGTTTTGTTGGTAGTATAAGCAGTAAATTATGTAATATCAATTCTAAATCATTTATTCAGGTAGATTCGTCCTCACTGACGATAATTTTTCTTTCACGATCATTCAAACTAAAAGAATTTTCCAGACGATTGGACCCTTTCTTGCTGCTTGTGTTGTTAACATGATATTTCAACCAATCCATTCTATGGCTTTCATCATACTTTCTATACTATCTCAATGTGATGGTCGAAGGCTGGAGAATGAATCGGTTATTACATCATGTTAACATCACGAGCAATTAAAAAAAAAACACTTCAATCGCCTGAAAAACTGTTTGAATATTATGACTCTTTTCAAAATTATAGACATTTACTTAATCAATCTGATGAAGATGAAATAAGTTCATTTTTGGGTAACAGATGGCAAACTGCCACAACTGGTGTACTCACAAGAAGGGTATATCTCTTACGATTGTATAATGGCAAAATAACAGACTTGGCTTATATTCAAAGAAGTTGATTATCTGATTTTTCCTATGTTTCGATTCCAAACTGGTCTTATATTTGTGGTCAACTTATATCTAAAAATGTAGAGTGAATAATCTATCGTTAGACTTGGGACCGGAAGAGCTGGTTGGTCAAGTGGGAAACAGATCACGGAATGGCCTTTGGGAGCAGAGTTCGAATTCTGGGTGGGTCAGTTCGTGTTCACTTTTCATCAACAACTTTGAGAAAGGCAGGAATCTATCTCTTTACCATACCTTTGGTAGGATGGCATAAGGTGGAAAAAGTTACAATACTTCAAGTGCTTTTTTGGTGGGTATTTTTTCATAATGTTTTTCAGAATTCTGAAGGTTCCTCGAAATATTGATCCAGTTGCAAGTGATTAAGGTCCGGGTCACAGGTTGAGTGTACGATTGACGTTATTCATTTTCAAAGCAGTTCAATAGATTAACTTTGCTTTGATTTTTGTTGCTTCCTGTTGCCCCCTGTTACTTTTTGTATTTTCTTTAATCCAGATTAGGAAAAGCATTTTTTAAATTTTGCCCTATTTGCCCTGTTTATTTAAAATATGTCTGTTATATTTATTTATTTATCTCGAAGATGACACAAAGACAATGTGAAGACTTTCATGCTGTGTGAGATGTGGCCCACTGAGAGAAACCCCAAAAGCAATGTCACAGAAGCTATGTGTGCACCTCTCCCCAAGGAACTGTTTTTTTCTCAATCCTAATACGTGTTCACCTTTCGGGTCTTCCATGTATACAGTGCCCGTCTTGAGTATTTGAACGAACAGCCATTTTATTTCTAATCGCTTGGGTTTGAGAGTTAAATCAGGAACATTAGGCAACAAAAAAAAAACTCAGATTTTTTGTAATCAACAAAACAAGACATGGATTTAATTAGGTTTTGTCGTTCTGAATACTAAATTCCCCGGAAATGTTTCTTTTTTTTAGAATTAGATGGTTAAATGAAAAAAAAAGCTTTGGTTTCTATCCTTCAAAAGTTTTGTTCAGAATCGATCATGCAGATATGGAGAAAGAACAAAAATCAGAAATCGTTTGTCTATCCTTAACCAAATAAGTCGGAGACTTGCTTAGGACTAGGACTCATAGAAAGAATACCACCCCACAAGAATCCTATTTATTCAATTGCTTTTAAGCAAGACGAAAGGTCTGAATTCTGAAGACTATCTTATCAGTACCAGAGTCTTCGCTGGACGTACATGTACAATACTCATCTGTTATTGATGCATTTTTCCTACCCTGGGAATTATACTTATTTTATCAGACATATCCTCACGCACACACACACACACACACACACACGCACATATATATATATATATATATATATATATATATATATATATATATATATATATATGTGTGTGTGTGTGTATGTGTGTGTGTGTTTGTAATGTGGATGTGAAGTGATTTGACAGAACGTAGATGAAAATGACAATTAGAAGGCGAAGAGGAAAACTCAAGGGATAGGTGTAACATCTCAGAATTTTCGATCATTTCTTCGGCGTATTTCGATGCATTTTGTCAGGTGCCAGCCATCTTTTTCAGAGAAAAAATATTTTCGGCGGTTCACAGAGAAAAAATTACTGTTTACATGCTCGATGCTGAAGAGAATTGGCTTCTTCAATCGTCAATTTGATATACACACACACATATATATATATATATATATATATATATATATATATATATATATATATATATATGTATATATATGTGTGTGTGTGTGTACGCATATACACACACAAACTGCTACACGGCTGTTATACATATACATGCAGTGTTGCCGATTCAAAAAAAAATCCTGTAAGAGTTTGACTAGTAAGAAAAAAAAACGCTAAAAAAAACACTAGATTTCTTAAAATAGCAAAAAAAGGAGCCAAAATGCCCCAAAACACCAAAAGATGCTAAAAATGTTCAAAAACACTCCAAAAATGGCCAAAATGTTCGGGCACATTAATTTGATACTTTTTTGTACTGCCAAAACCAGAAATTCTCTGAATTTATCGTAAAAAGCACTAAATTGGCAACATCACCTTATGCACCCAGTCACACGTATCATTACAGTATCAAGAATTTCATTGATCCACCCAATGAATTTATAAATATTGATTTTGTCAATGTTGCACTCGAGTAAAGTTTATAAACTGATACAAAAAATTCCCAGCTTGAAATTCAAAGAATAATAGTTTTCATAAAATCTTGCACAGTGGTAGCTCTCTTAACGAGGACAACCCGTTCCAAAAAACATCTTGTTAATTGAAAATTCATTAAGTGAATAATTTAACCAATGGGATTTCAGTAATTGATTCTTTACGAAAATATCAGACTCCCAAAATCTTGATAATAAGCTTGTAAATAATGTAAAATGAACTAATTACCCTCCCAACAATGTATAGATTCAGATAAACATGTAAATAAACGTCCAAGACAGTCAATTATTAAATAACCGTAGCGTCAGAATTTGAAGTCATGTGAAATAAATTCCATCAAAAAACAAATATGGTCAGAATAAATTCTTTTTAATTCAATAGTAAAAAAAAATATAGATTCTAGAGAATTACATAAACAAATCCCTCAGAATAGGGCCCATGAAAGGTCTTTTTTAAAAAAGTTTTAGAAGGGGTTTAGTGGAGTACTGATGCCAATTTTCAATTCTGTAGATACCATGATATGGCCAGAAGTGCTCGAACAAACAACTAAGCAAAAAACAAAAGAGAAAAAAATGTACATATAAAAAAAGGTAGAACTCCGATGGGTACACTTGTTTAATGAATTGATATATATTCTTATTACAATTCACTAAACGTCGGTATGTCTGTCCGTCATGAAATAGACGCCTGGATACTATACATAAATTTTGATAATTCTAAATAGAATTCTGCATAATATGACAAAGTTGCGTGATTGTTTGTCCGGAAAACTGAGAATATTTCCTTAAGAGATTTCTTTTGGCAATTGTAATTTCTCACTGAATGTAAATTTGTTATAAAGGTCCTTTTCCTATGAGATATACCATCGTATTTCTTACGCTGACTCAATTGAAGCAATAGAGGACAAAATACAAAATACATCATATTCTATCCTGTTGTTCAAAGGGAGTTGATAGTAACCATATTTACCTCTTTTGGCCTTTCGTAATATAGTCCGCATTTCAATAGGGTGTTTCTATATGAATCCTTTCTCCTTATTTCTATTGCACAGAAAGGTTTTTTCTACCTTATCTTTTTTTTTCATTGATCCATAGGGACACAGGGCTCAATGAGACAACAAATATTATTGGTATCACAGAATATGGTGGTCAATCTGTCGTGTATTAATGTGAATGATTGTTAAACACACAACCAGGTAAGACTAGGAACAATTCATAAAGGAGTGGGCGAATGTTACAATTTGCCCCTTGAATTGGGGTACCTTGAGACAGCAGATGGGGCACACATGTCACGTGAGAAGAAACCGAGACCAGTTTCCATTTTGGTGACAGTCCGAATCACAAATATCCCTTTTCATCCTTTGGCTTAGCTGAAGAAAGCTGATCTAATAATTCCCAGATGTATTCATTTTTTTTCCGTCAGTCTCAAACTCATTCAAGACATAATCACCCTCAGTGGCACCCCCAAGAAAATTGTTGAGTAGGATCATAGGTCTGGGAATCCTTTCCAGGCTCATCTTCGCTAAAGGAAAGGACAGGCTCCTCTTCACTGTTAGAATTTGATGATGATACATCATTAAGTAGTCATTTTTTGCATTGGGGGTTCCTCTTTCCTTGAACTCTTCTTTCCCTGAATTTAGTTTCGTTTTATCTTTCTAGACTGCGGTACTTCTTTTGCAGGTGTATCTCTGGCGATGATGCCTCTCCCTTTTTCCTGACTCCGTTTGCCTAGAATACTCCCCTGTCTTAGAGAAGTGAAAAATCTCCTGAATTCTCAAAAGGGCCGAAAATTACATTGGGATTGATTTGAATGTTTGGCTGTTCCTTCCATGATTGGGAGTGGTCATCTTGCAGGTCAATCTGTGTTGGCAAAGCTAAGAAAATCTGTCCAAGAAAACACATTCTCATCTTTACGATAAAGCCTGTTTTTCTGAACCCAGGTTGTTGGAAGGTGTCATTGTCTCCTCATGGGCACAATTGGCAATCTCTTATATTATGATAGGATTTCCAGGATTCAGAAGCATCCAGATGTCTTTGACTTGGTTATAATACGTCTTGAAGGGTTTAAAAACTGACACATCAAGAGGTTGCATGTTGTTACTGCTGTGAAGTGGCAAGGTCAAAAGTGTCACACCGTTTACTTTGGCTATGTTAATAAAAGGAATTGAAATGTGGCTTCCGTCGTTTTCTAGAATGGACAACGAAGGATTCCTCTTTGAGCCATGGACGTGATGAATATAATGGTTCATAACCCCAATAGATATCTGATTTAATTCATCTTGACACTCAACATCTTCATACAAACATCATTGTTATATACATTAATGCATGCCAACAACAGATATCTTAGAATACTTTGGTGCATTAGCCTATAGCCCTTAATTGCAAATCAAGGGTTTCTACCCAGGTTCTGTGATTAAATGCCGATGGGGTTCAACAGATGACAGGAAAAAATTATGGAGTGAAATGAATGATCGAACTATAGTAAACTTACTCCTTACCGACTCAGCTTTTCAGTCACAATGGTGAAAGGATGGCTCTGTAATGATAGATATCCACACAAGGTAGCAGCTCATTCCAGTGTACAGTTTTTGAGGAAATGGGCTTCACTGTTCCTAATATCTCTGTGTGCCTCGATATCTATCATATTGAACAGTCTTAGCGAGAAAATATCCATCTCCAAAAATATAAATACTTCCTCAAGAAATCTAAAAAAGGACGTTGACCAGACTATGTTTACCTATAAATTCCGTTGATTGATTATCTCAAAATCTACAAACAAAAAAATAAAACAAGAACTAAAAATCACAACCAAGCAAAAGAACTCTATCAGCAGATTGGTATGATAACGCTTGTTGCTGGGTTTATATCTTCCCAAGTCCACTCAGATAGTGTAATGGCTAGCACGTCTCCCTCACACGTTGAAGACCTTGGGTTTGATTCCCAGTATAAACAAAGAGTGCAGAAAACATACGCTCAGTGTAATGGTTAGCCCGCTTGCCTCAAATACGGAATATCCTGGGTTCAATCTCAAATATGAGCAAAGAGTTTAGGAAACTCTTCATTAGAACAAAGCTACTTGAGTGCATTCTAAAATATGTGATGAAGACATCTCTTCGGTGGTCTTGGATCCTGCCAAAAATGTCATAAGAAATTGTTGGTATAAAGTTCGGATCTCAACCAGATTTAAGACTTGCAAGGATCGCTAAGCTGGTGCATGCAAAAGAAACTGGAGTATCATCAGCCGTCATACTCTATTTGTGGTTGTCGGTTGAGAGATCTAACACCTTAACCAATGTCCAACAGAAATAGACATATTAGGTAAGATTTATCATGGAGAGAGTATAAGATCATGCGGACAACCAACAGAATGCTCTATTCCACCCCTCTCTCATTTTCCGTACATTTTTTGGCCTTATAGCTCATGGTATAAAACCAAAGTGGACAAAAACAGGATGACTAATTGAAAATATAAACAGCCCTCACCCAAATGGAAACTTTGTAACCCTTGATAGAATTCCTCTCCGAGGTCCAAAAAATCCTGAATTGGAAAAAAACAAAACAACGTAAGCATTCGATATTTTATCTTTATTATTAGTTCTATTTACTCACTACAGTGTGTACTTAAAAAAAAAGTTTCTTTAGTTTTTAAATAGATCTGATTATCTATCTGCGCCAGTATCTAAAAATTCAAAGAATCACTCCTTATTACGTTTTGAGAAAAAAATAATTCTGTATTTTTTTTTTTCTTAATTTTACTCCAAATTAGGATTCTAGTGTGTTTACGTGGGGATGTCAATTTACAATGTATATTTGATTAATAATTAATTAGTACCTTAGTTTGTATCCAGCAGTGTTCACACATGCTTTCTGACATTCAGACCTTTTTTGTGATCACCACCCAATTCGACGTGAGAGAACCAACTTGTTTATTGATCACCCCCTTTTCCGAATTTTCAATTGATGACTCCAAACATAGCATTTTGCCAAAAGACAGTTTCCATTAAGTGGCTAAGCAGACCTTTTTTCCTTTATTATCTGTCTTAAAAGAATTAAAGTATGGAAACTGCAAAAATCAGAGATTATATTATCGGTTGGAGAGAGAGAAAAAGATGGAGTTTCAAAGAAAAGAAACGTCCTGAAACGCAAATACAGCTTGAAAGACGTTGAACTGACAGCAGCAGTTATGGCAGAAGTGATGCAATTAAAATTTTGACAGAGAAATAATTGTACCGTTCCTTGTAATGGAGATTGTATCTGCCATTCAGTTCTTGGACGGAAAATCGTGCTGCTTTATTTCCAAGTCGAATCAGTGGATCACTTGTTGATTCTCTAAAGAGAAAGAATTTAGCCCCAAGGATCCAACTTTATTCTACTTGAACTTTTTTTCCCGCTGACTTTAGTTGTGTAATAAAGATTTGAAGATAACAAATGAAGTTTTTTCCTTCTCTTTTTTTTTTTTCGTTTGTTTTGGTTTTAGTCAGGGAATTTGTGAAGAAAAAAAAGTGCCGTCTATAAACCGATGTCTGCTCTCGGGGTGAGGCATAAAAAAGATTTAAGCTCAAGTGATTTCAACCGAGTTGATGTTTATCATGATCTTCAGCAGATTAATTCTTACAGAAACAAAGAGAAAAAAAAACAGCTATAAAGACTGTGTGGACAGGTCCATTTTTCTTTTGTTTGCCCGTTGTAACAGCACTAACATGCAACAAAGATTGGCTGGCTCAAGTACTGAGAATCGGTCGCAAGAATATCTTTTGATTTTTGTCTGGGTAATCTGCAAAAAATTAAGCCAAAAACAATACATTCCAAAATAGAAGAAGAATTAAAAAGATCAAGCCTGGCTGCTGCAGGATCAAACTCCATTACTACTTCTATTCTGACTGAAGATGACTGCAGCAACTTTTTTTATTGTATATATTATAGATAAATTCATAGATTTGTACGACTTGTTAATTTGTCTTTGTCATCAAATTGTAGAAGAATGACTTCTCCAATGATCATCTACTTTCATTATGTCCGCAGAAAAATTGTGCTTTCTCAAAATTCCCCCACCGAATAGGGTGGGGGATTGGGAGGTAGTCTGCTATGTAAGATTATGCTTAATTGGTCCTTTGTTTTGTTTTGTTTTTTGCTTTTTTTTTCGAAAATGCAGACTTTCAGTGATTACTTAAAGATAAGAAATGTTATTCATTCCCGCCTTTTTTTTTCGATTTTTTAATTGATCACCCACCAACACGGTTGGCTGCCAAAAGTCACTTGTCAAGTGACGGTTTCTATCGAGTGACCAACCAGAAGTGTTCGTCTTCTTACATTTTCAGCTTCTGATGCTAAGGCAAAAAATAGGAAGATCTTCTGTGATAACCTTTGTAACATGAATGCACTTATACCTTCTCATATATCTTGCAATTGCTATTGACCAAATCATGTTTTAATGTTGAATTCTTCCATTGTGGAGAGGAACAATTGATGTTTTTGCACATGACGGGATTAATAGGGATGGGTAGTTTGGAGGGAGGCATAGGTATACAACCAAGATGGAAAAAAGCTTCTACGACGACTCGTACTCCATACTTAAGATCTCGAGAAAGCTTTCAACTCACGTTAAATCCCCAAGGTTTTCGATGCTATCACAAGGTGTAGACCCAGCATATGTCAGAGTATTGCAAAATACCCCCGACATGGAAGTTTTCCCATCAGCCTACCAAAATATTCAGACCCCCTTCCAGCACGAAAAAGGGGTAACACAAGGTTTCACAGTCGGTTTCAAGATGATCTCCCGGAATTTACACTGTGAAAATAAAGGAATCAAGATAGAGGGCGAATACATAAGTAAACTCAAATTTACAGACGACATTGTCTTCATGATCTCCTGATGATGCTGGAGAGACGGAACAAAGAAAGCAGGAAAGTTGACCTCAACATGAACTTTAATAAAACAAATGTAATGTACGGCGAATATGTTGAAGATAAAGACACAAAAATTGAGATTGAGGCGGTGGAAATCAAGTGAAGAGTCTCGCTGGGTTGGTAAACCTTCGGCGAAGCAAGCTCAAGCTTCAATAACAAACAAAAAAATTCCTACAGTGCTGAAAACAATGGTGTACAACCAATGCACTTTCCCAATAGTCACGTATGGAGCTGGATCATGGAATCTAAACAAAAGACTGACCCTTAAACTGTGAATTATGTAACGTGCACAAAAAAAGAACCATGCTCAAGATCACATGGAAAGATCACAAGAAAGCACAGTAAAGAGAGAAGAATCCAGGAGAACTTAAATGTTTATTGGCCGGTTATGTTGCGAGAATGTCTGATAATTGTTGGCTATCGCATCTCATCACATGGATCCCCGGAGATCACATTCAAAACCAGGGCTGGCGGAGTATAAGATGGCAAAACGAAGATCTGGAAGTACTGACTCCGTGATGATACGATAGAGAGGACTGACAAATCTTGGGGACGGTTTATGTCCAACGAGGGACGCTTGGAGGCAGATGATGACAATGATGATTTATAAAATTTTGAGTTTTTTTAATAATCCTGTTATCATACTATCACTTTCACACACACACACACACACACACACACACACATATATATATATATATATATATATATATTCTTAATTTCAAGTAAATGCTTATAGATAGGCGAACTGTTTTTATAATACATGTATATATCTAAGGCGGTATAAAAAAATAACCTGAAATTTCGAAATATGCTTATGACATTAGGATAATTTGTTTTTTGTTTTTTTTCAAAGTCCACCACATGTCACCTGAAAACCTGTGGTGTGTTCCTGCTAGAACGTATGCTATATATGTTACCATCACTGCCTTACAGAATTACAATGGGCCCCTTATTTATCAAGTGGATTTGCAAACCAATCAATCAATAATTGTATTGTGACCCATCGGTACTTGTAGTGAACAGAGGATATCCCTACTCATTTAAAGGCCCTAAGATGTGCACCTTCCCCAATAATCAATTGTTTACCTTTATGAATGCTAGCTGCCAAAACACTGACCTTTACTTTCGTTTTTTTTTTTTTTTTTTTTTTTTTGTACATCATTGAAGCCTGTTCGGTGTTTTGAGAAAGCGTTTTCCTTGTCATACAACAGCGAAACAGGACGGTCTCGTCTGCATTATATGATTGATCAGGAATTAATATCTCTGATGAGACTAATGTAGCCAATTTTGAATCAAAATATTTGGTTGGGAAAACTTGTACCCTAAAATATCTAGGATTTTTAATAGTACAAGATTACCTCATTTTACGAACTCCTGGCTTTACGAAAGTTAAGATGAAATCAAAAGAAAAACTCAGGAGTTAAAGATATCATATGATCCACCAGAAAACTCAAATGGCAATGGGCTGGTCATGTTACAAAAATAGCAGACAACTACCGGATATCAGAGCTCAGTACGTGTATTCCCAGAGATCATGTGCGGGACTGTGGCCGGCAGAAAATGAAATGACCAGCAAACTACAAAAATTCAGAAAATACTAAATCTACAACGCCTTTGATAGAGAGGTCTGGTGAGTCTCGGAGGAAGTCTTTGTCCAACAACAGAGTCTAAAAGACTGTTACTGCTGATGATATAAAATCTTATTTTGGTTCAAATTGGACACTGTAAAACGTTGTTCACAAGTGAATAGCACAGTTACAAGTTTAGATTAAGTGTCTGTCGATGGAGACTGAGTTCTTACCTACCTTTGTGGTGCATTGCGTATGTTGTATGCATAAAAAATGGATACGTTTGTATGTGTGAGATAAATATCTCCACAATTGATGAGTCCAGTAACGTAGTTTTTTTACGCATTTTTTCTTCCTTATTATGTTCTATATTTCTCTTCTCATTAAAATAATTGCTCGAACATTGTTTCATTATTCTTTATTTATATAACAATCGAAAGATTTTATACATCTTTTTTCTGCTCCAGAACGTAACCCTATTTAATACGTTGTTTTCAGTGAATAATTATACCCCATTTTACGAACTCCCGCTCTACAAATTATCATAAGGGATGAAATTGGTTCGTAAAGGCGAGGTCTAACTGTATCCATTATCAAAGCAATGGTTATTCACCAGTATTTCCAAAGAAAAAAAGCAATGAATGAAAAAAATCAATCTGTATAAAGTCCTACATGTTGACTGGATGCAAACAGTTTTTACTTGAGAGTTCTTGAAATAATCAAACATGGCTGATTGATTTCTTTGAGAGTTCCAGATTTTCTTCAGAATTTTTTTCATTTTACTTCCAGCTTCTGACGCGAAGGCAAGACTTATCCAAGGATACCAGACATTGACCTAACGATCCAAGCAAAAATACTTCTAGTTCAAACCATCTGGCTTGGCGTGGGGGTATGGATGCGATTTTGTGGATATTGGTTCCATAGATTACTAATATTAGAAACCAACAACCGAAACTATCAACATAGTCAGCATAGGCTTCTTCAGTTTTTAAGTGATTCTACCTGCTTGCTTGTCAGGATGTGTATCTATATGTCACGTGTATAAGCTGCAACAATAGAGCAAGAGAGCAGAACATTTAAACATTTACTTTGTATCATACCAAGAAAAACAGATTTTTATTGGATATTCACCAACCAAAATAAGTTTTAAGGGGGGGGACAAATTTCGAATGTAAGTTTATGCTAAATTACACCCTTTGTTTGTGTCCAGTAATGTTCATGCTTGTTGTGTAGTTTGTTTTTATAATTCAGATTTTTCAGAGATCACTGTCCAACAGAAGATGAGAAAAGTAACTTCTATCGATCACTCTTTTTCCAATTTTTTAATTGATCACCCCAATATGGTACGCCAACGGAAAACACAAGTCAAGTGACGGTTTCTATTGAGTGCCTAACTACAACTGTTTATTTGGTTTTTGTGTTTTACTTCCAGCTTCTGATGCTAAATCAAGAATCATCCTAGGATGCCAGACATTGACCTAATGACCCACACAAAAACCACTTTCACTTCAATATCATTTGGCTTGGTAGAGGGCGAGGTGGCTTAATGCCATTTTGAGAGATATTGGTTCCATAGATTCCTGATATTGATTTTGCCAATAAAGAGAATTACAATTTCTCTTGTTGTTGACTTACCTTTCATATCCATTTTGCTGCACCTGAGGAGTGATCGCTGGATTTTGATTGGGAAACGGGGATGGGGAAAAATCATTTAGAGGTTACTAGAACGGAGACAAAAAAAAAAAAGAAAGGTTTATGTATGCTGCTTCGTACGTGGCAAGTCTGCGCAAGCTTTTTTGCATTCAAGTTTATTCGTGTGTATTCACAGATGTTTCCTCAGACCTCTGTGTTCATATTTTGACTTTTTTCTTGACGCTGCCTCACCTCCCTATAAGCGGCTCGGTTTGTACCTCAGTCGGTTGGTCAGTCAGTCGGTAAATCTGTCCCCATATTGTTCCACGGGTGTTCTGAGTCTGATTAACTGAAAACTTGATAGATAGGTGTCCCTTAATAGGATGCTTCTTACCCTGGAAAAATCTCGTACTCAGTCACACGTGATCTGGCGATAATGGCGTTCAAACTTCATGTTTTAAAATCGATTAAAATCGATTTTCTCAGCTCTCTCTCGTCAGATTTACTTGGAATTAGGTGAAAAGGTGTCTTTTGATACAAAGCTTCTTATGAAAAAAAATCTCCCACTTACGGTCTCTTGATCTGGCAATAATGGTATTCAAAACTATGTTTCAAAATCGATTTTCTCGACTAATTTGAGCCAAGTTTGCTTGGAACTGGATAGAAAAGTGTTCCTTGATGAGATGCTTCGAACTTGAAATCATCTTCATCTCAGGACCACGTAAACTGGCAGTAATGGCGTCAAAACTTCACCGTGGACGCCTCATTTAACTTTCAGTTCTTGTTGATTAGTCAATCCGTTCATCAACTTGCTCTTCATCTCTCAATTTAGGTTTGTCAATGTCTATCTATGGGCTATTCAGATCTCTCTCTCTCTCTCTCCCCCCTCTCTCTCTCTATCTATCTATCTATCTATCTATCTATCTATCTATCGGCCCATACCAAGAGAAAATTGTTAACCAAACCTAATGCAGGTAAGGATTCTGGTGAGGGTTCACTGTAAGCACTGCAGTAAAGTCTCGGATTGAAATTCCGGAAAATCTCCGATTTCCTAGCATCTCGGGATCAATATTTATTTTTTTTTTTTCATTTTAGCATACTGAGATCGTAAAACATATCATTTTCAGTGTAATATTGGCATAAATGCATTTATCAAATAAACAACCGGTAAAAAAGTTTTTGGGGGGACAGTCTATCTAGCTATTGATATATTTATCTATCTGTTGATATCAATCTCACTTTCTTCATCTCTATCATACTCCATCACTCTCATCAGTATTCTAGCTGCTTCCAGTTGTGCCATCGTCTGAATGGTCTTTGCTAACTCCTTCTTCGCCACGTGTGTCCTTCTCCTCCATAAATCCACAGGGAACTAACGCCACACCCGATGCATACATCATCAGCTTCTGACACACACTACCAAAGATGTGCTCCCTGATATACATAAAAAAAAAAACAAAATGGCGGACAATGTGGTGCCTTCTAATATGCTCAGTACATACAAGGGAGGCAACTCCCTTAGATTTCCAATTCCCCCGGCCTTTTTGGTGGGCTTTTTGGGATTGTTCCCGGTGCTCCAATATAGTACAATTGTACTAACCATACATTGCACCTTTGAACGACCATTTATTCCAACCATTACAGTAATCTCTCACTGAAAATATTAAAAAACCCTCGAAGACAGACCACAGCAATTCCGATAGCTTTCTACTTGGAAGTTTAAAAAAAGATCAGTGAAGAAGGAATTATGAGGTTGCCTGAAAGATGGCTGAAGATTGCAAAGCAAAATGCTAAATATGTTGTTTAATAAAGATGATATTATGAAATAAGATAAAAGTTTTTAATTTTTTTTTATATCTATGTAATAAAAAGCGCTTCAACAATGACCAAGACCGGTGCAAGTATTTCATGCAACCTGAGAAACACTTTAAATTTGTACCACCATTTTTATCTTTTGAATTTTTCTCTCGAAAGGTCAGGACTCTTTGAGATGTGTGCTATCGGCGACGACTTGGCCTAATGGTGGCACTGACCTTGGCCATGACTTGGTTAGTAAAAGAAAAATGCTCGATAAGTGGTTTTTGCTTTTTATTTACCCTCAGTCATTCTGTATAAATCACAACTATTAAAATGAAAGAAATGGGCAATTCTTTTTTGGTTGTATCGACTTTTAACATATCAGACGAAGATTTTAAAAAATTGAGGGACCGGTCTGGTAACTATTTGCTTCAGTTCATCTGGCTATTCAAGCTTAACAGCTGAAAGCTTCGGTAAAAATCCTAACCATAATGACAGTACAGGTCTGGTTTGTCACTCAATAGAAACTGTCATGTGACAAAGTCTTTTAAAATTATTCTGTACTGGGAGTGATCAATTAAAACAATGAAAACGGCATGACGAACAGATTATTTCTCTCACCTTTAGTTGGGTAGTGATCACTAAAAAAAGTTTTCATTTTCAAAAACCAAGGTAAAGGTTGCAGGACACTAACGAAAGGTGCAATTTGCCATAAACCTACTCTGCAAATCTATCCCAACTAGTAATCAATTTAAGAGGGGGCATTTTCTACTTTTAAAAAATCAACAAAAATCAATCTCTGTAGTCATGATAAAGAGTGAATAATTAAAATGTCAGCCCTTTAACTCCACTGGAGCAGACTGTGCACATAATAAATACATGTATAGCCAGCCAAACAGAGACAAACAGACCAACTTGAAAATTGAAGAAACCCATGTTGACAGTTTTTTGTTGACGGTCTCTAAGATTGAAAGAAGGAAGCATTTACAACGATCACCTTGTATTCATTCTCTTGATTTTGGTCCAACATGGTCTCAGTTTTCTTAGAGGAAATTTCCTGTCACAATTTTTGGCAAGTAAAAATTCCATAATGTTCGACTTGATGCATTCATATACGTGCTAATCTATACAAACTCTCTCTGTAAAGTATCCAGCCATTTTAATTCCTTGAGGACCTTTTTTTTTGCAAAACAAAACAGCAACCCTTAACAGACCAGATTTAGTTCCATGTGACTCTCAGCTTTTTGCCTTTAAAAACAAAAAGGTTATTTCAGATCATAAGTGAGATTAAAGAGAACCCTATGAGGAAGATGACGAGGGGGAAACAAGTATTAAGACACATATGGAATATTCCCTAAATATAATTTCAATATTCTCTTCAAATTTTCGCAATACACAATTTACACAATAAATCAACAATGACTAGGGAAGAATATTTCCAAGCATAAAATGCAGAACAAAATATAAATGAAAGTAACGATGGAAAAAAGCTTTTTTGGTCATTCTCGAAAAATGTTATTTAAGAGAGAATTCAGGCTTACACTTTTCTGTATCCACATAGACACTTTTGGAATGGCCAAGCTATACTATAGATAGCCAGCCAGCCAGCCAGCCAGCCAGAATCACTTAAAATTGAAGAAACCCGTTTTGGTTGGAGTTTTCTATTAAGACTTAAGTTAGTGTTTTCCGATTGAAATTTGGATCCTGAACGCTTCATTCCTTGTTCACCCCCAAGAAAATCTGGGTTTTGTTTTTAACTTCTTTGATTCTTGGATTCATCAAGAACTAATTCCTGACCATTATTTCATTAATTCCTTCTTTCATTCCTCCATTTTTGACATATGTCATTCAAAGGAGACTTCTGCTTTCTCCCTCAGCTTGGGATCCACCAAAAATCTAGCAGACTTTATGGCTGGACTCTAATATGAACAGGTCTGGCTTGTCAGTTGATAGAAACTGTAAGGTGACCAATTCTTTTGGCAGCCACTCGTGTTGGGAATGATCAGTCAAGAGAGATGGGGAAAAGGGGTCATCGATGAATGACTCACCATTTGTTTCGGCAGTGATCCCTAAAAAAGGGGCGTTTCAGCATGAACTTACATTGCAAATTGAACCTTCCAACAAAAAACCTATGGAGGGAATGATAATAATAATAATAATAATAATAATAATAATAATAATAATAATAATAATAATAATAGATAGACTCACCAACCTACACCAAAATTGCATAAACGAAGACGAGGCACCAGAATGGATGACCAAAGGTAGAACCACCCTCATCCAAAAAGACCCTGAAAAGGGGAATATGGCAAGCAATTATAGACCAATCACGTGCTTACCACTTATGTGGAAAATCCTCACCGGACAAATAGCGGAGAGATTGTATATATCACTGGAAAGAAGGGGACTATTACCTGAAGAACAGAAGGGTTGCAGGAAAGGAACCAAGTGGGCAAATGACTTACTGTACATCGACCAAATGATCTTAAAAGAAGTAAGGAAAAGGAAAAAGAACATCGCAATGGGATGGATAGATTACAACAAAGTATATGATATGATCCCTCATAGCTGGATACTCGAATGCCTTAGAATGGTCAAGATCAGCGAACCACTGGTTAGATTCATCGGAAACTCTAGGAAAAACTGGAAAGTAGACTTGTCAGCTACAGGAGAAAACTTAGCAGAGGTAAGGATAAAAAGAGGAATCTTCGAAGGAGACTCGCTGTCCCCATTATCATTTGTTCTCACCATGATACCACTCAACAGAATCCTAAAGAACAACAAAGGATACCTTTTTTCCAAAACAAAAGGAAAAGTCAACCACCTAATGTATATGGATGATATAAAATTGTTAGCAAAAAACAGGGGAGAGCTGGAGATGCTATTCAACAAAGTAAAAGAATACAGTGAGGACATCGGAATGGAATTTGGAATAGAAAAATGTGCAATCATAGTAATGCACAAAGGAAGGCTCTCAATGGCTGAAGGAATCGAACTCCCGGACAACAGTAAGATTAGATCACTGACCGCACAAGACCGAAACAAATACCTGGGCGTCCTTGAATGTGACACGATGAAACGGGGAGAGATGAAGGAGAAAATGAAGAGAGAATACCTTAGAAGGATAAGGAAAATATTAGAGACCAAATTAAACAGCAGAAATCTGATAGAAGGAATGAACACCTGGGCTGTATCAGTAGTGATACACACAGGACCATTCCTAAGATGGACAAAGGAAGAAGTCCAATCAATGGACAGGCGAACAAGGAAACTTATGACGATGCATAAAGCCTTACACCCTAGAGATTACACAGATAGACTATACGTTAAGAGAAAGAAAGGTGGCAGGGGGCTCATCAGCATAGAGGACTGTGTCCAGAGAGCTAAAGCCGATCTAGAAAAGTACGTGCAAGCAAACAGTGAAGACATTATAAAGAGTGCACGAAACAGCACAACAAACAACAAAGTAGAAAACAATGGAACAGTACAGCAAACTAGGAAAGAAAAATGGGAGAAGAAAAAATTGTACAGAGAGTTCAAAAGACAGATACAAGATGTGGCAGACGACAGATCATGGACATGGTTACGGAAAGGAAACCTGAAGAGAGAAACGGAATCGTTCATCATGGCAGCTCAAAGCAAATGCATCAGGACAAACTATATAAAAACAAAAATCGACAGAACACAGACAAACAGCAAATGCTGCCTATGCAGTGAAAGAGATGAGACTGTAAATCACATAACTAGTGAATGTAGTCAACTCGCCCAGAAGGAGTATAAGCACAGACATGATAGAATAGCAACAATAATACACTGGGAACTGAGTAAAAGAATGGGATTCAACAATGCAGAAAAGTGGTATCAGCACGAACCGGAGGCAGCTCTGGAGAATGGCAACCACAAATTATTCTGGGACTTTGACATCAAAACCGACCACCTTATCCAGGCAAGAAGACCGGACTTGGTTATCGTAGACAAAAAGAGGAAGACCTGCCAAATAGTAGACATGGCTGTACCTGCAGACCATAGAATAAAGAGGAAGGAGAATGAAAAACTGGAAAAATACCAGGATTTAGCGAGAGAACTGAAAAAAAAAAGTTGAACATGAAAGCCAGGGTAATGCCAATCATAGTTGGCGCACTAGGAACTGTCCCAAAGACACTGAAGGCAAGACTGGAGGAGATCAGGATAGAGAGAAGGATTGAGACTGTACAGACTGCAGCACTGCTAGGAACTGCGCGGATACTGAGGAAAGTGCTAGAAATATAAAGACTGCAACACTAATTGTTAACAGTGACCTAACAAAAGTTGGGAAATGAAAGCGGGGATGTGAACCACAGCACAGGCATGATAGGCAAAGGAGAGAAGAGATGTTGGCTGAAGACCTGAGGAGACTTATTGTCACCCAGCCTTCAGCACTGGGCAACCGGTGTGAAACTGTAAACCGCAGTATTACTGTGGCCTATGAGAACTAAGAGAGAAGGGCTGGAGACTTGAGGAGACTCGCTGTCTCTCAAACTCCAGCGGTTACAACCAGGCAACTGGTGTGAGATTGCAAATAATAATAATAATAATAAAACAGAACTTTTTTTTGTAAATATAATGAGGAATGAATCAGACCAACTTGAAACCCGAAGGAACCTATGTTGACAGTTTTGGTGAGAGTTTTGATGATGGCTTCTAATTATACAGAAAGTAAGACATCAAAGAGAGGACTTTTTTAGAAAATAGAAATGTGTTGACATTTGAGAAAAAGTCTTGTTTTGAAGATATTCATTTTCAGCCGTCTATTGCTTTTCTTTATTCTTTCGCTTCCTGAATGTCTGTAAAGGAATTCAAAGAGAACTTTATCCTATCAATAATTCCATTTGAAGACCATGTTAACGGCAAAATACTCAAGATTCTTGAAACCAATATGGGACCTAGCCAAAAGATTAACCCTCAAACTGAGAACTATGCAACGTGCACGTCGGAATCATGCTTAACATTACATGGAGAGATCACAAAATAGCGCAGTATATTGGGGAAAAAAACAGGGGTCAGGGATTTCATGAAAATCAGATAATAATTCAGCAATGGGCTAGCCATGCTGCAAGAATATAAAGCAATGGTTGGATATCATTAATCACATCGTGGATCCCAATAGATCATATGGAAAATGAGAAAGATGGCATAACGAACTAGTTCAGAAAGTATTTGATCCGTGAGGCTCATGATAGTGAGGCTTGGCGAATCTTGGGGATGATCTATGTTCGATGACGGATGCTGAAAGGCTGATGGTGATGACGATGATTTATTCTATTTGAAACCCAGACCGACCTGGTCAAATGTGCACTTGTATAGTGTGAAGGGAAAAGAAAAAAAAAACACAGATCATACTAGACAGAAATAAAGAAAATAGACAAATCTGGTTGGTCATTCAATGAGAAAACGTCACGTGAGCAGTGTCTTTCAGCAGTATGCTGTGTTGACAGTGATCGATTACATAGCAAGAAAAAGCCATAGAGCCTAAAACCTTGGCTTTGAAAAGATGTACCCTTATGCAAGATCTCAGCTCCAAGGAAATAAAACTGTAGCCTACAATTTGGAACATAGATACAAATACATTTACTTATATATATCTACGTATGTGTGAGTGCATATTTTTCTATGCGTGTGTTTTGTAAATCAGTATTAGACCACTGATTCCAAAAACGTGCACTGCAGATCCCTTGGCTCCTGTCATGGATAAGTACTAGGGTTGTCGAAGTATATTTCACAGTTTCGATACTTCTGGATTGTTCTTGAACTGTATTGAACGCGCCCTTTTAACAGTCATCATCATCATCATCATCATCATCATCATTAGCAGCATCAGCCTTTTAGCTTCTGTTGTTGGACATAGACCTCCCCCAAATTCGCCAGACCTCTCAATCATGGACATTGCAGAGCCAATACTCTCTAGATTTATCTAGCTCGTCACGTCATCTTACTTTCTGTCGGCCACAATTTTGCATATGATCCGTGGGGATCCACGTTGTGAATCGTGATGTCCTACAGTTGCCTGATATTCTTGCAATGAGACCAGCCAATTGCCATTTATCCTATTGTTTCTACAATATCTCGGACTCCTGTATTTCTCTAATTTACAGTGTTATCTTTCCATTAGATGCTGATCATGATTCTCTCATATGCACGTCGCATGATTCCCAATATGCAGATCGATCTTTTGGTTGGGTTCCAAGGTTTTAGCCCCATACATGATTATCAGGAGGATGCAATGGTTGTATACCTTTCTTTTTGGGAGTAATGTGATTTTTGAATTTCCAAAAATCGAGCTTGTTTTACTGAAAACGTGCCAACGTAGTGCGATTCTTTGCTTGATTTCTTCTTGTTTTGACGATTTCATGGTGATTCGTTGTCCTAGGTAGATATAGTGGTCTACTTTCTCAAGCTCAGCCTTATCGATTTCGATTGTTGCGTCTTTATCCCGGACATTTGTTGTGCATGAGATTTCTTTTGCTGAAGTTCATGTAGAGCCCAGTATTAAAAAAATCACAGATTTTTCTGTAGCCTCATCTAAATTTTCTTCCGCTGAACTATCCCATCTGACTAACTTAACCACATGAATGTAAATGTAATCGTTCAGTATTTTTTATTTCAGATGCCGTAAAAATCCTTGTGCAGGAAGGCTCTCGTGATTTGAAAAAGTATGGGAACCACTGATGTAGACTACATATGGGCATCCATAGGTTCATTAGCGAGATTAAGCCTGTTGCAACATTGTTTGTCTTTCCGGCCTACCAAATTATTATTTTAAGTTTTTCTCAGAAGGTGAATTTTATAATTTTTCTCGTGAAATTTCTTTGTTTTGGCTTCAGTAGTCAATAATATAATACATGTAATTCCTATGTTTGTCTAAAATAGAACATTTACTGTAATATGGTTTACATTTTTCAAGTGTGTGTGGCCTGAATATAGATGAAAAATGTCTTATGTAGCCCGCTAGATCAAAAATTGTTTCCGATATGTGATGTAAACCCTTGTTCTCCAAACTTCTTATGGAATCTCCGCATGCCGTTAACTATCAGATATAAGTAAATTTAGTCATCAGTAAACAGAGTCTATGAAGAATGCAGACAGAAAAGAATGCTTGTCTCTGATTTAAAATTCTTGGCATGTTGGAATATTTTGGTTTCTTTGGAAACAGAGACAATTGGCTTAATTACTGGCACTAAACAAATTTAACAGAACTTAGTAGGATGATGCATAGAGACAATGTTTCTCTGGGATGAGCCAAAGTTTGAAGATTACCTTTTTGGCAGGGTTCATAAAAGAGAAAAGTTTGCAAGTTGCACTTTGAAATGGTTTGCCATGAAGTTCAGATGATTTTGCAAAGAATTATTGATCTGGCTTGTAATTTAGTTTTGGACTCACGGTCGGCACCACGGGCAATCACCTGAGATGCCAATTGCAAGGGCTGCTGGTCACGTGTCTGAGTTGAGACAATAGGAATTTCCGAATACATCTAAAAAGAAAAAAGATGGAAAATAAATATATCAAACAGGAAAAAACAGTCAAAATGAAAGAATTATCTGATGTGAAGACAGATTTTTCTTGAAAATCTGACAGTTGAATGCTTTCTTTTGTGGTGAAACTAAGAGAATAGATATCATTAGAAAAAAAAATGATTTTACATTCTTATATTTTTATTTTTCTCACTGTCAAACATAAATAAATAAGACTATATTTTAACTCTTGAATTCATATAAGAATATCTAAATGTTAATATCAAAAGGAATAACTACTTATCAGAGTTACCTTCCTTCCAAAATTAGGTGAACTTATTTTCCTATCATATTGTTAGATAGGGAAGTCCGTCATCCTCATCGACAGAAGATACATTTCCAAGCTCTCATAATACCAGTCTTTATGATCTGATTGTCATTTTCGATATTTTACTGTTGAAGTTGGAGTCTGAAGTCTCTCATTGTGTTGATTTGACCGGTTTTTAGACTTCCAATGATATCCATTAAACTGATAATTGACTATTAATCAATTATTCGTTGACCAATAGAGAGAACATCATCTACCAAACATTTGGAAATTATGAGAACAGAGAAAAGGTTTCGATGATATTACCATTATTTTAACTTTAATTTTTCTTTCTTCTTGATTTCTCTCAATTTTCTGAGGTTGATATTGGTTTTCCCTTAGATTATTTTATCATCTTGGTTTTTTAGCCAACAAGAAATCTATCACAACGTTAACCAAAGGATTACCAAATTCAACATATCTATACCATCCTTGGAGAAATATTATGTATAGTTGGTATTTGTTATGTTCTGTTCTAGTTGTTTTCTTGATTTTGTTGTTTATGATGCCTTTTGTTCCGCATGTCTATTATTTTTGTCTTAGTTCAACTGGTTTTTGGCTTCCCTAGAACTCATTAGACTGATAATTAGCCAGTTTTCTATTCTATTCTTTATTCTATCTATCATGATACCTTCAACAAATCTTATCTCAACGTCAAGAGAGTTCCACTGTCAATTAGGATTGGTATCAAGCAGTTTAAGACTTCAAGAGTGGAAGAGCGACAAAGTTCAGCTTGCCTAAGGCACCAGGGACCCAAGGGCCTGCCGTGTCTGAATACGAACTGGTTCCATAGAGTCTGAGTGAAAGATTTTGTTCAATTCTTTTAAGAAAAACATGACCTGATCAGAAGAAAGGAATTTGTTCCTTAGTTACTGAAAACAGTTGTATATCATTAAAAAAAGTATCTTTGTTGAGTTTACAGTAGCCTGGGGAGATATGAAAACTCTAATTTCTAAAGAAGACCTTGGTTTTTAGATGGTGATGAGATAGCCTATTGGGCAACTAAAAAAAAAAGACCAATCACTGATATAAAGAGCCTTCTAAATGCAGAACTGAAATGAAGCTAATCACCCAAGTAGTCGTGGCTTATCAAGATATTGATTTCAAAAGAATTGGTAGTTGTGTTCCTTGTTATTCTTTCAACGTGTAGCTGTGGTAGTATAGGATTATCTTTCTGTGTTTTCAAACACACTTAATGCCGAGAGAGTATTCACCTACAGGATTGAACATTTGGAGCAATGGTGTCCAATCATTTCAACTCCATCCGTCTAATTAGACACTGTATTTAGTATTTTTTGTTTTTAAAGTTTTTGATTTATGATTACCCAAGATCATTTGTTTTGTTTTTTTATCTATCAAATGTTTTTAAATACATACATAATTGAAGAGTTATTTTTAATTGCACTTTCCTCCAGAAGAATGGGGAGATAACCTGAGCCCCCTTGACCCCCCGAAAACTCCAATTGCAACAACAATCACAGAAAGCTTGTCAATAATTTTGGGTAGAGTCATAGACATCATTCAAAGCGTTTTTCCAGACGATTGATCACTGAATTCTCTTGTTATTTTGTGTAGCTTTCACTGCTAAACATATTTATATATTTTCCTACAAAACAAGAATAAAAACGTCTCTAACTTTTGATGCAAGTGTTGTCGCTGAAAAAAAATTCCATTTGCTACCATATTATTTTTTACTTTATACGAACAGAAAAAAATTTTTCTCTTTTCACATACGAATAGTACACTACTTGAAGAAGACAGTAGAATGGGTCTTCCGAAAAGCTGAGCAAATCACAGAGATAATAATAAGAATGCGTTCAATTGTCTGAAAATCTCTTTGAATGTGATAACTGTTAGTGTAGTTTCATCGAAGAAGATTTATTCTTCTGAGGATTAGTCTATGGGAACTCTTTGGTTGAAGGAGGGAATAAAGGGCTTGACTTGCCCCAAAGCTTATATGGTTTCGTCCCAATTACTCCGATTTGCTCGAAATTGTACAGTTTTGCCCAAACCTGTTATTTAAAAGGTAACATTTCTTTTATAGGTAAAATTATTTTCACAGGTAGTCACCTGTGTTAGTGGAAATTTTTAAAATTATACCAGCTTAATAACCATTCATTGGACGGATGATTTTAAGATTAAAAATATATCAAGAATTTTATGGAGACAGATATATCTGATCTGTGAATCTTGATTGTGTGAGGTATTAATAACTGTCAACCAATCGTTCACCTAAACTGTCATCATAGGTTTCTTTCTGTTTTCAAGTTAGTCTGACTGACCATGTATTTATGTAGTATCACATGGGTTTAGGTTCCATGTTTGCACACTGGCCTTGTTTCAAATCTTGTCTGTAACCTCACCTCACAAAAATGTGACCCATATTTTCTCTCATTAGAGACCGTCAATCAAAACTATTGGCTCAGTCAACATGAATTTTTACAGTTTTAAATCAATTCTGCCTACCTAGATTGTATGTATTTATATATATATCATGAGTACTGGCCAATCTAATGGAGCTAGAGGGCTGAAAATTTTAATATTCACCCTCATTATATCAAGAGAAGAGCCCCTCTTTTCTACAAGTTTTTAAAACCTTTTTTTAGCTTGTGTCTGAAAACATTCCCACTTGTTCTTTCATTGATTTAACTGAAGGCAAGAAGAGCTACTAATTCATTGATCATCCCCCTTTTCAAAGTTTGCTATTGATCACACCCAAACACACGACAGGATATGTTGCCCAAAGATACTGATCGCGAAAATGGTTTCTATTCAGTAAATAACCAGACCTGCTTGCGCCGATGAGAAACTGTTAACCAAAACTGTCACCGAAAACTGTCAACATCGGTTTCCTCAGTTTTCAAATTGGTCCAGCTGGCTATCTATGGATGCATGTATCATTCATACGGGTCGTATCAATGGGGGTAGTTGGCTGAAAATTTAAACATCTACTCCTTATCATGTCTAAACAAACTTTCTTTGGAATGCCCTTCCTCCAAAGATTTTTAGAGAGGGGTTTGATTTGCAATGAAAGTTTATGCTAAACTGTTTCATCAGTTTGTGACAAGCTTATTTTTTTTTTGATATTCGGACATTTTAGTGATCACCACCCAACAAAAGGCCAGTGATCCTTTGATCCCCCATTTTTCCAATTTTTAATTGTGCACCCCTCGTACGACATGCTGCCAGAAGTCATTGGTTGTTTTCTCTTACTATTTGATTGAAAAACAAAAATAATCGAATTATGAAAATTATTAACAGATTGAAATTCAACAGATGGAAATTCAGAGTCCGCTAAAAGACCTTCTCCAGGTTTTATCATTCAGATAATAAACTTTTGTTTTTGTTCACTGCAATGTTGCTCTTTTGTTTTAATTTCTGAGATGAAGAATGATCATTATTTTTGTATGCTGATGGACAGTGTATGGATAAGTTGTGATTGGATTGAGATGGAAAATGGCGCTGAAACATGGAACTTGACCAAAATATTGACGCTCAAAGCGAGAACCATGTAACGTGCACAATAGAATCATGCTCAGTATCGCCTGGAGAGATCACAAGACAGCACAGTATATTAGAGAAAAAAAACTGTCCAGGACATCATAGAAACGATCAGAAAACTCAAGTGGCAATATGCTTGTCATGTTGCAAAAATGGCAGACAACAGTCGGACATCGTGACACAACGTGGATCCCCAGAGATTGTAAGCGAAATTGTAACTGACAGAGAATAAAATGGCACAATAAACTAAACAAGTTAGGAAAGTACTGGCTCCATGACACCAAGGATAGAGAGGTCTGACGGATCCTGGGGAAAGTCTATGTCCAGCAAAGGAACTTAATTGTTGTTTTAGTATTGAACAACTAAAGCCACCAAAGATTGCCGAGAAATCTTCCTTCTTTAATTTGTGTGCGTGTTTATTTATGTGTTTGTTTCTTTTTTTGTTTCTTTGTTTGTTGAAATGCTCCTGGTCAAACTGTTTTGTCAACAGACTTAAAAAAATGGCATTAGTACTCAACTAACCCCATCTAAAAATATTTTTGTTGTTGTTGTTTTTGAGAAAAAAAATTTATTTTTTTAGCCTTATTTCGCCGAACTCATTAATTTGCTTGTTTGTTCCATCCCTTCCAGCCATACCATTCTGTCTACAGACTCGACAATTGGCACAATTATTCCATTATATTGCTTCTAAAAACTCTTTTCTTTCAATTTTTGGAAAAAAAAAAAGCTTTCGGGGCCTTGTTCTGATATATCTAGATTTCATAGAATTGAGATGTTTTTTATTTAAAAATGCAAGTGATATCATACAGAGGACCTTTTTATTCCGGCAATGGAGGTAGATTGTTCTCATTCTACTGTCCATGCCAGAGGATAGCTTATATCAGTGGATATTTCCTGGTTAATTCAGGTTTGTGACTTCAGTTGTTTCTCATTTCCACTGAACCAAAATATATAACTTTGAAATATATTTAACCAATATCCAAGTGGATAAAAACATTGAAAGTGTATCTAGTAATCTGTGACAATGAGAACGAAGATGAGGACGCTAGTTCAACTAAATCGGTTGATAACACTGTTGCTCTAGCAATTAATATCCTAGTGCAAAACTCTACGGACTATCTCAGCACTGACCTAAGTCCTTATTCTGTTGTAATTCTTTCAATCCTCATTCTTATTTCAGTTCTCTTACCAATATTATTCCACTCCTCAAAGATTAAATTTCTGAATCACATCTCTCAGTCAGAACTTTTCTGTAGGCAGTGACATTTATAATCAAATATCAAGACGCCATGTATAGCAGTGTGTGCCAATGGGTTTGATATTATTTGAGAAAGAGAAATATTGTTTAGCATGATGTGCTTTAGGGTAACAGATAGCCAAACCAAAGAAAAATCAGTCTAGAGAAAGGGTTTTGACTGAGGCCAAAGATAGGCAGCAAAGAGTTTTCTGAATTTTAGTAGGCAAAGTTTGAAACAAATCATTTGACTTTTTGTTCGGCAGTCAGCAAAGGGATATTGAAGGAGGATCATTTAGATGAGGCAGACTGAGAGAAAAGACTTAGGAAGTGGCCCTAGAAGTCAATTGTAGCAGTCAAACCAAAGCTTTCATAGAGAGAAAGAGAAAGCACAAAAAAAGAAAATAGCCACTTTTGTGTTGTTAAATTTTGAATCAGGCCGTTATACCATAGTATAGATTTTAACAAAAATCTTAATAGATATGGAGATGTCTTGGCCCCTTAATTGTTTCCATTAACAATAGTCTCTCGATACGACGAACCTTTTAACTTCTCAGCAGTCTCTTGTACATTTCGGTTAACTCAACAAAAATTGACACAGAAAAAAATCTATGGATTGAGTTTCCGACAAACAACAAAGGATTAAGCTAACACACTTCATATTAATGACTAATATTGTTGGAGATTACATATCATTTCCTAGTCATCTTTGTGTGGTAATCAGCTGGATGGCATATTAGTCTAAAAAAGTTTTCTCAAACACAATGAACATTAATTTGATTTCTCAGGGGCCTATTCATTAATTATAAAATGGTATATGTTATAAAGGTTGTTTTATATTCAATTTCTCTGTATGAATTCTGTCTTTCACAGAAATTATTTTACCATTTGCACCTGGGTAGTCATGTATCAAAGGAAGAACAAAGGGAATTAGGTTCTACAGAATTCTTTTGAGCAATTTTTCAGATGAGATCTAAGGGGGTTAAATAGGTTGACTTTTTATCTTTAATTTCAGTAAATGAATTCTGCCTTTAACGAAAATTGATTCGCCATTTGCACCTGAGTAATCACATACCAAAAGTGGAACAAAGGAAATTAGGTCCTTTTGAACGCTTCTGAATAACTTTTGGTTGAGATCTGAGGGAGAATAAATAGGTTGATGTTTTATCTTTTATTTCTTTAAATGAATCCTATCTTCGACAGAAATTGTTATACTACTTGCACCTGAGTCAATGACGTACGAAAAGTGCAACAAATGGAATTAGGTCCTGTAAAAGGCCTTTGAATCCTTTTCAAATAAGGTCCAGTTGTGGTCCTGTATACCGTTTGTCCTGTTTTAAGTACGACCAGGTAACTTACAATTCATAGGCAGCTTGCTGAAAATAAAATATCATTGTTAGCATTCGAGAGAAACATGTTTCCGTGGTCTAACCCAAGTTAAAGTCAGAGGCAGCATTTGACTCACAGTAAGAGCAAATACAAAAACAACTAAAGCAAGAATAAGAGCAACCATCACCTAATCTAGAGGAGTAAACTCTTCACTGTATGCCCTGTCATGATAAACAAAACTGATATTTAAGATTAACATTTCCTTACTATTATTTGAGTAACCAAACAACTTGCAAGTGTCTCTTTTACTGACTGAGCCAAACTAACAAATCGTACATACATTTATATACAATGCTGAGAGTTTGATACTGTAGTAGCCAGGCCTGTTTCTTACCTTTTTATGGGGCTTGGCATAAAAATATGGAATGTTGATGGACTTGATAGACAGCCTAGTGCTCAGGGCATTCAGTTGATTAGTAGGAAGAAATCTGACAAGACTTGGACTGACATCTTTCATCAAGGAATGGTAGAATTTCTGTTACTGCAGGTAAAATCATTCAAATGCTAAATAGTGTTGAATTTCCCTGTTGTTATTGATTGTCAATAGGTTGTCTTATTAACTGAGCTAAACTGGCAAGTCTTAGATATTTACGAAAATGTATCATACAGGTATCCACGAGCTTATTTCATTGTGATAAATAAATACGTTTTTTATGAAAAATATTTGTTTTTATAACTTGTTATTGATCATGTATGTAAAAGAAAATATGCAAAAACTAATTTCAGTCAGAATGAAAGTTGAAGTCGAAATCTACACTGAAGCAGCCACTCATGTTTTTGCCTTGTCAATAGTTGATACAGACAAAATAAATGAGATTACAACTACTTATTCTTGCAATCTAGTTCGACTATAAAAAAAATATCAGTACGACAATCTCAAAAATAGATCTTCCATTTAAAATTATCTAAGAAATATAGATCTTTTATCTGAAATTATCTGAAAATACGCAAACAAAAGATTCAGACATTGGTTCCAAAATGACTACAGAGATAAAAAAAAAAATAGTTTGTGCTTAGTGGTGTATTCAAGTAGATTTTCAAGGTCGTAGCCCCCAAAATGTGACCAGGACACCCGGAGACAAGCAAACAGACGAACGAGCAAAGAGAGTAGGATCTGTAGCCAACTTGGCCGGTTGTTCGGGCGGGCAATTCGTGAGGCTATTGATTTAATTACGAAAAATTGTTAATAAAGTCAATACAGGTTTCTGCAATTTATTCTACCTACCTTCCTGGTTGGCTGATTGGCTGGGTATGATTGTATGCATGTGACACAAAAATGGAGCTATGGGGCTGAAAATTTAAACATTCACCTTTCTAGGAAATGAGATGGAGATTTACACCCCTACCTTACACCGCTGCCTTCCCAATCAATTCACAATGTAATTTTATGCGTTCATGCATGAATTTTTTAAATTTTGATTTTTCTAGGGATCACTATCCAACAAAAGGCAAATGAAGTAATTTATTCATTTATTACACGTTTCTCTAATGTTCTCATTGAGCACACAACCAGCACGAGGTGCTACCAAAAGAAGTTTCTCACGTTATAGTTCATATTGAGTGACTTGTTCCAATAGAAACCCACGTATGACCAACGGTGGTTAGCATCGTACCGTGTTGATGTGCTCAATTGGAAAATTGGAAAAAGGAGATTTCAATAATTAAGTTACGTCTATCAACTTTTGTTGGAAAAAAGGTGCTCAAAGAATTGGTTGCTTCTTTCATCCTCTGTTGGTCAGTGGAAATAAGGTTTGTTTTTAAGGTTAACTCAGGATTGCAAATAATCTAGGTTTTTATCTGTGATTCTTTATGTTATAAAAAAGAATATTTTTCAAGATGGTACTTTGTCGAAGCAGGGAGAAGTCTGGAGCAAATACCTTTTCCAAAAATTCGAAATTGATGGTGTTGCTTCTGTAGCAAGTATATCAGGCCAAGTAATTCAAACCTTCATACAAACTATCCATCATTTTAGACGATTGAAGAAAAGAAAGCATGCACAAGACAATTTTTAATAGAACTAAATAGAAACAGATTTGGTTAATCAATCAATTGAAACTACAGAATCATCTACTTCTTTTGGCAGCATACTATGTAGAGGGCGATCAATTAAAAAAATTGGGAAAAGTAATCAATGAATGTTACTTATCGCACATTCTGTTGAATGTGACCACTAAAAAGAAAATTTTTAAAAGTCTGAATGATGCTGGATACAGACTAATAATCAATTTAGCATAAACTTACATTGCTCATCAAACACTACATTAAAAACCTGGTAAGAGGGTTAAAACGGTTTTTGTGATAGTTCTGGTTGATGGTTTCTAATTGATAACATTAAAATGGTCTTTTAATAGATGGGGAAAAAGTCTAGTCATTGAAAACAAGGATGATGAATAAAAAAAATGAGTCTGATAAGTCACTTTATAGAAACTGTCATTATGACAACGTTTGGGGCAGTGTAGTGAGTCGGGGATAATCAATTAAAAAGGGGATGGTGATCAATTAATAAGTTATTTCTCTCGCTTTTTGTTGCATCACTAAAGTTTGTATTTTTTTTCTACAAATGATATGGAGTAAAATTTTCAAATTTTCAGCCCTATAGCTCAATTGGTACCTCCTGTATACATATATAGCCAACCAGCTTTAAAAATGTTGATCTTTGTCGACAGTTTTGGTTGATAGTTTCAAAATATCCTCTAAAAGTAAACCAAATGTAAAAAAGATCATACATACATACATACATACATACATACATACATACATACATACATACAAAAGAAAATGAAAAAAAAACTGAATGAAAATTAGTTCATGTATAGCTACGATATAGGGGAAGTAAGTGTAGGTTTCCATTTTTTTTTTCTCGAACTATTGTCTTAATATATGAAAGAAATATCTCTCAATCGAAAAAATTCTGTGATACACCCCCAAATCCAATCAATTCTTCCTGGTCTCATGACCCACCGTTCAACAAAGGATTATTGAAATATATCAGGAACTTTTGGTGATACTGCGTAGACTAACATGAATGGATACACATGAATATTCAAAATGAACAAATGGAAAATAATCTAAATTCCTGGATGCAGCCCAAAATGTAATCAATTCTTCCGTGGACCGTGTTCAACCCTTTCTTAAAAGTTCATTGAATTTTATTATGAATTTTGTTGGCAGATATCTTAGATAATAGGGAAATCAAAGACGAATAGCTCTGGTTAATCTTTCAATAGAAACTATCATGTGACCAACGTCTTTTGGTAGCCTGTTGTGTTTGGGGTGATCAATTAGGAAACTGGAAAAAAGAGTGATCAACGGATCGGTTACTTCATTCAACTTTTGTTGAACTTTCAAAATCAAGTATGAATACTGCCGGACACAAAAGAAAGGATTAATTTACCATAAATTTACATCACAAATTGACTCAACCCCAATGTAAAATCTATTTAGAAATTTAAGAGAAAAAAAACTTTTTCTAGACATAATGAGGAATGGATGTTGCAAAAATTCAGCCCTCTAACTCCATTGGTTCGGTCTGTACACGTGATACATCCATCCATCCATAATTTCATGCATACACATTCAGCCAGCCAGCTAATCGGGCCAACTTAGAAACTGAAGAAATCTATGTTGACAGTTTTGGTTTACGGCTTTTAAAACTGAAAGAAGTTATAATGAACAACAGAACATTTATAAAAGGAATGAAAATGGAACAAATACAATGTGTATAAAGGTATTAAGTTCGACTTGGAATGTTTATATATATAGATTACAATGTAAGTATGCCATTAATTATTCCATATATATATATATATATATATATATATATATATATATATATATATATATATATATATATATATATATATATATATGTATATATATATATATGACCTTTTCATCCTGATATATCTGAGTGTATTTCAATCAATGCTCATTATCAGAGTAAGGATTTTCTGAACGATTTGACCCTGTTAGATGAGAACGACCAAGTGTTTGCAAGAAGTAAATCTTTAGCAATCATGGGGAAATGAACTGCTATCTCTATAAACAATTCTAAATCTTTTTATCTCGTCTAAACTTATGGGGGCACTTATCTGGGCCGGATAGATTTGGTGATAGGTGCAGGCTGCATGGAAATAGTAGGCACTATTTCAAACCACTCATTAACTAATCTTGCAACCAGTGCTTAACATATTCGAATTACGAATGGATTTTGAATCTTTACGTGAACATGTAGTGTATATGAACTTACAAGTAAGAGAACATATTAAAAGAAGATACAGTCGATAAGTCTTGAGAAGGATCACGAACATTTAACACAATGTTGCTGACGATATTATTTGAATCCAACATTATAGTGTTGCTACCATCAGAAAAATTCTGTTTACCACCGCCACATTCGTGCACTTGTCGAAACGTTGTCTTAACAACATAAACTGCAAAAAGGAGTTGAACAATAAGAAAAAACTGGAACGATTTATAAAAAAATCTAATGACAAGGAGAGCCCCCCCTCTTTAATCGTGGGCCCATTCCAACTGGCCTGCCTAGGCCCTCTCTGACAGGATCCCGAAATATAGATATAAATTGCTTTGTTCGAACCTGTTTCCTTGCCTCTATATTCTTAACGGAGTGAGTATCGAGAGTTGAAGCACAGGCCATGGTGTCTCCCACTTGGTTGCCTAGTGCTTAAGAGACAAGATTTTCAAAAATGAAGTATTCCTGAAATAATGAACGTTATATTCATTTAAAATACATCAAAATACGTCAGAAAAATACGTTTTCTCATAAAAATATACTACTTCAGTTGACCAAATATCTACCAACGACAAATGTTCCAACAAAATGACCAGTTTTCAACAATAGTATATGAGTGGACGTTTGAATCATTAAAATCTATTTATAAGAGAAAAAAAACGAATTTATATTTGGACTTTTATGAAAACAATTTGAACAATTTATGATTATTCGATAGAGGGAAACTGCAAAAAACTATGGTCCCCCCTACTCTTTTGATGTCCTTTAATACTCGATGGTTAATCAAGGGCTATCCTGAACCCTCCATTCGGTGTGCCCCTTTCCCCTTGGCTGATACAGAACTAGTCGTAATGGTTAACGTCTTTGACAGTGGAATTTTATCTCTGGCTGAGACTTTTTACGTCCATTTCGCACTGTTCGTGAGAGAAGCATGAATCAGTCTCTCCTAGAATAGCAGGGTAGACTTGGCTCTCTAGCTTTAAAAGTTCATACGATTGCACATGCTGACTGTGAAAAAAAAGGTGTCACATAAAATGATTGGGGAATACTTCAAATGATAACAGATTGTAACGACTGATTCCAACATTCATGATAAACACATCAGAATTAGACACAGAAAACACTGCATCTTGCATTTGGTAACCATTCCACAAACCCCAACAAGAACAGTCATGGCAATAAACAGTTAAAAGATATGGAAAGCCATGGTCAATAACAACCTGATACGGCACGTATATATATAGAGGGTTTTGACCGCTATTCTGGGAATATTAAACGGGGCCTTATTTGTTCCATTGCCCTTCATTGAGAATTAATTGTGAGTTCCTCCCAATGATAACAATTTGTACCTCCACAGGTATATATTTCAGTTGAAGGACAATTGCCGTTAACAATAGCATAGGAACTGTAAAGCCAAAGTTGAAGTTCATGGAAATTAAGTTGTTGGTCATGTAAGCGACCACACCCATAGGGATATTGTCCAGGGGGAAATTATGAAAAGTCATTTATCTCAGAGATGTGGGGTAGTTATCCTGGGTGCAGTTTCTGAATGGGGGCAATTGTTCTGGGGGCGATTGTCTTGATACAGTATATTCCTGCAATGGAATGCTCTTTTATTCCAGTAAAAAGCTCGGACCATGTCTTCAAGGACAAGATGAGAGGTGAATGACCATTTTGATTAGCTAAGAGTGGCTAAGGGTAATGCCTATTTTGAATAGTTAAAAATTGCTAGATGTAAGGTGGATGGTCATTTTGAGCAGCTAGAAGTGATTTGATGTAAGGCAAATGACAATTTTTAATAGCTAAAAGTGGCTAGATTACATTTCCAGGTAACGGTAGAGCTAAAGATGTCATACGCTCGAAAGGTTCATACAACGGCTCAAGAAAGTATCATCACTTAAACACAGTAATAGAAATAGAAGCTATCAATTTGTTTTTCAATCATACTTTTAAAAACTTTATTTTATTTCAGTCTTTCAGATGAATACGTCGTTGTATGGAACTGAATGTGTGATGACGAATGGCTGGAGGGCTCAACAAGGAATTTGAAATATAAACGACCAAATATTTTGAAAAATATGGTGGTTCTTTACAACCGCCAAGCCATCCGATATAATAACTATAACAGAAACGTTATTTACTGTTTGGATCTTTAGATCCAGAATAACGTTATTCGTGAATATTAATATCTTAGCAATACGTTATATATTCATACATTTTTGAGTCTTTGTATGAATTTTTGGAGCGTATACTGTTACCAAATATAGCGTGTACTGTTACCAAGTATAACCAATATTAGCCATTGAAAATAGTGGATTCAAAATGGTCGCCCAAGGAAACCAAGGAAATACGTGATTCCAAAGATTGCACACAGGAACTGTCTGAAAAGTAGAGAGCCATTTGATATCTACGAAAAATAACCTACCTAGGGGAATTTCACTTCAGTGTTCTTCAAAGTTCTTCTCTTGGGAACTTACACACTTTTTTTTTCCTGACCGATCAGCAAAGTTTCCTTTTGGGGTTGCTTTCAGTTGTGTTGTGGCGTTATCCCTAATCTCGTCCACGGCCTGAAATTTCTTTGGGGAAAACCAGAAGTAGCTGGGAGCCAAATATGGACTTATTGGGACTGGCAGATCTTGGTGATGCGATAAACAATTTTCTTTCGTGTTCAGAATGATTTTTAATGCATCAGGTGTTATTTACTCTGAACTAAATATGATTATTATATATCAGTCTCTACTAAGGTTACCGAAACTTTTCTCAAAACATTTATTCTTTTCATTTTTAAAGCAGTTGATTTATAATGTACAAGAAAGAAAAGTTGAAAAAATCTTTTAAAACAAACATAATATAGTGGATAAAAACTAATTCATACTTATTTGTTTTATTAATGCTCTAGGTATTAAAATTGCTATTTTCTTCCCGTGGTAAACTCATACATTGAAATAAATAAAAAGTATTCTTTAGAGAGTATATTGAAAAAATGCCGACATTTTTCAAATTTCTTGAAATTCACAAAGCCTCAATAGTCCAGCTCGAATGAAAGGACGCATTGAAAAACATTTGATGTATTCTAAAAGGTTTGCCGCCAATAGCAGCCAGTACTCAATCGAGATCAACTTGGTGAACGGTATATGTATCAGTCAAATGCGGTGATACGTTCGATTATTTTCATTCTTTTATCAAAGTGTTTCACACGTAGACAGATAGCGTTTATGGGGTGTGGAGAACATATACTACGAAAGGCATGATTCATTTACTCCCTGCATTTTCGATCCCTTGATTTTGTGTGATGAAGAATAGATAACTTATGATAAAAGCCTAGTTTTAATGAACTTCAAATGAATTAAAAAATAAATATTTGGAGCCAATTTTCATCGGTTTCAAAATGCTGCAATGGTTTGCCCCCAAAAACTCTGCACGAGACATTCAGAATTAGCACAGTTCGTTCATCGTGAATGAAACAGTTACCCAGTACTCAAACTCACTCAATAGAGCCTCACTGCCGAAGGAGTAAACCCACGGGATAATGTCTATTCACGCACGCACAGCAAGGTCCTCTCTGATTTGTAGCCAAGTTATAATCAAAGCAACGCAACAGGCTGCCGAGATATTTAAAATGGCTTGATACTTCCAGGACTGTGTAAGTTTTGAAATGGTTGAAAAATTGATTTCCTTTCAATCAAGAAAATCCTACATTGTCTTCCCATTAAGCAGAAAGCACAAAACGAATGTATTTGTATCTTTCGATATATTATTGAGTCATAATTCCTTTTAAAAAATGCGTTTCTCTTTCAAGACGTGTATTTTATGGATAGTTTGTTTGAAATAATGAGAAATTGATTTGGATTAACTGAAGTATAATAAGTTTGTAACAAGTGAAGTATAATATAATTTTGCTACTCGAATTGAATAGGTCCCTGTGAGGAGAAAACAACAGCATAATATTCTTGAAAACAGTCAGATTGATATAACTTGGCTCAGATACTTGAAGCACTGTTTAAAACTAACATCGCCTTCTATCATATCTTATTTGTAAAACCTTTTTTTAAGAAGAAAATATCTTTTGAGAAACCTTCAACCAAAACTGTCAAAATAAACAATTTACGTAGGTTTATTCAGTTTTTAAATAGGTCTGGTTGGCTATGTATGTATCATGTCTACAGTTCGCACTGTTGGAGCTAGAGGGATTAAAATTTAAGCATTTATTTCTTATTATGTCTAGAAAAAACTTTTCATCTTACTCCCCGTACTGTAAATGAATTTCAATGCAGGTCCTATTTACAATGTTTGTTTATGCTAAATTGACCCTTTAGTTTATATCGGGCGGTATTCACACTTTTTTAAATCGTCTTTCTTTCTAGTGATCACCACCCAACGGAAGATGAGAGAAGTAACTCTTTCATCGATCACCCCGCACACGGCATGATGCCAGAAGGTGTTGGTCAAGAGAACGTTTCTATTGAATAACTAACCAGACCTGTCTTCCCTTTGAAGGAATAAAATGGCCTTGATAAAACATTTGCTGACAAATTACCGTATTTACTCGAGTACAATGCAATCTCAAATATAATGCTATCTCTTCTATTTGTAGCTAAAAGTCAGTAATACATGTCTATATGTTATCATTAATTCTACACTCGAGTATAATATTACCCCCAGCCCCGGTTTTGAACCCATATTTTTTTTATATTAAATTCTTCGCTGTGTATATGAGCAAATAGAGTGATTCTTTACAGGTTTTATTGTTCCAAAATCGGTGATAAAATGTCACATTTTGCAGCTGCATTATGATTTATTTGGTGGTCTTTTTGTAGAAGATCATCACCATCATCATCACCATCACCACCAACAGCTCATTAGCGTCCATCGTTGGATATATATCTTCTCCAAGATTCGCAAGATCTCTTGACCGTGGACATCGTGGTGCTAATATTTTCAGAACCTGTCTAAATCGATACGCCATCTTTTTTTTTTTGCCGGTCGCAATTTCGCACATGATTATCTAGGGATCCCCATTGTGAGCGCTGTCCAAGGGTTGTCTGGAATTCTTGCCTCATGTCCAGCCCATTGCCATTAGAGTTTTCTTATGGATTTTATGGCTTCAGGTTAGGTTCCGTTTTTCAGCTCCATGGGTGATTATCGAGTATATGGATTGGTTGTAGACTGTTCTTCTAGAGATTAATGGGAATTTTATTCTTGAAGTTTGAGCTGCTCTGCTGAAAGCTAGCCAACTTAATGAACATTCGTTTGATTTATTCTTCCTTTGAGGATTTCATGGAAATTCGCTGTCCCACGTAGATATAACGGTCTATTTTCTTCGGATCTGTGTTCCAAATTTGGATCGTTGAGGACGTATTTGCTATGCATGACATTTGTCTCATGAAGTTCATGCGGAGACCACCTTTCTTGATTTCAAAAGTATTTTCGTTTTTTACAGACCTTTACTCTCATCAGGGTTTATAAGCGTGGGGGATGCAACCAGAGCATCTCACTTGGGCCCAAAATGTCAGAGGGCCTGGAAAGTTCTTAGATGGGTCCGTGCATTGAGACTTATAAGTCAGTACGATGTCTATCAATAGAATAGATTGACTCTATCGTTTACCGGTGAGCAAATATATCATGGTGTGTTTAAAAGAGTTAGAATAAGTGAAAGCGGGATGGCAAACGAATGGGCCTTATGGAACTCCTATCAGACTCAAAGCCTTTTTCCATGCATAACACCACCATACCATTAACTGATATATTGGACGAATGCTGTCATAAAAAAATGTTTATTTTTTACGACCGACATATATTTCTTCGTTCTCTTGTTTGTTTTTACAGCGCTACTGTCCATGGCATTTTGTTTACAGATTTGAAAATTGGCATCAGTACGCCCCTAGCCTCTCTCTAACAACAATTTGTTAATTTTTAGAGTAAAAAAACTTTATGATCTTATTAGGATCTCCTTCTGGAAAATCTAGATGTTTCTATGTGTTTCAACACTATTTTAGATGTTTTTCAATGGAAAACACCAATGTCAAGAAAAGATTTTTCTTCCAACCATATCTATTCTTCAAGGGAATTTCTGTACAGGACTTAAAATTTTGATGCTACGGTTGTTCAATTATTAACTGCAATGGCAAGTATTTCCAAGTTCTGATTGTCAGGTTCTCCTCTACCGTGAAAAAAAACCAATAGAATCATTTTAGGATGGCGAGCTTTTGGTAAATCAAGCTTAACCTTTAACATCAAGAAAATCCCATTAGTTTTAAAGAGAAGGGTCTACGACCAATGCATCTCCTCCATTGTAATCTATGGAGCTGAAACGTGAAAGCTAACCCCAAAAATTACCAACAACCTGGGAACCATGGAACATGTTCATGAGAGAGCCACGCTCAACATTACTTGGAGGGATTGAAAAAAAGCGCAACTCAAATGGCAATGGGCTGGCCATGTGGCAAGAATGTCAGACAACCAATGGACATCTTAACTCACAACACAGATCCCCACATATAATATGCAAAACTGTGGCTGACAAAATATTAGATGACGTGACGAACTAGAAAGGTTCAAGAAGTATTGGCTCCACCTATGATAGAGAGGTGTGGTGAATCCTTGGGATGGTCTATGTCCAACAACAGACAATAAAAAGCTGATGACGAGGATGATGATATTGACAATGTTTTTTCCAAGAAATCCAGACAACGCTATTATGTCTAACTAGTAAACGTAGGAGTTAACGAACGATATGGTGTGGAGTAAAAGATGTGGTAAGGTAGTAATGGTAGAGTGGTCTAACCCATATTCTCACTCATCCACATTTTCCTCTCTCAACCATTGAAAGCTACAATGTAGGGTTCCGCTAAAACCTTGCCCGAGTGTAATGGAATTTTCAAAATAAAGACTTGAAGTAACATAATTTTTTTTACTATAAAAAAGCTAATAAAATACGTGTGGTCAGTCACTACATACAAACTGTCACGTGACCAACGTCTTTTTGTTAGGGGTGATCAATTACAACACTGGAAAAACGGGTAATCAATAAATTTCACTTCACTCACCTTCTGTTAGATCAACAGGAAAACCCAAAGTAAATGACATGTTTACCTTTAACTAACATTTCAAGATGAATCATTTCCAGGGGTCAAAAGACATAAACGTTTCCTAGACGTAATGAGATATAAATATTCAAATTTCTATTGGTCAGACCTACACACGTGGTACATACATAGACAGACTGATAGTTTGCCAGCTAGCCAGGAACCCTAAAAAACCGAAGAAACCTGTGTTGCCTATTATAACGGTTTTTGTTGACGGTTTTTAACAGAATTTCTCGGTTTCGAGGACACGTTAGAGTTTGAACGCAAGGAAAGGGAACGTCATTACATGATGAGCAACCGAAAGATATTTTTTTTCTTTTTTTCTCCATTCTGAGCCAAAGTCTCTGAGATTCAGCCAGTAAGCAAGTAGAATTTTGCTCAAGAGATTATTCCTGGCTTATCTCCATGGGATTAAAAATGTTGGTGGAATCTCTGTAGACTACCGCAAAAGTTCTTAAAACGTCCACCATCAATATCTTGAACACGTCTCTCACTACTGGATGTTTTCCAAAGCCAAAACTATAAGCAAACTGTTTTTGTGACAGGTTTATCTTTGAAAAGTTTTAATGTATCTATCTTATGTTCAACTGCAAATAGAAGAACTAAACTCTGAAATAATCTACTTTTATGACAACAAAAGCAAAGAAGATGAGGATATTAGTCGATGGAATCCCAGGAGCGGGCGGGAGTGGTTGTGTTATTAAGTCCTGGCTAAGTGCAAACTTGAAACATATCAATAATTTCAAATTCTTACACGATCCACGTTGAAGAAAAAATGTATACACGATGCATTTTTTTTTCAACGTGGTGTGGTTAGCCACTCAATAAGGACTGTCACGTGATTAAGTTTTTTTTGGCGACTGTCGTGTTAGCGTGATTGATTTTAAAAAAATGGAAAAAGGGGTGATCAATGAATGTTGCTTGTCTCTTCTTTTGTTGGGCGGTAGTCATTAAAAAAAGTCCCATTAAAAAAAATCAAGCGTTAATACTGCTGGAAACGATCTAATGAATCATAAACTTACATCGCAAATTGAACCCCGAATAAAAACCTATCAAATGTTCAAAATTCTATCGCCTTTGGTGCAGCCTATATGCAAGACATAAATACAGATAGTCGGCGAGATCGACTTGAAAACTGAACAGACGAATGTCCCATTCTATTGTCTAATTTTAGGTTAAAGTAGTGACCAGGTGATCCACACTTGTGTTCTTGTGCCTTACTAAATCTAACTTACAATTTGTATCTTGCCATGCTACAGCATTTAAGAAGCGAGTACCACAGACCATTCCTTCTGTTAGCTAAACTTACTAAATATCAATATCTTTGAACCATTTATATTGGCAAATCCCACCCTGTTTTAGAGCTGGTGGGCACAGCTAACGAAACCGCTGAGATAACCGCTAACTGCTAACTTTTATCAGATGAGTCTTGCTCTAAAACCCTTAGAACCTAGAGTTTTCCAGCATGCCAATATCAGTTGAAAATGTTCAAGGTGTAAATAAATGATTAATTATATTTAAAGTAGATATTATTCATCAAAGGCTTTTGAGATATAGATAATAATCCGTATCAGATATCGATAACATCGTACAACACGATTTTTGCTCTTGGGTTGTGAACGTTATTTTGAGTGAGTGATCGACTGGAAATGATAAAATTCTCTTTGTCTGCTATTTAATATGAAACTTTATTTTTATTTTTCGTGGGGGCCCTGGGCCCACTGTGTCCATGTGATATGATGGCCTTGATTGTAATAAAAAAATAGAAGACTAGATATCTTATCAAAGGTTTTATTGATCAATAGAATCAAGCCATTTGTTGTTACACTTCACTACTGAAGAGAGAAGTCAAAGGGGGGGTGATTTATCAAAGATTATAATCACGGCAGATTATTGAAGTAAGCAAAGGTGGTTCATCCATTGAACCTACTCCACATAATAATGCTTGAACATAGAACCAATGGTAAATAAAGCTGATGAAATTCCTCGAACGATAAGCCACTAAGAATTCAGCGCTAACCGCTAAATTTCATTCCATAAATTTAGCTTCGGTTTGTTTACCTATCTATTTATTTTATTTTTTGCTTTTAATCCCCTGAAAACAGACCTAAAAAGCTGACATTTCAATGTACTTTAGCATAGATATAGAGCTTTCCAAAAGATGTAAGATGTCAATATCTGATAATGATCAAGGTGTACATAGATAAATTAAATGAACAAATGAAATGAAACATCAGTTTTTACATTTAATGTATAGTTTATCTAAAGCTCAACATATTGAAAATATAGCTCTTCATGTCTATTTCAAGGGGGTTCAGGGCATTTTAGTGTTTTCGCTACATGTCGCTCATACTGGAACTATATAACTGTCAAGAAGTAGGCTGCTCTTTTTCAAAACATTTATGTTGTTAACGTTGTTGGTCATAACATTTAAAATAACCAAAACATTGTTCCTCTCTGCATGGGGGCCTAATGATTTCCTGCTCAACGTTCCTACTTCAGCTACCCTCCTGTCCAATCACGTGATACTCCTGCCTCTAATCAAAAGAAAGAAAAAGCATCGAATTCAGCACATTCAAATAATTTTTTGAGGCACTGTCTTTTTTCTCAGCTTGAAACTGAATCTCTAATTAATACAAGAAATAAACTTGAAAGCACTCCAAGAGTGCATACCTCTGCCAATGCTGTAAACTAACTGGAACCTAAATGAAAATCGGTTCATGTATAACTAAGATGCAAGGATGTTACAGTATAAGTTATTATTTTCGATATTCCGGACTAATATATATGAAAAATATCCTTCAATCCGAAATAATTACTAGATCGACTGCAAAATTGGACTAGTTCCATTTCAGTCCCCAAGATATCATAGGAATTCATAATGTTTCCAGGTAATCCCTTTTTGTTAAAGTTCTAATTGAATAAAAAAAAAATAGAATGTTAAATTCTGAACATTCTTATATGTCAAAGCCCTGTCATATTACCAATATGAAAGATACGTTTCAAATTCACGATGCATAGACTGTACAATATTCATTTAAGAAAACTATCTTATGGTTTTATACTGCTTGCAAGCTGATGGGTTCATTTTCCTGGAACCAGAATATATAACCGATGATTTGACACTTCAACCTTTGATAAAAATAGATTTTAAAAAGATTCAAATATAGTTGCTCAAAAACTGTTTAAATGAGACATAGACACTTCTGATTGGGAACAGTCATTTGGGTAATAGTCTTGCATACTTTATAATGATTTCAGACAGTTCCTTCCAATGGGATATGGACATAAACAGTTCGGACAAATATTGCACAAGGGACAACAAAATGTTTGATAGACGGGGCTGTTTTTCATAAAACATAAGTAAGAGAAAATACCGCCTAAAGTAACACAGAAATCTGAGAAGAAATTTAAAAATAAAGTCATGAATTAATGATGAACTTGAAATTGTTGAGACGATGGAACGTGGTGTAAGTAGAAAGGCATTTCTGAAACCTAGACTGAGATAACAAAGGGATCAAGGTAGACGGCAAATATCTAAGTAATCTCAGATTTGCAGACGACATCGTCCATTTTGTAGAGAACTTCCACAATCACCAACTGATGCCAGGTGAACTTAACGTAGGAAGTAAGAAAAAATAGATTTCACATGAACTTAGGCAAAACAAAGATCATGTACAACAAACATGTCGGAAATAAATGCACAACGACCAAAATCGTAAACGCAAAGCTAGAGAAAGATGACCATTACACCTATTAGGATAATGAATCTCCATGACACCCCCAAAAGGAGAAAAATCAATCAAAAAAACTGTTTAGGATGGCAAGCTCAACCCTCAAGAAAAAGAAAATATGTGAAAAGATAGTATACAACCAATGCATTCTCCTGACAGTCACCTATGGAATTGAAACCCGAAAGACTGATAGGCAAACTGAGAATGAGCAGCCAAGAGAATCATTCTCAACATCGCATGTAGAAATCATAGAAAAGCGCAGTATAATGGGTAAAAAAACTTTAGTCGGAGAAATTATCAAATTCATTAGAAAGCTCAGATAGCAATGGGCTGGTCAAGTTGCAAGAATGGCTGACAACCGATGAATATCAAGACTCACAACATGGATCCCGAGAGATCAAATGTGGAGCCGAGGCCGGAAGAATATGAGATGGTCAGACAAACTCGACAGGTTCAGAAAATATTGGCCCTACAACGCCCACGATAGAGAAGTGTGGCAAGCCCTATGGAAGGTCTGGGTCCAAAAATAGAATATTGATGGTAATTATGATGATAATGATAATGATGATGGTGGATTTCTGAAATTCCTCAATCTACGATGTAAAACCATGTCAAAATTCGTAGAATTTATTGCTACCAATATATGACTGCATTAGACCAAGAAAGGATAATAGAAAGTAATTATTAGTAGTACTTTTTAATTTCTTGGTATTCGGTACACTTTTTATAAAAATCCACCTGTTGTCACGGCTAAACCCTTGAGGGTGCCGTATGAATCCCTCAAATGATGTCATTATCCAGTCGTTAATCGATCGACCCTTTTGTAACATCAATAATGACACGTTTTATTCTGATCTAAACTAAACATTTGCAATCAGATTCTTGAAAAACATCTTAAAGGAATTGACGTATTGCTACAAACTTGTCCACCTTTTACGAAAACCCTTTTAAATACGGACTTTAATTTCATTGAAAAGTAAGTATTTCTTTTTGTGTCAGCATCATTAGTCTTTTAACGTCCGTTGGTATACATAGACATTCCCTGGTATTCGCAACACATATCATAGGCGCTGCGGATCCTATACTTTCAAAATTTGTCTACTTTGTCTCTCCATTTTGTATTCTGCAAGGTTCAGTTGCGCGTATGATATCCGGAGATCCATGTTGAGAGTCACGATGTCCAAAGTTTGTCTGATATTCTTGCAACATGACCAGCACATTGCCAAAATTGATTTCTTCTTCAGAGGATTTCTTTGAGATTCGTTGTCCCAAGTAGATGTAGTAGTCTACTTCTTCCAGTTCTGCATCTTTGATTTTGATCGTTTTGTGTTTCCGTATTCGTTGCACATTTGTTTTCCTGAAGTCCATGTTACAGGCAGACTTTTCATCTAGCATTTGTTGGTGGTCGTGTATCGGTAATGGTTACTTTTTCAGCGTTGAATTCAAAACATTTCAGCGTTAGATTTTTGCTGCTTGTCAGGGGGACCTCCTCAAAACGGCATATTTCTTTCAAGAATTTTGAAATTTTCTCTGATCACAGTTTTTCCACTTTCAAAAATCTCATCTATAAATTTGTTTTTAAAAATTTCATTTACAATTGAAAGCAGATGATTGATAAATTCAAGCGTTGAATTCAAAATAAATGAAGAGAGTAAATTATTATTTTTGCTGGCGAAGCTATAAGGGTGTGTTACTGGTTTGCAAAAGGAAATATCAAAAGCGGATAAGTGCTATTACTAACGTATAAAGCAATAAATGGAATTTTACATTTATTTTGCGAACCAGTAACTGATCATTACCACCATAAACAATGTAAAGGAAGATCTGCGAACAACAGAACAGCAAAAAGAAATGGATTATCTGAATCAAAGACTAAAAGAGAAACATGAAGCTGAGCGCATGCAGGGTCAAACTATATCTCTACTCCTATTTTTCACTTTTGAAATATATATTTTCACAGATCTGTAACCCCTATCAATTTGGCTAAGTCAGTAAAAGAGTTACCTACCTATCACTTGGTCATAATTTCGTAATCACCAATACTAAATTTATTTATCGGTTTAGTTTAATGCAACGGGACTGACAAATAGCGAAGAGTTTACTCCCTTAAATGGAGTGAGGATTGTTTTTGTTGTTGCAGTGGGAAAACAAAGTGATTTCCAGTACCTGACTTGGACTGGCGTTTGAAAAAATAGATTCATATGCCTGTCGGTTTTATAGAAAACATTTTAATTCGCTTGTTATTTATTTGATGTTCAAATGGTACTATTTAATGGGACGTGTTCTAATGGCACGTTGTTTTATTTCGTTTTTAGTATTCTTACAAAACTATTGTCGGATATTAGTTTGTAACAACCACACATGAAGTTTTCAGGGCATTATTTTGAAATCTAAAACTAATAAACCCTCAAAATCATACCGCCTAAAGTAACACAGAAATATAAAATGAAATCCAGGCGAAAAGTTTTATTGATTGATATGCTTGGAATCGATAAGAAGAGCTAAATATTAACCAACATGGCGGTAATATCTAGGAAGATGAATAAGATTAAGTCATACGACCGTACAATTGGTAACTGTACCTTAACATTAGTAGACGGACAAAATTTAATTTATTGTCAGTAGGCATTCGGTAAATTCTATTAAGGCGTCAGAATACAATGACTGACCACAATGCCTCGACACTTGAAATAGTTGACGAGAACGAAGTGTAAGTAGAAGCGCATTAATTTCCGAATTGTATGAGATTCCGTCTTCTACACTGTACGATTTAAAATGTCCAACGGAAATTAATGTATATTGCACATTAGATTATGAAAGGTTAGAATAAAAGAATAATTGTCTCTACTCTTTGGTTCCTCATTTTTAATACACTTCCTATAAAATCAACCCGTTTAAGGTCACGATAAAAATCCCTGGGGATGCTGTAATCAACGAGTATTTAATGTATTTAGAATTTCGCAAAATGATCAACCTTTCAAACGATGTCACCATCTGGTCATTATTCTATTGAGATTTTTGTAATATTATTAATGACACGTTTTGTTTTGACCAAAACATTCGCCATCATATTCTAGACGACTTCTTGAAGGAACTGACGTATTTGCGAATTGTGTACATTTCACAAAAGAACATTTTGAATACAATCTTAAATTCCATTGAAAAGTAAGTAAATTTCCAGTATAGTCATTGGCGTCTGTTAACTTTTCCGTGTCAAATTCAAAACATTTCTGAGTTTGATCTGCAGTGTTTGTCTAGGGAACTCCTCAAAACATCATTTTACCTTCATAAATCTTTCTCTGTTTGTAGTTTCTTTTCTTTTTGTTTTTTTTTCACTTTTTTAACCTTAACGTGAATTTTTTTTCCCAAAAAATCTCATCTTCGAATGAAAGCACTTTTCCTCTAATGTAGGCGATAGGTGAAGAATGTAGTCAGAATTGCTCACTTTGTGATAACTGCATATAACCTGGCTTAAAGATGCTTCAGGGTATACTGAACAATTTCAGAAACAGACTCTTCTTAGCAATGGTCCCTAAGCAATATTTCTAACCTAGCAAGCCTATATATATATCACCCAATAAAACACGATTTCCTGGATCTACTAAAAAAACGAAAACAGAAATGTACGAATAAATAAACAAACCTGGAAATGAATTTCTATATTCAATCCTGTCTCTCTATAATATGTCTCAGAAAGTTCTCAATTTATCTCAATGAAATTAGGTGGAATAGTAAGGTACTTTGTAGGAAGATTGGCGGGTGAGGGTTTAGGAATTTGTTTTTGATTGAGAGATATTTTCACGTTTTGATATTTTTTACATTCCTGCATTTCCCTCTGTTTATTCAATGTCTCCTAAGGTTTCAGTAAATTTCGATGAAATTTTGTGAAAGTGTAAGGTACTTTATGAGAAATAAGTGCATAAATTTTGGGGAATTAGTTTGTAATTGAGAAATATTTTTGTGCTTTATCTTCATGAATTTCTATGTTCGTTCTTGCCAGTCGGCACGATATGAATTCTCAATGAATTATGATGTAATTTTGCGGAATCAAGGACAGTATGATTGAATTTTTGGTTGGATTCAAAAGTTCGTTTTTGATTCAGAGATATTCTTCCGAATTATTTTCTTCCTACATTCCTGTATCCTACCCTGTCTGTCCATACGATATCACCAAAAGTGTCAATCTCGAAAAGGTGAGTCATGAGGTAAGGGGGGTATCGAATTTCAGGGTGGTTCCAGAGATTTGCTTTTAATTCAGAGATATTTGTTCGCTTTCTCTTCATACATTTCTACATCAGCTCTAGTCTGTCCACATATCATCAATATTTTCAATGAATTTCATTGAAATTTACTTGGACGGTAAGACACGTATCAAGGAATTTATAATGAAACTTACCTTAGTTTTGCACCAATCGCTTGGACTACGCGTTGAATTCAAAATCATATTGATGGTGCAAACTATTTTTTTCAGTGGCAAAACAACTATCGCGATAATCACACGTTTGCTGCTTCCATTTATTCCGTAATTGACTTGTATAACTTTGACTCTAAACACAAAGGCTGAATGCTAGCCCTAACCTTAAGCACTAACCCTAAACATACGTTTTGTTGTTGATATTGACGAAATACAATTGTAAATGATCAAGTGTTCTGTTTTCATTTCCAAATGAAAGCAGAACACAGACATGTATTTTAAGAAGTGAAAGTCAGTGAAATTTTCAAAATTTATGAAGAAAAATATCGCTCAGAGTTCCCAAGACAAATTTGTTGTAGTAAAATCTAACACGGAAATGTTTCGATTTTAAAGCGGAAAAAGTAACAATCGTAGAATTTTTTTCAACCCATAATATTATACTTTCTTTTTATCCGAACACTGTGTCGATACACTCTTCATTATTGCAATCATTTCATTACTAGTTTTATTTGATATTTTCATCGTATTTTTATCACAACGAGATAATAGTGGAAAAACTGAATCTAAAAATGTCAAGTAATAATATCTTTGGTGTATATTTTCGAAGAAATGGAAATATCTTTATCCGTTTTTTTTCTCTTTCAAAATTCATATTCAAAATGGTGGAGCATGTTTCTATATGTCCCCATCTAGAGATTCGCTTATGGCCCCTCAAGTTGTATCTGGACGAGAATGAAGATAAGTGTTTTCCAAACATTTTTTGACTATTGACCCCTTTTAGAGTACATATTTCTTCAGTACCCATCCTGTTTCATTTTAAAGCATATATTCCATAAGCAGGAAATTTGGATGATACATTTTTAAGAAATGAAGCATCAATATTGTTAACAAAACTGTAATTGTACAAATAAGTCTCAAGTAGGAAATATCTATTTGTACTCTTTTCGACCTTGCTGTCACAACCCTTTACTTACGAATGACCTATTCTCAAGGTCGAATTTCAACGTCTTGATACCCAAAGCTCAGCTTCAAAATGCTTTTACCATCTTGGTTTACCGATTGATTGACTGACAAGATTATTGAAAATGAAAATTTCCGAAGAAATGAAGGTTATAGTTATTTAAAACACATCAAAATACGTTAGAAAAAACATTTTCCCACAAAAATATACTACTCCACTGAACCAAGTTTTCACTGACGAAACCTGCACTTGCATTATGATGGGTTTATACAACAGTATTTGCATGGACCAATGAATCATTTTTATCTTTTAATTATCTGTACAAATATAGAAAAGTTAATTGAAACTTTCTGTTGAACAATTTAAATAACTTGTGATGATTTAACGCAGGAAACTGAAAGAAATACGTGTCGCCCTCTTCTGATGACCCAAACACATACTTATTCTGCTTAATGGTTAATCAAAGGGCTGCCCTTTGTCTTCCAGCACCCCCGAGGGCGTGGTAGCACCCACTTAGGGAATCACTGAGGAAGATGATTCTTAATTGAACGTAAGTGAGATATATCGTCTGCCAGATCAACAGTCATCATTGAAGGATTCTTTTTTTTTCTCCTCTGTCACCCATTCGTCAAAGGTGGACTGGCAGCTATGACGTTTACCCTCAGCCCAGGGGGAAATGCCGAGTGCTTCAGGGTACCATTGGGCATAGGCCCTGGTTCGTTTCCTCGGCAAACGCACATGTATATCTTCATACAATTATATTGATGGGCTTGAGAGTGACAATGTAAACTCAACAGATGGTGAGATAAGCAAGTGATATGGGGTATTGGCGAATGAAAAAAACAATTTTTAAATAACTCTCCATTCAGAAACAGAGACATCAAACACCAAACTGCACAGAACAAGAGACTCACCAACCGAGCAGCCAACGATAAAGGGAACGTTAAAACAACTAACAGACCAACTAAGCAACAGATCAGCAGACCAATAAATCAACCAACATACCAATAAACCAACGAAGACACTTACTAAAAGACTGACGTGTCCACTGACCAACTAACTGACCTTCCATCAGACCAACCGACTAACAAATACCAAAACAAGCAATAGACCAACAAATGAACAATCATATAAACCACATACCAACAGAATGAACAACAAACAAACTAACAAGCCAAATTATCCACCAAAAAACAAAGTAATAAGCCAACCAACCATCAGAACAGCAGACCAGCTAATTATTACACTGACCAACCAGGCAGACCAACTGACACATCAGACATCAAACCACCAAAAGAACCAGAGAACAGACCAATCAACTGATACATCAGACATCAAACCACCAAAAAGCACCATCAAACAGAACAACCAACGTTCTTACCAAACAACCAACCAACTGATAAAGCAACCAACTCACCAACTAACTTTTTAAAAAAAACTACAAGGAGACCAATAAAACAACCAACAGACAAAACCTACAGAATATCCAATGAACAGACCAACTGACCTACAGACCAACCAAACAACAGGCCAGCAGAACGAACAACGAATTAACCAACAGATTAACAAACTGACCAGCCAAAAAACCTACAGACCAATCAACAGACCAACCAATGGACCATCAGACAATAGACCAACCAAGCCTTAGAATGTTATTCGAGACTCTTCTTAGATGGTGAGAAAGGCAGCAAAAGCTAGATGAGGAGCAAATGGAGAGATATTTCGCAGATTTTATACACAGCAGTATCCTTATCCTAAGTATTTAGATAAGGACGACTAAATGTGTGAAAGATAAATTTGTGCATACATAGACGTCATTAGGCAGTTATTTCAAATCCCTCTCAAAAAATGAATTACCCAAAAAACTAACAGAAAATGAATATTTTATAATGTCCGCCTTCTGATCTTTAAGCAAGTCTTAGTGAGTGATATATATTAAAGATATGACGTATGATTTATGTAAATAGAAGTTGTTTTTACAATATCAATCGTTTATAAATTGGATCCCAAGAAAACGAGCCCATGCCAAGAACGGTTCATTACAACCTTATCCACGTCTAGAAGAACAGAAGGACGTATAACATTTTGCCAAATCAGGCACTGTTGGGTACTTCATGACGTTTCTCAGGATCAACGAGGGATACTTAGAAACACTCCTCTCCAGGTTAGTTTTTAGTTGTAATCATATCATTTGCTTGTATGTTCGAACCCTCAATTCGCTCGCAGAATCCCCTTTGAATTACTTTTCTAACCCAATAATGGCTTTGTATTTAATATCTTCCCAGGCTATCCTTCCTACATTCGTTTATTATATGATTAACTGTCCTTTCCCTCTCCCACACCCCCCTCTTCTCGTCTCCTATGTTGATCAACCCCTTCTCTCTTTCTGTCTGTCTCTCTCTCTCTCTCTCTGTCTCTCACAGACTTGTTGCCATTTTGTGGTGGTCAGTCCATTTCTAACGTCACTTAATTGATCTTAGTAACGATTCATTTATCTAAGAAGATAATCTCTTCTTTAGTCATGGCCAGTTATTTTCGTCTACAATTCCCTTACTTTGTCTTCTGAACAATGCACAGAGTAATCTCCCCTTCCATTTTTGTCTTCTGGCTTTTGTAAAGTATTTCTGTGATTCACCATTTGTCGTCATTTAGTCAATTTAGCTGGGTACTAGTCGCCATCATTATTCTGTGCTGTATCGTACGTATTTTGATAGTCCTACAATTACAGTGTTTCCATAATGTTCTGGGCTAATTTTTTTCTCGTTGAGTTTTCGCACCAAACGTATCTGTCGGCTCTTGGTAGAAATCAAATGACAGTGTACGTCCTTGACATTATTTAGCAATGCTGTCGTCTCGATGGTTTCGTTTTTTCCACAGATTTCCAGTTCTTCCAGTCTTTTTACAAGACTCTTCGGGATCGTTTGAAGTGCTCTGTAAATGAAGGATACGAATGTTGTTATCATTAGTTTTGGAGTAATGAATAATGCAAGACGGACTGAATAAAGAAAGTAATAGAGTAGGTCTTCAACAAACATTTCAAGGACAAATACACAAAGATCAAAAACGCAGCGCTGAAGGAAGTAGACCACTACATCTACTTAGGGCAACAGATCTCCATGAAATCCTCGAAAGATGAAGAAATCAAGCGAAGAATTACTCTGGGTTGGTAAGTTTTTGATAGAACCAGCTCAACCTCCATGAATATAAAAGTACGATTAGTCATAAAAAAGACAAGGATATGTAATGTATTCTCTTGATAGTCACTTATGGAGCTGAAATATTGAACCTAACCGGAAGAATGGTCCTAAAACTGAGAACCCTTCAACGTATACTGGAAAGAATCATGGAGAGATCACAAGACAAAACAGAATATTACAGAAAAGAACATCATATGACATCATATAATACATTCGAAAACTTAACTGGCAATGGGCTGGTCACGTTGCAAGGATGATAGGCAGAATATGAGATGGCCTAAAGAACTAGCCTCGATGGTTGATGATAAAAATGGTGATTTCATCTTATTTCTTTTGCTCTTTATCGCAATTCTTTGAGCCCTATGATACGACTGTCAAGAAAGTAGTATTGATCAGAAATAAGGGATACACTTCCAACGACATTTGAAATCGTATCCATCATCTTTGGGAGCCAGTCTCATAGTAATATAGCTTTATCGATTAGGCCACTCATTGGCGTCGTTCAAATTAGCCTGGTCTATATTCTTCTCTTCTCCGATCACCACATCACTATGTTGTTAGTTTGTTTTTTTACATTAGTAGTATTAAATGTAGTATTATTTGAAATTGACAGTATATAATATCAAAGAATCATAGCCCACTCTTTTTTATTTAGCAAGTGCTCAGGGTATTGACCCTGTATCGACTTTTTCAATTGGAATCAATTAAATATCAGGCTGGTGCAAAAATAATTGCAGTTTTTGTTTTTTTGTTGTTTTAATCTTTCATGCCTATTCAGAAATAAAGTATGATTTATCCATGCTGAGAGAATATACCATTTCAAAGTTTTAATTTCACGCTGTTTATTCATTCATTTATTTTGGCTGAAAGTTTTATTTTCACTATTTAATCTGGTTTATCCGAGGCCGTCAAATCAAAAATAGAAGAAAGCAAATTCAAAGGATGGGACGTAAATCAGTGAAAACTACTCGCAATACCAACCAATTATTTGACCAAAGGACTCTCAACGAACGTACAGCTCAAATTGGTTTTTTGTTTTTTTTTAAAATTTCGCAAAGGAGACAGAAACCTTGAAGACGTGGTCGTTTTTCTGTGATCGAAAACATCCGACCGATGGATATTGGTGAAACAGACTCGCAGAAGACAACTTTGTTTGTTCTGCAGGAAATGAAGGTTTACAATTCAACATCTGTTAGAAATGTTTATCAATCTGGAAGAGCCAAATAGCTCGATATGTCACGTGAATGGCTCTGAGTGAAAAGCAGAAAACCGATGTCAGGCGAAGACCTTGCAGAAATTGAACGAACTAGACTACGAAACCCTCCCTCGCCCAGTTACCTTTCCATACCCCTCGGCGATCGTTAGCAACTTTTGGAAGCTTTTTCATCACTTCCTGCAAAAGAAAGTTTAAACAACCAGGGTGTAACTGAAAACTGGATTTCAAAAATCAATGCTTACGGAACAAATGAACATATTTCAAGTTAGACAAAAATGTTCAGTTTCTGAAGGAACTTGTTTCGATTAATATCTTATTTTCTAAACTTAGATATGCCTCTTTAAAGTTGAAAAGCAGCAGTTATTTCATCATCATCATCATCATCATCATCATCATCATCATCATCATCATCATCAGTCTTTTAACGTCCGTCGTTGGACATAGACCTTCCCCAAGATTTGCCATATTTCTCCATCAGGGGTGTCGCAGAGTCAGTATTTTCCGAATTTGTCTAGTTCATCTGTGCATCTTGTATTCTGTTGGCCTCGGTTTCTCGTGTGATCTCTGGGGATCCTTGTTGTGAGTCGTGATGTCCATCGGTTGTCTGTCATTCTTGCAACATGACCAGCCCATTGCCATTTGATTTTTCTAATGGATTCTATGATGTCTCTGACCGTAGTTTGTCTTTCTGATATACTGTGCTGTCTTGTAATCTCTCTATGTGAGGTTGATCATGATTCTCTCATGTTGCGTTGCATGCTTCTCATTTTCAAGGTCAGTCTCTTGGTTAGGTTCCATGTTTCAACTTCATGAGTGACTATCGGGAGGATGCATTGGATGTTTACTCTTCTTTCTTGGATTAATGGGATCTTCTTATTTTTGAAGGTTGACCTTGCTCTGTCAAAGGCTTGCCATCCTAAATTGATTCTCCGCTTGATTTCTTCTTCTTTTGTGGATTTCATAGAGATTTGTTGTCCCAGGTAGATGTAGTGGTCTACTTGTTTCGATTAATAACTATTATTCTAAACTAAGATGAATCTCTTTAAAGTTGAAAGGAAGCAGTTATCTATACCCATTCTGAATACTTTGAAGTGCCTGTTCCACAATCTCATATATGAATTAATCAAAGTATGGAATTTAGAATGTTTTGTAATTATGTGTTCATCGTCTCTTCTCTAATAAATTAGATCAAATCGTATGTATCTTTTGATTCGTCGGTGCCCAAACATAAATACTTGTTGACTTATTGTTTATAATAGTGTGTCCTTTGGTAGATATCCAGACCTTAGACACTCAGGAGGGCCATATTCGTCGGTGCCAAAACATAGATACTTCTTGACTTATTGTTTGTAATGATGTGTCTTTTGGTAAATATCCAGACCTCAGACACTCGGGAGAGCCGCACGTATGAAATCGCAACTCACGTTTTTCAGTTCGAGATTTTTTTTATGTAAACAAGCACTCCAGAACGAGGCCCAAACACATGATGATTTAAATTGTCGTATATCTTACAGAGAAAGATAACTCTATCAAACTTATGAATTTTTATTGAAATGGGTAACTCTGTTGAGCTGAGGACTAATAATACAACTATGTTCTCAGAAGTGGAAATATAGCCAAGTAATGCAGAAAACATAGGATGCAGTCCGTGTAAAATACTGTATTTCATGCCCACTGCAGTGTGCTTGGTTTAAAATTGGGCAGTTGTTAACAAGTCGACGTTAGATTATGTTTACAGATGATACGAGACCGACACAAAGTCACTTGGTTGCATAGAGAATACGAAAAAAAATCAGTTTCAATCATTGACACAGAATCGATTAAGTTTTCAGTTTCACGCCTAAAAAAGAAGGTTGTCTGCTTGTTAGGATTTGTATAAGATTCCCTTCACTCTTTACATAGCCCGCGCTGTTCCGCAACTCATCAATTCTGAAGATGGGGTTTATACCCAATAACATAGCAGTGAGTTGTATCTCTGTCAACTTTTTTGTTTCTGTGTATTAACCCTAAAACTCACGTCAATAGACGATCGTGAATAGGCGTCCATCGTGCAACAACGTAACAATGGTATTCGGTTCAGCTTCGAATTGTACGAAGAATCATTTTAGCCCAGCATCTGCAGAATGCGCAGAGTTACACCAATTAGATTATGTTTTGTGGGGGGTGGAGAGTTACTTTGAAATCACAATGCGGAACTGGACCATTGTTTTCGAACCACATGATATCGCAAAAATATCAAAATAAATTTCAATGAAATTCTGTCGAAGGAAGAAGTGTTTATATTTTAGGGTGGATCCAGGAAATTCTCACGGTCATCTTCCTAGCACCAGACTTCTATGTACACAGCACAATTACTTAAAAAGTAATCAATGAATTTCGATGAAATTTTGTGGAAGTGTGAGCTTTTACATTCTGTGAATTTTTCAGCCACCTTTCAAGTATTTTGGTTTAAATGAACCACATCAAAGATATCTTTTCTCTAAAACACGAAAATTTTTAAAATCTTTGTTGAGCAGTCCTAATACGATGTACGTATACTGCTCAACTAGAACCGTCTTTCCTGTTCCCTGTGTGAAATTACGGCTGTGAAGTATCATGATTGATTCCTGAGATCTTATTGTGGAATATTTTTTTCGCGGGAAAGGGGATGATATCTGATATAACAATGGTGCAGAACACTTTCTTTCCATCCATTCTCCAAAACCACACATTTTGATTATTTTTATTATATATATATATATATATATATATATATATATATATATATATATATATATATATATATATATATATATATGGTTCGTTGTAGCGCGTTTCACACCCTGCAATATAGCACAGTTATACAAAGGAAATGACGGCCTTTAAGAAAATTCTATGACCTACACGAGTACCAGAAAATAGAATGACTTACACGAGTACAATAGAATACTATGACCTACACGAGTAACTAGTAAAGTCACACTGGACTAAAGCAAAGAAAACATTTTGAAATATTTATTTGACAGGGTAGACGAAAAAAAGAATTATTCACATCATAGACGATAAAAGAATATTCACTATTCTGTATTGACACCTCGGATATATATTTTCAATCATGGCTTCAAAGCGTAGCTTAGTGTAATCAGTTATCTGTTGCAAAAATATTTCTTTAAAAGGGACAAATAATTATGTGACAATATTTCTTGTCTTCACCGCTGCACTCCTATCAACCCCTCTCTAACTACCATCAATCTTTCTCTCTCTCTCTCTCTCTCTCTTTCTCTCTCTCTCTCTCTCTCTCTCTCTCTCTGTTCCCCTCCCTGTTTATATAAAAAGAACAAAAAACGTTCTGTTACAGCATTTTAGACAAGGATCTGTAGCCTACAATATACATCCATTGGGTATTCTACGGTTTATTGACATTTGCCAAAAAATCTGTATGGTCTAAAACTTTGAGGAAACTCTTCTTCCCACCCTTCATGTTGTCGGCACAAAAAAAAAAACAGGTCTGGTTATTCACTTTATAGAAACCGTCACGTGACCTACGATTTCTGGCAGTATGCCGTGTTAAGGATGATCAATCAGAAAATTCGGAATAAGGTGTGACCAAGAAATAAGTTACTTCTCTCATCTTATGTTCGATAACTAAAAACTTTGAAATTAAAAAAAGAACATAGCTTTAACTTACACAACAAAGTGACTCTACCGACTAAAAACATATTTTGGGGGGAAATTCTCACCATCACCCCCGCCAAAGGAAAATTTTTTTCAGACACAATCAGGAGTAAAAGTTGAAAATTTCAGGCATTTAGCTCCATCAGTGTAGCCTGAACGCGTGATATATACATAGCCAGTCAGTTTGACCAACAAGGAAACTTAAACCTATTTGATGGTTTCTAATTGTGGCTATTGATATAACCACAAAAAACAACAAGTTAATCATCGATATGCAATTACTACAAGTTCATCATTGATGTAATCACAACCTAAGTTTACCATATCGTAATTACTACAAGTTTACTGTCTGTGTACCAAGCGTTGATTAAAATAGATGGTTCTAGTTGGTATATCAATGATCACGATTTTTCTTCGTCAAGATAAAAAGTGGTAATTATTTAGATGAGGTCTGCAAAGAAAAAGGGGGGGTAACTATTAATTATAGAAGAAATGGAAGCAGAAAACTTGGCTATTTAAAAAATCATCTTATTAACTTTAGCTAAAAATGATGATTTTTTTTAATGTTTAGGGGTTAGCAGAAGGGTTTTTGTTTAGGGTTTCGATTACAGTAAGGAATGCAATTTACAGAACAACATCAAAAATATTTTTCTCATGTTTGCAACACTAAAACGAATATCCAGGTGAAATATGATCATAAGATGATGAAACAAATTTCCATTTCAAACAGCATTTCTTCCCATAAACTCACGTAAATGAGAGGTGAAGAGTTCCCTATTTTTCCAATTTACACTTTTTGCTTTCATCACGTACAATGATCAGAGCACTTATCTGACTTTCTTCTTTGGTAATCATCGGTTACAATGCAACATTTCGGATACTTGAGGGACATATATAGATGAGGAGGATCAGACTTTTAGTATTATATAGATAGATATGACAAATCATAATTATCAAGGGGAATACGAAATCTGATCCCACATTGATTCATCTTTGAATTTTTGGAGATAAGTTTATGTAAAATAACATGGTTCGGGGTCCCATTATTATATACCAAAACTTAGTGGACATAGCTGTGGCTGTCGTGGAGTTATACCTGCACAGATGAACCGACATTTACTGAATCGTAGGAGAAGAAAAGGTTTGGATGAGTGTGAACGAACAGGGAAATTATTCGTGACCACAAACTGATCGTTGCCCACAGCTCAAGCCGTTTTTAAGTTTTGCACTGACAGACGGACGTTGGCTGAATTATATTAAGATTCTTATGAATAACGATGGCGCTTCCCGCCCTGTTCTTCTCTGTTTTAAGCCTTTACATCTCGACAAGTCTTTTGCTGTTTGCATTCAAATAAAATTACGGATTAAACATCTTCGTTCAGGCTTTTTTCTTCCGTTTCGTGATCACTTTTTTTTTTATTCCTTCGTGCAAGATGAATGGCTTCGCTCCAGTTTTTCTCGTGAGTTTTTATATCTATGGAGCTGTCTTGTATTTTCAATGGAGGAATCACAATTCATCTCGCTGTTCATCTTCGTGGCTAAGAAGATAAATCTCTAAAGACATTCCGTCACTCATAATACTTGGAACAATGTTTTAGAACAGAAAAAACACATAAACCACACACACACTCATACATATATATATATATATATATATATATATATATATATATATATATATATATATATATATATATATATATATATATATATATACTAATATCTGAACCTATTGCTTGTTTTTGCCTGCCACTTCCGCACTAAAACTACAAGGCGCATGAACCTGATATTCGGCACGTAGACTCACAAGAGGTTAACTTCTAACATAGGCTATGTGAAATTGGCCTTGGTAGTAATTTGAAGGTACATGGGGTCTTTTCTCCGGCATTAAACATCCAAAACAAACAATTTTCTGGTCAGAATTTTTTCCAACCATGATTCTTACGACTGGTACTAAGATTACTTACAAAAAAAAAATTCATATAAGTTTACAATGTCAATAAAAGAAATGAGTAATAGTAGCAGAAGTATAATTTATGTTTCACTGTGAGAGGCTTTCTCCTCTCCCCTTCTCTTCCCTAACCATAACAAACAGGTTAGATAAAAATCCAGTCTTTTAGCTTTTTCAAGTTAAGTTGAAAATGATCACTGGTAGTCCCCGACTTACGATTTTTCAGCTTACGGTATTTTGGAGTTGAGATCATGTCTTTTTTTCTTTTCTTTTTAAATTGCAAATGAAGCTAACTAAATGACTGTAATCTATTTCTTGCAAAACGAAATTTAAAATGCATTCGAGTTACGCTTCTTCTACTTTCAGTTTCATTTTCGACGCTTAACCCTTATCATATGTTGGAAACCATTTGTATCTTATCTTTATTTTTATTAGATGAAGTATTATAAACCTTTATGAGTAATATTACACTACTTTTTCTCGCCATCTAAATTTTTTGCTCGTTTTCTCAGTGAAGGCCGAAGATCGTTTTTTTGTGCTTTTAATCAATCAATCTCTGTTACGATCGGAAAAGTACCGATAGGGGAGGAAGTTTAACGTTTGACAATACTGCTGACCTGGACTTATCATTTCCGTCCGTTGTACGATTGTGCGAAATCATATTTCCGAAATATATTCTCAACGGATGAAACTGAAATACTCTAAAGCAATACTTTTGTACGACGGAAGGAACGTTACGGCCCAGTTCAGCATTATATCTATGTTATAAATAGAACCAATCCCCTTATATATTTGAGGGCCAATCATTTGGTTAGGTTCCATGTTTCAGTTTCATAGGTGACAACCGGGAAGATGCATTCATTGTATAGGCTACTTTTTCGGACTTTGGTATTTTTTTTTCCTGTCTGAATATACAATTTTGTGCTGAATTTTTCCTCTCATTTGGATTCATTTTTTAACACAACATTTTGGCCGTTGTACCCTCCAACTATCTTCAGTTGATGTGGATGTATTTTTTAACCATCAAACCAGGGAGGACCCATTTCAGCAATTGTCTAATAATGTTTGCTTTCCATTGTCCAATATTGGTTTGTAGCTAATTTTTTTTTCAATTTCACACAGTTGTTTGCAGGAATTGGTGTCAAAAATCCGTTGCTCTCTTGAGTTGTCGTCGGACAAGATCATTTGTAATAGCCACCATTTGTTTAATGGTGTCTATCAATGAGATACATTGTTTGTAGACCCCCCTTCCAGGACTAATGGGAATTCTTTTGTTCTTGAAGGTTGAGTTTTCTTCCCAGAAAACGTACCAACCTTCAGCGATTTAATACATTACAGAGAGCGCCATGACCTTGGAGAAGCTCTGGTGAAAAAAAATAGAATGTTCTTCCCTAACGCTTCATGAGGTTTTTGCTTGAAAAGTATTTACTAACCGACAAATTAAGCGATTCTTTGGAAAACAAGAAATTGGAAACCACAGAGAAAAGATATTTTACGACGGTGGATTACCCGGTAGATAAGCTCATCAAGTAGGATTAGTTTATCTGATGGATTTAAACGAAAAAAAAAGGTATTGACTGATTCGTCACCCAATAGAAACCATCACGTGACCAAAGTCTCTTGGCAGTATCTTGTGTTAGGGGTGATTAATAAAAGAAATTGGGATAAGGGATGATCGTTACTCCAGTAGCTTTTTGTAGGACAGTAATCACAAAAAGACTGAATTAAAAAAAAAAAGACAAATAAAACAAGCGGACATAAAGTAAGGGATCAATTTAACATTAACTTACATTAAAACTTAACCCCCAATTAAATAAAACAAAAACACATCGTTTTTTTTTGTAAATAAGATGAGGAGTAAATGTTCACATTTTTCAGTCCTCTAGCTCCATGCATATAAAGCCAACCAGTTAGACACCCTGACCAATAGGAAGACTTACAGGTCTCACAACATGGATCCCCAGGGATCACATAAGAAACCGAGGCCAACAGAACACAAGATGGAGAGATGAACTTGACAAATTCAGGAAATACTGGCTCCACGATGCCCATGATAGGGAATTGTAGCGAATCCTGGGAAGGTCTATGTCTAACGATGGATGTTAAAAGACTGATGATGATGATGATGATGATGATGATGATGATGATGATGATGATACCTTTGTTGACAGTTTTGGTGAGGGTTTTTGGTTGACGGTTTCTTATAAATCCTTGTCTTGATGCAAAGGGCGAAACGTCGATTTTGTTGTTGCTGACTCTTGGTGATCAATAGAATAGGGAGATATTTTATTCACGAGAAAAAATGTTTTAAAAGACAAGAAATAAACAATGTAATATAAAGCGAGAAAAACATTCCTTTACAAGGCAAGACAGAGCATTCTTTCATGTGGCAAGAAAAACTATTATTTTATAATATCATTTTCATATGAATATACAAGTGTACGAACGGCAAATGAATATGTTCTCTGCTCACTGGGTTGGTTGTATTAAATAGAGAAGACATATGTCATTACGGCACCCTTAGGGATATAAAAGTTCTGTTAAAACAAATGTGCTGTTTTAACGGGTGGGCGTTATACGAAGTGTATTATTATTATTGAGAAACCAAGAAGAACAGACAAAAAATTGCTTTCATTAGCTTTTCACAGTCTAATAACCCAGATACGGGTCGTAGGTCTGCAAATAAGATTACACATGCATGGTGGTAAGTAATTAATTATTTATTGAACGTATCAGTAAATTCTTAGAAAATACCTTAGACAGGCAAAACTTTACAGCAAAATAATAGAAAAGTATTTTTTGTAAAGTTTTTTGGGGACGATTAATTTCGGCTGCATTTACTAGTTTTAGTTTTTAAGATCGCATGGGCTGCATATTCAAATTAATTTCCAACAATAATCATGCAAGAATATAAAAACAAACGTGTCACTAGAACGCATTTGTCATTAAATAGTGTCATTTATATCGAGTACCGTTGCAACAAAAGTGTACTGCTGATTACAATGGTAAAAGAAAGCAATAGTCGTCACCACAGCAACTCATAAACTCTTTTTTCTTCTAAGTATCGCATAGATACGACTGAATGTCGTAGGGTGGTTTGAAAGAAAAAATATATATATAAAGATATCAACTTTAGTATATAAAGCGTCATTGAAACTCTTGAATATGCATACAGTTGTAAATAATAAAGCATCTACAAATGTATGGAAGCTGGGGTATTACAATTGTAATCGGTCAGCTGGTGAAAAAAAAACTCAATTCGCACTTTCCCCTAGTCGGCATAGTTTCACTTCCTAAACAACCAACCCCATAAAAAAGTTGCATTACCTGAAGTGGATCCGACCATGCCATCATTCAGTCCGAAAAAAGCTCAGCGCATGAAATGTCGTCTTGATAATCGGTTTCTGCTGCAATGAGCTGGCTCTGAGATCCTGTTGATGGATATAAAGAGGATTAAAAAATCGATGGTCGAATACCCTACGATCTTTGCGATATCAATCTTCTTTGGACACTTGCATTTATGTTTTAACAACCCACAAACTTTTCGAAAGTTTTCGTATTTTGACTGTCATTATCATCTTACGTTACCTACCTCACTTCCGTTCGTTGTAAAATGCTGTTTTATGTTTAATTTCCTAATTGAAGTCATATTTTTCATTTGTAATTGATATATGTGCTGTCGTATTGTTGTTTATAGGCATTTCAAGATGTCAGCGCCAATGTCATAGGAGATTTTGTCAATTTGGGGATGTTTGGATTTGATTAGAATTCTTTCTATCATTTGGGGTCTGTTCCCCAATAATCCTAAAAACAAGAGTATACAACCAGCAGCCTCCTGATAGTCATTTATGGAGCTGAAATATGGAACCTGACAAAGAGATAGACCGACAAACTGAAAAGTATGCAACGTACACATGAGAGAATCATGCTCAACCTTACATGGAGAGATCACAAGACAGCACAGTATATCAGGGAGAAAACAGTAATCCAAGACATCATAGAATCTATTAGAAAACTTAAATGGCAATGGGCGGGTCATATTGCCAGAATATCGGACAACCAATGCACAACACAACTCACAACATGGATCCCCAGAGATCACATGCAAAACTGAGGCCGATAGAATACAAGATGGAGAGATATACTTGACAAATTTTTAAAAAGTATTGGTTCTGCGACGTCCATAATGGAGAAATGTGGCGGATCTTCCGGAAGGTGTTTCAAAGACTGATGATGATGTGTTGAGAGATTTATCGATGAATTTTGTATTGTCTGTACATATTTGATGAGGGGCAATCGTGTTTACGTTTTAAATGTTGGCAAATGGGACTAATGTCTAATTAGCGGCATCATCTTGATAGTTTAGTGGCGATATATCTGACATCTGTACTATTGTTGGAGTTACATTCTTTCAATGGGCATTTAAATTGCTGTACAACATTTTTTTTATTATTGTTTTTAGGGGCAGGGTATTGTTCATAAGAAGATTTGAAGTTTTAAATTTATCAGAGTGAATCGTTAGTGTTTTTTCAGTATTGGTGGTAGATATATATGTATCAGTATTTTCTATTTACATGGCATTATTGTCTTTATTGAAGTCAGTGTTTGGTTACTGTAATATAAGCTGATAATATTTGTGTTCTGTTGAGAAATCTTATCATTCTTGTTTAGGGTTAGCTTGATTTGTCCGTCTACTGTATAGATGGGAAATCCATTATTAATAAGTGCTTGATAGAAAAACACAAAATTCCTCGAAAGCTCTCACAACATAAACAGACCTCAAATAATGGAAGGAATTCTAATTAAATTCAAATAATCCCAAATAAACAAAATCTCTTTTGAAATTGACACCAACATCTTAAATGTCCATAAACGACATTCCAACAGTAACTGTAACAATTAGCAACTCAAAGATTTAACTTTCGTTAAGGAATGAAATACAACCACATTTTACTATAAACGGAAGTGACGTAGGTAACAGTAGATGATAAGAACAGTTAAGACATGAAGACTGGGACTAACAGCCCAGCAAGTTGAAAATTAACCTTGAGTAAGACCAGCGATGGTTGGAAGTACTAGGATAACTAAAAACGATTAATAAAACATGCATTTTAGAGAACCTATATTTTTTTCGGACTTGTTGAAAAGAACAACATCCAAAATTGGAGAATCTTTTGGCTATGTATGTATATATATATATATATATATATATATATATATATATTTACGCTAATAATTGAGCCCTTTGTTTGTTTTTCAGTGCCCCTTTCTCGCTAAAACTACAAAGCCTATTGATCTAATATTTGACATAGAGAATAAAAATAATCAACATCTCAAATAGGCTAACCTTGGAGGATGTTCGAGTTCACCAAAGGTAAATATCTGACCAGTCTTTAGTTATAAACATTGAAAACAAATAATTCTTACATAAAGATTTTCGTCTATTGTTCTTTCCATCAATGGCACAAGCACTCCTCAGAATGAAATTCGTTTATTACAAATTTTCAGTGGTCTCTCATCATATTCACAGAAAATCATTAACAGTATAAGTAGTAGTGAGAAAACTGTTGCCAAACTTACAAGCTGAATAAAGCAGGCCATTTAAAAAAAGTGAAATTGAAAGTAATTACATAGGCTCCGAATTTCGCTAGTAAGCCCCTAATTTCGCTGGTTGGGCCCCAATTTCGCTGATTCCTTTTTTGCAGATTTAATCATTTACGATTTTGTGTTCAACTGTTAGATATCTATAGAAGTGATCCAATATAACGATTTCGTTACTGTATTAAGATAGTGTCCTTTGCAAGTCAATGCACCGGTTATACATAAATTTAGAAATTACAAAATTATTCATGTAAATTGAACGTAATCCAACGGTTGTTACAGGCAAGAAAAAAAACGAGTATCTCCCATTCTCTTCAAAGAAAAAAAAATACATTTAAAATAAAAAAAATTGACTTCATTTCATGACATCAATGGCTGCTGTAGCCAAAATAATAATTTCGGAAAAATATAAACGAGCAGGCCATTTTGAAATACCACCACGGACGTTTTGAAAGGAAAGAATATGTTTTAATTCAGCTAACAAATAATGACAAATGAATAATAGAATTTTTGAGTAAAACAATAATTGTTCGGGATATTACAAAGTTGCCTTACAATGCAGTAACTACTGTTACAGTATATTTTTTCTATTTGCATTATGTTATAGTATCCACTTTCATGGGGGAAAAAGTATTTCAAATCAGTGATATTTTGAGATTGGCGGATGACTACCTGCCATTCCCAGATCACGGTGAATTGGTCTGAAGGGAAGATACATTCTTTGTCTTTTTCTCCTTTTTATCACACAGAACAACCAATAAGATTACAGATTGGTATCTTTATAGTATTTAACCTTTGGGGCGGTAAATTCACTCCTATGTCTGTCTGTCAGACTGCCTGTCAGTCTGTCTGTCTGTCTGTCTCTCTCTGTTCTGACGATCTCGAGGTAAGCTCCCGTGGGAGATCTCGCCAAATAACCCTTTTGACACAAACCTCTTTTTAATTCATCAAAGAATTAAAATTTTATTTTTGGTACCGTTTTCGCTTATCTCTTCTTCAACGTTTGCTACCGATCAAACTGTGTACCAACCTTGTGTTTGATTTGCAAATACATTATGTCTAGAATTTATCTCCACAGATCTATTCTGGGAATTTATCTTGGGCTAATATTCTTCACCATTCGATTATTGGTAAACATGATGAATATGAATAATTCATTTTCTTGATTTAAAAAATATTTTTTTCAACATGTGTTGAAAAAAAAACAATGAATTTTATCGTAATAATATCTGTGTTTATTGAGAAGGAAAATTGTGAAGTTAGGGCTTGTTTTGTTTACAGTCGTGAACCAGTGAAGCTTGAAATTTTGTCCCATTACTCCTCAGCGATATGTTGAAATTTTAATCGATACTGTCTACTTCTATTATTTGGAAAAAATTTAAAACTCGACTTTTTTCGTTTTGTGTCTCTATAATTATTGACAATAGACTATGGATGTAAAAAAGAGCAAAGCGATTGGTGCTATTTCACTTTTGCAATCTCAGATTCCGGAAAGGATAGTACTCACGATTGTATATGGTTTACTTTATAGTAAAAAAAAATGTGCATAAATGAAGAGAAATAAGAAATTATATGAAAGAAATAATAGATATAGAGTTATCTGCTGTAACCATAATGTATTGATAAGAAATGCAATCCCGATCGTAAAGTTTCAGACCTTCGTTCACTCAGTGTTAGAAACGGTGTACAAATGTATCACTTCCTCCAAGAAAACATAAAAGAATTTTGACGGCGGTAAGATTCGGATGAGGAAATAAAACTCAAAGTTATATTAATAATGTTGATTCTTATCCGAATTTCATCCTTTTCTTTTTTTATTCTAGTAAACCATGTTCAGCTGATGATTGTACAAAAAAACAAGTTCTAGCTTCAAACAATTATGATTAATTTTTTATTTTAGAGCTACCTTACGACATACTTGTTAATGGAGGGGTTAACAATCCTAGCTACACTGCCATCAGCGAGGAAGTTGTATCCATTGATTAAGAGGGAGGGTCATAAAACATTTCGTAAACGAGATGAACAACACTTGGGATATACAGTTGATCAACTGCAGCCCTACTTAATTCTATTTTATGGGCTGATAAGGAAAAAAAATCAAAGACTATTAAAATACTGTAAACCATAGTTTTGTAAAGTTTGCTGTCATAGAGCATTATGCGTACAGTCTTATAGTAAATTACCTTAAAATCTGGTAAAGTCATAACTAGAAAACTAGCAATCCTATTCAACTTATGCCTATGACAGAGTGAAGCCCCAGATTATGGAAATCTGCAATTATAATGTAGCGTGGAAACCTGAAATACCTAAACAACTACAGGCAAAGAAACCCATTCAACTGAATCTATAAACGTTTTACCAAAGTGATCACCAATTGAATCACCGAAATTCTTGATGAAAACCAACTACAAGAAGAGGCTGTTTTCTGGAAAAGCTATTCAAACATTAACCATCTCCATCAGTAGATCGGCTAAAGCAGCAGAATATGAAATACCACTCGTAGTGACATTTGTCGACTTAGTGGAAATCTCCAAGATCATCGTTGCTATCATACAACAAGGCGTGTAAGTCTGAGTCTTGCAACGTATATTCCGACACAGTTCATCTATTAGGCTGCGTGAAGACTCTGAACCCTTTCAGCTCGAAAAAAGAATAAGACCAGATGTCACCAGCACATCCACACTCTTCACAGCCTACATTGAGATGATCTTCCGAAACTTAGACTGGGGAAAAAAGAGATCAGATTAGACGTCAGATCGCTAAGTAACCTCAGATTTGCGGACGACATTGCCCTTTCTGCATAAAAAACATTTCACAATCTCCAGGTGATGCTGGGCGAACTTAAGAAAGAGAGCTGGTCTTCACTGATCTTTACACGAACTCCAGTGAAAAAAAAAAGTCATGTACAACAAACATGTTGAAGATAAAAACACAAAAATCCAAATCGAAAACGCAGACCTGAAAAGACGTAAACCACTTGATCCACCTTGGACAAGAAATCTACATAAAATCAAGCAGAGAATCGCTCTAGGGTGGTAGGCTTTCGGTTTGGCAATTTCAACCTTCAAGAATGATAATATCTCACTAGTATTGAAAAGAAGGGTCTACGACTAATGCATCCTCCAAATAGTCACCTATGGAGACAAAACATGGAACCAAATCGAAAGATTAACCCTCAACCTGAGAGCAATGCAACGTACACTGGAGAGAATCATGCTCAGCATCACATGGAGAGATCACTAAAAAACACATTATATGAGAAAAAAACAGGAGTCAGGGATATCATAGAATGGCAATGGGCTGGTCATGTTACAAGAATGTCAGACAAACAATACAAAACTTATAACGTGGATCCCCAAAGACCATATCCAAAACTGTGACCTGGAAAATATGAGATGGCGTGAGGAACTACGCAAGTTCAGAAAATTTTTACTTTGCGATGTGTGAATAAATGAAGGAATGAGCATCGTGTGAGGATCGAACCTGCGTCCACCATTAAATAACTTCATACGCAGGCTCGGCTCTCACTGAGCTAGTGAGGCAAGAGTCCGAGAGCATACCTATACCACTCATTCTGCGCACGCATACAGACACAGATACACACACAGACACACATTCTGTCAGATATAAATTGTCAATCTACTAATACTTATACTGTCGGCATAAAGAACAACACACACACACACACATAGATATATGAATATATATATATATATATATATATATATATATATATATATATATATATATATGATTTACAAGGATATGTACACGGTGAATATCAAGATTTCTTTTCTGATGCACTCTTCAGTAACCGGTAATATCTTAACATCATTAACGGTACTACCGGTTATTGCCAGTTGCTGAATAGTCTGTTTGACAGGAAGTTTTGACATTCACCGGGCTTATATCCTTGTAAATCTTATTTTTATAAATCAATATTGAACAGCGTGATCAGATATCATCCACAACGAATAAGATCCGTATTCTATTTCTTTCTTTGTATTATTACTAATTGAACGATATATTATGAATCATATATACATATGTCTGTATTGTTAATGTGAAACTATCCGACAGAATGTAGATGAAAATGACAATTGGATGGCAAAGAGCGTATTTAGACGGAAGGGCAGCCATCTATTTCTGAGAAAAAATATTTTCAGTGGTTCACAGGGAAAAGATATTGTTTGCATATTAGATGCTGAAGAAGAGAATTGAAAGCACACACAATTCCTTCCGAAAATTCTTCTTGGTTCAGTCTTCAATTTCGATGGTAATCCACCCCTTTTTCTAATTTCATGAAATCTCTACACATCATTTGCTTACATGTATTATTTACGAATTTTTCTTTCCCAGACAATGTATATATATATATATATATATATATATATATATATATATATATATATATATATATATATATACTAAAATTGAGGAGCCAAAACTGAAAGAAAACTGAAAAAATAGTAGTCATAAATTGGACTCCCTCTCTCTAGATTTCGCTAATGGATAAGCAAATTTATTACGAATAAAGAAGCTGACAACGATGTCCCCGAGCCTAAAAATACTAACCCTTTTCTCAAAATCACTATCACCAACCCTGAAAATACTATCCCTCAAAACACCGACACTAAAATAACTCACCAAGCAGTTGGACTGTATATCGAATATTTTGAAACCGAAAAGGTAACAATAGCCCATTAGGGATCACTTTATGTTCTTTGGTGATGAAAATACAAAAATACGATTCTAATTAATGTAAACAGAGTTACAACAGCAAAAGCAGTTAACTCAATTTCTTTTGCCACCATTTTGTTGTCATTGAAATATTTTTCTCTTCTCATTTTATTGATAATTATTTCTCATAATTGACGATTTTGTCTCATTTGGAGCCCCATCCCCATTCCTCTCACTCTATTTCGTATATTGCACTTGTTTATTCATTAATTCTTCAAGTGTTTTATTTGTTTATGAACATTTCTTCGCAACAATTATCAACTGACACTGCTATTCAACAATCGGCATTCGAGAGTTACTCCTCCTTTCCTCCAGAGCAAACCGTAAAAAAAAAGTACGAGCGAATACTATGGCCGATCCATAATTCATTCATAAAAGCAACACGCCTACATTTCATGAAAGACGACTTGAATGGACGAAGGGAAACATAAGAGGCACTCCATTTCTGTTTTAGTGTATCTTTTCTTAATTGGGAACATTTTCACTCTAATTGCAGTTTAAGCACACGTTCATTAGCCGTAAAAAGAAACTGACTATAATCTGAAAATATTGTTGGCAAAGAAATGAATAATAGAAATGGTTCTATGATTGATGAATGGGCCCTGATCTAAATGCAGTGGAACGTCCCCTACGAAGCGTATGGAGATCATGGGATCCCGATAATGATGCAGTCCAGGGGAAAGCAGAAAGCGATACGTGTGGTATCAGCTTAGCAGCAAGAGCTGTTGGGATGACGTCAAACCAGATTCAAGGAGACTCCATTCTTTAGCTTGGAATAATGAAATGTCCAAAATCAGCATTTTTGTATTTCAAAAAAGGCTAAAATTAGCCAAATAACACCAAGAAATGGCCATTTATGATTTTATTAAAAATAACAATATAACAATATAAAAATAACATATCGGAAAATAGTGCAAGTATGAAGATCAAGTGACAAGAAGGATGGCATGCTGTTCTTTATCCCCCAGCTACCACGAATGGCGTACACACCATTGAACTTATGGTTCTTGTTTGTGTACCGATAGCAGTTGAGCAAAATAGTTGAACTGCCATCCCTCTTCTGAGGGAACTTAACGAATGATTCAAATGGCGAGAGAGCCTATGTTTTTTTGAGTCCTTTTTATCCATAGCTGGAGGTGGGAGGATGGATTCAAAACTTTCACTGGGGCATTCGTACAAAATGAACATAAACAACCCGGAAGTTTGGACTCGGGTCACCGATTCTATCCTATTCTAAAAGGGTCGAAGAAATAGAATTGGTCTCTCTGAGGAGCACGGCACCCCAGTATGTTCACTTATTGAAGATTGATTTCAAGTCAAACATCAGATGAAAAACAGACAATGTTAGCGTTATATCTTAAAGTGCTTTTTTTTAATACTAGTTTACATATACTGTCCAGAATAACGGCCTGTAAGAAATAGATGAATCTTTGCTTTTCATCATATATGTAGATATTACATATTTGTATTGCGGTGAGTTTGACGAATAGTTTTCTATTAACCACAAACGGATTTTTATTATTTTTTGCTTTATTACTTCTTATGTTATTCTTTAAGTTCAAGATTTTTATTATGTCATTAGAACGTGAGTGAAATTCTATTCTACTCTGTCAGTTGCGTCCTTAAGCGTGACGGAAGACATCAGAACATTATTAATTATTAAATGTGTGGATTGTGCCTATTACAAATTAATTCAATGTGAACACATTTTGATTCAAGTGAGGTATTACATACTGTCCACGGTTACAGAGATGTATCTAAAAATACAATCTACCTGGGTTTAGATATATCAGGTTATAACGGAAGTTCGGTCCGATGTTGAAATTATTTGGAAACACACGTATCACGTAAACGAGTGATTAAAGATACTCTTTATGATTAATTTACTCTCCTTCGCTTCCGATGACTTTATACAAGCCATAATCAAGATTCCCAATACTAGATTTGTGAAATTCCTCGTATTTTGACTCAAAATAAAGGACTGGTCTTCAACTTTTTCCACGTTGCCTATCAACTGGTTATTGCAAACAATTAAACAAATTATCACTTGGAAACCATGCCAGGAGAGTATGGATGGAGCGTGGATGAATAATTTTTTTCCTTGCTGAATCCCTCTATGAGATGTTTGGTTAATGGGACGGTGTAAAGAATGGCCCCTTCTCCGTTCATCATTCTTAGAGAGCAACAAAGGAATCATCCTTCATCACGATAATGCAACGTTTTCCAACCAAAGCTGTATTCAAACTCCAGAGTTGTTGGCAGCTATCTCCAACAAAGACTGTTTCATCATCATCATCATCATCATCATCATCATCATCATCATCATCATCATCATCATCAGTCTTTTAGCGTCCGTCGTCCGATATAGACCTTCCCAAGGATTTGCCACACTTCTCTATCATGGGCGTCACAGAGCCAGTACTTCCTGAACTTGTCTAGCTCGTCTCTCCATCTAACATTTGCCGGCCTCGGTTGCGCATGTGGTCTCGGGGAATCCATGTTGTGAGTCGTGATGTCCGTCGATTGTCTGCCATTCTTGAGACATGGTCAGCCCACCGCCATTTGAGATTTTTTATGGATTCTATGATGTCTCTAACTCTTGTCTTTTCCCGGATGTGCTGTGCTGTTTTGTGGTCTCTCCATGTGAGGCCCAGCATTATTCTTTCATGTGCACGTTGCATGGTTCTCAGCTTACGGGTCTGTCTCTTGGTTAAGTTCCATGTTTCAGCTCCATAAGTGACTATTGGGAGAATGCATTGGTTATATATTTTTCTTTTTAGGATTAATGGGATTTTATTATTTTTGAAGGTTGAGCTAGCTCTGCCGAAGGCTTGCCATCCTAGTATGATTTTTCGCTTGATTTCTTCTTCTTTTGAGGGTCTCATGGAGATTCGTTGTCCTAGGTAGATGTAGTGGTCTACTTTCTCGAGTTCTATGTCCTCGATTTCGATCTTAGTGTTTTTATCTCCAATGTGGTTGTTGCACATGATCTTCGTCTTGCTGAAGTTCATGTGTAGGCCGACTTTCTTGCTCTCTTCGTTTAGTTCATCTATCATTAGTTGGAGGTCGTGTAGGTTCTCTGCGAAAAGGGCTATGTCGTCTGCAAATCTGAGGTTGCTCAGATACTCTCCGTCTATTTTAATTCCTTTACTCTCCCAGTCTAGCCTTCTGAAGATCATCTCGAGGCAGGCTGTGAATAGTTTAAGTGAGCTGGTATCACCTTGTCTTACTCCTTTCTGGAGCTGGAAGGGGTCTGAGTCTTTATGTAGCCTGATAAATGAGCTGCCGTGATTGTATATATGTTTTAACACTTCAACATATACTGGATCTACACCTTGTTGACTGATGGCCTCCATGACCTTAAGGATTTCTACTGAGTCAAACGCCTTTTTGAAGTCGATAAATGCTACTGCAAGTGGTAGTTTATACCAAGCTGCTTTTTCTTTCAGTTGATTTATCGAGTGCAGGTGGTCCATGGTCGAGTAGCTTCTTCTAAAGCCAGCCAGTTCACGTGGCTGGTTTTCATCGAGTGTTTTTGTGATTCGGTTGGTGATGATCTTTGTGAAAAGTTTGTATACACAGTTGAGTAGGCTTATAGGCCTATAGTTGTTGAGGTCTTTTGGGTTTCCTTCCTGTATGATTTCTTGCTTATCACATCAAACACTCAACAAGATCTTCTTCGGATGAAAAACACCTCTTGGCTGGGACACAGGTTTATCATCACGACTGAGCAATTGACGAAGGCGCTTAACACTGTGAGAAAAGATCCATTTTTCATCCCCAGTAACATCTGTGTCAAAAAAGCTCTACGAGAGCTGCCAATATTTAGCGATTTGCAAATCAAATGAGACCCAATTTTCGAATCTTATATTTTTACTGGCTTTACTGGATTAGTACAGAAGAAATTGAATTGTTTGTTAAGTTCAACTATCTTGTCCAAGCACTATCAGTACAGAAACAAGAACCATAAGTTCAATGGTGCGTCCACCATTCGCGGTAATAATATCAAGAGGAAGAGCATGTAATCTTCATTGTCACTTGATCCTCGTTTTTGTACGATTTTGCGATATGAAAATATTCCCTGAGTATTATTTTCAATAAAATTATAAATGGCCATTTTTGGTGGAGGTTTTTGCCCATCTTGGTGGTTTTTGGCCATTTTTGGCTTTTTCAAAATAAAAAATGCTGACTTTTGACATTCCATTGTGACATCATAACTGGTAAAAAAAATTGATGCAAAGATTTTTTTAATCAAGTCACAACCTTTAAGGAAGCGACACATTCATCTATCTTGTTTTTTTTTTCAACGTAACAGGAACTGACCGACCGACCAACTGACCGAAAGCATCTAATAGAGATGTGTGGACACGTCAGATAGAATGGATCAAAAGTTCCTTGAAACGTAATATATTGTCAGGGCTCAACCCAGCATTGATGGACCTATCTTCATTAAATTTTTCAGAAAATCCTTTAAATTTTTATATAAGGTTATTCTTTCAAACAAATCATTACCAAAAGTGATATATTTATAAACTAAGATGTTTAATTAAACGTTACGTCACTCAGGGGTCAATAACCTATCTCTATGTATCATTATAAATTTTCCAACAAGTTTAATCGTGACGTTTCATTTTTATCAGCTGATCTTTTTAAAGAAAATACAGGTCAGGTTAATTGCTCAATAGAAACCTTCATGCAACGAACGCATTTTTGGCAGCATACCACTTTGGTCGTGATTAATCGAAAAAGTAAGAAAAAAACCGGCTGATCAATGAATCAAATCACTTCTCTCACATTTTGTTGGGAAATGATCTTGAAAAAGTTCAAATTTTCAAAAAAGTAAGCGTGAATGCAGCTGGACAAAAAAAAGGGATGAATTTAGCATAAAATTACATTGCAAATCGAACTCCTAAATAAAATCATTAAAGGGAGAATTTTCAAAAACATAGAAAAAAGAGTTCTTCTAGTTGACATAAAGAGTAGTATATGTTGAAATATTTAACTCTCTAATTACAACGGTGCGGCTTGAAGTCATTGTACATACTCATAGAGCCAGCCAGCAAGCTAGCCAGACCAATTTAAAAACTGAAAGAAACCAACGTTGACATTGACAATATCTAAAATCAAAATATTTTTGAAGGCCTAATTTTTCGAGAACCCCTAAAACCTTGGGTCTTCTGTGCGGCTATGCAGTTTGTGGAGTCTTCAGTGAGGTCCCCGGTCTTTCTTTCCTAAGGGTTTTAATAGATTCACCGTTTGGGCTTTTAATTGGATTGTGGAGATCTCACGATATCTACAGAGAAAAATATTTCCGCAGCAGACAGAATATCTGGACGGGGGGGGGTGCATAACTCAATACTCAGCAGATGGAATCGAGATAACTGCTTTCGCTTCTGCAATTCCACCGACATTAATTAGAAGAGGATTTTTGCATTTTCAACAACAAAAAAGCGCATTGAAGGAAATGAACAGAACAAAAAAACAGGTTGTGTTAGACATTCAATAGACACCATCGCGTGACCAACGTCTTTCAGCAGCATACCGTGTTAAGGGTGATCAATCGAAAAGGTTGAGCGAATAATAAGTTGCATCTCTTGCCTTTTTGAAAAGTTCAAATCTTAAAAAAAGAAACATACGGGTACGAACAATTAACAAATTTAGCATAAGCTTACATTACAAATCGAACCCAATCGAGAACCTTTTGGGGGGGGGAGGGCGGTTAATTCTAAGAGCCCCTCATCAAACGTAATAAGGAGTAATCATTAAAATTTTCAGCCCTCTGTGTACATCGATGCAGCATGTCCCTGTAATACATATATATATAGCAAGCCAGACGAGCTTAAAAACGGAAGAAACAATATTTGACAGTTTTTTTAACGGTTCCTAACAGGTCTTGTTGGTCATTCAATAGAAACCGTCACTTGACCAACTTCTTTTTCCGTATTGGTGGTTGGTGATCAATCAATGAATTATTGGAAGAACCACTGATCAATGAATAAGTTTCTTCCTTCGCCTTTTGTGGACAGTGATCACTACAAATATCTGATTAAAAAAAACAAGCCTGGATGCTCCTGGATACGAATTAAGGGACCAATTTAGCATAAATACAAATTGCAAATTGAACACCACACTAAAGACATATTTGAGAGGGAAAATCTAAAAAAAAAAGGTGTTAATGTTTAAATCTTCATCCCTCTAGCTCACTTGGTTCAGAATGTAAGCGTAACACTTAGATATCCACCCAGACTTGCAAACTGGATAGATCTACGTTGACAGTCTTGGTTGATGGTTTTTAATTGGCTGTTGTAATTACAGAGACATATAACTTATTCCACTTATATCAATATTGTTAACATCAGTAGAATAAGGAATTAGATTTTGAAAACTGAGGATAATTTCCTTTCTTAAATACAAGAAGAAAAAAAATCAGCTTTTTATGGGACGTACATTTAATGAAGAAATGTCAATTTCAACCGTCTATAATGAATAGCATTTGTTATTTAAAAAGATACATTTATTGTTCAGTATCGGGCTGTCATTAATATAAAGAATGAATTTGTTTTGAAGGAATTTATATTGAGTGTCGTCTATTCATTATACGAAAACTAATGTAGAGATTTTTATGTCCTTTAAAGATTTGTGAGCAAATTGTTTATGACTGTTTGTTTCTCTTAATTGTTATTATCGCGTTCGTCAAATATACAAGAAAAACACATGAAGGAGAAAGAAAAGAGAGGCAAATGTGTTTAAGTAAAAATGAATATTTTATAACAAATACGAGCTGAAAATACCCGCCTACAGGGCAATTATCCCTGGATAATGGGGCCTTTGGTTGTAATATATGGAGCTTACGGTCGCAAAACTACAAGTTTGGAATGATCCAATGTTTTAATGCCATAGGCGTCAGATAGCTGGAGGATTAAATGTAGCCATTTTTTAAGTATCAATTGAGAATCAGTTTAAATTGTTTTCTGTCCGCTAATTCTTTGAAGCCAGACATCCTGATACCCGATTAGCAAATAAGTAATTTTATTTGTTTCTGAAAGGAGATGAGAGTTGAAATTAATAGAATGGGTTTTGGTCAATAATTGTTTTTTGCTCACATACATTGTAGTTTTCATAGAAAAATACAAACTATTTTACCTAGTTCGTATGTAATATCATCTGACACAAAAAACAAAACTGAACCTCGATCGAACAAATGCAGTGAATTTAAGAAAAATGAATAGTAATTCCAACTTATGTTTCATGAATAAAGATAACGATAAAGGGTTTAAGCATCTGGAATAAGAAATTATAAATGTTACTTTGTATTAAGCTCAACGAATGCATTTTTGTTCTTGGAGAATCATTGAGTTCTTTGGAAATCATTGTCTAAAAGTATCTAGAATTTAAATATCTAAAGCTTACAAAGAATTGGTCAGGGCAAAACGCAATTGCTAGAGAGATATGCTGTAACAAAAAAAAAATGAAGGAAATTTGTATTGTATTAAGGAATATTTTAATTATCAGTGGAAGGACCAGTTTATTACATGATAACATTAGAAAACTGACCCCTACTGTATATTCATTCCCCAATTCAAGTAAAGAGACTAAAAAACAGTTTAAAACCTTCGTCAAGTACCCTAAAATGTGTGAACGTGTAATTTATTTCTTTAAAAAACCATTGTAGGTGCTAGGAATCGAATTCATGCAAATTACTCGACTCCAACATTTTCATTTTAAGGAAAGTGTTATTACATATTGAAGTGTTTGGTTAAAATGAGTAGCTGTGTTGTCAATAAGATTTAATGGAAGAACATTGGGTGTGCTTAATGTCAAATATGCAAATGATTTTTCTCTTCACCTCAGTTTATTCAGACATAATTTGGGTTTTCGTATACAGAATATGAAATACGTATCTGGTCTACGGACTTTTTACTTTGAGCAATATATATGAATGTATCATCATGGGAGTTCAGTTAATCATTGAATAACAATAGAAAACCTCCATCTTCATCTCAAGGGACATCTTACGCTGATGTATTAATCATGGAGGAATCGGTTTATTACTTTAAAACAAAAGAAAGCCGATTCCCCACTTTATTGACCCTCGCCTAATGTACAAAGATCTGAAAAAAGTATAAAATCTGTTTTAAGAACAATAATCTTTTCTTTTCTTTTAATACCATTGTATTCGAATATATGTTAGGGCTATGTATGCCATGTATGAAAATTGCTAGCGTTGTACACACTTGGATATGAACATAAATTTAATATGACCAATTTAGCGCTACAAAATCTAAAACAGTAATTCTATTGATTAAAAAAAAAAGATACGAGCCATTAGAAAAAGATTTGAATCTCAGATGTGTAATGACGCTACACTTAACGATTGTTAGTTAAAAAAAAAGCAAAGATATCGTCTGTTTCGTGTCATAATCAACACACCGACGTAGTTGCAAACAATGTTGTACACAATTGTTTTCCTAATAGCTTATGAATCTTTTATTTTCCTCTAATCTTATTTTAACTCAGAAGATCTTATTAAAGAAGGTATCTAGTCATAATTTTGCACTTGGTCCAAAAACTATCTAAGTTTCATCGTTAAACACGGGAAAACTTATGAGATATTATTCAAGTAATTACAAAACACAGAGAAATGTTATGATAAAGTTGAATTTAGTTACTACAATTCTTTTTCAGATCTATTTCCAGTAATTGTTTGAAATAGGTTTACCAAATTACTGGGATAGACATTGTACATGATAGAAGCAAAAAATACTCTGATAATTTGGTACAGATCAAAACTATTTACAGTGTACTTCGTATTTACACAAGTTTGTTTCGAGAAACAGTGTCCAAAATGTAAAACTATTTAATCAATTTTTATCAATAATTTCAAATGTTTATCAATTTTAGAGTTACAAATATTAGAAAAAATGTTTAATCTTTATTTTGGTGATCGCAACCACGGTCCAACGATTCCCAACAGAAGATTTAACCCTAAACACCTATTCTCCAGGGATTAATATTAATACTAACCCTAAACACTAACCCTAAGCTATATTCTTTGAAGTTAATTCTAATAAAAGTATAGTTTCAAATGCAAAAGAGATTTTTTGCGTCGATTTTTCTGCGACAGCACAGCAGCGAATCGTGTCTGCTGAGAGGTTATCTCCCTTGCTAAATATCACCATCATGTTTTAGTAAACCTATTCCAAATAATTACTCTCTTCTTTACTTGAATCATTTTGTGTGAAAATGAATTCTCAACGTTTATCTACTTCACCATTCTTCTAAGTTTCCATATGCTTTTCTCCGATTAAATGATGGGGAGAAAAGATCATTCATCTGTATCTTTTATGGGTAGAACGATGATAACTGAACAGGACTCTTTTGACGAAGATTTCCACGAATCTTTGCAGATAGATTTTCTTTCTCCACCCACACAAATCTCAACCCACAGCGCATTCGCTTCAAGGGCTTATCTTATGCTTATATTTCTTAAGCTCAGATAACTATCGTCTATTTTTCCAATTACAAGAACTTGGCAGATGAACGATGACGTGAGGAGGATGAATTGACTCTCTTATTGCCTTTCTATCAGAATTAGGTAACTGGCGAAGGATATATATATATATATATATATATATATATATATATATATATATATATATATATATATAAATGGATACGTATATACAAATATGCTCGTATTTATATAGTTCTCATCATAAGTATTGTACATTTTCATCAATGGTAATTTAGGTATTAAAAGATATTACTCATAATTTTTCGTCAAAAGTACAAAGTATGTTTTATTTCTTAAGATCCTGGGGTTCATTGTGGATTTTAAGTGGATGGGGAAGGGGACCGAAGTTAACTTAATTGATTTGCAACTCTTTTATAGAGCAATGTGAGTTAACTTTTTTAATCTCCTCGATCAATTCTGAAAAAGACTTCTGAAAGATAGAAACAAAGAAATTGCTTTTTTTTCATTTAACAATGTAATTCTATTATTGAAAGAAACATTTTCCAGAAATCTATCATACAGAACCACAAAACATGACTAGATGCATGCCTTGTTATGCTGATTGCAAAAAAGTTTTCTTCTACTCATGTAACGTTCCTGTTTTTCAACTTTCAAACCGAAGCGATTAGAAGTAAAATGGCAGCTCGAAACTCGATGTGTGTGCGTGTAAGCACGTGCATATGTCTATATATTTCATTGCCTATTTATCATCATCGTCAGCTGTTGTATGTCTACGGTTTGACGAAAGCCTCACCCATCTCCTTTCATGACAACCTCGATTGCACTGATCCCTGCAATCCCTCACCAGTAAACCTTTCTCTCCATCTTATATCAGGCCTTTTCCTACTGCGTTTGCTGTGTCATATATATATATATATATATATATATATATATATATATATATATATACTCATTTTCTTCAATTCTTCATTGTATTTACGTTGTCTAGGTCAATATATAGAGGAATACAGTTATACAGATAGATAAATTGATGGGAATAGACTACGATAGATATGAGCATATATAGATGAATATTCATTCAAAAGCAGCAAAATCATACGAACAAGTAAAGAAACAAACAAAAAAAACAGATAAAGATATGTGCATGTAAAAGAAGGAAATAGACCCCTGTGCCATCTTTGATGGCTTGGGTTGTTCAATAATTCATTGTCAGTTGCCGTTGATATATATATATATATATATATATATATATATATATATATATATATATATATATATTCTCGGAAGCTTTACAGTTTTGAGCACTGGACATTAAAATACTTTTTTTTTACCATGTAACCGTTTTGAGGATTTGAAAAAACAAAACAGTTATATTAACATGGCCCTACAGCAGTGTCGACCAAACGCCATCTCACTTTTTTGCTATGCATCTTATGTTATACATGTAGTTTGTCATTCTATTAAGGGTATTATGTGTATTGTATTTTGATATCATTTCATACTATGTACCATCTATTTTTTGAAACCGGGTTTACTCGCGTAGGTTACCCAAAAAACGTATTTAACAATGAGGGATCAGTAAGTCTAACAACAGACGTGACTCGCTGTTCGTGTCATTTCTATTGATTTTTCACCCATGTGGATATTAAATCCATTGTGTTGGTTTTAATCCCAGAATGCATGCAAACCAACTTATGATATCATCTTTGAGAATTGTAATTACACAGAAAAAACTTTTTCGAGTTGATTCTCTGCCAACATATTCAACCGAATTTTTTCACTAATCTTAAAGTTAATTTTCACACGTTGTATACCATCAAGCTTCCATCAAATGTTTTTTTAACACCTTTAATCAAATAAAGTATCCTTATATACCTGGTTGAAACGAAACGAAACCACTTTCTAGCGGGTAGTAACACCTCAAAATTGGCGATATATATATATATATATATATATATATATATATATATATATACGTATATGAAGTATCAGAAGATGAACAATATATATTTATAAAGACATGATCTGTGGCTACCCGATCAACTGCAGAGTAACAAAATATAGTTCCCACATAATATATATATATATATATGTATATATATATATATATATATATATATATATATATATATATATATATATATATATATATATATAGTGGTTCAAAACAGGGGAAAGTTGACCACTACATCTACCTATGACAATGAATCTCTATGAAACCCACGAAAAAGGAAGAGATCAAGCGAAGAATCACTTAAGGGTGGCAAGCCTTCGGCAGAGCAAGCTCAACCTTCAAAAACTAGTCAATCCAAAAAAGAAGAGTATACAACCAATGCATCCTCCAAATAGTTCCAAATGGAACCTAACCAAGAGACGGACTCGCAAACTGAGAAGCATGCAATGCACTCTTGAGAGAATCATGCTCAACCTTACATGGAGAGATCACATGACAGCGCAGTATATGAGGAAGAAAACGGGAGTCAGAGACATCATAGAATCTATTAGAAAACTTAAATGACAGCGGACAGGCCATGTTGCAAGAATGGTGGACAAACGATGAACATCGTGCATCACAACATGGATCCCCAGAGATCACATGCAAAACCGACGCCGACAGGAAACAAGATGGAGAAATCAACTGGACAAATTTAGAAAATACTGGCTCTGCAATGTCTTCGATAGACAAGTGTGGCAAATCCTGGGGAAGGTCTGTGTCCAACGACAGACGTTAAATGAATGATGATGATGATGATGATGATGATGATAAAATGTACTTGTAAACTGCACCACTAGGTGTCTCCAGTCGATACTACGATGGAGCAGTCTGCAAACGGGCCTTGGTTTGGTTTGACTGATTTGTTTTTTGTGACCTCTTTTCTGGTATTATCAAGCAGGTTCGTTGACTTTTGCGATGGATGATAAAAATACGAAATTTATTTGCGTTTCAAAGGTAGCGAAATGTTATTTGAAGACCACCCAAGATCTGGCCGACCTTCAACAATCTGAAATGACGAAAGTCTTCAGAAAGTTCACAATGCAAACCATGAAGATTGTTGTCAGACCATCGGTGAGATATTTGAGGCGAATGGTTTGCCTTGGGCACTATGCAAAGGGATGTTCCTGGAAATGAAACATGTCTCCCCTAAAATGTGTTTTGTTAGCTCACAGAGAATCAAAATCAAAGGAAAGGACTGATTAGTCACTCAATAGAAACCGTCACATGACCGACGTCTTTCCGTAGCATGCCGTGTTTGGATGATCAATAAAAAATTGGAAAAAGGGGTGACCATTGAATAAGTTACTTCTTTCGTCTTTTGTTGGGTAGTGAGCACAAGAGAAGTCTGAATTTCCGAAAAAAGAACCTGGATGCTGCCGGACACAAACTAATGGATCACTTTTGCATTAATTTCCATTACAAATCAACCCCCACCCTCACTGAAAAGCTATTCAGAGCGCAAAATTAAAAAAAAAATTGATCGAAAGTAATTGTTGAAAATTTCAGCCCTCTAACTCCTGCCTGTATGCTTGATACATACATAGCAAGTCAGCCAACTCGTCATCCAGACCACCTTGAAAATGGAACAAACCTATATTGACAGTTTTTGTTGACGTTTTTTGTAAACAATAACCTGAACATTTGTCAAGGTTTGTAGAACCAAGTTTTAACTGACTAAATTTCTTCACAAAGTTGTGACCGGGAATAAATGAGTCTATGATTCCGGTTTTTTTTTTAGTAGCCTCCGAAAGGAATCTTATGACTGTTTTCGCCCCCTACCAACACAAGCACCCTCGTCATTCAGCCTTCCTCTTTCCATCTGCTATAACCCTTTTAGTATGCCATGCTCGCCTAGGAAACGATAGACAACCAATTTCATTAATGGACACATCGTATTAACTTCGAGGTTTAACTCTACGGTGCCATTAACTCTCTGGGATCATCTTTGACACTCCATGTCCCAGTGCGATCCACAGGATACATCCCCTCTCAGGGACCCTTTCCGATGGAAGGGGAAATATCTGGAAATGACTTTTTTGTATTCATGTTATTGAAAACTAATAACCCAATCAGTGTCACATGAGCAATGAGTCATTTGAGACACAGGCCCAAGGCACCCAGACCCTAAAGCCCCCAGGGCAGATTTAAAAAGAAGACCATGGCTTTATCTTGATTTTTTTACATTAACCCTTCAGATAAATCGTAAGAATGTAGTTGTTTTGTTCTTAACACACACACACACACACACATGTTTATATATGTTTATATATATATATATATATATATATATATATATATATATATATATATATATATGTATATATATATATATATACTTGCAGGAACACCTAGCGTTGCCTGTGCAAAAAATCACTTGAGAGATATCCAAACAGGAAAATATTTTCTTTGACGTATTTCTCCTTATATAACACAGTAAATTAAAAACAATCATTTACGCTATGGAGATATGGAAAAGTAGTTGTAACAGAAGAAATATTCACAGAAAGAACAAAAGATGTCGTGGCATACTTTGGCCAAGGCTTCTCGATACATTTCATGAGTGTTTCTTCCATTGGTGTGAAAATTTTGATTGGGGAAGCGACCGTAGAACAACCAATGTAGAGCTGTCAATCTGAAAAGAAGTCAGAGGAAAGCCAACGAGAGATATTTTCCTTGTGCCTTGTAACAATTCCAAGAAATAACTCCAGGTGACCCCAAGTGCCCCCACCCCACCTGTAACCGTTTAAAGATGTCCCCCTATGCAAAATGTCTGTATCATAGATGCAGTATGGTGGCCGACGAGTGAGAAAATTCGCTAAAAATGACAAGATTTTACAGATGATGACCTCGAATGAACCCGATGTCAAAATCACATTTCTAAATAGCTTGGCTGTAAAATAATCTGCCTCTATGTCAAAATGGTGGCTAATTTGGGAGATTGGCCAGGAATGACCAAGAATGACCTCAGGTGAACTCAAGTGATTTCTGAAGTCAGTATCACATTGCTTATGACATTTGTCAAGACAGAATTCACCCCTATGCCAAATTAAAGTTACATAGGGGTGAAATTATTGCACAAAACAGAGAACCTTGAGTAGAAATTACCAGCAATCACTTCTGGTGACCTTAAATTATCTCAGTTCCATACACACACGCGCGCACACACACACACACACATACACACACACACACACATACACATATATATATATATATATATATATATATATATATATATATATATATATATATATACATACGTATATATATGTGTGTGTGTATATATATATATATATATATATATGTGTGTGTGTGTGTGTGTTTGTGACTGTGTGATGTGAATTTAATGTACAATGTGGAAACACGAACGTGTTGAAACTGGATGGTATATATTTCTCTTACTTGTTCCGAGAGACGGTTTGTTCTCGTTGTCAAACTTCAAATGGGAAAAACGATAAAATGTTGTGAATAACAAAGTTTGAAGTGTATGTGTGCGGGAGGATGATGCAAGGTTATTGCTTTTCTAAATTTGCTATCTTCATTGGCGTGTCAAAGTTGAAATCAATTGTGAAATTGAGAAGGGTTTTGTATGTGTGTGTGCGCATAAATGTAGTTTAGTCTAGTGACTGTTACTGAGAACAATTTGCGTGTGAGTGTAGCGTGTGTAAGTTTGCGTTGTTGTAGGTGTGTTGTTGATGGGGGGTGTCTGCATTGATATAATCTGTGAATATGAGTGTGGGTAACCCAATATTTTACCAAAGAGTCGGTAGAGTATTTCTTATTTATTTAGATTCTTTAAAGATGAGTAGGTTTTATGTTTGATTCTCGTACAATCCTGTTGAAGAGAAATGTGTCTGCATTGGTATTTTGCTGTGTACATAAGTGTGTTGGTAATCAAAGATTTTAGAAGAGTGCAGGTTGAGTGTTTTGAGAAAAAATTCTTTTATAAGTAAACGTTCTCATGGACACTTATATTTTATCTTTTTATTTTTTCAAACATATAGTTCAGAGCAGACGCTACAGATAAATTTGAAGCAAGAAAGAAAGTAAATTGTTCACAAGTAACTGTGACGATGTCACAGTTTAAATCGTGAATTTAAAACATTTTGCAGATTTGTCAACTCACTGTAAACATTAGTCTGTCTGTCTGTCTGTCTATCTGTCTGTCTCTCTCTCTCCAAGGTGACCTGACAGTGCCCAGGTCTCTATTAGGTTTGATTTTGCGCTGAACACAGGTAATCAATCCTTCAGGAGATATCCACACAGAAATCTTCCCTTGCTGAGTGTATTTAAAAAAGAAAGCAACCCTTCTCTCTCTCTAATTCTTTCCTAACATTTTCTTTTTCTTTCTTCTTTCTTTTTTTTTCTTATTTTTCAATCATTTATTTTTTCGTCACTTTCTGCCTTATTTTTTCTTCTTACCTCCATCTACTTCCAACATTTGATTCTCTCTACTTTCTTCAGTTGGTGCGACTAGAATGATGGCTACGAATGTAGGTTTGTAAGTGCCACGTGTACAAGCTGAAGTCATGGAGCTAAAGGGCTGAAAAATTAAACATTTACTCTTTCTCATGTCTTCCTTTCCCAAAATAGATTATAATATTCATGGGGGCGTTCAACTTGTGAAGTTGAGCCTTCAATCTCTGTCCGGCAGTATTCACGGTTGTTCTAAAAAATTAAAACTTTTTTTTTTTTTACAGATAACGGCCCAACAAAAGGTGAGTGAAGTAACTTATTCATTGATCAACCCTTTCTCCAATTTTTAACTGATCTCCCCCAACACGACATGTTGCAAAAGACGCTGGTAATGTGACAGATTCTACTGAGCGACTAGGCAAACCAGGTCCTAATATTTTCAAACTCCAACAGTGTAGAGATTCCAGCATAAAGTTTGAATAGTAGGTAAAAAAAATACAGAAAGATGGATGACGTCCTGTCGGAATCAATTGTCATTGGTCAAAATCAGATGCCATGAACATGATGATCGTTGCCCATTCAATAAATACGTTTTGTTTCGTTTTTACTTAAATGACTGCTGTTTTCTAACGTTTGATTTTAAAGGCTTTTCAAAATGTCCTTTACCTCATTCACACTTCTCTTGGGTTTCCTTTTTGAAAATAAGATCAATTTACTGATGATCTAGTTTCCGTTTACAAATAAATAGAAATAGTTAATTGTTCATTTCAGTTTACGAAAAACCCGATAACCATTTCTCAAAGAAACAACCTTAATCATTTACCTTACTTGTTTAGTTGCGATAATGCGTATCAACAATTAAGATGAAGGTAAATAGTACCAAAAATTAATAATGATAGAGTATATAAATATTCTGTCTTTCTTTTTGACGCGAACTACTAAGTTTGCCATTAGAACTACTAATGACTAAACCATGATATCGATTGTAAACACAAATAAGTTTCAATTCTCACCAACACATCCGTAGTTTAATCGTTATATGCGTCCAATTCGTAATCAGCAGATCTTAAGACGGAATCCACCCGATACTGACACCTTCTCCTTCCTTTGCTTTCAAAGTGGTGATTAACCATTAAGTTGAATTGGCTTTTCATTCCTTTCTGCTTTGCTTTTGATGTAGGTGGAGGATTAACCATTAGGCTGAGTAGACGTTTCCTTTCTTTTGTCAAACTTTTAATATTGATCCTTGACTTTATTTTTGTACGTAGCAACAATGATATATATCGGATGACAATGAATAAAAACCACTAACGTCATGCATGACGAACAGTGACATACGTTAAAAATGATGAATTCATTTCCCATTTCTAAGGCCCAACTCAGGTTAAATAGGTTTGCTACAGTTTCCAAATCCCATTTACTGGAACTACTAATCAAGGAGTTGAAATAGGATGCATAGTTTTGGAATAATATTGTATGGAGAAATGAATTCTGTTTTGTTTTCCTTTTAGATTATAATGGAATAAAAGAGTTTGACCCTAGCGCAGCCAAGTATGTTCTTCATTCTTTTCATTATAGTCATTCCACATCGGCTCGCATCATGGATAAAAAAAAAGAAAAACGAATTAATTCTAGGATTCCGCTAAATCAGACGACATTTACTGGAAGCCATTTTGTCACATTCCCACTGCAAACTGCAAACCTCCTCTTTCCACCCCGTTTATCGAATAAAATACATCCGCACAACTAATCAGTTAAAAAAATGGTAATCCAAGCAATACTCATCGTTTTCCTACTTTCTGGGTTACTCTGAGGGGAATTTGCCTCTTCTCCGTTTTCTCCTCTCATTCTTTGTCCACCCCCCTTTTTTTTGACAAATTGCTGCAAGGGTTTCGGAAAGAAATACCACAAGCTGTTTACAAACGAGAGTTAACAATAATGTCGTTTCTCCACAGAGGATGTCTATGATTGAATGGCAAAGAAGACCCACGTTTCCTTGTTGAATTAGATTGAGGAGAAAGGACTGTAGACTGATAGAAACGAGGGGAAATAGGCGCTTCTTGGAAATTTGAACACTTCATGAATGATAGTATCATCCATTGTTCAAAATGTAACGCGAGGAAATACTTGGCTAAGTAAGTCATCCATAATTCGCAGTACTAATTTAGTATGTCATATTTTATTACTGTACAGTTTGTATCGAACGACTGGTGTGCACACACTGGAACCTATCCGTTCTTTTGGAGCCTTTTCCAGAACCACTTTCTTGTACGGGCGGTCCCGGCGGAGTCAGCTGACACCATTCATGGTCAATCCGTTCAGAAGAATTGGAGTTAAAAAAAAAAAAACAGTTATAGAATGGAACAAAATTATTTAAAAAAAAAGAAAATATAATAGGCGAAGAGACGAAGAGGCAATCCTAGGAATAATACAGCCTCTTGGATTTCCTGGAAGAATGTTTTGAATAGCTGAAAGCAGCCAGATTCAAGAAGGGAGGTAATTAGTGCGTGGTATATGATTAATAACATAGGTATCTTGAACAATATATATATATATATATATATATATATATATATATATATATATATATATATATATATATATATATATATATTTAGTAATTATTGGGAAAGAGGTTTATTTTCTGGTTGGGAAAACCCCGTCCAATTTTATTTATATTTCTTCCTTTTTTTTTCTTTTCTTGTTTATTTGTTGATATCTCATGGCTGGTTGTTGTAAATTCCTTGGAATGTTTCAAATATTTATATATATTTGTACTATGTGTTTGTGTCTGTGTCTGTGCATGCGTTTGTGAAACAAATACTTATTGCAAATTCAGTGACAATTTCCTCTATTTAAGAAATTCAAACAGTGTCATCTGAATTTTTGCATTTTCCATATTTTGACGAATAGCAAATCATGATACAATAATTAGATTCCTCGTCTGAAACCCTTGGGACGGGACACATTCAAAAATGATAAATATTTAGATTTCGGAATGGTATTATATACACATCTTATATCCTGGGAAGTTGCCTGTACAAAACCCCAAGAGAGGCCGAGTGATGTTCCGGTACTGTACAATATTTATGAATAATGTCAAATACATGAATATTTCTCCAGTCAATTTTATGATCATTCCCATACTGGGTGGGATAAATAAAGATCATGATGTATATATATATATTATAGCTTAGTCGTATAGCTATGAAGTAATGAGGGAAATAAAAAATTCTTTTTGAGCTGAACACGACCATTTAAATTTCAAATGGCAATGGGCTGGTCATATTGCAAGAATGACAGACAGACGCTGGACATTACGTGGATCCCCCGAGATCAGATGTGAAACTGTGGCTGGCAAAACATAAGGTGGCGAGACGAACTAGACAAGTTCAGAAAGTATCACCATCACGATGTCCATGATAGAGAGGTTGGGCAAATCCTAGATAACGTAAATGTCCCACAACAAAAAGATTCAAAATATTCCGTATGTAAAAAAGCAACTTTCTATCTTATTTTCTAAGCGAGTATAAAAAAGAAAGGATTTTCTAGAAATTACACCGTGCAACGTAATTTTTGTTCCTGGGCAGTGAGTGTTATTTTTTGTAACTGTTTATTTGTAAAAGAAATCATTGAAATTGACTATAAATCCCTTCAAACTTTGCTTTTACGCTAAAAAAAAAATTACAAATTCGCCTATTTTCAACTATACAATGGAGAAATTTGCATATTTTTATTCATATTAAGAAGACATATTTTTATCAGAAAAACAACCCATGGATCTGAATAAATATGTATCTACGCTAATGTAGGACAAAAGTTTCAAAAGTGAGTAGATTTTTGAGATTTACGATTATATTCTAATGTACTTTCACAAACCAGGCCCCAGAATATAATCTCCCATGATGTTCTCGCAATATATTCCTTGGTGGTAGGGTTCAAAGTCCAATATGTCTTTGGTGCAAGCGCAGGTCTTGCTCCTCCATGTACACTCAAATATTCGTCTTCAAGATGGGTTTCAAGGATATGGATTGTGGGGGAGAGTCTGCAGCCCCTTTTACAGTTGGTCTTCACCATAGTCTCGGCCAAAGTAGTCTTTGGCCTTGCGCTTGCCCTGGAAACCCAAAAACTACGATAAAAAAGCTGTACCGAGCTGCTCTCTCCTTCATAATGAAGTTCTTTGGTAATATCTTGCACTCCAGGATCTTCTTTATTTGTGGTCTGACGCAGGCTTGGCCCTCGGGACATATTCTAGCGTGCCTACTGGGAATGAAGACAAATTCACTAGCAAGTGTCAAGACTATGAAACATTGAAGTATAATGAGTAAAGATAGCATCAAAATCTTCACATTCCTGGAGGGTCTCCAAGGCGGCTTAACCAAGTTTCCCCGCTATCTTTGCCTCGGAGACAGCATGGATATCTTGACTCACTACTAAAGACGGAACTGGCAACAACCGCTTGACTTTCTAGTGGACATGAACAACGACGCTCGGGGGCCACTGGTTAACCACCTGAATATGTTGATACCATCATAAAAAAAAGCCTGAAACAATTTGTCACGGATCTAGTTTGTAGTTTTCAAATAACTTCCCTTAGCGATCCGAGAGAAATTTGATAAACATAAATATATCAATGTTTTGATCACAAAAGCTAAGCTCGGATAAATAATAGCTATTTTCAAAACCCTTCAACCAAAACTGTCACTAAAACTGTTTGGTTTCCTCAGTTCTCAAGTTGATCTGGCTGATACACTGGCTGGCTATGTCTGTATCACTTGTAAAGGCCGCACCAATGGAGCTAGAGGGCTGAAAGTTTGAACTTTTGCAACTTAACTGAGAAAACGCTTTTTTATTTGTTCAAAATCTTTCCCCAAATAAGGTTTGAGTGGTACTTCAATTTACAATGTAAGTTCATGCTAAATTGATCCCTAGTCAGTGTCCGCTTGTTTTTTTTTTCTAGAGACACGGCCGAAAAGGCGAGAGAAATAACATCAATTGATCACTCCTTTTTCCATTTTCAACTGATCATCCCCAACACAGCATGCAGTCAAAATACGTTGGTCAAATATCTATTGAGCGGATAACAAGGTTTATTTTCTATGCTGTTCATACTTAATGACATGTATTATCCAAGAAAATGAAAAAGTAATTAATAAACATTGCACACTGTCAACTTTTGTTATCTCGCTCTATCTCTCCCTCCATCTCTCTCTCTCTCTCTCTCTCTCTCTCTCTCTCTCTCTATATATATATATATATATATATATATATATATATATATAAACGCACTCACAGAGGGAATCGTTTAATCGTTATCATGGATAATGTCATCAAATGTTATGTTTTCAAAATCAATCAGTCCCAAACATTTCATTTCATGATGGTAAGGTTTTCTATCTATTCTATCCGCCTAATGTTATTGGGTATTTATTGTTATCTAGAAGATGCTTTCCATAGTGGTTGCATCAAGCAGTCTCCCCCCCCCCCTTCAGCTTATGAAAATGTATGTTCTGTTTGAGTGGAGTTTTGTATCTGGTTTTTGTTTGTTTTTCGAAATGAAAAACCAGAGAGGAATTCATTATACTTGGAGTTTCAGACGAATGGTTTGTAACCCCAGCAGACTGCGTTGAAGCACAGAGATGGGCGTAGAAGATAGAAAAATTAAATCTGACAAGACTGGCTGTTTCAGGGTCAGACTCCAGTCTATTTCAGCCACTAAGCCGAATTTTCAAAAAGCAAAAATATTTTCCTTACTCGTTGAGGGGATTGAGTGTGAAAAATTCCAGGTTTCTTTCATGGACATTTTGGGCTGAGTGGAGTAGTGAAGGAAGAAAAAGTGAAAGAATTATAATAAACATTTTTCAAAAGAAAAAAAACTGAATGAATTCTACATTAAAGAATATGTTTACCAACGCCAGCTGATTTGATCTCTCCCCCATATCTTTCTGCATGCTCTCTCCCTCTCCCTATCTTTCTCTTACTCTTTCTCTTTTTCCCCCCTTTCTTTCCTTTTCTCTTTCTCCCTCTTTTCACTCTCTTTATCTCTTCCTATCATTTTTTTTTAGATTTCTGTCTTCCCTTCTTTCATTCTTATCTCTTTTTCATTTATTTCTATCTTTCTTGCTTTCATTGAGCGATGACATAACGATCTCTCTCTCTCTCTCTCTCTCTCTCTCTCTCTCTCTCTCTCTCTCAATCCATCAACTTTTTCAACTTTCCACTGTAAGTCTCCATCGAAAGTCTGAACTTGTCAACGTTGTTAGGTTAGGAGTTTGAAAAAAAAAATCATTCGTGCGTGGTAGCAATCAGTAAATCGTGTGTCAATATTGTAAAACAAATTAAAATGTCAAAAGTGTAATGTGCATTTTCATTTTATTTCCGTGTGGGTGGAGTGTGCGCACGTGTCTGAGTATGTGCATATCAGTGTGTTTTGGGGGAATGGTGCCCCCCCCCCGCTGGGTATGTATAAGTGGGTGTGTTCCTGGGCGTGTTTGTAGGGGTTGCTCACGTGCCCATAAATATAATTAGGCGATTGAATTCACGTTGGCAATCATCAGCTGTCAAAAAAAGACGAAAAATACCAATTCCTGCTATCATAGTTGCTTGCACACCTGTGGCTACCGTATATCATTTTATTTTTCAATTCTCCGAAGAAGGTTGATTTAGGGTTGGGGGTGATTTTTTTGCCACGTTTATGGTTTGAAATGTTTGAATGTGCAAACTGACCTACTTTTGTGCAAACTGACCTACTTTTGTGTGAACTGACCTACTTTTGTTCGAACTGACCCACTTTTGTTCTCCCTCTACTGCGTTTTTTTATGAATATTGTTTGATAAATTTATGCACAACTGCATTTATTCAATTGTTAGAACACTTTCTAAGTTGGTTGTGCAAAATAATGATGGCTTCATATGCTATATCAATACCTCTGATGCAATGAGTGGAAAGAGTCAGAAAAGAAAATATTTGTCCATCTAGTTGAAAGCACGAACAGTATTTATGCATATGCATTCATATAAGCCATCATATATATATATATATATATATATATATATATATATACATATGTATATGTGTGTGTGTATGTGTGTGTGTGTATACATGAGTGCGTGTGTGTGTGTGTTTGTGTTTAAGAGATGAACATGTGATCCGACAGAATGATAATAAATTGCGTTATATTTACTTTGAAACTTTTTATTTGAAATGATCCCTTGTTATCACACGGTGGGTGTATCATTTGGCCTAAACATTCCTGCAGCAACCCCATTTTCTTTAATTGTTTATCCTATTTACGTGGTCTAGGTCCAATGATACACTCACCGTGTATTAACGGAACATCATTTCAAAGAAGAGTTTCAATATGATATAAGGAAATCTATAATCACATATATATACATACATTCTTTGTGAGCATTCAGAAAAGTCTAAAACCCTGCCCCTGTACACGGGGTTCACACGAAGCCGGCGCTAAAATACAACCGGGGGAAAAGGTTAGTTACTGGGTTGCAAGCTACAATATCTAAGGGAGATAACAAATGACGCTAACCTAAACGGTTGTAGCTGATCACTTATTTGTGGAATGAATGAACATAGAAAATTTGACCATTCAAAACTCTATTTTATCAAATGAAATTATCTAGGGTATAGTTTAGGTCAGGGGTCAGATTTCGGATTATGTTTAGTTCCTAGGTCAGTGTTGCAAGTAACAGCGAAAATGATAAAACATTTTTTTTTTTTTTTCATAATCATAAAGTTAGAAAAATAAATTCTAGGAACTAATAATGAAAATTCATTGAACAACCCTAACAGAAACTTCAATTTTATTCACAAAAACTAACCATGAAAATAGATTATATCCTTTATGAATAAAAAACAGTTTTAAATTGTCAAGTTCTGTGTTTTCATTTGCCTCTCAATACGTTAGTAGCAGCAGCAGCTACTGCATATAACTTTTTTACCTCCCTTCGATTCTTTAATTTGCGAACCAGTAACAAACAAAGTACAAAGATAATCATCATTTCTTCCTCTTTAATGCAGCCAAAATTTGAAGAAAATCTCACTGAAGATCAAATAACAGAAAACCAAAGAATGAAAAAATACTTGGACAATGATGAAGATAGGAATAAAGAAGTTGAAAAAGAATAATCATAATAGCGAATAAGGTGCATAAGGAGCCAGACGTAATGGTTGTTGGAGTAGTTCGCTACACTTGTCATGTAAAATAATGTTCCGTCTGTCGGACGAAACTCCTCGTCTTTTGATTACTTCTCATTAGTCTTGACAGTTAAGATATTTCATATCTAAATTTAGATCTATTGTCAATTTAGATGTTTTATATCTTAATTTAGATCCGTAATTTTAGATAAAAGATCTGTAATCTTAAATAGTGTATTCATTTTCTTAGATTTCTCAAGAACTGCAGATCCAAACAACTTGTACGTTGATTAATATATTTTGCAAGTATCAACTTCGTATAGCAGCCAGTTGTTGAGTAATCACGGTGTCGTAGATTTCTTGGGAATAGCTGATCCAAACGACTTCAAACTCGATACTACGTTGTCTGGTGTTCTAACTAATATATATGGTGAATATCAACTTCGTAAAATGGTCAGTTGTCGAGTTATCTCATAAACGCACACACATTCACAGAGATATTTCTCCAATCATAGTTAGATGGACGTCTTGCAATGGTTCAGTAAAGCCCACTCGTGATTTGTTATGCATTTCTATTGCAACATGACTGGAAGTGCATTTTTGTATAAAAATGAATTTCCAATGAAATCATACGTATTATTTTATCATTTGTAATGTACCTGTAATGCAATCATTAGGACGAATGAACCTCTTAATCAACTTGCTTGATGATTCCTACCCAACTCTTATGTCTTACACAGACAGGTGTATCTTCAATATTCAAATTTAAACAACCATATAAAACATATGTAAAGACACAACCGGAAGGGATTTTAACAGAAAAAATTAGAGACTGTCAACTTATATTGTCAATGTAAGTTCATCATTATTTTGGTTTTTCTGGCAGTCATATATATATGTATGTATGTATGTATGTATGTATTCATGTCACGCCTATGAAGCTGGAAGGGGTTTTAAAAGAATTGTTGATAAGGTATTAGAACCTGTCAACCAAAACTGCCAAAGTCAGTTTCACCAGTTCGAAAGGTATCTCTCACTGAATTAAGAAATTTACTTGATTGTAAAGGATATATATAAATTTTATAAAAATATAGATTATCCCTTGCCCTTAAGTAAAATAGAACAAACTAATAAACTCGTTTGGTTAGGCATCTAAGTTTATAAATTCTTGAACTTTCTGTCCGCACGAAAGCATGTACACAAATAATACAAAACTGCCCAGCAACATTTGCACCGAAATAGTGTAATATGATACGATCTGATCAAAGTAAGAATTGAAATTAGCATTAAATGTGGACGTAGTAGGGTTAAGTTTTAAGGTATTCAAGGAAATCAGATACAATTAGACTCACTATGCTACACATTCAATAGAATCATTGGTGGGTTATCTTTGTGATTTTACCGATCTGTTCCATACAATAATTTTAGAAATAGTATCGTGACTCGCGAAGTGGATCCCTCGAGATTATAATCGGAATGGTAGCCAGCAGAAAAAAATGGCGTGATGATTTAGACAAGTTCAGGATGTACTGGGACCGGAACGAGAAAATATGACTGACTTTGGGGCGGGGGGCGTCTGTCCAACTGCGGACTTGAAACGGATGATTGATGATGAAATGTCAATACTTCGTATTCGAGTCCAGTTGAGCACTTGCCTATAATTTGAAATAATCAATGATAAAAAAAATATACATAGGGAAGGCAGACATTGGGAGTCGGTTTCTTCGAGCCAGTATTCAACTCCTGGATATTGATTGCTTTTGGATCAGTGGCAGCGTTAAGTCCTCCCTGCAAACATTTTTTTTACATTATATTTTTAAAATTAAATAAGAATGTTCAGGTTTACTCAGATATATTGCACATCCAGAGCTTTGCCCCACTTCGCCCCGGCGACGGGTCTCACGTGTCGCCTGTGCCTGGGATTTACTGTCTTTGCAAAACATCATTTATTGGATTTAAGCGGATTAAAATAGGATTCAAGCAGATTCAAGCCGACCTCCTCAATGTCAATGATACTTCTCTTGTTCTCCTGAAAGTTGACAGTGCTGGGGGAAGCAAACTCAATGTACAATGGATGAGAAAAGGGTGAAAAAAAAAGCAGTTTTCAACCGTGTATTTAGTCTTTACTTTGTAAAAAAGAAAAGAGCTCTGGGAAAATTTGCGCACACCAAGTAGATGTTCGGTGCCAGAATTAATAATTTTGAATTCAGATCTGGAAATATTTGAAATTATCATCATCAGCAGCAGCATCCTTTTAGCATCTATCATTAGACGTATAATTCGCTATGAATCGCCAGACCTCGCTATCATGGTTGTTGCGCATCCAATACTTTCTCAACTAGTTTGTCACGCCATTTTATATTCTGCCTGTCACAATGTTACATATGATCTCTGGAGACCCACATGATGTTCATCGGTTGTCTGTCATGCTTGCTACATGGTCAGCCCATTGTCATTTGAGTTTTCTAATGGATTATACGTCATCCTTATACGTTTTTTTTCTCTAATATATTGTGCTATTTTTGTGATCTCTTTATATTGTGTTGAGCATGATTTTCTCATGCACGTTGGATGGTTCTCAGTTTGAAGGTGAATCTTTTGGTCAAGTTCTATATTTCAGCTCCATAGGTAACTATCGGGGGTGGGGGCATTGGTTATGGACGTTTTTTCTTCTCACGAATGGGATTTTCTCGTTCTTGAAAGCTGGGCTTGCTCTACCGGAAGCTTGCCACCCTAGAACAATTCTGCGCTTGATTTCTTCTTTAAAGAGTTCAATAAAGACTAGTTGACCTAGGTAGATGTAGGGGTCTACTTTTTCCTATCAGCATTTTCAATTTGGATTTTTGTCTTTGTCCTCAACATGTTCGGTGAACATAACTCATGATTTACTGAAGTTCATTTGAAGCCCAACTTGCTTGATCTCTTCGTTCGGTTAGATCATTATGGGTCTAACAATTTCCTTTGTCTATGTATTTATTTCACAACGTGACAGCCAAATACCCTCCGGTCTCCGTCGGGTGTTGTTGTTTCTAGAATGCGTAATTACCAATGTGTGAGGACAAGCAAGACCTGAGGGTAAACAGCCGAAACGTTGTGGAAATCTGAACACGTTGGCGAGGAAAATAGTCTGACCATCTGTAATAATTAATACACCTCGTTTAACGAAATTCAGACATGAATTATCTTGGTATGTAGTTGGGAAAATACAAACAACAGATGCAAATAAACAAGAAGGTAAGATTTGAACGGGAGATGAACATTGAACGTGAATAACTGTGTAATGTCGTCTGTTTGGGAATGAACGAAATATGTAATTATTGATCGTGTGTTTGTTTCTCTTGTTGAAATAAATTAATTGCAATTATTTTAATGAAGTACTCTCTCTTTGAAATAAAGATAGATCTTACTCATTTTTTTTTATAATTCATATACTCCCTCCATTTTCAATTATTGCTTATTGCTTATTCCTTTATTTTGTATGATATGCATATTCTCTTTTCCCCTCCTTTCTCTCATTCTTTCTTTTAATAGATACGTATATCCTCCTTTCTTTCTTTTTTCTTTCTTTTAAAACGTACGCATACCCCAACTTCCTTTCTTTCTTTCTTTCTTTCTTTCTTTCAAAATATACACATATACCTCTTTCTTTCATTCATTCATTTATTCATTCTTTCATTCTTTCTTTCTTTCTTTCTTCCTTTCTTTTTTTCTTTCTTTCTTTCTTTCTTTCTTTCTTTCTTTCTTTCTTCTAAAAGATACGCATATTCCCGTTTTTTCTTTCTTCCAGAATATATGCATATCCCAACTTCCTTTTTTCTTTAAAAATATATGCATATCTCCCTTTCTTTCATTCATTCATTCATTCATTCTTTCTTTCTTTCTTTCTTTCTTGCGTATGATATGCATACTTACCGTCTTTTTTTTCTTTATTTCTTTCTGTTCTCTTTTATAAGTTGAATATTTCTTCCTTGTAACTTCCTTCTTTTCTTTGTTAGGATCTCCTCGATCCTTGAAAATATCTTCACATACAAACTTATATATATATATATATATATATATATATATATATATATATATATATACATGAATATACATATGCCGATGTGTTTCGACATACATTTAGCTTTCATTAATGGATGCTCATTAAAACTTTGTGTCTATTTTCAAATTTAATTTTCTAGCGACTGCATACAAAGCTGCCACAAGAGACTGCTAATTAAATATAAAAAAATGCTTTTCATTTATTTATTTTTATGGTCTTATGGATATTTTACTCTTTTTTCCCCCGAAAATATGTTCATAACCAGACGAAAATTATTTTAATACTTTCAACATTCGTTATATTGGAAACAATCAACCGAAAACTGTCACCAAAAATGTCATTGTAAGTTTTTTTTTCAGTTTTTGAGCTGATCTAGCTGACTGGCTGGTTAGCTGACTAGCTGACTGAATGGCTAATATTGCATGCATATATCATGAGTACAAGCCATACCGATGGAGCTTAAAGGCTGAAAATTTAAACATTATTCTTTATCATGTATAGAAAAAACTTGTTTTTTGTCCTTCGGATATTAACCCCTTAAATAGTGGCAGGTTCGATGTAAATTTGTGTTCAATTGGTCCCTTAGTTTGTGTTCAACAGCATTCACGCTTATTTGAAGAAAAAAAAGTCGAACTGAATCTAATGCATCATGCGTACAGGGGCGTACCGATGGAGCTAGAGGGCCGAAAAAGTAAATATCTAATCTTCATTATGTCTACAAGAAACCATCTTTGTTACCCCGCCCCCAGAAGAGTTTCTCGGTGGTTGTTTATTCTGTGATGTGACTTTATGCTAAATTGGTCCCTTACTTTGTGTCAATTAGCATTCACGCTCGTTCGTTGAGAATTTGAACGGCTTTTATGATCACGGCCCAAGAAAGGGCGAGATAAGTCACTTATTCATTGACCAACTCTATTTTCAAGTTTTTTGATTGAACACTCCCAACACTGCATGCATCCAAAAATCACGTGACAATTTCTGTTGAAAGACTAACCAGAATTGTTTTTTTTTTGGTGTGTGTGGGGGGGATCTTTTTAAATTCTTTGCTTCATTTTTGGTTATTTTATACCATTTGAGTTTTCTAATGGATTTTATAATATTTCTGACACCAGTTTTTCTCTAATGTTCAATGCTGTCTTTTGATCTCTCCATGTGATGTTGAGCATAATTCTCTCCTATGCACATGGCATGGGTCGATCTTTCGGCTGAGTTCCATGTTTCAGCTCGATATGTGACTATCGGGAGGATGTATTGGTTGTATAGCCTTTTTTTCGAAACTAATAGGATTTTCTTGTTTTTGAAAGTTGAGCTCTCTCTACTGAAATCTTACTATAACACAAGCATAAGTCGAACACCACGACAGTGATCAAACCAGACCGTCGTGGTCAGTGTTGATCTTTTTCAGATATGCTCTTATAGGCAAAGATACTGCTGCACGATGCTTCAAGATCTAGTAGAGTAAATTCAAGTTGAAAACGATCAAATGAAGACAATTCTTGAGAATTACAAGGTTTGACTTTTTTTTTTTTACTTTTTCTTCGTTTCTCAGTAACAAGTAGTATTTTTTCTGATCGATCAAGTCTGAAAAGTATCGCAAATGTCGATTATTTCCTTCCAACTTCGCTTTTGTGACCAAGACAATGATAATTTGTAATGCAGTCATTCCCAAAAGGACATCGAGCGATTTGAATACAGGATGATTCAGAAAAATGTTACAACTTCATATGCATTTTATTTATCCAACTTGCACGCTTCTTCTCTTCTGATTATGGTTCTTGGTGAAATGGTTTTTATGGCCAACTAGTAAATAAAAATAATTAAATTTTGGTATGAGACCAAATCGTACGTCATGGTCTTTCGACAGTTCATTAGTGAGAATATAAAGAATGTGGGTTTGAGGAAATTTGCATGAATGCTGATTAGGGACAACTGGCTCGAGTCATTAATTCCATAATTTCTATTCTGAATTATTACATTATGTCCTTCCATAAAATTTCCTGTTCAATGTTGTATGATTCGTCATTGTCACATAATTGAGATCGCCACACATTCTTTGAACCATCCGGTATTTTTAATCAATTGAATTGAGAAAAAAAAACTATTACACATAATTATCACTTATCTGATTATAAGCAGATACTCCAAATAACAAAATCTTCTATACCAGCTTTGTTATGTGAGTCTACATTATGTTTGACTGCCCCTTAAGTATGGGGGAAAGATCGCTTCAAACCTTCCGTTTTTGAAACCAAGTGCGACTTCGATGTAAGGGAAATAGATTGTCTTTTAGGTTACAGCCAAGAGAATTTATTATGAAGCGTCATTCCAAAATGTAATGCCTATTTTTGGAATAATATCTCCAACTATGTTCATGTATTAAGCCATTCTAGGGCTGAATTTCGCTCAGTTTTTTTCCAAACTGTACGTTTTCTTTTCACTATTCGTTCATGTTTATTTCAGGCTGTCAAATCAAAAATGGAAAAAGAGCAAATTCAAAGCAATTTCTTTGAGTAGGTTCAGAATGAGACATAAAACAGCGGAAACTGCTCGCAATACCAATCAACTCTTGCCTGTGAACTGCCAACAAACGTGCATCTCAACATTTGTTCCTGTATTTTGCAATAGAATCGAGAGCCTTCAAGATGTGGACATCCTTCTGTGATCGACGACATCGAATTGAGGGCTCTTTTTTTCAAGCTGACCCACGCAAAACAACTCGAGGGGTTGCAGGGGAACTGAACGTTGACCTATCAATAATTGTTTGACAGAAAAATACGACATAACGCGTGAATTACCCTGAATGAAATGTAAAAAAATAGATCGCATGTCACGCAAACGAAGCCGCAAAAATTGCACCACCTATGCTACGAAACACTACCTCACCTAGCCTACTCACCAGACCTCTCTCCGACCGACTACCAATCCCTGCAGGCAGGGGGAAAGTCTTCAGCAAGCAAGCAACAGCTCAAAACGCATTCAAAACATTTATTGGTTCCAGGACCCCAGAGTTCAATGCTCCCGGACATGTTTCAGTTTGGCAAAAATGTGTAGATTCTGCACGTTCTTATTTCGATTAATAACCTCAATGCTAAGCTGAGATACACTGCTTTGAATTTGTAGCTGGAAAACTACAATCACTTTTGCACCAACCAATTATAAGCTCATTCTGAAAAACCAAACAACTAATTCGAACAAGTACTGCTCTCAATTTGACCAATCTAAGATTGCAATCAACGAAAAAATCAGTTTACCAAAAGAGCATAATATTCCATTTGGTAGACTGCATGTTAGAAACCGTCAACTAAACCTTACAACATAGGTTTTTTTCAGTTTTCAAGTTGGTATGGCTGGCTGTATGTATGTATGAGGCAAAACAAATCTGATTGCGCCAACGACCCCACTGTACAGACACTCTCGTCTTTTAGCCATCCTATTTTTATCTACGATAAAATTTTTAACATGCCACGCTATATTCACTCGACGGTAAACAATAGAGCCAATTAGACACCGGCAACCTAAATGTAAATATAGGTTTCTTGAGTTTTTAAACTGGCTGGCTGGCTATGTATTGATCATGCGCACAGATGGAGCTAGAGGGCGGAAAATTTTACTACTAACTCTCTATTATGTCCAGAAAAAAGTTCTTTTTAACATCACAGATACTTTTTTTTAGAGGAAAATTCAATTTGCAAAGTAAGTTTCTGCTAAATTGATCCCTTGGTTAGGTCGGGAAAATACAGTCAACTCAGTAGGATGTTTGACAATATGTTGCCCAAGAAGATGGAGTGAACAGTGGTGAGAGATGAAGGCCACGAAAATATTTGAAAAAGAAAATAACAAAAAGAAAGCGATGATAAGAAGCAAACATAAAATGATGTGTATAGAGATGTTTTTCCGTTGTAGATTCGTTTTGGAGCATAGTGCTGCATAACCGTCTTAGTAGCAAATAGGCTTAGTTGCTGTATCCACGCCCAAGATTAACTGCTTTACCGGACTGACGGTCTCCATCTGCCCCACTATTCATGCATAGCAATAGGTGGAAGGTTGATTCATCCCTTTCCCAAGAGCGTTAGTGCCTGGTAAATGTGACTCGACCAAAACTCAATCTCGATTCACCTATTCCATTTTCTTCAACGCCAACCCGCAACTCCACGTAATGAAATGGAGATTTTATTTACAGAAGTTATATTCGAAAACATAAGACAAAAATAGCGAAAAATAGCGACTCAATGTATTAGGTAAGTGCTAAGATAATTGCGGTTTCATTTTGATAAGATTTTGATGCTTATTTTCAAAATAAACTATCATTCAATTATGTTTGTAGAATATGTACCATTTCGAACGTGCGTGAATTCAACACGCTTCACTAATTATTTCAGTCAATTTGAGACTGTCAAATCAAAGAGGGGAAAAAAGCGAATTCAATCAACTCAAAATGGAACGTAGGATAGCGGAAACTGCTCGCAATATCAATCAAGGATTTGGCCAGGGGACCGTCCACAGACGTTCAGCTCAGCATAGGTTCCTAAACTTTCGGAACGGAGCCGAGAGCCTTGAAGACGTGGGCTTACTTCGGTGAATGACGGTATCCAATTAAGGGCCATTATTGTTGCGGACCTACGCAAAACAATTCGAAAGGTTGCAGAAGACCTAAACGTTGACCATTCAAAAGTTGTTCGACATTTGTATCAGGTTGGGACACGATCAATCCCGCATAGAAAGCAAAAGGTTTCCAGGTCACGTGAATGACCTTGCTAGCTTACTCACCAGACCGATCTCTGACCGATCACCTCTTCTTCATTTGTTCCTGCAAAGGAAGGTTTTCAAAAAAAAAAAAAAAAAAATCAAGCCATAGATGCGCCAGTTCTTTTGTTGTGCGAAAAAAAACAACATCTTAATACACTAAGAGACATCTAGATTCCACAAATATGTATTTCAAATCTAGGATGTATATCACATATCATTTAGACGTAACTTTAATCTTGAACATTGATTTTTTTAAACAATTACTTAATTTACTAAAAACATAATTGTACTATTGTTGATTCAAATAAAAAATATTGCTTATTTCATTGAAAAAAAAAACAAGAACATATGAATAGCAATATCTGACATCGAGAAGCAACAAAAACATGAAAATTTTGACAAAAAGCAATTAAATTGCAAGAGAACATCTAAATTGTCACTGAGCAAGCGCCGTAATTAACATTTCGGTATGTCAGTCCGTGGCGGTGCTAAAGGAGCTAGGGCATCTGAAAATCGCACATACACATATATTTGGATATGCATGCAAGCTATTGAGATATATTTTGCATCAAGAAAACACTCATACACACACACACGCACATGCACAAATACACGAACATTGTCCTCGGAATAGATGCACACTTGAGTAAGCCCACTCTCGGATGCACGTGAGCAGATACGCCTGTTAACAGTCGTTGAGTATTTGCTAAGAAGAGAAGAAGGTCGTCTGCTGAGGAAGAGAACTTGAAGAAGTAGGAAGAGAAGGATTATTGTGCTATATCCGCCAATTAAATCAATGGTGGAAACTATTCCTTCCCTGTTATTAAACTCATTAACAACAAGAATAATTATTTATTGTTTCCTTTCAAAACAAAGAGCGGATTATTTGCATGGTAATTATTTTCATCACCGTCGCTGACGCCATGAGTATTAAATTAATTCTCCCGATATAGTTATCGTGGTTATCTTTTTCCTTCTTTTTTTTTCTTCTGATCAATCATTTCGTTCTTTTGTAAAATTGCAGTCCAAGTCTGGAGTTGACTCAACAAGAAGGGTAACAAGAAGAGGAAACAATACTCACCTAATTCAGGGGAGTCAACTCTTTCTCCGCTATTTTTCTGATCTGGAAAGTGAAATCCAACTGATAAACAATATCTATTTTACAATGATTCGAAATCATGATCAGGTGGTTGTTAGGCAACTCTCTTACCAATTGAGCCGAACTGACAATCTTTTTAGCGTTAGAAATACGTAAGGGCTTATTTCATTTTTATGGATAAATATTCTTATACTAAAAAATAAAAATATATTTTCCTATTTTTCATTTACAACATGCAAGCAAATACCCGTCAAAAATAGCTTAGTTGTATATGTATGGATCAACACAAAGGAGCCTAAAACTATTTTATTTGGAAATTTACTTTTTGATAATTCAAGTATCCTAATTCCAAGTTTTATAAGCCACAAATCAACTCAAGCTGTTTTAACGAGCGATCAGGAAAGTTTTGAAAGTTTCTATGACGTAATCTCCATTGATATGGCATAATAGGAAGATGAATTCACCAATGAAATACGTGAGTGCAAACAAACAAAGAACGAATAAGCATATCTGCTTATCAGTTGGTTAGACACAATGCAAAAACTGCAGTAATCATTTTCAGTCGTGATAAATGTATGTGTGGATTTGACCTTGCGGCAACCTGGCTTGTTTATTAGAAAATGGCTTTTTCGATTTTTATTGAAAATAACACACTTGGGATATTTTCACATCGCAATATTTTACAGTTATCATAAATAATTGACAAAAAAAAAAAACTACTTGCTATTCTCCCTACCGCTACTATAACCATCGTGGTGGGCATATCGTTTAACTTATGGTTCTTGCTTGCTCTTCTCTCGCCGTTTTCCTTATTCCTTCCGATATCTGTCTCCCTTTCCAGTTTTTATCTGAATGTTACACAAACATGTAAGATTTTTCTGTCTGGATTTTTGAGACGAATAATCATCAGTATATAGAGATTTTGTTTAGACTATTTTCAACAGCTTGGTTTATCTTTCGAACACGACGTTTGAGCTGTTGTACTCTATGGTCATCTTCGGGCAAGCGTTGTAAAAAAAGTGAGAATGTTTTAATTTTTCTGGTTATTTTCGGGTAAAAAGTTCCTTCGGTCAAAATCATGTTGATGTTTATTAGTGGTGTTATAAAATCCTTTTAAAAGTCTTATTCAGACTCCATGAAGTCGAAAAAAAGTAGCTGATTGCAAGTGTTGCTATCTTGGATCGGTAAAAGGCAGTTAACTATTCCCTTACAGCTTCGAAAATATCGAAAAAATGCGTATTGCTCGAAAATGATGGTTGAAAACTTTTTATATCATGTTTGATTGTAAATCGCCAAAAATTAGTTAATAATGTAGTCAATGTCACTGATGTCTGTGACTTTTTCTTTTCTAATTTCAGAATCTGAAATAAAATTAACTGAATTTTATTTAAAAGAAAATGAATATCTTGGGTGAATGGCCTTGATTTCATTTTGAGTTCGGATGTTTGATCGCAATTGGTTTAGTGTGATCCTATCGATATAAAGAATTTTAATGAAAATATCACACCATCTCAAGATGGGTTCAAATCTTCAGAAACCTTAGTTTACTTAATTAAAACGATAGAACGGGAAAAAAATTTTTTCTAACTGGACTAAAATCCCATCTTGAGGCGAAAAGCTCTCATTTTGATTTATTAAAAAGTATTTTTATGTCAGAATCTTTCTTACTCTCTCATTGCCTGACATCTTAAAACACAATCGCGGAGTAATCAGAAATTGACCTTGAAAACAGGAAAATATGTTGTTTTTTTAAATCGGATATGAATGAGATGTCTTTCGTCTTATTAGAAATCGTTCACCGAGATTGTCATCAGAACAGACACCTTGGGTTTCTGCAGTTTTAAAGTTGTTCTAGCTAGCTGACTGTGTATAAATGTATTGCATTCACGGGGCACTCAAATAGAGCAAGAAGGCATATACATTTACACCTCATCATTTTAGTAACTGGGGAAGGTCAATTCAGCGTGTTTCTTGTTTCGGCAACACAAAAAAGTGCTGAATTAGCGTAGACTGCTTTTGGGTATGTTTTGACCATTATTTTGGTGTCCATCTTCCGGAATATTTAACGCTTTTCAGTGCTTTTTGGCAGTCAAATTCACGCAAAAGTATTTTATGAGTTAGCAACTCCGTCACTGAGTATCCTCAGTTGATCATGTTTCTCTTTTCTGATTGTCAGAATCATTTAGAAACGGAAGAAAAATAATCTGACTTGATTCTGATTTCATGAAGCCGATCATAAATTATTCTTTTAAATAAATAGAATCTAATATCCGCATGTATTCATAGCAGTATAAATGGTTTGAAGAATGTTTTTATTCTTTTACGGTGCTGAAAGTAATTAACTCGCTTTCTCGTATATTCCTGTCATGAAATAAATGTTGCAGCATTCATTTCCATCAACAAATAAAATGAATTGCGACGCTTAAATACGTAAGTGGATTGTCTAGAAAGTAATGATCGTGATTGTGCAAAAATATTTATTATCAACTCGATTACAAATCAGCTTTATCTCCTGGGGAAGCCATACACTAACAGAGGCGCTGTTTTCACTCCTGGAAACCGCGCTGGAAGTCTTCAACTGACGCTGCCTTCAGTTGGTTCGTCATGACCTGATTGATATTCTCATCAGCTCCCAAACGGCGATGGGTTTTGGTTTAGGGGGACAGGAAATATTCACAAGGACTTAGATCAAGAAAATACGGGGTGGATGGTATCACTGGGATATAATTTTCGGTCAGAAAACGCGTCCATAGAGTGGTATGACAGGATTTATTATTGTGCTGAAGCATGAAAGAGTCAGCCACCTCAGAATGGACACAAATGACTTTTTTTCTGACTTGTTCAAGGACCTCACGTCAGTAAATTTAGTTGTCAGTCTCTTTTTGAGATCCCCCTTTACTCTTCATATCCAAGTCTCTGACTATTCACTGAATTATTGAGAACAGCTAACAGGTCATGACGAACCAACTGAAGGCAGTGTTGATTGAAGACTTCTAGCATTGTTAGCAGGAGTGGGAACAACGTCTCCGCTAGTGTGTGACCTCCGAGGGACCTATTTTGAATGAGAAGAAATTGATTTGTAATTGAATTGATAATAGATATTTTTACACTGTCTCGTTACTTTCTAGACCAAATAGGAGATGCAAGCATTCTTCAAACTGCACATTAAGTAGTTTTGTAATCGCTGCAAAGGTTTCGATCGGGCTTCGTGGTACTGGTTGGGATAATCGAAAGTCTATAGCCACACTGAAGAGTTGTAATACAACGAAACAGCTGTCAGTGGATGACACAATATATATATATATATGTGTGTGTGTGTGTGTGTGTGTACATATCGTGTGCATGATATTCATGGGGTCCAGCTATTATGAGCACCCTGACTTCACATCGTCAATGAAGATCATGCCTACTAACAAATTTGCCTACCTGGCACTGCCAGGACCTGGTTTACACTCACACACACACACACACACACACAAACACACACACAAACACACACACACAAACACACACACACACACACACATATATATATATATATATATATATATATATATATATATATATATATATATATGTGTGTGTAAGTGAAGATTCTGATAATTTATTGACGATAGAGGATTTGTGAGAATGTCAGATTTATTGTATCGATAATGGTGGCTGTGACATAACCTGTCGCCAATACAAACAATCTACAATGAGAGAAGAGCATTCGTTGTTACGGCCACATTGCAATATAAAGTTTACTGTCGAACACAGCTGTGAATATGATTCATATGGACAATTACTTGCATAATTATAGTAACTAGATGAAGTACTCGTCCATGGTCTTTTCTACCACAAAATATTATTGAATTCCACTGAGAACCTTCGTGGGTGGTAGGGACAAATAGTGACAGTGCATGGGAGGTGTACATTGTACATCAATCAACCCCTCCCCTAAAAAACACTCCCCCCTTAGCCGATGGTCTGTTTACCCACAGGATTTCACAGAAATCTATCGTTTGGTTATAGCTGCAACGCAGGGGAGGTAAATGTACATAGATAACCCCTCCTGTAATTTTTAGTCACTTCAATCTAGCCCGTGAATCAATGTGAATTCATAGAGAACTTTTGAAGATATTGTGTTATGGAGACGTATAGGTACGATGCAGGGGAAGCAAATGAGTATGTACCACACCCACACACACACACAAATAAATAATGTCTTCTTTAGTTTCTACGGAAGGTTTGTTGTATTTCACCTTATATAAGATATAACATAGATTATACGTACCCCAGATTCAAAATGTATTACTTATCTTCCTTTCGCTCACTTGAAAAGGGAGCTGATGTTCAAAATTAATCTTTTACATACATGTGAGCCATCTCTCTCTCCCTCTCTCTCTCTCCATCTTTCTCACTTACATATAAATCATATCCCCTACTTTCTCTCATAAATAAATTCATTCTCTCTCTCTCTCTCTCTCTCTGTGTCTCTCTATATTTCTAATTCGTACAAATGAACATTCTCTCTCTCCCAAACAACCTTTCTTTGTAGAAACATAGGAATTCCAAAGGGCTTACGAACACTTTCCAAGTCAGAACTACATCACAATAGCCGTACACAAAGTAATTGTACAGTTTAACATGATACTTTTAAATAGGATGCCTTCCTACAGACTTGAAAACTGTTGGAACTTCCAAAAACCAACTTGCCAAAAATAATCTTAGGTCCTATTATTACACACAGAAAATTTCATGGAGATATATTATGCTTTTGTTTTGTTTTTTGTTTTTTTTTAATATAAGCAGTCACATACAGACAGACGTACATTTGCTTGATAATTAAATTATTGTAAAAATAATTGCTGTTTTTCTCCATCAGCTTTACAGCAGTATACCTCAGCTTAGAATAAATGTTATTAATGGAAATAAGAACCTCCAGAATCTACACAGTTTTGCTGATTGGGAACAAATCCATTTACTCCAGAAGCATAGAATTCTGATGTCTTGGAACCAAAGCATTCTTCAAAGGCGTTTTGAGCTGCTGCTTGGTTCTTATCTCGTCGATTCTCGGTCTTTTTCGTCTCTTTCAACGTGACAGCATGTGTTTAAGAAATGGACATTTTGGTCTGACAGAAGGAATTATGAATTGCGTTATATTATATAGGAATTTATCTGGTATGATTTCCCGTTGTCACACGATCAATATATTATTTAATTTAGACAACATTAATATAATTGATGTATATATATTATATATTCCATATGATATAACACAATTTGTAATTCATTCTGTCAGACCAAGATGACCATTTTTTAAACACATGCTGTCGCATTGAAAGAGACAAAAAAGACCGAGAATTAACGAGATAAGAATTTGGGTTGAAAGCCGTTATTTGGCCTTTTCCTTATCAGCGGGCTATTTAGCAGAGTAGAAAGTGTATCACGACGTTAAAGTAGCTACCTATTCGATTCCTTCAGCAGCCCCATTTTTCTTTGATTGTTCATTCTACTTACGTTGTCTAAATTGAATGATATAACGTGTAACAACGGGAAAGTATTTCAGATAAGTTTCTATATGATATAACGCAATTTATAATTCACACACGTATATATAAAGCGGTTGATCAAGGATACGGAGCAAGAAGGAGCCATACATCTCTACTATACGCTTTACGGTCAACATGAATTGGAAGGAAGAGATGTGGTATCATTAAAAGATGTGACATCATTAAAAGGTATGACTTCATTGATAGTACGCTATTCCTATCGATTTTCAAACAGCTGCAAATGTCAGCTTGGTATTTTTTTTTTTTAAAGAGCCAAAAATGGTCAAACATTCGCCGAAATAGATCATATAAGATTTTTATTGGAAATAATTTTTGCAGAATATATCACAATATTTTTTACAAGTGTGTGAATCAATCGACTCCAGGGATGACTTCTAGTTGTTCTTCTTCCTTCTCCTTCTTGTTCTGCTACTACTACCACCGATGGTAGACGTATCGTTGAACTTATGGTTCTTGTTCTTGTTCTGTATAAGTCACATCAGATGGAGGTTTTTGTTTTTAACGTTAATCTATGATTACTTGGGATTGTTTGTTTTTTTTTGTTTGTTTTTTTATTTATGGAATTTCTTCATCAAGATATTTATCTTATTCATTGGGCTTGGACCGAACTGTGGTTTGGATCCCGGACCCCCTGGACCTCTGCCTCTGAATCCATGCTGGATGTATGATATAGAAGAGACAGTTAGTGTAACAATCATTGGTTTGCCCATCTGTTAAGTGACGCAAAATTAACGTTGATTTACAACTGACAGTTTTGTTCAGAATTTTAAGGACTACTGCCTAATCCAAATGTACGTATTTGGAAGGGGCCAGACTTCATGGTATGTCAAAGATGCGCCATGATTGTTATGCGAAGTAATTTTCCGTCCGTCATACGAAATTTCGGCTTCAAAGTATTTCGGTAAATTCTTGCCAATTTAGATATCCCATATCTAGATTTAGATAAAAAGCAGAAATCAAGAGTATGAAAAAAGATCGATGATCAGTAATTTCTTATTTATCTTAATTAGATTTCTGGAAAACTGCTGATTAAAAAAACCCGTTCAAACTCGACGTTGCAATGGCTTGTGCCCTGACTGATAGATCAGACGAATGGCAACTTCGTATAATGACCAGGTACCAAGGAATTACGGTGTATACAGAAGATAAGAACTCAGAGATTTCGTCAAATTTTGGTTTGACTTACAAAGAAGTCCCATGGATTTTTATAAAGAGACAAGTTTCAATTATTTAACTAAAACAATCAAAATTTGCTGCAATTGACGTAGTGAATGTGTTCGATCATTTATGTTTTTTGTTTTGTTCTTTCCAGAAAAGGCATAGAAAACCAAGAACGCGCACTTCTGCCAACGCCATTGTCACTAAAACCTGGATTAACAGGTTATTGATCCCAGACTATGCTGTTGCAAAACCTTGAAACTAACCTTCCAAGGGAAAGTTTGAATTACCCATATATGTTTCTATTTACCCCTTAGATTAAGCAGAGGCGGTTGAGAAATTAAATCACTTTGATGAGAATGTTACCAGTATAATTTGAAGCATAAATTAATGATTTTTTTTTCTATCATAAAAAACAGGTCTAGTGAGTCACTCACCAACTCATGCAATATGATTACCCGTATTTGGTTTTAGATTATCAAATCATTTGTATACACATGACCAAAGTCTTTAGGCAGCATGTCGTGTTAGGGGTAATCGATCAAAAAATTGGGAAAAGAGGTGATCATTGATAAGTTATTTCTTTTGCATTTTGTTGGGCAGTGATGGCTAAAAAAAGTTTGAATTTTAAAAACTAAAAACATGTGTAGATGCTGCTAGTCACAAAGTAAGGTATCGATTTCGTGTAACCTGCATAATGACCCTCACACTCACACACAGAGAATAAAAACCTATTCAGGTTGGGTTACAGAATAAATTGAGAGGGGTGCAAATTTCAAGTTTCTGCAATGAACTATAAGGGCTTGGTGGAATACGAGTTCATTGATAGATATATAGATATAAATGTCAGAACACCTAAATCCAGTAACAGTTTTCAAACTGTTCTGTTATGGGTAGGGGTGATTCATAATTATTCTTCAAACGCATATCTTCATTAACTATAATGCAGTTTATCTATCATGACGTTACTGTAATTGTATCATTTCTGTGATATTACCACACCCAAAAAGCTGAACAATTGTCCTATCTTGCAATGATTAACGAAATTGCAACAGAATTCCTGGATCCGCCCTGGAATTTAATCAATTATTTCTCAGGCCGTGGCCAACCCTTTCATGATAAATCATCGAAATTAATTGAGAACTTCTGGAGATAGCGGGTAGACAGACAGACAGACAGACATTGGTAGAGGTCATAAATGTCGACATTTGCCCGTAAGGCCAGTAAAAAGTAGAATGTTTTATGTTTCCAAGTTTTATCGTGTTAAAATTATGTTGCTAACGTCAGGCTTTGCTAGATTTGTTTTATCTTTGTGGCCACTATTCATTAATCCTCACTCTATCTCGGTTCTTTGTTGCTGATTTTTTTTTTGTGTCTTTTCGAGAGAAGATTCCTGGAGAGAACAATAGTTAAAGCAATGCGATAAAAATTAACGCCAAGAAGTGAACAATCTCCAAGGAAGATATCAGCATTCAGATGAAGACGAAGCTGTTCCCAATGATTTCTACAGATTGTGTTGTAATAATCAAATTTTATGGAAACCATCGGCGTTCCAGATCGACTCGAAGACACTCAAAAATCAGTCGAGAGTGCTGCCAATAAAGTCTTGCACCATTACCATTAATTTACTCTTTGTGCATTTACATGTCGATCCCTATGACGTCACGTGGGTATGATTTTATTGAATGAGGGAATCGGGCGGAAATGGGCGGCTATTAAACTTAAAAACGCAAGAGTCATAAAAATCAGAGTAGAACTCCACACGAGGTCCTTGACCTTTGCGCAAGATACTGCACGGTGATATGCCAACCGACTGAGGATTTTATTTGTTGATAGATGTAGCACTTTCAGTTCCGATTCCGAATCCAACTCTTTTAGGTCGACCTTTATCAAGAAACAAGTTCCATATAATCGTATAAATGTAGCTCCACAGATGGCAAAATCGACCAACCAACCAAGTGGGCTATATATTCTTCTCTATTTGCTCGCCTGTGTTTGTGTCAATGTTAGAGTATGTACGCCCTCGTAACAATTTTGCATGTGTTCAACTGCGGACATAATCTAAAAAACATTTTTTGATTTTTCATAAAAGTATTTTCGGGAATCTCTATGGTCATTTTCGTCCAACAACGCCCAAATATTGGTATTCTTCATAGATAATTTCTTCTAGATGAAAAAATCTATTTTTTAAGATAACTTCATTTAATTTTTTTTAGGAAATTAGTTCTGGTCAACGCGCTGGCTACGATGCTTCATTTATGCGAAGCACGGATATTATTAAGATTTGACTAACATCCCGACTACCTCAACTGATTAGAATGTCGTTCTACGACATCGAGTAAAAAAAACTAAGCTCTCGGTGAGACTCGAACTCGCCTTCCTTTTACCTCAGACAGCCTTCCAAACTATAGCAGCTACTCTACCAACTGAAATACTGGAGCTCTCACGGATGTCGAGAGGTCAAATCTGATCCCCAAATCTTTCTCTAGTTCTTCTGATCGCTCACACTATATTTGGTATCGTGATTATCTCTCCTTATTTGAGGCTTTGAAAACGGTTAGCAATAAAAACAGCTACTTCCATTAGATGCTAGCAATATGGCTACATCTGTTTAACTTTTACGATTGTGCCTATGGTGACATATTTTTTAGTGTTACTGGCTGTTTGGGTTAAGAGGGTTTTGAATGGTTTTTATTACAAAAGACTTAATCATATGAAGCAAATCATAACTATTACTATTTCGGTTATGATGACATATTGTTTAGTTATACTGGCAGATAGGATTACAGAGCTTTTTTTATTACGAAAGATCTAATTATATGAAGTGAAGCATAACTTATACGATTGTGGTTATGATGGCATATTGTTCAGAGTTACTGGTGGATAAGGTTATGAGGGATTTTTTTTATCACAAAATATTTAATTTTACGAAGCGAGACAAAATTACTAAAAAATAATTGTTGCATAACGAATAAACAGTTATATCCCCAGTCAAAGAAAAACAATGTAATTTATTATTCTCTCATGATTTATTTTAAAGAAAGAAATTCATTTTATTCTATCATTATCTCAAGAGAAAAAGAAAAACATAGAAAATATAAGTATGCACCTCAAAAGTTATTATTATTAAAATTACACTTTTATAATTAAAAATAGATGGAAGAAGCCATACAGTTGAAGTTAGTCATTTTATAGCTCACGTTTTGAAAAAACAGATAAGCAAAAATAACCATCACTGTATTACGTACACAAGTAGTATTAGTGGTTGCTATAATATCCTGATTTATTCCATTAGATGAAGCTTTGTCAACTATTTTTGATTTTTTACTTGTAGTTTTTTCATTATTTGATCTTAAAAAAGTTTTTTGTTCTGGAGAGGATGTATTCCCACTGATCTATTTTAAGAGACCGAGACTGCCACCATAACTAAAAATTTGGCTGACTGGCTGACTGACGGACCAGCTATGTATGTATGTATCATGCATTCAGGCTGCACAGATGGAGCTAGAGGGCTGATAATTCCAAAAGGTATCCCTCGCTATACCTTGAAAAATGTTGTTTTTTTTAATCAAAATTACCCCAAAATAGGTTTTACTTACAATATAAATTCATGTTAAATTGTTCACTAGTTTGTTCCCCGTTTTTTTCTTTCATTTTTTAGATTCCAACTTTTTAATAATCCAGCAAAATGAAAGAGAAGTAACTTATTCATTGGTCAGCACTTTTTCAAATGTTCCAATTGGTCGAATCCCCTAAGAAGCATGCTGCCGAAGAAAAGACGTTGGTCACGTGACAGTGTTTATTGCATGACTAACCAAACCCATTTCAAGTTGCGTTTTTGTCATTTAGAAGCACATATTCACATAAATAAATACAATTCGTTACTCCCCTGAACATTTTTGCCAGCTCTACGGTAATTGTCTGTCACAGAGTATTGGTTAATTCACTGGTACAACAAGTTTGATTCTCAAGAATGCGTCCCTATTCTTATCTGAACTGAGCTTGTCAAATATCTTTAAGGGTGCCTCGTCGTGAATTCATAGTTAGCAAGCTAATCTCACGGACCAATACTACTGTGATGAGTCCCACCCTCACTGAGTGTCACAAACTTGAAAACGGAAAAAAAACTTATGTTGCCAGTTTTGTCAGACGCTTTCTAATATTATAGTCCTTGTCAGAATAGCAACATTTTAAAGGAATGATTGACATTTTCTACACTTTGCACACATAGGCAATAAGAAGATATCAGCATCAGACAGAAATTACTGCAAAATAATCTGATGGTTCTAGGTTCAATCCTAGTGTGAGACAATAATAATACTACTAATGCTAAGAGGGGAGTGCAGTCAATATAACCCCATAGGATAAAATAAAGGGTTCTGTTCGTTACTTCCCCACACCTACTAGATGATACCTGATGAAGGCTGCAGAGTGCAACGGCCGAAACGTTGTATGAAAAACAACCAAGATGAGGATGGTCCGAATATTAATAGAAATAATAATAATACCTCATCTCAAAAATTCAGAATTATGGGAAGATAACACTCACTACCTAGGAACAAAATCGCTTTGTACTGCATATTCTGGCAACTCTACTTATCTCATTACTTGTTTCTACATGTTTATGATCAAAACCAGTACATTGAGTGGTTGATTTCTGGACCAGTATTTCAACCAAAACTCTCACCAAGACTGTCAACATAAGTTTCTCCTGTCTTTAAGTTGGTCTGGCTAGCCATGTATGTACTTATGTATGTGTGTGTGAGTATGTGTGTCACATTTACAGACTGCACCAACGCAGCGGGGGCCGGGAATTTCGAGATTTACGCTCTTTTTGCTTTTTTGAATATTTCCCCGTCTTGGGTAGGTTTTTTTGTTTAATTTTATTTTATGCGGGGCAATTCAGAATGTAATTTCATGCTTAATTGGTTCTTTGATTGTGTTACGTAGCATTCACGCATGTTTTTATGAAAATTTTGACTGTTTTAGTCATCTTTACCCGATAAGAAGCGAGAGAAATCCTG
>OY735228.1:46187137-46309637 GCA_963457665.1 Thysanoteuthis rhombus | reverse complement strand
AAAAAAACAAATTAGCGTTTACAAAGTTGTAGAGACAAACTCAATTAGGCATAAAATAGCATTCTCATCATGAAAAGTTGTCTTTAAAGCGTTTCAGTTTGTTTCAAGGCATTAGTTTCGGAGCATTGTTGGAAATTAGCCTTTGCAGAGATATAAAAATCGAGATTGAAAAGCTGGAAGATCGAAGACTCGTGTATGTATTGAGGACAAGAAATCTCCATGAAATCCTCAAAAGAAGACGAAATGGGGCGGGGAATCACCCTAGATTTCAGTAGAGCAAGCCCAGCTTCCAAGAATAAGGATACCCCATTAGTACTAAAAAAGAAGCGAATACGACTGATCCCTCCCCCGGTAGTCACTTATGGACCTGGAACATGAAACTAAGCCAAAATATTGAATTCAAACTGAAAATCATGCAACGTGCACAAGTGAGAATCATGTTCAACTGCACATGGAGGTATCACTAAACACAGTATATTAGAAGGAAGACAAGAGTCAGTTATATAAAAGAATCTATTGGAAAAATTGAATTTCGATGGGCTGGTCATGTTGCAAGAATGTCAGACAATTGCTGAACATCAAGACTAATAACGTGAACACCCAAAGATCATATGCAAAACGGCGGCTGGCCGGAATAAGATAGCGTGACGAGCTACACAATATCAGGAAGAACTGGCTTTGCGCCGCCCATGAAAGAGAGGTCTGTGGAAGGTCTATGTCGAACGATGGACGCTAATAGACAGCTGCTTCCGATGATGAAGATGATGATGTTGATGATGAAAAACAAGTCAAAAAGGTTTAAAGCAGCTTTTTCAATATGGAAACAAGTGTTTCCAGGAGTTTCCAGTAAGTTTCAAGGCTTGCTATTCAACATCTTCTTGAGAAAAATGTCTTGTTGATTGTGCAGAAAACGGGCATAAACTAAAAAAGAAAATGAAATGTAAGCTCCTTCACTAACAGTAAATAAGGTATGTAAAAACGTGATATTGGCACTTAATATTATATCCCCATACTGAATCGATATTCAGGCTTTATATATTTTTTGTACAAAGAAGACTTTATTTGTTTTTTTAAAACATGTTAATAAAACACTGTGTTTATGACTCCGTTGGCCTTGACCCACGATACAAAACTGAACACGTCACGTGATTTGACGGAAAATAATGGTCGTCAAGGAGAAGCAGGTGCACAGAACAATTCGAGAGCTTTTCAGAGATGATGACGACGAGGGTCTTTGTCATCCGATCAAGTCATTTCGGAAGAAGTAATCATAATAATATCACTGGTAGTGAGGACAATTTGAAAAATGGTGATTGCGCTGAGAGTTGCTGAAGCGAAGTGTATGACAATAATATTAACCCATTCACTATGGAAATGTTGTGAAGGATGAATAGTTACCCATCATCCATTTCAATTTATCCTTTGCAAGATAAAAGCCCTGACTCACAGATACAACTGAGTTGCCATCAATCACAATAAAATGCAAGTTTTGTTGAGTCAGCTATAGAACTACTATGACTGAAGTTCTCTGTCATTTGCAGTTAATGCGTTGAAATGATGATGATGATGGTGATGATCATGATTATGCTGATCAAATAGAATACAAGGTGAAAATGATAAGAAACGGTTATTCTGTTTGTTGTTCACGGTGATGCAATACATAACAACGACAAACCGTCAACACAGATCTATAATAATAATGATAATATTAATAATGATGTAGTTATGGAAGCGTACTACTACGCGGTACAAAGACCATCAGAATATAGCGTTACCAATGATACATATAATAAGGAGGGAAGAATTTACTAGCACCAAAGAATATGTATATGCTAACAAACACGGAAATATCAAAAGAAACATAATTAAAGAAAAGCGACAGAGTGCTGCAGGACTCGCTGAACTCGAAAGAAGTGTTAAAACCGAACTGAATAATGAATCAGGCAATGTTAGAACTGAATATGCCGAAAGAAGTAAGAGTATAAGTTGATATGCTGAATAATGATGAAACCAAAAGACTAGAGAACGATGCGTGTGAAAATAAAGACCAAAAAGAACAAAGTCAGTTAGGGAAGGAGAAAACGATACAGACTAGGAAAGAATTGATGAAACTAAAATAAACATCATTAGGGAATTAGCAAAAACGCCATACACCGGAATGGAAACGGTAGAAAATCAGACAAAATAAAATCAGAGAAATAGTAAAGAATATTGATTTGAATATAACAACCCCGAATGAAGTGATATACTCGGCTAAAGCAGTTAAAACATTCATGAAACTACCTAAGAAAAACAGTGACCAACCAAAGAAATAAACACTAAACACTATTATGGCAACGAAAAATAGAGAAAGAAATTGAAGTTCTACGGGACAGATTTCTCGATCTTTGATAAAGTATCGAGGGTAATAAAAAAAATAAAACCAGGAAAATTGGAAGAAAAAAAAACCGTAAATATGGTATGAAAGAAGAAATTGAAATACCAACTCTTAAAGAGGTCCTAAAACAAGGCGTCCGGTCAGAAGCATAAAGAAAGACGAGATACGAGAAAACAATTACATTCTGCAAACAAAACAACACTTCCAAAACTAACAAGGAAAGATTCTAAAGGGAAATTCGGAAATCAACAAAGTCTGGAGAGAAAAAAACAAACATTATCAGGTGAAGATATGAGGGATTTTGGGGAATAAGATACGAAGAGATGAAAAGAATTATTCCAAAGATACAGAATGGATTGAAAACACCGAATAGAGCTACAAAGAAGAAGAGCAGGATTCGGACAACATAGACGTCGAAAGAGTACAACAATCTCTCAAGATATCACAAAAAATGGAAATCTCTATGAAAAGATATGGTTCCTAACTTCTGACTGAATGTCTTTCCATCGATGCAAAAACCATTAGCAGATCCGTTCTCTAATCACACCAAAAAGCCACAGTAAACACAGAATAGCTAATCCAATGCATCACTTATTGATTCCCTAAAACTGATGACAATGTCAACCTTCCCACCAAATTATCGACTAATCACGGTTATCCAATGCATATTATAAAACATCGATTTCAACCGAAAAAAAAACGTATCAATTCCATGTAACAAATGAAATATCCTATGAATTGTTGAAAGTATGCAGAAGAGGTTCTTACGGCTTTTTGATCAACAAGATGTTAGTGGAAAACTCCTGTTCAAAGAATAACAACTTAAGCACTGGATGGATGGACTATGAAAAATCTTTTGAAAGAGTTCCGCATGACTGAATCATGAAGTCACAATGATTACTTGTGATTCCTCTCTTTCTGATTAACTTTCAGAAAGCCAGTATGAGAGATCGAATACTACCTAAATCCCCAACCACCTTATTGGTGAATTTAGACGTGATAACCTACAGACCAACAGAGGAATATTTCAAAGAGACCTTATCTCTCTTTCTCATATTCTGTATTGCATAAATACCTCTCTCAGACAAACTAAATAACACAGTTTATAGATATCACATATTCGGTATGTCTATTAATCATTTGATCTACAAGTATGGTTTGAAACTGTTCGTAAAAAATGAGAATTAGCTAGAGGGTATTGGAGCTAGACAAATTCAGAAAGTACTGTCCCCGCAACACCTATGTTAGAGAATTGTGGCGAATCCTGGGAAAGGTCTATGTACGACGATGTCCGTTGAAAGACTGATGATGATCGAAGTATACTTTCCTTCATTCTCCCATTCAAGTCTTCTGAAGATCATTTCAAGGCAGGATGTGAAGAATTTAGGTGAGCTGGTATCAACATGTCTTACCCCTTATAGGAGCTGAAAGGATTCTGAGTCTTTATGTAGCCCAATAAAGGAGCTGCCGTGACTGTATATACGTTGCACCACTTTAATGTATGCTGGATCTACACCTTGAGTGATGGCCTCCATGATCTTAAGGAATTTCACTGAGTTGAAGGCCTTTTTGAAATCAATAAATGCTACTGCGTGTGGTAGCTTATATTCTTCTGCTTATTATTTCAGCTGGTTTATCAAATGCAGGTGGTACATGATCGAGTAGCTTCTTCTAAAGCCTGCTTGCCCTCGTGGTTGGTTTTCATTTAGTGCTTTTGTGATTCAGTTAGTGATGATTTTTGGAAAGTTTACACACGTAGTTGAGTAGGCTCACAGGTCTGTAGTTGTTGAGATCCTTTGGGTTTCCCTTTTTATATAAAAGCATTATGATTGTAGTGTTTCAATCATATGTGGCTTTAGGCACAAGGAACAACCTCACATTTGTAGACGACATTGTCTTTTTTGCAGAGAATCTACATGATCACCAATTAATGCTATATGAACTAAACGAAGAGAGAAAGAAAGTTGGCCAACACATATCATCTGCAACAACCACGTTGGAAATAAAAAGCTATAAGAAAAAACACTGATGCACATCTTAAAAATAGCAGGAATTCCATTTATCTGAGATACAAAAGCTCCTGCTGATGAGTACGGCTCACATAGAATAACTCTCTCAATCCAGTAACTTTATAAGTGACTTACGTCCTCTTATACGAAACTACATATTTTTTCTTGGAAGAAGTTTTTTTTTTCGGACGAGTGAATTCCTAATTGTTTGTATAATAAACACGGCGTTTTAGGTGATTCAAGGAAGCAGCCCATATCAACATGTCGACTGAATGTATGCCAGACAAGTGCGGAGTGGCTTCCACTACTAAACAGGGTCAAGGTTTGAAAATCTGAGCCTAACAAGAAAAGAGGAAGATCAGAATTACTCGAATCACAAGTTGTAAAGTAGCATGCATTGGAATATTCGGATTACTACAATCATATCTGGATATAACACATGAAGAAGGCTGTTGACTGAGTGGCCGAAACGTCGTCTTTATAACACAAACAACAACCTGAGGTTCAATATTCCAAATTATTCTACTAAAATGTTACTGACCACTTCTCGAAATTATAAACAGTATATGTTTCTTCTCTTGGATTTTGTATTCGTCTAAATTCCTTCTTTTTTTAAAAATTTCTTTTGTTCAATTCTATATATCTGCGTGTGCCCAGTGGGTAAAAGGCAAAGGAATGATATAGCAAAAAGATGGAAGGGAAGAGGGAGAGGAAAGAAGAAAAAAGAGAGAGAAAAATACTCAATAACTTCCTGGAAACCTTCATTTACCTCAGGTTTCAGTTGGAAGGCTTGGTGAATGATTGTATCAAAGAGCCGATCAAGGAAAAGAATAGAATGAAAAGCTAGTGAGATATCAGAAGTTGGCAAAGGAAGTGAAGAAAAATATGGTGGTGCCAATTATAGGCGCACTCAGGACCGTGCCAAAGACACTGACAATGTGATTAGGGGAGCTGGGAATGAGGAGAGATTGAGATTATTCAGACTATGCATAGTACTACTTGTGTCGGCTAAAATACTTTGGAGCGTACTGGAGATATCGGCCTCCTGTTATAAGCAGTTGATAACAGCCAGGTTGAAAGAGGCATGTCTGAGACGGTGCAAACCACAGCGTTGCTATGATATGCGAGGACGATATGAGAAGAAGACGAGGGATCTGAGGAGACTTACTGTCACTCAGCCTTCAGCGACAACCAACAGGCACCTGGTGTGAAACTGCAGACCATAGAACTGCTGTGGACGGTGAGTCTAATAATAATAATAATAATAATAATAATAATAATAATAATAATAATAATAATAATAATTGAATTGTGTTATGGTTATCACGTCTGCCTAACGCGCAAGTTCGATTCTTGGTACGGGTAGAGGATTGATGTTCCAGTGGCACCACCAGGATTGAACCACCATGTGGAGGATAAGCAAGAATACTTCTGTCACCTCCATGTACCCATAGATTCAGTTCAGTAACTAGTATCCCCAACCTTGGGGTCCACAAAGGTATTATTGGGCATCCCTGTGCGAACCTTTCAAATGCCTGGGGCCTTCGTGCTTGTTGACTGGCGTAGATAGAGATTCGAGTGATCTGAGCGATGAGATCTTGGCTCCTTGAGGGGCCCCCTCCAACATTTAGCGAGATTATTGTACAGCGTTAGTAGAAATGAATTTGGGACCCCGAGGGTGATTTAAAATATCCCCCCTCCCTGCGCTCACACCTAACCTCACCTTCCCCCGTCAGCTACGCTCCTTATAGCCAGATAGGACAAAGATCCATTGGTAATAAGAAGCCTTTTTACTGACAACACAATCAAGCGAAGGATCTGATGCCTTTTGTCACAAGAGTGTTGCTCGCTGCATTCTTTGACGAGGAGTAGCGTTTCAATCGAATCAATTACTGCAAAGCGAAAGAGGAAATCTTTGAATTTCCCAGAATACAGGTGGGAGGTGGGAAGACATCTTTCAAAACCGTGCCTTGCAATGCGTCGGAGAAACTTTCATCTCTGTCAAATTAAAATTAGATTTACACCGTGATTTCTTCTCGGCAATATCAAAATGAAGCCCGAACAAAATTCCTTTCTTTTAAAATTGCTCCAACTAACGACTTCAGGTTCGTTGGTTTGATTACTACTTTCATTTGGTTGACGTTTGGGTGTATCGTGCTGTATCAAAAGTATTTTTTCTTTTTCATTGACCTTAAACCCAAAGTTTATTTCATGTACTTATATAAAGACTATCTATGACCAATGGTTCAGCACTAAGAAATATAAGTAAGGGAACATAGGGCTGCTCGCCTACGTTGGGGGCGCTTAGGATCTTTTTTTTGTAAAAGTTAACATGTTTCGAGGACACATGAGATAAAATTTGGACTTATACTAGCTAATTCTTCTTATCAGGGAAATGTTCAAAAGAAGATTTTAGAAGTATATAGGTATTGAAGGAAGGCCTTGTGGGATGAATATTTGGATATATACAGGTTATTTTTTTTATCAATGAATAATTCAGAAGGAGAATTTTAGTTTTATTTAGCTTATGAGAGAGTGCCAATCCCATTCCCCCCAAGAGTGAGGGAACATCGTTGTCAGGCGTTCCCATTCCCCCCAAGAGTGAGGGAACATCGTTGTCAGGCGTTCCCACTGCACTACACAACTGAGTATGTCTCCACTCAACAGCTAATGGTCGGGTTCTCCTCCACCTCAGTTTCCAAACTATCATAAACAACAACTGATGGTCGTCCACTTCTGGGCTTTATTTCAAGGGACAAGCCACCACCCTCAAAACATGTGCACCAATTTAGGGTGGAGCAGCCGCGTATTGATTTATCTCCTTTTACTTCTCGAAATCAGCGAACATTTTAAGGGTCACTGGGGTCTAGTTTGAAATAATACTTGTGTCCTCCATTATAACATCTGCAACAAAACTTACAGTTGAATTAGTGCTGATGATATGCTGCTACTACTACTACTACTACTACTACTACTACTACTACTACTACTACTACTACTATCATTATTTTTTCCAATAATTGTTATTATTATCATTATTATTGTCATTATTATTATGGATATTCTATTATAATAATCATTTTGTAACTATAATTGCTACTACAACAACAATAATCATTAATAGTGATAGTAATAATAGCAACATATTATTACAATCATTTCTATTATTATTGTCATTATCATTATTATTACTACTGTTACTATTGCTACTACAACTATCATTATTTTTTCCAATAATTGTTATTATTATCATTATTATTGTCATTATTATTACGGATATTCTGTTATATTTATCATTTCATTATCATTTTATGACTATAATTGCTACTACAACAACAATAATTGTCAATAGTAATAGTAATAATAACAATTTATTATTACTATCATTTTTATCATTATCATCATTATTATTACTTCTACTACTACTACTGCTACTACTACTACTTCTACTACTGCAACAACAACATAGTTGATGTTTGTACATGTAATAGGATTTAAAAGTCTATAAAAAATGTTACGCCCTGATAGAAAAGATTACTCTCGCCATACAAGAGAGGGAGAGAAAGAGAGAGAGAGGGGGGGAAGAAGAAGAGGGGGGCGAAAGGGAATTTTCAAATTTTCCAAGCATGCATTGTGTACAGCTCATCAGCCATAAGTGGCATTTCGGAATGTTTCTATAATGTTGACTTGAGCATGCGAATATTTGTAAAACAACATTCATGAAAACGATAGAACAATAACTTAACATCTTTGGAAATATACAAGACGTCTGAAATTTAAGGAAAACAAGTTTCAAAACGAATCTCACCTGACTGATAATCTGTTTTTACTAGATAACAATCAGAGAAATAGAAAGAAAAATATCATAAGAATTAGAAATAAAACGGGTCTGGTTAGTCACTTAATAGAAACTGTCACGAGACCAATGTCTTTCGGCAGCATGCCGTGTTGGGATGATCAGTTAAAATGAAAGTTAAAAGGAAAGGAGTTGAAAATTAATAAATTTCTTCTTTCGCCTTTAGTTTGTCAGTGATGAATAAAAAGTTCAAATATTTAAAAAAAAAACAAATATGGACGTTGACAGGCATAAACCAAATGACCAATTTAGCATCTGAGATAAGTATTAGGCTGAGAAGGGGTGATGAATGTTTTTTTGCTTTTTTTCCAGATTTAAGGAGAGAATGTTAAAATTTCTAGTCTTCTAGATCTAGTGGTGCATAAACATAATACAGCCAGCCAGACGCATATGAAAACTGAAGAAACCTATGTTGACAATTTTGTGACAGTCTTGTTTGATGGTTTCTATCAAGAACGAAGGAAAGACTTATTTCGACCGAGTTGTTTGTTTAGCCAGAATTAGAAAAAAACTGGCAGTACAAATCTGATTATAGAAGCTAAGATACGTTGGGGAAAATATCGGATCTAATTGAAGAAATTATAGAAAACGAGCTCTCGAGATATCATCAGCCTTTTAGCGTCCATCGTTGGACATAGACCTTCCTCATGACTCACCAGACCTCTCTATCATGGACATCGCCCAAGCAATACTTTCTGATATTTTCTTGATCGTCACAACATCTTATGTACATTTTTTGGCAGCCAAAGGGTGGTGAGAGGGTGTGCAATGTGAAGAGGCGCAATGCGACCGCTCGAAGTGCGAAGGATATCTGCATTACAAAAGCCACTATTATCATATGATGGCTGTGGACCAATGACATTCCGTCAGTTCGGAACATTTTCTACCATATCCATGACACTTTTAGAATTATCATGTTTAACGTCTACTGGTTGAAATTTTCAACACTTACTCTTTATCATATCTAGGAACTTTGTGATTCTGATTATTTCAAATCCAATTCTAAATAGTTTTTTTAGGGGGTTCATTCACTATGTTATGTTTCATGTTAAATTAGGCGCTAGTTTGTGCCTGCTTGTTTTTTGAAAAAGTCAAACTTTTCAGTGATACAACAAAAGGCGAAAATAGTAACTTATTCAATGTTCAGCCCTTATTCAATATTCTAGATTGCCACTCCCAAAATGACAGGCTTTCAAAAGGCGCTCGTCATGTGATGTTTTCTTTTGAGTGACTAACCAGACCTGTCTTCATTTCATTTCAAAGCCCCACTTTTTTACAATCCTGGGAAGGCACCAATTCCTCTGTCTATTTACTGTAAATCACATATTTTACGTTTTTTTTTTTTTTTGACGTTCTCAGTTCAACTGCATTTCCGTTTTCTCCCATTTAACCTGGTAGAAGATCATATAAACTGAAACTCACTAATCCGGGATTCATTAGTCAAACAGCTTAGATGGCATGGGATAGCGTATGAACCGAAAGATCTTTTAGTCCAAACTTCAATGGTTCAGACAGTCCTCCTCCCTGGAACCTCTCTAATCCCAGGCCTGCAGGAATACAATCAAACTCTATGGCTATATCTACACTTTCTGTCTGTAACCGACCACGATTAAATAAATTCTTTCGTCTAACTCGGGTAATTGAATTACCGTAGCCACGTAAACTGCCCGAACCACCAGCCTCGTGGGCAACAGATTCCTCTCTCTTTGTGTGTCCATGGGTGTCTCTGGACGCTCCTTTTAAAGTTTAGGGTATAGAACCAGGAAAATCAACATGAGTTCACAACTAAACACCTTCTAAAACCTAACAGTATTTTTTTCATTTTTTCAAAAAAGTGCCTTTTTAAATGAACAATGCCCGAATCTTCCGTTGGTGATTTTTATTTTTGATAATTCTACATAAAAGATGTATTTTTTAGATAAGTTTAGATAATTTTATAAATAGTTCCGGTACACGTGCAGGCTACAGTAATTCATTTCTTCGGGTTATGGATATTTGTGTCAATTCTAAATTGCTCATCAGCTCCCCTATCGAGTCTTCTAGAAACAGCCATATCATTAACATCATTATCATAATAATCAATGAGATTAACCTAAGGTAATAATCCAATTGCCTCTCAATCGATGGCACATTATTCCAATAATTCGATTATAATTTCCAAGAGAAATATCACATTATCTTGGAGACCTTCTTCTTTTGATCCATTACTCATATGATGCTGACCTAGAGACTACAAGACCGGTCCTGAGAGCTTTGATATTTTGGTCCCGCGAGTCAAATGATATGACACCTTGACTTGAGGCTAATCTTGAAAAGAATTCTTGCAATATTACTTACTGACCTACTGCCTGATAACCAGCGTGCTATTCCCAGGTCAGGGACTTGGAAAGGTGGTGTAGTCCAAAAGTTTGAGGGTATCCAAGAACTGAACTATGTCGATACGAAATGTCCATAAATAAAATAGGTTGACTCTAACGTTTACTGGTAAGCGAATATTATATGACATACTAAAAAGGGTTATAGCAGAGAGTAGTGGTTAATAAGCAGGTCTCGATACGTGCATGCCTAATTGCCTTGTTAATTATCATTTAAATCTATCAATTTATCAAATTTCCTCCCATCCCCAATCTTATTAGGACCCCAACCTGTTGAACAGTTTTTGAGAGTTCATCTCTACTTTCCCCTCCTAATAGTTGGTCGGAGCGGGAAGGACAACGGTAGATTCATCAAATGTTCTTATCAAAAGGAAACTATTTTAAACAATGCAAGGGGGAGAACTTACTCGATCTAACTGTGTTTATACGCACGATTGAATTAACCAATATTGATTGTATCTGCAAATTTTGGCGATTTTTAAATTTAGTAAGACTAAAAAATTTTTCAGTAAAATTTATTTTTCATAAACAAAAGAATGTTTCTGTTCCTACAATACTGTACGGTTTTACTTCCCATGTGCCTATCCCTTCCCTACTATAAATCTATCCTTAACGACTTTCTTTTGATCAGATCTTACTAAATTGTGTTGTGGTCATAGTTTCTCTACCCCTGGCTTATTCCGACCCCACAGCTCATCAAATTGTGACAGATTTTCATACCCCCGCATATTCCGACCCAGCATCAATTAAGTACATGAGAGTAGTACGTTCGCTTGAGCATCAAGTTCGATACTTGGGGCGTATCCCTCTCTTCTGACCCTGCACCAGCTGAGATTAGCAAATATCCATAGCTAAGTGTCAGCAGGGACCACTTGAAAGCACCCAGAGATTGCGTATTTCAGTCAACGCCAATGTCATTAAAACGAGGAAAATCAATCATTATATAGCAATGATCTAGGGGAGGTAATTGTTTGAAATTCCTGGATTCACCCTAAAATTTAATAATTTCTCCCAAAACCAATCACCCACCCGTCCACGAAATGTCATTGAAATTTATCGAGAACTGTTTGTTATATTGTGTGGTCAAACATGAATGAATACATAAATGTGCAAAAACAAATGAGTTTCTCAATTTTAGAGATTTACCCAAATCTAATTAAAACTTCTGCGCCCGTGGCCTACCCTCCCAGAAAATGTCATTCATTGAGAAGTGTGGACAGACATATAGGTACAGTGTAGAGGATGTTATCGTAAACTTTCCTGGATCCGTCTCAAAATCCAATCAATCCACCCTTGGGTCATGACCCCACCCTTCTAAAGAATGGTTTGGAAATTAATTGAAAACTCCGGGAGATATCTGGAACAAACAGACATACAATCAGACAGACAGACAAGCACAAGTGAATACATATATCTATTCGTTGGTGAAGACAAATATGATTCCTTTTGGATTCAGGAAGAAACAAAAAAAGACTTCAAATACCCTTTCTTATTCGGAATTGATACGAAGTTTTTGTATCCAGAGACATTTTTTACCTGCGACGAACGTCGACAGGTCTATGAATGCTAAAATTTTATTCTTTCAGACCAAACTGGAAAAAGTTGAAAGCGTTCATAAGAAAGAATGGGAAGAGAGAGTTGGCAAAGACAAGAGGATATTGTTTTGTTTTGTTTTTTGTTTTTTGTTTTTTATGACATACTACGCCGTATTCTCTTTTGGTAGATTCGAATCGTATTGAAAATGTGATGTTTAAGAAAAAACAGTCGTTATCAAAGAAAGTGAGAGATTCTTTTGGCATATCTCTTATTGTAAGCTTCGAGTCACGGGCCATGGCCTAATGGGAACCCACGTATATACACACATCTTGGATAAAATAAAAATGTACAAAGGCTTGAGAAAACCGATCTACTTCCTGGGGGAGAACATTTTTTACAAACCTCCACAGATTTACATTATTCCCCTTTAATCGATTAGAGACAGATAGTTTTATAACAAAAAAACAAAGTTACCAAATGCTATCAAAAATTGTGTAAATAACGTTGCAGATTTTTAATAAAGTCTGTTTTTCTTCTTGTCATTTATGAATGAACACAAAAAGGTTTATAACGCTGTAACAATTTGATGCACATGACAAAAATGTACGATCTAGATTTTTTTTTTTCAACTTGACTATTTATTTGCTGCCTCGATTTTTGGTATCAAACGTTTTGCGTGCAGTTTAGCTTTTGAACAACTGAAAGACGAGAAAAGCTAAAAAAAAAAAAGAAACAAAATGAAGTCACGAAAAGGTTTTTTTAATGCTTTTTTTCCCTAACAATAAGTTCGTTTCTGTTATTTTCCACATAAACTCTTGAGTTCTGATTTTATTCCAGTCGTCTGGAGAAGAATATTTGCAGTCCTTTATAAAGAACCATAATTTAGAACGAGGATAGTCTTGTACCAAACTTCAAAGTTAGATGGCCCTGTCTGTCTGGAAAATCTGTGTTCACGTTCCTGACTTTTACCAGGGCTTGAACATGGTTTACTTGTGCTTTAAAACATACGCAACTATCTTGGCTATTGAGCTGTTAGATTCTGCTTCAAATACTAATATTTTCCAAGCTTCACTTGGGGCTATTGTTACCTTCCCAAACTCGGGGTTAGTGCTTTTAGGGTTAGTATTTTCAGGGTAAGTATTAGAGTCAATATTTTTAGTATTAGTGTTATTGTTAGGGTTATTGTCATCTGCTTTGACTTTGAATTTACCGTCAGCGCCCATCTCACTACAGCTCGAATCGAGGCTATTTTGAAACAGGAAAGGTCGCAATTACCCCACTTTGTTCAAAAGGGAAGGGTCAAGAGATTATATTAGGTTAGTTTTCAAGTTGAGTGGTGATTTGCCTACCTTGAAAATATGAATTTGAAATCCATCTTTTACTTGGACTCGAACACTGACCACTAACGGTGACAGAAAATATGCGACTATTTAGTCCCCAAACAAGGCCTATTCAATTTACAATACAAATAATTTGAACAGCATGTTCGGCGTTCAAAAATAAGATGAAGGGTCTACCACCAGAGCATCCTCTCGATAATCACTAATAGAGCCAAAACATGGAACTTAACCAAGAAATTAGCTCTCAAAATGTAAACCATGCAACATTCATAAGAAAAAAAATCATGTTAAATATCACCAAGAAAGATTGCGAAACAACAACATATTAGAGAGTAAACATGTATTAGGGATATCTTAGAAGCCATTGGTAAACTCAAATGGCAACGGGCTGGCCATGTTGAAAGAAGAAAAAGAACGAACGTCTTCATTAAAGAAAAAAAATATACATTAAATGACCAATGCACTGTAAGGGGAGTGTGGTCCTACCTAAAGTAGAAACAACCTTTTTTTTTACTTTAATACTTACTAAATATATAAGAAATAAATAAAAAAAGAAATTACCAAAATTATTACCTTTAAGTAAAAGGCAATCAACTTCAGTATGTGTTACGAAGTCACTCGATAAGAACATTAATTCACAAATAGCTTGATGAATAACCCCCAGAACTAGTGTGGTCCAACCTAAAGTAGAAACAATTTTTTACTTTAGCGACTTGGTTCGAAGTCACTCGATAAGAACATTAATTCACAAATAGCTTGATGAATAACCCCCTGAACTAGGGAAAAAGAACCTGCATCAGAAAGGTTATATAAACATTCCAACCAGAAGAAATATTTGGTTTACAAGTGAAATCATTAATAATTTCAATATTTTCGAATAAAAGTGTACGGTGGATTATCGTTTGTCTCATTTACTTTTTAAAAATTCATTATATTTTTGCTCATGAAAATAACATAAGACTTTATCCTTGATGTAGTTTTGACAAAGGGGGTGTGAATACTCAGATGCTTTCAAGTGAACTGACCACGACTTCAATTGTGGTCATCGTAAATCACAACGCTGAGCCCTCGAGATCATAAGCAATATTGTGGGTGGCAGAAAAACAAGTTGTGATTATCTGAATGAGTTTAGAATTTGGGGGGAACTGCGAGATTCGTGAGTGAGAAAATGGCAGAACTTGTGGAAGGCATATGTCCAACAATCGAATTAATCAAAAGTTATACATCAAAAATGAAAAATGCAGAACTCAAGAAAGTAGACCACTGCATCTACCGAGAACAATGAGTATCCACGGTATACAACCTATACAGCCTCTGGATAGTCACCCATGGAACTGAAACATGGAACCTAACCACGAGACTGACCCTTTAACTGAGAACCATCAAACTTGCACAAGAAAGAATCATGCCCAACGTAATATGGATCACAAAACAGCACACTATACTAGAGGAAAAACAGGAGTCCGAGATATAGAAACCATAAGAAAACTTAAATGGAAATTAGTTGGACACATTGTGAAAATGTCAGATAGCTGCTGGACATCACGACTCACAACGTGGATACCCAGTGATCGTATGTGAAACTGGGGTCGACAAAACATAAGATGACGTGACGAACTAGATGAATTCAGAAAGTTCTGACTCAGTGAAGCCCACGATAAAGAAGTCCGGCGAATCTTAGAAAAGGTCCATGTCTAACAACGGACGCTAAAAGACTGCTGCTGCTGCTGATGATGATGATGATGATGATGATAATTAGCAGCAGTAGTGCAGATGGTAGTAGTAGTACACTTGCTGTAATATTGACATGCTGATCTCGCAAGCTATTGACTGCTCATTCTTCACTAAGTGCTCTTAATGCCAAAGATGGTAGGCCTAAACAAGTATTTAATCATAAGGCGACATTCAGTCGCCTTCCTACGAGTGCAAATCCGATACAATGTCCCTATATTCCTCACCCTGCAGCCAGTGCAACAAAGACATTAAGGTGATTCACGACCCTTCCTTTGTAGTCCAACGGGGAGGTGCTGCCCAGGAGCTGAAATCGCTGGGATCAGACTCGCTTCATTTATACCATTCTCTACCGAAGATGAAACATGATAGATCAATCACTTCACAGCAAAGATTTTCAAATAAATTGATGCAACTGTTATATCTAAAATAAATTTGCATTTTTAGTGTTGACGGTATATAATGTATTGTACGTATTTCCTGGATGTATAATTATATAATTTTAAAAGTCTTATTCTGTTTATATGTCTGTGACCTCTAATCAGCCGGTAAGGGACTATCTATCTATCTATCTATCTATCTATCTATCTATCTTTATATATGTATCAAATTGGGATACTGATAAAATGTGCTATCCAAGAGAGTTGCAACTTGAAGGTAAGAATATGGGGTCTGTATTTGAGCTGATCCCCTCAAAGAAGATGTCTTAAGAAAAATAAAAACGAAATAATTACAGCAGGATAATCAAATAAAGTGTCCGAGTGAAATGAATATAATTTTTTATCGTCTATGATATTCACACTCACATATTACAAGTGCTGGAGAATAGATCTGCCAAAACGTTACATGAACAACAAAGTTAAGAGCCTGTCTGCACTCTTATTTCTATTCCAACAGAAGATAATTACTACAACATTTGTATTGTTTATATAATACACGAATTCGTAAATAGATAAGACTTGTCTGTTTGGCTAAGTTGGTAAGACAGCTGTCTCGTAATCAAATTCAAATCATGGTTGGGGAATGTTAATTTTATACATCAGATTGGTTTAACCAGACAAACATTTGAGAGTTCACCCATCTACACTATAGATAGCCGAGCAGCGGAAGGGTAGGCAAGGTTTGTTGTCAAACTCTTACTGAGTTTTTACTTTATTTTCCTCACCTAATAACAATGACAAGAGAGAAGGAAAGAAAGAAAGAAATCGGGAAGAGCAGGAAGAGGAAATGGATATCTACGGGTGTCAGTTTTTTGTTAATATCTGACTATAATTATATGATTCTGATTATATCTAAAATCATCTAAATTTTCATGTCATTCATCTATGAAAATATCTAATTATCATTTTGCAAAATCCTTTTCCATGGCCAAATTTAAAGATCTTTTCCAGTAAAGGAAATATGTTTTTTTTTTCCATTTTAAATTTTTGTCAGAGTGGTGGTTGACTCTGAGTCCGTCTTATTGTTGTTGATGTTGTTGCTGTTGTTGCTGTTGTTGTTACTGTTATTGTTGCTGTTGTTGTTACTGTTGTTGTTGTTGCTGTTGCTGTTACTGTTGTTGTTGCTGCTGTTGTTGCTGTTGTTGTTGTTACTGTTGTTGTTGTTACTGTTGTTGTTGCTGTTGTTGTTACTGTTGTTGTTACTGTTGTTGTTACTGCTGTTGTTGCTGTTGTTACTGTTGTTGTTGCTGTTGTTGTTGCTGTTGTTGTTACTATTGTTGTTGCTGTTGTTACTGTTGCTGTTGCTGTTGTTGTTACTGTTGTTACTGCTGTTGTTACTGCTGTTGTTGCTGTTGTTGTTACTATTGTTGTTACTGTTGTTGTTGCTGTTGTTACTGTTGTTGTTGCTGTTGTTACTGTTGTTGTTGCTGTTGTTGTTACTGCTGTTGTTGCTGTTGTTACTGTTGTTGTTACTGTTGTTACTGCTGTTGTTGCTGTTGTTGTTACTGTTGTTGTTACTGTTGTTGTTGTTGCTGTTGTTGTTACTGTGGTTGTTGCTGCTGCTGCTGTTACTATTGTTGTTACTGTTGTTGTTGCTGTTGTTACTGTTGTTGTTGCTGTTGTTGTTAATGTTGTTGTTGCTGCTGTTATTGTTGTTAATGTTGTTGTTGCTGTTGTTGTTACTGTTATTGTTGCTGTTGTTGTTATTGTTATTGTTGCTGTTGTTGTTACTATTATTGTTGCTGCTGTTGCTACTGTTGTTGCTGTTGTTGTTACTATCGTTGGTGCTTTTGTTGCTGTTGTTGTCATTGTTGTTGATACTGTTGTTGCTGCTGTTATTGTTGTTACTGTTGTTGTTGCCGTTGTTGTTGGGAGAAAAACAAAGACAACTTTAACTTGGACTAGAGTTAAACAACAAGGGGAATGAGTTCAATCGCCCGAAAAACTCTTTGAATATTGACTTTTATGTTGAGGCTTTCAGAGAGGTGTGCGCTTCGAATGCTTCTGCGAAATCTTTCTACTTCACAAATTGGTGATTTCTTAAATGAATTATTTTGTCTTGGCTCAAATGCAAAGCAAACGAAATCTAAAAGAGAAAAATTTAATTAACCGTGTAGAAGTGTCCGTACAGGAAAACCGCAAAGACAAAATCTTAAAATTCCAGACCTGAAGATAAAGAAAAACAGTTAACTGTAGAATAATTAACGATTTCTTTCTTTAGGAGACCGTGGACCAAAACTGTCAAAATAGGTTTCTTCAGTTTTCAAGGTGGTCCAGATGCCTTTGTATGTATGTGTCACACGTACAGGCTGCACCAATAGAACTAAAGGGTAGAAATGTTCAACATTTATTCGTTATTATGTCTAAGAAAACTTCCTTTTGAATTTACCCCCTGGATGGACTGTAAGTGAGGGGGGGGGTCAATTAGCAATCTAAGTTCATGCTAAATTGATCTGTTTTTATGTCCATCAGCAATCACATTTTTTTTTTTTAAATTCAGATTTTTCCTTCTAGTGATTGCTAACCAACAAAAGGTAAGAGAAGCAGCTTATCCATTGATCACTCATTTGTTCTGATTTTTTAATTGATCACCCCAAACGGAACATACTCCTGAAAGACGTTGGTCATAAAACAGTTTCTATTGAGTGACTTTCCAGACCCGTCTTTCTTTGTGTGTCTTTCCTTCTCTCTTTGCAACAATTAAACGTCGTTAGAAGACCCGAAAATCAAGAAAAAAATCATCCTTCGAAAAGGAACGGAGTAAAAGGTCTTTTGTCGGAATGGAAATACTTTTGGCCGTTAGTGCCCCGTGCATTTCAATTGTTCGTTTAGTGTTTGATCTCACAAAAGCCTTCGGGCGTTCGGTCTTTTATTTTGAACAGCACGGCTTACAGCTAGTTCGAACATTTTTTATCGACGTCAATCAGCATCAATCAATAATTAACCAATTACATCGTATTTTCGCCTCTAGAATTTGTCATGTGACGACTACGGCTTTATTTTAAGCGCAAGAATATTAGCCTCTATCTCAGGGTTCTTCAAAGTGTGGGTCCTGACCCATTACTGGGTCGGAAGGGCCTTCTAACTGGGTAACAGGTTCACAATGAATAAATGAATTGATAAATAGTGAGCAAGAAAAACAATGGTAACGGTGAAATGATTTGGCATTGTCTTGAACTTTGAGAAGAATCATAAAGATAGCAACTTTGTTTCAGAAAATTCAAACTCTTTTTTTCCCTTTTCTACGTAAACACGGCGTTCCGGCCGATCCATTTCTACGGTCCTATTCAAGTGCAAAATTGTAATGTTCGTGAGGAAAGTTTCTCTTCTCGGGTTAAATTTTCTCTTTGATGCCCTTTTTTTGCCTTGAATTACTGAAATAAGAGACCAATCGGTTAAGATCTATTTCCTGAAACTGCAGCAAGCAAAATTAAAGATGGCGTTATGAACCTTTCAAGTTTGGGAAGTATCAACTGTAGCTATTCTTCGATAGTCACTTATTGAGCTGAAATATGGAACCAAACCAAAAGAAATACACTCAAATCGAGAAACTTGCAATGTGCACGAAAGAGAATCATACTCAAAATCATATGAAGAGATCACACGACAGCACAGTATATCAGAAAAATCATAAAATCCATCAGAAAACACAAATGACAATGAGATGGTTATATTGCCAGAATTTCAGACAACATCTGGGCATCATAACTCACAACGGGGATTCGAAGAGATCACATGAAAAGCTGCGAGTGGCAGGAAATAAGATAGCATGGCGAACTAAACTAGTTTGGAAAATAAGGGCTCTGCAGTGCCCATGCTATAGAGGACTGGTGAATCTGGTGAAGGTCTATGTCAAACAATGAACACTAAAAGGCTGATGATGATGATGATGATGATGATGATGATGATGATGATGATGATGATCCATCCGAGTAGAGGCAGACTACCCATCAAGCTGAGTAGATTTAAGTTAATTCAGCGAAATAGTTAATCCGTCTCTGTTTATTGGACATGACTTTGATCTATAATTAAAGAGTCCGATGTGTATTTCTCTACTCGACAGGGACATGGTATGGAAATCCAGGCCTAACAAGGAAAGAAAATATATCACCCAAATCCAACGTTGTACCATGGCTACCATTGAGAAAATTATCATCCCAGTCGGATAGTGCACGTGAAGAAGGCCATAGCAAGGATTGGCCGAAACACCGTGTTAACACAACAACAAAAAACCAAGAAGGATTTCGATCGTCAGAAATCAATAATAATGGTTTAATTACGTTTAAAAATTGTTTAATTCAGTGTACGCATATCCTGGATAATTTCAGTACCTTTGCATACATTTTCATGATATTATACATTAGGTATATTAAACACAGTGCAACGATTTAAGTTATGCAACGTGTCAACGTCACTTCAATCTATTCAACGAAGCGTAAGACAGGTGGAAAGGTCAATTGAGAGCCTTGCTGAATCCCAACTGATTGATAGTCTGTCACAGCATTCAAATATATTCCGGTCAAATGCTTAATGTTAGTTGAATTATAAAGTGCCTGGAGGAAGACTTTCGGCTTGGAATATTCTCAAGCGTTTTGGTAGGATGGAAGAACTACTTAAATTGATTTCAAGGTAATCTATCAACACGTTTAGTATCGAACAGCTTTAATAAATGTTTTCGCTACTTAACCTATTGAGCAGCAAATGACAGTAATGACGTAACGTCTCCCTTTTTGAATTTCGCCCATTGTCTCCACTTTGTTCTCTCTGTGTTTACGAGTGATTCTTTTTCAATGGCCTCCGTCTTATCTGTACTGACAATGGAACGTCCTCTCCAGGATGCATGCCTGGGCGAAGCGTATGGAGATCCTGGGGTGGCCAGCCGTTAAAATCCTCTTTTGTTCTTGCTGATGTAGTCCAGAGGAAAAAGCGATGCGTCTGGTGTCAGTCTGGTTGCAGGAGCTGTTAGAAGGACGTCGAATTGGACGTCAAACCGCCTCAAAGGGGGTCTCGATTCCCTGTTTTGGAATCAAAGTCGTCCTTCTCCCAGACTGGTTGCCTTCCCAATCTGCCCAACTATTTTTTCCATGGATAGGAGAAGAAGAATAGGATTTTCTCAAGGGCATTAATACTAAGTGAACATAGCCCCGACTGGGATTATGCTATTTAGTCTCTACGGGACTCTAACTGTCCCATTCTTGACCCCTATGTCAGCAAAAAAATACGCTGGTGCTGTGGGTGTTGAGAGAAATTTAGTGAGATGCATCCGCTGCGTGTTTGTACCAAATTGGTGAATCCAGGTCAAAGGTCACCTGCACAAAAGGACAACTATCAAAATGTAAGCAGTGTAATTCGGACCAAAGCAAAACAATCGGTCAGAAGGAGAATGTCAACTGTGAAGGTCGAATATTTTTTCTGAATTTGTACTAATTATTGATTTATTAAGATTCTATTTTATTTCATTTAGTTTGTCCATTACTTATGAATACTTCTATTTTTCCAGCAGTAAAATAATAAATCGCAATAAAACTTTTATTCATCTGAATTTACAAAAAGAATACTAAATAGAAGTACAATAACTAAATTAGTGGAAATTCAGTCGGAATATTAGTACTGCACAATTGACATTATCTCGACTGATGCCTTTTGATCAATAGCGATTGTAACTTACTGCACTGCTTTTCATTGTTATGTTTTGCTGGCTTTTTGACAGAACCATTTATCGTGATGCCTTTTGGACACTTACAAAATTATCATTTGCGAGGAAGCTATCAAAAATTTAAACGCCAACTACTTTCACATAAGAAAGTTATCCTATGAAACATTTTTAGTTTCTTTCTTGGTTTCCGTCACCCTAAAGCAATTACAAAGACAGGAAGTGGTAACAAGGAAGACAGGAAGTGTAGTCAGTGTTTTTTACGTACTTTAGCTATATGATACGTGTTCGCAACTATAAGACAATTACTACAGACAAATATAGGCTACGGGGATATGGGTTCGAATCCCACTTCAGGCAGATTTTTCATTTACCGATCAATGCTATTTACTCATTGCTGGAAGATAATCAGTCTGAGCAAAAAGTTGCAATCAAAACCAATTGATGAAATAAAGATGGAGGAAAATAGTAGTCATAGAAATTTAAAACGATAAATATCTATATAACACTCCATCTAATAAAGATTGGAATTAAAGATTCTAAAAAAAATAGCAGATGAAAAAATATTTGATTTTTCCTGATTCGAACCGATATTTTTTTTTTAATGTAAAGAAAAAAAATGTTTTTAAGCCCAATTCTGTTTCCATATTGTCTTATAATCATCAAAAAGCGGAAACTCTGAATAGTAGTGGAAATCAAGGGGAAAATGGATTTTATCCAAGGTTTGCATCATTTTTGTTTGCAATAAATATATCATACAGGTCTGGTTAGTCAATAAAGAGAAATTGCCACGTGACCAACACCTTCCAGCAGCTAAATGTGTTTGGGGTAATCGATTAAAGAATTTGGAAAAAAAGGGGTGATCAATGAATAAGTTATTTCTCCTGCCTTTTGTTTGATCACTAAGAAGTCTGAATTTTCAAAATCGAACAAAGAGCCGGACACAAACAATTGTCCAATTTAGTAAAAACTATACTGCAATTTCAACCTCCACGAAGAAGGTTTTGTTTGTTTTTTTTAATTAAAAAACAAACAAACAAACAAAACAAAACAACAAAACATACTTTGTAGTAAATGTTCAAATTTTCAACCCTCTGGCTCCATTGGTGCGACCTGTACGTGTCATAGATAGATAAATATATACATACATACATACAGACAGACAGGCAGACAGAGAGACATACATTGCCAGCCAACCAGCCATTCAGCTGGACCAATTTAAAAACCGAAGAAACTCAGGTGGACTGTTTTGTTTGATGATTCCCATATATTCGTATAAGTTATTTACTAGTATATAACCTGGTCATTTTTTACGGGTACTGTACAAGTAAAAGTATGTCACTAATAAGAGAAAAACTTGTTTCTGTGACTTTTAACGCGACTTATATCAACAGAACGTCTTTTTTGAGACGGTCTAAAGCACTTATCCATTCATCCACGAACGTTTGCGTCATTATAAAGACTATTTCTCCTCGTGCCATGTTGCAAAATCTGGTGGGAGAAAGCGTAAACGGAATTGTAAATCTGTGTCCCGAAGATGTGATCATTCATCCGTCGAATGACACAAGGCATCAGCGTCCATATAAGGCGTTCGCTAATGACGCTGGCGTTTGCAGACACACACCACAATGAGGCGTCCCGTTGCGTTCTTTTGGTCAGGTGACTTCTGACTCTGAGACGGGATGAGACAGGACAGGAATTCTGATTCCAGTCCGCATGATGAAGAAGGAAAAAAAGAGGGGAAGGAAAAAGAAAGAAACTAACAGAAGTGTCCGGATAGTCACTCAATAGAGACCATCACGTGACCAATATCTTGTGGCAATTGTCGTGTTGGCGGTGATCAATAAAAAAAATCTGAAAAACAGTTGAGCAATGGATAAGTTGCTCCTCTCTCCTTTTGTTTGGGTAGCTATCATTTGAAAAAAACGGCTGAATTAAAAAAAACAAAAAAAAAATAACTAATAAAAACAAATATGGATGCTACTGTACATACACTATGGGACCAGTTTAGCATAAACCCACATTGCAAATAAACACCCAACTAGAAATCATTTTTAGGGGGAGGTTAACTGTACGCATGATATATATATATATATATATAACCTGCCAGCCGGACCAACTTGTAAACTGGAGAAACCTATGTGGACACTCTGGGTGACAGTTTTTGGTTGGCAGTTTCAAAAATGTCATTCATTCGCTTATGCAGAGATAACAGTTTACAAAATGTTACGACAAAAAATTCTGCAAGTCAGACCCACTTAAAGACTATAAAAACCTATTTTGATAGTTTTGGTACCAGTTTTGCTCTACTGTTTCTATGAAAAAACAAATCTGAAAGAATGCATATATATATATATATATATATATATATATATATATATATATATATACATATATATATATATATATATATATATATGTATTTATATATATACTTACGTCAGTCTGTATTCTTGTCTATCTATTTATTTCACTGTCAGTCTTACTGTCTGTCTAACACTCATATCTCCAGAATTTCTCTATGAATTTAGATTACATCTTCTGTGAGGCTTGTTCTTTGGCAAAGGGAGAATTGGTTAAATTTTGGAGCGGATCCAGGAATATTTAAAAGTTACCCCCCATTAAATCATAACCATATGGCTGTCCACAATATCTCCAAAAGTTTAGTGACACTTTCTGAATGGGTAGACTATTGGGGTTGGAAGGAATGTGATAAGTTCAGGCTTGGATCGAGAACTTTTTCTCCAGTTGCCCCTTCCCCCCTGCATCGCAGTCATATATGTATATGAACAGATTTTTATTCAAGTTTCAGTTTCAGTGGTGTTAGCAAAGACATGCGCTCTCTGGGTGTTTTGTAGTTATTAAAAAGAGCATGGGACGGAAACAGACGAGAACAAAAGAAAAATGGCAAAAAGAAGTGTTGTTTTGAACAAGCATACATATCTAGCCTATACTGCTTCAATTGATAAATATGGCTTCTTGTAGCGCAATGTTCTGTGAGAGACGCTGCCCCGCTCTTAGGGGAAATCTAGTTTGTCCAAGGGAGGAATTAAGTCTTTGGGTGAAAATTACAGTCATGGTTCCCGGTTAAAGGGTAGTGGATATGACTTCCTTAGTAAAAGACCAATAAAATAAGGTACTAAAAGCAAAAGAAACTAAAGCAGAGATCACATCAATGTGTAAATTAGTTACGATAGTTGTATACTTTTTTTGTCATAAATGGGAATTTAGAAGGATGTATCCCTTATTATTTTCATTGGTTTTCTTTGGGTAACAAATTTGCAGCAGCAGCTGTACAATTATGAAATCAAATTATTTCCTATTATCAAACAGTGTAGAATAAGATAATTGTTCTTTTTGCACCTTACTTAAATGCAAGAGTGCTGTCTTTGCTGAAAACTCTTGCTACGCCAAAACATACATTTATGTGTGTGTGTGTGTGTGTATGTGTGAGAGAGAGAGAGAGAGAGAGAGAGAGAGAGAGAGAGAGAGAGAGACTGACTGGGTTGAAAAATGATTTATTCATAGTCGGGTGGAAATAACAGAATACAACGAAGAACCTTGACATTTGGTGAGCAGTAGTTTCTTCTGCTTTTTTCTCCACGGAATTTAGTCCTGAATCAGAATCTAATTGATGCCATCCGTCAATGGTTGGGGCAACTGAGATATTCTATAATATGGCTAGGTTCCAAGACCAGATGAAGTTATCCGAATATACACCAATCATGAATGATTGGAAAGGAAATATTGAACAGAAATAGATTGTAATGAGAACCATAGGTTGAGACACGAATTGTTTTCATTTCAAGTTTCACTATGGTTTTGCAACAAACATGGACGATTAAAACGTCCATAACTGGAAATTTACTAGTTGTATTGTAATGACTTCTGTGTTAACGAGAACGCAAAGAAAATCATATTTATATTTGTAGACAATATGAAACCGGTTACCAGTTTTGAAAACTTGTTTACACCCGTAAACCGGTTGACATTTCATAAGGAAGTTGTCCAGTCTCATCATCAAATGTATTAAAATAAATGCCTCCAGAAATTCAAGTGCACATATGGAAGGCCCAGCTAATTTAAGAAAAATAGGAGGGAGAAAAGTCAATTGTTTTACCACTACTGTGAGTTAGGAAAGAATGTCACCGTCTATCGGAGGAGCCAAAAGTGGTGACTTCCATTCTTTCTGACTAATTGTGGTGTAAAGGCTCCTGAGTACAATGGATTCAATACCAAGAGTCAGTTGCCAGTGTGTCAGGGCAAGGGCTCCAACCAACCACACAGGTGACATACTTGCCTCTCACCGATATAAATCCTGCTGAACCACACGAAATATTAACTAATACGCATTTTGTACAGTCTGCCACGTGAGATATTGGTCAGGATTACAGTTTTTACAAATGACCGGTTATTATTCAGAATTATAACTCAACAGAAAATCTGAGATTTACCTAAATGTACTACATCCCAGTCTTGTAGATTAAACCCTTGGAGATTATGATTATGATTTTGCAGGTTTGCAGTTAGACGCCTTTATTCGGCCATTTTTTTCTTGGCAATGTGAAATGTCAGAACAAGCCGGGAAGCTGATTGGCCCTTGCACATCCATGCTCTTGAGCTCGTGCTCCAATATTGCTGCTGGCAGTCATTCCAAGTATCATGGATATGCAATAGGGCACTTGATTGAAATGACCGAGCGACCCAAAGATTTTGTGAAGTTTATTCGCGTAGAGCGCGCCACAAGGCATCAGAACGGCATGTACAACTCTATTTCGTTAGACATGATGATAGAGACCATTGTTAAGCAGTATTAGCATGGTCCCTCAGGAATGAAATGAATTATACTAAACGGAAAGGCTTTGGATCGCTGGATAAAAAGTTTCCGCATACCCATGATGATAAAAAAAAAAGAGCCTACAAGATTTAGAGGAATCGAGTCAAACGAGGGACGTAATCAAACACAAGGATGCAGGGAGCCCCTCCCCCCAAAAAAAATGCCGCAGACAGACAGGACAGAGAGAAAATACGAAGTTTTCTGGCTATGTACATCGATCCATCAGCCACCGGAGACAGTACACATTCTCGCGAGTCAGCTTCCAAAAAAGAATGTCAATGTAGATAACTGCGATGAGATTGGTAATTTCCATGCTTAATTGTCTCAAGGGTTTTGTAAGCCACTCACCAAACTTGTTAAGACTATGGACATACTTAAGAAATCTATGCAAGCTAATGTTGTCGAAGTCACGGACACTTTCCTTATCCAGAGTTATAGTTACACAATTAACTAATGCAATGAAACATTAGCTGGCATCGATTCAAACATATCTCTTTGAAGATACTGGTGACATATTTCTGATATAAAGAAGATGGAATCTTTTTTTCTCATGCAGTAAATTAGCCAGAGCTTATAGTAATCGATGGATCTGCAATATTGTGGATAGTCAGTTGGCCGACAAAGGCACTAGTTTCAAATAATGTCAACAATGTAAGTGTTTACTGACTTGGACTGCTTGAAAAGAGTGATTAAAATCTGTTGTATTTTTTTTTTTGTTCGATATTCTAATTGTAGCATCAACAAGATCTGGCCGCGGAAATTCAGATAGCATCTTCCCCTCTTCCAACCGATTGAACAATTCCCACCAGCATGCATGGTAAATCTTGAAAAATCAAACTTGTATGACCAATTAGTGTCTATAGCTACTTCAAAGGAAACAATTTTCTCTTATTTTGACTGTCTCTTTTATAACACCTATCCAGGTACACAATTGCGTTGTTGTTGAAAGAGGAGACCAGACAACAACAGAGATGATGAAAAATAGTTCAACAAGCTTTTTGTTCACACCTTTAGAGTTGAACTAAAATCAGTGTGTTATGTCATGACACCGATGTATTTGTGCTCCTTGTTCACTTTCATAAGAAGTTGGGACATGCAAGGAACGAGCAGAGAGGGTGACGTGAGTAATAAGGGAAGTACTGCTACATGCAATGAAAATATCATTTCTAGCATTCTTACTGCCCATACAGTATCTGGCTGTGAAACTTTTGCACCATATAGTAATATAAGGAGACAATTATAGGGAAAACTCTGAGAAGGAACTCAATTGAATTTACTTAAAGGTGTTAATGCTTGGATTTAACACTGTCAACAAAGAAGCTACTTCCTTGATTAGTGGCTATGTGAAACACAAAACATGCAGAATCAATTCATAGATTAGAAAAAAACCCTCAAAAGCCCCCAAATGTACGCCCTTCAGATCTTTGCATCCCCACAAATGCAGCTTTTGCTGAAAACGTAAAAGGGGTCCATTTGCATTCTGCCATCTGTTACTCTACAATAGAATTAGGTCTTCCTGTTCTTGATCCCACGCTGTATGGATGGACACGTGACAAACAAAACAAAGTCATCATTCCATTTGCAATGTCTGATGAAATTCCACCAACACCAAATGAGATCATCAATCAGCTGTTATGTGACTCTTCATCTCGTGTACAGTATATAAGTAAAAGATGTCCCTGTGTATCAGCAAATATCGCTTGCAGTTTAATGTGTGCTTTACCGCCGATATGTTGAACTAAGCAGCAGTGACAAAAACAATCTTGTTGCGAAAGAACTGGATGAGAATATTGCACACTGGAGTTCTTGTGATCTTTGCAGTTGTGCAAATGATGACAGTCTGCAATCAAACAAAGTAATACACTCAGCAAGAATATTACATTTCTATGGGATGTAAACATATCTAGATATTTTTTGTTGAGTGGTGTCGAAATAGTGCAACTGAAAACTAGGATTATCTGATTTTCTGTTGATAATTTCACTTTTGGTTCATGTAACAATTTTTTTTTCAATTTTAAATATCTTTTCGAATGATATATGATAAGTGTTCATTCGGACAACTTGGATTTCAACCCCTGTTGGATCCCAGTCGGATAATCTCTAGCTTTGACAGGTGGCATCAATTTGATTCTGATTCAGGACTGAATTCGGATGAAAAATTGCAGGAAAAACTATTGTCATCAAAAAGTCAGGGTTGGTTTCCTTTTCTTCAAGACTATTAAGAAACTTTGTTTTTTTCAGCAAAAACAAATATCATTATAGGATAGTTAAGTAAGGTTTAAACTCAACATTACGAAATACTGTTCTTTCTTTATTTATGATGTTGTTGATATTAATGATGACATAAATATCGTCGTTATGCATGATAACAATCGAAACAGAACTTTAAAACAATTCCCTTACGTCTTCAAATGTAATTCTATTCTGATCTCGTTCAAAAGAAAAAATTGTCAGAGTATGATTCTCTCTCTCTCTCTCTCTCTCTCTCTCTCTCTCTCTCTCTTTCAATTTCATTCCGAAACCACATGGAAATGATTAGAGATGCACGTCACGTCACTTTATATGGTCATAAAAATAATTGCTCATTTCAGTGTAGGCTTTTTTTTACCGTAAATCGAGCACCCCCAAATTGAGAACCGTTGACCCAAACAACTTCAAACTTGAATTCGTATAATGGCCACTTGTCGAATCATCTCGATGAACACACACACATGCGTGCTAATACGGATTTTCCTCAAAATATAGTGAAATGCATTGGAATTCATGAACCACAGTAAAAAAAAAAAAGGCTGTACAAAGCTCCTGTCCCCTTCTTAGTGGGTTCTTGCGTAATACCTTGCATCCAAGGATCAACTTTACCCGTGGCCCGACAAAGACACCGGCTTTGACCTTTGTCCCAGAGAACACTCCGTGGCAGTATCTGCTAAGATGTGCGAGGCTCACAAGTTATACTTCTTCATGCCGATCAGGAATCGAAACAAATTCTGAGCACTTCATTTCACCTGCAATAAAACTGTCAAGACCTTGCTAGACGCCTTGAAGTATGATGAGCACACCTGGGGTGACTTTAAAATGATGGCATCCCTGATGGGTCTCAAAGTTCCCCTGCTATCCTCTCCTTAGGGGCTCTACAAGAGGTGGGACTGGCCGTAACCGCCCAAATTCTGTGAGGGGATAAACAGCATCACGTGGAAGCCATGTTGAGGCCAACACTGCACATAAAAGTACCTTCCCTGAGATGTCTGAGACAAAAAAAAAGGTAAATTACAAGATAGTAATGTTTGAGAGGAGTGATAGCCATTTTCTCGACTTTTTATGCATGAGCAATTAGCAGATGACACTTATTACTCTGGACCTGACAAAAAAGTTTGTTTTTTTCTAAGTGCAATCATGGGGAAACAGTAACGATTTAGGAAAGAAACAGGAAAACAGATAGATAGATCAAAGATAGATAGATAGATAGATGAATGGATGGCCTGATAGATTGACGAATATACCGACAGATAGATAGATATGAGCACACTGGGATACACATATGTAGAGATAGATAGATAGATAGATAGATAGATAGATAGATAGATAGCCTGGTATTAACGGACGGGTATAAAGTTAAAACAGACCAAGAGACATATATATATAAAGAGAGAGACAGATAAGTAGATTGAGGTAGAGAGAAATGCCGAGAAAGATCTAGAAGAAAGGAAGGAGAAAGTGATTTAATAAGTGTTAAAGTGGAAGAATTATCGTCACACCCTGAAATTAAATCTGATGTCCTTCGCTCAGGTATCCGACAGAATAATTATTTGGTTTTGCTTATCAAACAGGTTTGGTTAGTCACTGCACAGAAACCGTCACGTGACTAACGTCCCTTTGCAGCAGCTTGCCTGGTTGGGGGTGATCAATTAAAAAAACTTGGGGGGGAGAAATTGATAAATGAACTCCTCCCCTCTTCCACCTTTTGTTGGAAAAAAATGTCCGAATCTTTATAAAACGATACAGAATATCATCAGATACGAATTAAGGGACCAATTCAACATTTGGAATAGAACCCCCGACTGAAAACCTATTTCGTAGTGGGATTTAAAAACTTTTTTTTTCCTAGACATAATATGAAGTCAATGTCGAATTTTTTAGCCCACTAGTTCCATTAGTGCGACATATACGCCAGATAAATACGCTCATAGCCAACCAGCTAGACTAGCTTAAAAACCGAAGAAACCTATGTATTTGGTGGCAGCTTTGGTTGACAGTTGCTAATATGACTTTTATGTCTATTTAGTTGGCGAAATTAATTTGAAGCAAAGAAGTTGGGTGTGGTTCGGGTGGTAGAGCCATGAGTCCCTTCCTACAGTCCATTTTTACAGCATTGTATTCTCTATTTCTGGATAATCTTCGTAAAGCCTTGTTTCCTTTTTTTTCCTCTAAGAAAGTCATTCCTTAAAAGAGATCATCATGATTACTTTGATGTCATAACTAGTTATCAACGATTGTGTAGTGCTGTGCAAAGGCGTGAATACGGCATTGTCATACCCTTTTCTGGTAGGAAAAACTTGTTCCCATACTTTTGTGCAGAAGGTAAAACGGCATACCAATACTTTGGGGCAGGGGCGTTCCGTATTTATTTTTAAAAAAAGAAACGATATCAAATATAATCTCCTCCTGACATACGCTTAGACCTTCTCGAGGATTCACCAGACCTCTCTATAATAGGCGTCACGGAGCCAATACTTTTTGAAGTTGTTCATTTCGTATCGCCATTTTATATTCTGTCAGGACCCAGTTTCGCTTATGATCTCTGGGGATCCACGTTGTAGGTCGTGAATTTCTGACTTTCTTGCAACATGGCCCGCTAAATGCCATTTGAGTTTCTTGAGAGATTCTATGATATCTCTGACTCTTGTCTTTCCTCTAATATACTGAACTGTCTTGTGATCTCTCCATGTGATGTTGAGCTTTCTTTCATTTGCACGTACATGGTCAATCTTTTGGATAGGTTCCATGTTTCGGCTCCATAGGGGACTATCGGGGGGGGGATGCATTGATTCTAGGCCTTTTCCTCAATAAAATAATGGGGTTTTCCTGTTAAGCAAAACTGTCACAAGGTTTGGGTGGTCCCAGTGGTGTACTGCTGTGGAAACACTCAATCTATACAAATTCTCTATTCAAACAATTCACCGTATATCATGTTGAGGACGAAAACACAACGATCAAAATCGAAAACTCATGGCTAGAGAAAGTAAATCACTTCATCTATCTGGGACAACGAATCTCCATTAAGTCTTTACGAAGAATTACCCTACGGTAGCAATATTTAGCTCATCATTCAAGAACATGAAGATCTTCTCGAAAAGAAGGGTCTATAACCAATGTACCCTCCCGATAGTCATTGGAGGCTGACTAATAGATTCGCTCTCGAAACGAGAACCATGCAACCAGCACGGGGGAGGATCATGGCACATGAAGAGATTACAAGACAGCAGAGAGGAAAAAAGAAGAGTCCATTAGAAAACTAAAATGGCAATGGGCAGGCCATATTGCAAGCACATCCGAAAACTACTGGATATCATCACTCACAATGTGGATCCCCAGAAATGTTAAACTGTGACCGGCAGAAGATGAGGTTATGTGATAATTTAGACCGGTTCTGGAGATATTGGTGCCGCAACGCTCACAACCGAGAGCTCTGGCAAATCCTGCGGAAAGTCCATTTTCAACAACGGTTGTTAAAAAGGTGAAAATAAAGATATATCCAAATAATCATTCCATATGGCTTCAAAACGTCTCTGAAATTGGTAAGCCTTTCGTTCCCACACTCTCTTTGTTAGCACTACATAAATTTGGATTTCTATGAGATGACATTTTTTTTAGAAAAGAAACTATCTGAGAACAGAAACAGATGTGGTCAGCAAAACTAGTAGGAAAAGACCTGACACAAGATGGGAAGTCATGAAAAGACCCAGGAAAGGTTCTTGTCTAGTAATGGACTTGGTTGGTGATCATGATCGGAATCATCAACATTATCATCATCATTTATACTGGAGACTGTAATGCATTCGTAAAAAATATCTATCCGTATTTCTCTGTATTCTTTTGCCCACACTACGATTTGATTTTCCACTATTTAAAAGATGTTTATAGTGTGAATAAACGTTTACGTCTTATCTATTTTATTAGAAACTTAATTGAGAAATGACTCAACTTGTTCAAACAGTCTGTCCGTCCGCCTGACATCTCTAAAAGCTTGCAAGGAATTTCGAATAGAAATTTGGTTGAACTGTAAGGCTACGAAAGATGAGATCAGAGTTTGAGGCGGATTTATGATCAATTACCCCACCCTCACCTATGTCATCGCTAACGATCCAAGATTAAGATACATTTCAAGTTTTACATTTTAAATCAAAGGTTGTGACGGTTGATTGTAGATAACTTGGAAGTACTGGCTCTGAGGCATTTGTGCGTTTGTTGCTGTTTTTTGTTTTATTTTTTTGCTAAACTTTTCAAGCCAACGATATACAATATGACCATATATGGCGAACACCTTTTCTTCCTGACCAAACGACCATGAATTAGTAGTACCTCTAACTCTTTTATGAATTTTATATCATGTATTACAAAAATAGGAAGTCAAAATTAAAAACTCAGAGGTGCATACGGAATCCAACTGGAATATATATATATATATATATATATATATATATATATATATATATATATATATATATATATATATATATATACGTGTGTGTGTTAAGAAAATGGATATAAGTGATCCGACGGAATGATTATGAATTGCATAATATTATATAGAAATTCACATTTGAAATGAGCTCTCGTCGTTACATGCTAGATGTATCACTTGAACAAGACAACGTAAATAGAATAAGCAACAAAAGAAAATGGATCCGCTGCGAGAATCGAACCTGCCACCGATCGCTTAGCCACTATCAACGTAGCGTTACTCTTACCTGTGAGCCGAACAGTCGCCGGTAATCCAAAAGCCCAAATAACTGTTTTCACTCTAAGTTCTCATCTCCCTCATTCTCGCTCTATTAATTTCTTTCAACATGACACTTATGTATTAACAAAATCGATGTATATGATCCGACAGAATGATTGTAAATTGCGTTGTATTATAAAGAAACCCGTATTTGAACTGATCGCCCCTCATTAAACGCTTAATGTATCACTGCATGACGTAAATAGAATAAACAGTTCATTTCAAGTAAGAGTTTCTATGTCAAATCTTGCAGCAGATCCATCTTCTTCTATTGTTCATTGTACTTAAGTTGTCTAGGCCAAGTGATACATTAATTGTGTGATGACAGATTATTTCAAATAAGAGTTTCCATATAATACAACACAATTTATGATCATATATATATATATACAATACTTTCTTAATTTCGTCTCGCCATCTTACATTCTGCCTGCAACGGTTTCGCATGTGACCTTTGATAATCCATACTGCGAGTTGCGATGTCCGTCGGTAGTCTGACATTCTTGCAACATGACCAGCCCATTGTCATTTGAATAGTCTAATTGGTTCTGTAATGTCCCAGGTTCCAGTTAGCAATTCCTCCCGAATGGTCAGTTCCCCAGTTAGTTACAGTGGAAGTCTTGGATTTATTTCTTGCTTTAATTGTTTGTTTATTTCTGTTTGTTTGTTTTCTCACGTATTACAACGCCTTTTAACTTCATTAAAAATACTCACATACGGGAAGACTATCAGCAGCCTGACCGCTGATACTCAGAGATAAGAAAGGATAGGGATGTTTCCACGTTTGTTTTATTTTACTACGACTACTACTACTACTTACACTACTAACTACGTCTACTTTTCTCTTTCTAAGCTTCCGTTTATAAAAATATGGTTGTTTGCTTTTGGTCAAACCACCTAATTCTTTTTTTTTACTTTGTGATTCAGGAGACTCCTTGGAAATATAATTTAAGATCTGTCCCTGTGAAACATCCAAAGCACAGAACGATTTTCTTGGGGGAATAAAACACGATATTCAAGGAGAAAAATTATCTCAATCACTTGAAGAAAATATTCATTACTATGAGAAGCTTAAATCCAGTACAAGTTCTGCTGGTGCATCGAAGAAAAGGAAAACTATTAAGATTGGGAATGAAGTCGTAATGATAGAGCGATCGGATAGAAATGAAATGCTTTCGGATATCTAAAAAGCATTAAGCTACAGTCAACCAACGATTTTAAAGAATAAAGTGAGAAAGATGGAGCCTGTGAAAGGCCGTGCCCCGATGAAAGCAACGATTATTACTAAGCAACGTAGTGGTGTGATTATTGAAAAGAAAAAGCCATTGATAATTTGGTTGAACGATAAAAACTAGCATAATAAGCCTATTAGCCTAAATTTAGTGCAAGAAAAGGCGTTTTCAATGATTTAAAATCAGTAAGCGTGGCAAATGAAGGTGATTGTCATGGAAAATTTATTGAGAGTAGTATAAATACTATATACTAAGACAAAGGTTTGACTTCAGCATCAGCATCATCAGTCTTTTAACGTCCGTCGTTGGACATAGACCTTACCCAATTGTGTGTATCTCTTCTGACTTACCTAAAAATCCGTGATAAACAGACTTAAGAACATACACTGATTGTCCCTGACTTCAATTCTAAGGTACTTATTTGGAATCGAATTCACTACAGTAGTATAGTCTACTAGACTAGCTCGTTAACCATCCCTCTACACCAGACGCTCTATATAGACGTTGACTAAGTCAGACTTTCAATATCACCCATAAATGAGTACATACGTCTGATTTCTTTTTATAAAAAGTAAATTTTCTTCCAACCCAAACGTTGCAAGATTTTTATGTCATAAACGGAAACTATCAGGTACTATTTATGACTGAACATTATAGTTTCTAAACACCGCTTAAATGTTGCTGGAAATATGAATATTTGCCTACAATAAATGAGCACACCATATCTAAAAACATTAATTCAATATCAATGTCTTGTATGCCACCCTTAATTTCTTATTACTGCTTGTAGTTATAACAACATTGACTTCTTGTGGAATTTACTGTAACGAAAATTTTAGGATGAAGTCACTCCATTAAAACAGATTCTAAAAGAATATACGCTGTCAGTGTAAAAAACATTCCAGTGCAAATCTTGTGAAATCAATGGCAAAACTACAAGCAGTTATGAAAAATAAAGACTTTCACCCCAGATATTGATGTTGGATCAATTTATTTTCCTTGGTGTATGCTCAGTGTACTGGTTATCAGTATACTGTTTGTCAGTTTAAGGGTCATTTTTTGATTAGGTTCCATGTTCAAGACAAATCAGTGACTATCTGGAGGATACATTGGTTGTATACATTTCCATTTAGGTCTAATTGGAATATCTTGTTCTTGGAGGCTGAGCTTTCTCGACCGAAATCTTGCCAACCTACGGTGATTCTTTGCTTGATTTCTTTTTCTTTTCAAAATTTCATGGAGATTCGTTGTCTTATGTAAATTTAGTGGTCTATTTTTTTCCGTTTTGCGTTTTTGTTTTGCTCCGGGTTTCTTTGTCCTCGAAATGTGTGACGTACATGACATTTGTTTCACTGAAGTACCGTCGAATACCAGTTCTTTTGCTTTCTTTCTTTATTTCGTCGAACATTCTTTCGAGATCATGAAGGTTTCCAGCTAAAAGGACAATGCCGTCAGCAAATTTGAGATTACTAAGGTATTCACCGTCTATTCTGATTTCTTAATTCGAGTTGTAAGGCTATTGCATAAAATTAGACTGGCTTACAAACTTGAAAGCTTCTTCAAATCCTCTTTGTATACTTATCTGCTAATACTTCTGCTTATGCTGACCACTGACATTTTTAAGAAAATACTCTTTTATGGTTAAAACTACGTGATCGAATATATATATATATATATATATATATATATATATATATATATATAAACACACATCTGTATGCATATATACACACACACACACACATACATATATATATATATATATATAAATATATATATATTGTGTCATCCACAGACAGCTGCTTCGTTGTATTACAACCCTTCAGTGTGGCTATAGACCATCCATTATCCCATCCAGTAGCACGATGGAGGATCGAAACCTTGGCTTCAAACCCGGAGGCTGATATCCTTCCTCTACTCCACGGAGCTGGACGGTCAGTAAGGTTGAATTTTAAGCAACATATTTATTTATGCATGTATATTCCCCGTCCACCAGAATGCTCCATTCCATGTTGGAAGAGCATTGCATAAGCTTACAATGAACGAGTTACCTGACTTGAAGAGTGCTCAACCCTGAAAACTGGAGTACACACACATTCACATGCACACACACATATATACATATATATATATGTGTGTGTGTGTGTGTGTGTTTTATAATCAACGATGTGGATTGACTATATATATATATATATATATATATATATATATATATATATATTGTCGAACCACATCGTTGATTATATAACACCGGTAATCAGAACGTGACACTTCACCAAAAAAGGTGACTGGACTCGCTCACGTTAGAAAGTCAATAGTTTCAAATGGTGGATAGCAGGAATTCTACCTGCGAAGTAAGTTACGACTGAGAAACAAGGAAACTGAAGTTCACACAGATAATATGAAACCATCAATCAAAACTGTCAAAATAGGTTTCCTCAGTTTTTAAGTTGGTCAGGCTGGTTGCCTGACTGACTGATTTGCTATATATATATATATATATATATATATATATATATATATATATATATATATATATATATATATATATCACGCAATAAAGGCCGCATGAATTAAGTTAGAGGGCTGAAAAATTGAACATTTAATCCTTATTATGTTTACAAAAGTCCCCCCTGAATCATTTTGCAATGTGGGTTTGTGCTTGATTAATCCCATAGTATGTGTCGAAAATAAGGACTTTTTTCTGTGATCACTGCACAACAAAAGTCGAGAGATGTGAGTAATTCATTGATCAATCCTTTTTCTGCTCTTTAAATTGATCACATGGTATGCTGCCAAAAGATATCGGTTACGTGACATTTATGGTGGAGTGACTGATCATATGGACCTTTTTCATTACCCGTGTCACGCTATCTTCAGAAGCGACGATTATTCCCAACAAATTCGAATGTCTTTGACACTATTATTTGAAAAAGAAATATAGGATCACTTGTCATAACCATCAGAATCAAATTACATTCTTTTATTGTTTTTGAGAGAACCTTTCATTGTTTCAAAGAAATTCACTTGTACCAAAGTTCGAATGCATTTTCATGTAGAATTATAAAAAAGCCTGTGGAAATTATTTTCATTTTATATAGTTTATCATTTTATTTACATGTCTTCTCTAGAGTAACGATGAGATACGGATAGATAAATATATAGAGAGAGAGCGAGACAGAAAGAGAGAGAGAGAGAGAGAGAGAGAGAGCGAGTACAAGAACAAATACACGAGAGGACGAAAGGTGGGTTGAAAAAGCCAGGAAGAAAGAGAGACAAATTTTAATTATCGTTTAAAATTTTAAAAAAAAAAATGATAAAGCCTCCTTAGAAAAAGAATGGGTGTAATTAAATCGTGATTACATATTTTAGAACAACGATTTAGATGCTGTCATTATTTTTGTTTATTTCTTGAAATGTATTTTAAGCAGACACTCCAGACGATATTGCATCACGCCCCAAGGGTGTTCGTTTCCGTACACGATATGATCAGAAATAAACACAGAACACGAACTGGTTGTCATCAAGATTCTAATTTGCTTGGGGGGAGGGGGCTAGTTGCGTGAACATCTACAGACACGGGGGGGGGGGGCACAGGGATATACTTAAAGGTTGGGGCAGAAGTGTATATCCCATGGTCGGACAAAAGGTTATATTCCAGGGAGGGTAAAAACGATGTATTTAGATATCAGTTATCACTTGGGGGACTAACGAGAGCTATAGTTGTAACTGTTCAGAGTGACCCCTTGATCCAACTTTTAAACCCTTTTGCTATAAGTGAGAAGAGTTGATAGGTAAGGTGAGCAATGCTCCTTCGCCTCCTACTCGCCCCTGCAAACCTATAACTGGTTGATCAAGGAATTCATATTTTATGTCTGGATAATTTTGTAAGTGTATCATAATTCCTTTTCTTATATTCCATCTGTCCATGACTCGAATTGCAAACAGTTTATCATAAGACAACGAATGAAAATGTGTGTGATTTTATTTATTCTACTATCAGGGAAAGGGTCTATAACATTCATTTTTCCAGTTCAAAAGAGATTTTTCCTCTCGAAACATTTATCGATATCGGCAGTACGATAAGACCTACAGGTGTGATTATATCCAGATCAGTTTTGAATCTATTTTCTTCCAATTGTATATATATATAACAATACGCTTACTTGTAGCAAAATACTGACGTTGCCACGGAAGAAGAAAGTAAGAACGAAGAAAACCACTTCCTAAAAAAAGATTAGGAAATATTTCTTGCCGTCTTAGTGGGTTTGCACATCAGTCGCCTATCGAGATAAAAGTTAATCAGTTGATACATTTGTAGTGAAATGCATACCAACACAGTTTGTTGCAATTCTATTCTATGTCTTAGACAAAGAATACCAAAATACAGACGCCAAGAAAATTTCGCCTCGGTTTCGTCTGACGGCCATATTGGGGTTTGATATACGGCTCGTCATCGATCCATTTCGTTGGTCACTTGATCCAGTTTTGTTCGCTTTTCCTGAATTAGGAACTAACAAACGATTCACCCATAAAGGTACACAATGTAATGTTGTAGCTGCATGCATAACAAAGCAATACATTGTTTCGTATATGTTTTAGTAAATTTTATAATACGGAGATAGTAAAAGGTGAACAGAGAAAGGGTCTTGTGGGGTTTTTTTTTCTTGTACTTCTCTGGTTGCCTTCAATCGAGGCATCTTGCCGGTCTCCATTTTCTTTTCAATCGTTTGTTCACAAAAACAATTGATCTCTATGTCTGTAGATAAAACGTGAGGCCACAAAACTTCCATCGAGTGAAATCAATGGTTGACTTATCCTTCAATCAAAATTATACAACCATATGATCAGGAAGATATCGTCATTCAATTATATGATCAAGAAGTTATCTTCATGCAACCATATGATCAAGAAGATATCTCCATACAACCGTATAATCACGGAGATATCGCTGAATTATTAACATAAGGATTCGGAGATGATAATTGGTGCATCGATCAACTTCTTATATAAGTATTTAGGTCACTGGCAGTTAACATTATGCCATAAATACTCAAAAACACTCAAAAGAATATTGATAGTTTTATATACAATGATGTTCTTTGAAAGTTGGGATTATTTTCATCCCTGCCAGCCAAGTTTGAAGAGGAATATGCACTGATCGAACTCTGTCTATCACTGCCTGTTCCCAATACAATTCAATGAAATCTTCTGTTATAACAAACCGTGGAGTAAGCGTAAATTAGTTAAATTTTAGGGCGGATCTTTTCAATTTTAATACGTTTATGCATTCAATCGTGTTTGCCAACACAATGTCTCCAAAAGTCCTTGATGAATTTCTATGCAATTCCATTCAGGGGCTAAGGAGGAATAGATAGAATTTTGGGATAGATCAAGGAACTTTTCTTTACATTTTCAATCATGCAGCGTAATCATATATGAATTGGTTTTCATCCTGTCTTAGTGACAACTGCGTTAGCAGAAGTGTCCACTGTCAGATTATTTTCTAGATGTATTAATTGTTCGGCACACACATACACGCACACGTCAAAAGAACATTTTAAAAAATGTACATATATTTTTTAATATATGAAAAACACCAATGTGGAAACACCTCTCTTTAAAATCAAGCGTTTTTTGTTTTGTTTTTGTTTCCGTTTTTTGCAAAAGTTACAAAACATTGTTTGGAAAGTTAATCGATTTTCTTCGCACAATACATTTGATTCGGTGGAAATATGTCAAATAACTTGCGCCATTGTTGTAGCTATCCTTCAAAGAAAAAAAACAACATTGATTTATTTCATTCCCAATGCAAACTTTTGTACAAGTATGATAGTCACAATAATGGTGGCTTGGCTCCGCGAACGAAGATCCGGTAAGTTTTTTTTTCCCCCGACGTCTTTAACAGTTTATGCTTGAATAGCCCAAACACCTGTGCAATGGAGTTTAAGGGTGAGGTGAGGCATGTGCATGACCGACCCAACCTATCAAAACGAGCGTTTGCATGCCATATCAAAGTGAGGTGAAAAGATGAGAGCACGGTCCCTGGGTCGTAGGTTTTGTTGGAGCTCCCTTCTCCTGGCGGATAAAGGATCTTAGAGAAAAAATACTAACCACTGCAACAATATTTTCATCCTACGATTGCTCTTCCTGATTCAATAATAATAATGATAACGATAATAATAATAATAATAATAATAATAATAATAATAATAATAATAATAATAATCATGATAATGATAATAATCATGATAATGATAATGATAATACTGATAATGATAATAATGATAATAATAAGGATAACGATAATGATAATAATGATAATAATAATGATAATAATAATGATAATAATAATAATAATAAGTCTGGTTACTCACTCATATGACCAATCTATCTATCTATCTATCTATCTATCTATTTATTTATCTCTCTCTATCTATCTATCTATCTATCTATATATATATATATATATATATATATATATATATATATATATATATATATATTGCCGGTGCTCAATTTATAAAATTCTACGTACACGAATATCAAATGTGCAATCACGCCAGTTTTTTCCCTGTGTGAAGATCTAGTAAGAGCTCTGCTGTTAACTCTATTTCCATGTTCACATCTGAAATTGAGTCAAAAATCATCAAGAATCTCCAGATATATATCTAAAATCTAGGAAATATATTATATATCATAATCAAATTAATTGTAACGTTGCATTCCGACATTTATTTTATCGATATATTATGGTTTTTCAAGTATTACTCTTATCAATTACTATAAACCAAATTAAAATATAACTAATTTTATCAAAATCATCTAAGTAGTTGTTTTCTGACATCTAGAGGCAACCAGAAGCATCTAGATCGGCAACATTTAACAAGGGGAGTAACTCATATTTCGGTATAACAGCCAGTGATGGCAATCGATGTGAGCTCATCAAAATATTTAGCATCAAGATATCAATCGGTCTGGTTAGAGTGACTTAATCTTCTGATTTGTCATCTCACGTCTTTGAAAAAATTGTTACGGAGCAGGTAAAGTTTTTTTTGTTCAATCTGTTCTTACAACTTCTGCCTAAGGTTATCATTTTGGCCATTTTATTTATATTTTATCTTACATATCTGGACATCTTGAGAAGCATTCGGTCCTGGACTTTTTGGGTTCGCCATTTTTGGATTTTAGACGATTTTGACTTTGTTGCTGTAGTATTCTAAAAAAAATTTCGTACTCCAGTTTTGCAATTCTTTTATGAACAATCAGTTTATACTGCTATTTATTTCGATCTTAATTTTTCCAATCGCTTTTAATCGCAACTTTATTCTGGTTATCATTGCAAAGTCGGCAAATAAGTAAATGTTTGAACAATAATGATGATGATGATTTATAATGCTTCAGCTTATAAAAATAGATAATAAAATGATTTTTCCTACAAACAGTTCGGGATTCTGGCTATTTTTGGCCACTTCTGCATGTTTTGGGCTAGAAAACTTACCAACTATCTTGCAACTGTGCTACTGCCATATATTTCATGGAATGACAGTGTCCTAGCTATGGACTCAGGGGAAATAAAATCAAAGAAAAGAGAACAAAAATCTGATTACTGTACATGTACCAAGATCGAAGGTTTTGATTGAAACAGGTGGACAATATGCACTCAGTACATCAGACAGAAGATATGTATTGCTGTCTCCATTTTATACGTCTGATGCAACCGGTGCATTCCCAATAGTCAACCGTGGAGCAAGAATATGGAACCTAACAAGGTAATGACCATGCAATGTGTACAGGGAAGAAACATGCTCAACATCGCATGGAAGAATCACGTCACAGCAATTTAAAGAAAAACAGGAATCTGAGATATCATACAATCATTTAAAAAACTCAAATGGCAATGGGCAGGTTATGTTGCAAGAATTCGGACAACAACAGGACTCATAATGTGGATCCCCAGGGATCATTTACAAAACTTTAAGCGACAAAAATACGATAGCATGACTACGTAGACACGTATAGAAAATATTGTTTCTACGACGCCCATGATTGAGAGGTCTGGTAAATCTAAGCAATGATGGAAGCTGAAGATAATGATGATATATTTTGATGTTCTCATGTTTAGATAGATAAAGGTGTATGTGGTTGAAGGTGCAAATAATGGAATTGGCGAAGCAAGTTCTAACTCCAGCCGCGGCTATGACCGTTTAATTTGCAAAACTACGCTTGGGAAATGCATGACTACATCTGTCCTATTACTAACTGGGCAACAAGTCTATTAAAAGGATAATTCAGGATTCAAAATCAGCTAACCAAAGGTTTTATGGCAGTTGATGAGCTCAGTTGACCACTACCTTCCCCCAAATAGGACAGGTTTTTGCAGGAACTGGAATTTTCAATCTGGGTGGTATGGACCCCTTATAGGTAATTTGAGCTTTTAGGTGGGTGGTACAACAATTACAGACTCTAATGAAAGCCGAGTTATATGTTACTCAGCATAAAAAAGATGGTAAAAGCCATCATCATCATTTGAAGCAGCAGCAACCTTTTAGCGTCCATTGTTGGGCATAGACCTTCCCAAGGATTTGCTTAACCCTTCGATGGGCGTCACGGGGTCAGTGCTTTCCGAATTCATTTAATTCGTAATGCCATCTTACTTTCAGTCAATCACAATTTCAAATATGATCCCTGGGGATCAACGTTGTGAGTGACTTAGAACAGTGGTTGTCTGACATTCTTGCTAAATGACCAGTCCATTGCCACCTGAGTTCTCCAATGCTTCATATGATATTTTGGACACCTATTTTTCCTCCTATATACCGTGCTCTCTATGTGATATTGATTTTTTCCTTGTGCCTGTTACACTATTCACACTCTTAGGGTCGATCTTCTGATTAGATTCCATGTTTCAGCTCCACGGGTGACTATCGGGAGGATGCATATTTTTCTCTTTTGAGGATTTCATGGAGAATTGTTGTCCTTGGTAAATCTAGTGGTGTACTTTCTTCAGTTGTGCATTTCCTATTTTGACTGTCGTGTCTATGCCCGAGAGTTTGTTGTACACATGGAGACCAACTTTCATGTTTTTTTCATTTAGTTCGTCTAGCATTATTTGGAGATCATGAAGGTTTTTAGCAAAACAAACAAACAAACAAACAAACAAACAAAAAAACCATGTCGTCTGCAACTCTGAGGTTACTTATATGTTCGCCGTCTGTTCTGCTTCCTGTGTTTTACCAGTCTAGATATCGGAATATCAACTCAAGGCAAGCTGCCAAGAGTTTTGCTGAGCTAGGATCACCTTGTCTCGCTCCTTTTTGTAGTTGAAAAAGCTCAGACTCCTAATGCACACTGATGAAGGAACTGCTGGGTCTGTAGAATAATGCAATAGTCTGACATTTACAGCGTCTACGACGTTGAGGAAACTTTGTTGATACGTTCTGTCAAAGAATTTTCTGTAATGCCTATCAAAAAAAAAGAAATGTCTTGTTAGACATTCAATAGAAGCCACCCTGTGCCCGACGACTTTTGTCAGCACACCTTGAAGAAGAGGTGATTAATGAATAAGTTACTTTCCTCACCTTTTGTTTGGTCGTAATCACCAAAAAGTCTGAATTTTTAAAAAATGCAAGCATTAACTTACATTGTAAACTGACTCCCAAACCCCAACAAAAAATGATGTAGTCTGTACGTGAGATACTTACACAGCCAAGACCGACTTGAAAACTGAAAAACATATTTTGATAGTTTTGTTTGCCTGTTCTTAATAAAGCACTGTAGAGTTGTAACTTTGAATGTACCGTCCATTGGTGGACAATTTTAGACAATGATGGAGAGTACGGAAACTTTACACAAGGAAAAGTCACAAAACTGCACACTAAGCATTAAAAAGGTTGAAGAGCTCTGGTCTGGAGCATTTGCCCTAAGACAATACTTATCGTGTTTGATTCGCATGCTATTGATGGTCAGTTCATTTTCATCACTGGCCGAACTGTACGTATGACTTTTCGCCATAGTTGGCTTAATACAATAAATTCATTCTCTTTTGTCTGAATACCGTCTGAATGTGAACATCGGTTAACGTACGAACAATGCAGCCAATTTAGCACAATTTTGGTGCATTTCTTGTTTTGTCAGTGCAAAAATTGCTAAATTAGTGCAGGCAACATGGCCATCAGAATGTATTCTTTTAGTGTGTGTCGGCCATTTATGGTGTTTTTGACTATGTTATCTATCTAGCAATTTTTAGCACCCTTTGACAAACAAGCACGTTTTTTTGAGTTAGCAACGCTGCGTACAAATGAAGGATAAACGACCAAAGAGACACCAATGCTGGATAAAGCAAGTCACTAGAGTGGCATTTGCTATATCCAAAGGCCCCACTTTAACTCTAGCTTCAATCTTATTTGGACGTAAAAGGTTTTCCCTTCTCCTATTACTATTTGTTACACATAGAACATCGTTTTTTAGATCATGGAGCTTGAAGTGTACTCAGTTAGCAAATGAGTGCACTGTGTCCAATTGAACAGTTTTCTTAACTCCTCGTTCTGACCGGAAATCGATCTCGCAACTCTCTGTCAGTGAGACAGACGTGCTGACAATTACGCCTTTTGAGCTGAGTTGCCCCCGAAAATGGTCGACCATTTAAAATGCAATGGCATTTTTCTCTTTTTCAGATTCAGTCATATTCCATAGTGAGGTTTTTAGACCCTCAACGTCAAGTTGAAGGTCAAAACTAATTTTGAAGTACAAATTCATATTTGGACATAATCTCGCTCAAGCTGCTGATAAGATCAAACTACTACTGAAATGTCAGACATGTTTGTCCAATAATCTGGTTGTATAGCAATTTAACAAATTTAATTACTTTACTAAAGTAAAAATTCAGAAGTAAATATTTCAATTCGTGCATTTTTAAAATTTCATTTGATTTCCTTAGGTTTAACTAGTCATATCATCCAAAATGTCAGAACACTTCACCCAAGGGGGTGGTAGATCCCCACAGCTTGCTCGGACATGTGCCAGGAGAAGGAAACCACTGTCAAACCTACGACAAATAGTTATCGCTTCAATTCGTGACACTTCAGTGGGCAATGGATGCAAACCCTCGTTTCAAAGGATGGGGTAAACTGTATGTACGTCACAACTTCATTGCACAGACCGGAGGGATATCCAAGGACCTGCTCTCGTGGTAAACCCTTCTCCGTTCGTGAGGTCAAGTCATTCATTCGTAACATGTGCTATAGGCCCAGCACTAGCTAAATCCGATCCAGAAAGATACCTTCCAAAGAAACCAATACCTTTCGAAGGTATTATCAGTGACCACGAGTCTTAAAAAAACAAAACAAAACTGGCTGCAACCCTTCCAACATCTATCAGAGGTGTGGCGGATAAAACCCCCGGAATGTGCGCCAGTACTTTACCAAAGTGGGCCAAACTCGGGCTGTAAGGGGTTTGATAGGTCTAAGATGTGAGATGTTATGCCAGAAAAAAACCCTGCCCAAGACAGGAAGAATGACTTACTAGGCCAATTTGAATGCGATGGTCATGCAATATACAAGCAAACTCAATGGCATCTAACTGGCCACTGAATAAGCCCACGAGAGAGTATCTGTTTGCGTATGTGCAATATATATATATACACATGCAAAAATCAACACTTCAGATGGTTTGAAGGTCGTGGCAGAGTGAAACTCGGACTTACCATAAAGTATTGATTTCTGTGTCTACAACGTCAATATTAAATCATGCTCTAGCCCTATTATTAAGAACTCTTTCTTCATAAATAACACAACTTTCAAAAACAATAACGATAACAATAACAGCATACACACACGCACACACTCACACACATATATATAGGACATCATCACTAGTATTTGGTTTCCGTTTCGCCCGAAGGATATTTGTCTTGGATGAATTCTGGTTCTTCTTTAGGAGAGATGAATGGAACTTCTAATGAAGCATGACAGTCAAGCCAAGAAGAAAATAAAAATAATATTAAAAGAATTAAAGGAAAAAATATATAACCAAACGAGAAAGAAGAGTGTTTTTCCCATCTTGTAAACATCAAAAGCAATGAATTTTATTTGGAAGTCTGCTCTGCTGGGTTATAGACTTATGAATACATTCAGTATCGATCATTTTGAGGGAGAGAAAAAAACTCGATTTTTACTTCAAAAACAATACCTATTTTCACTCAATTGTACATCCGATTGTTTTCTGAATAAATGGTTCAACTAAGAATCATGCAATGGGCAAATGAGAGAATCATGCTCAGCCTAACATATGCACAAGACAGCACAATAGGAACGGAAGAAAAACAGGAATCAGTGATATCAGATAATCCATAAGAAAGCTCAAACAGCGATGTCTAGTCATGTTGCAAGCATGGGGGACAAATGTAGGACATCACGTGGATCCCCTTATATTATATGCGTAAATGAGGCCAGCAAAAAAAAAAAAAAAGATAGCAAAACGAAGTAAACAATTTATAAAGTTATGGTTTCGTGACCCCCTTGATACAGAGGTTTCGCGAATCTTTGGGAAGGTCTATAACCAACAACGGACGCTTAAAGGTCGTTGCTGCTGCTGATGATGATTTGAAAAATGTCCAGCAGTCCGAAATAAAAAGAAATCAAGACGGGGTTGTACGGCCCTCTTTGTTTTAAATCGTATGCTCATAAGATTCTGGGGGTTTTCATCCATATAGAGGTAACTGTTGTGCTGATATAAGTACCTCCTATAGAAACAATGGACTCATCCAGTATTTGAAAAAAATAACTCATTACATAGACATCCAAATTCATCCGTATTTTTCATTGGGATTAACGGATAGATCACCTGAGAAGAATGGATTAGCACACAAGTCGGTTATGAACCCTCAGCAAGCTCCTATTTACCCGAATCCTCGTGAAAACAGGATATGACACAATGTAGGCTTGTAGCGTGGAATCTCACTCGTAAACGTGTGAAGCAGGAACATTCGCCCAAAATCCTGTCTGGTTCTTGGAGCTATTTTTGCGAGTACATATGAGTAATTGACTTGGTTAGAGGGCGGAATCTGATCACTTTGATCCAAACTGCATCCAATGAGGTTCGAACTACTAACAATTTGCGTTCGTCTGGTCAGAAATTATCTTCCAACATTTGAAGTTAAACTTGCTGACAGTTGTTAGCGGTTCGAACCGCATTGAATCTTCCGCGATTGATGGTTTGACACTAAACGTCTATCTAATAGGCTTTATATAATCAGCTAAACATGCCTGTTGTTGTTTTTAGAGTATTCGATAGAAATTCATATATACCTGTTGTTTTTTCAGGGGAGTTAACTAGTGATTATATGATTATTATTTCATATGACTATGGCTGTGAAAACAAGCGAAGACAACTCATCAAGGAGTAATGTTTACCAAGTTGGTCATGTTGATCGGTTATGATTTCGATCCTCACTTAGTACTCCATATAGCCTGATTCCAAAACTAAATTACACTAAGTAAATGGTAACAACATTGTGTAAATGGGTGCCTTGCCAAAGGTTAATGGTTAATAAGCTGATCTTCTGGATCATTACTGCTGAGTCATGATTTTGATTCTCTCTGGGCCGTCCATATTAATGGCCTTGGGTCAAAATTAAGTTATATGGTTGGACACATGGTATCTCTTCACCGATGTTGGTCTGATTGTTTGTTTGTTTGTCCACTGTCCACCCGATATCTCTGAAACATCTCCATAAATTTCGATTACATTTTGTGGAAGGGTAGGCAATGGACCTAGGATTAAATGATAAAATTCTGAGGTGAATCTATGATTTTCATTTCCCATTTGGTTAACCCGGCGCGATGGATCAATTCTTCTGCTTTTTAATGACACTGTCGATATGTTTTTGTCTTTTCACTTAATTCCATCGAATGATCTTCAACGGCAACGTCCTTTATTTCTTTCCATGGATCCACCTACTTCTCAACTAGAATAATTTCTTGACACGAACATTGTTGCTTCGGGGGGTGGAGGGCAAGGGGGCTCCTTCGGGGAAAAATCTCTCTACTCTGTTATCAACGGACCTGGGGATTGTATAAGGAAAAGTCATGAGGAGGTAATTATCACAGCTGGAAATTGAACTAAAACCACAAAATGATTTACCATCATCATCATCATCATCTTCATCATCATCATCATCACCATCATCATCCGGACCTTTCTATCATGGACGTCGCGGAGCCAGTACTTTCTGAACTTGTTTAGTTTCGTCATACCATCTTATTTTCTACCAACCACCGTTTCGATTATGATCTCTGGGGATCCACGTTGAGAGCCATGATGTCCAGCGGTTGTTAGATATTCTTGCTGCATGACCAGTCCATTGTCATTTGAGTTTCTTTAATGGGTTTATGATATCTCTGACATTCGTTTTTGTTTTTTTCCTATGAATTACTGTGCTGTCTTGTGATCCCCTCCATGTGATGTTGATCATGATCTTCGGTCCTGTGCTCATTGTGTAGTTCTTGGTTTTAGGGGCAATTTTCTGGTTGGATTCCATGTTTCAGCTCCATAGGCGACTATCGAGAGGCTGCATTAATTGTATAACCTTTTTTTTTCAGACTTAAGATTTTATCAACTATTTCTAAAGAAGGTCGAAATGTATTCATACAAAATATTAATGATTTATGCTGAATAATTCTTGGAATAATGACAAATCTTTATCTCAGAATTTCAGACAAAATAAATTACATACGTACAGATGTTCTCAGACTGGTTTATCTCGGTTTATTCTGGTTTATCTATCGTAAGTAGCATTTTGTATCTCTGTCGACTCTTAGAAATACTTCCATAACATTAATAATGGATATGAACGTGAAAATGACTTTGGGATCACTCCCAGCAGAATAGACAGTGGAATGGGGACATTCTATCCCAACTTTTCGAAGGGGGTCCCTCGTCCCAACAATCTGAACTCTCCTCATTTACAACATACGCCTAAAAAACGCCGTAGGGTGTAGCTGCCGAAACGCTCAGTTCGAAATATGAACCAAGATGTGGACAACAACCACAAAAAATCAATCTATCAATCTATCTATCTATCCATCCATCTATCTCTCTTTCTCTCTCTCTCTCTCTCTCTCTCTCTCTCTCTCTATATATATATATATATATATATATATATATATATATACATATATATATATATATATATATATATATATATATATGTATATATATATATATATATATATATTGTTTATTGATGATCACTCTTCTAAAATATTCAGACAGAAAATAAATTCGATTTCAGACGCTTCCCAAAGAGAACTAATTATAAATGCACTGAAATTTTCCAAATGAAACAAGCTAATATTCAGAATACTGCAAACTGGATTATGTTCTTATCAATAAACAAAATTATCCACTCTATTTATAGATCTCAGTGGATCAAGTAGAATTGTAAAGTTAAAGTTGACCATTATGTCGTTCAGCCAGTCTGCTGGACAGACTTTTCCAAGATTATTGAATGAGAAATTAATTTTTATCCAAAGAATAAAACAAGTTGAATTTTTTTTTTCCAGAATTACCCTTGGAGATGATCATTTCGCCATTACTACTGGGAAGCGTAATGTTTTGTAATGTGAAATCTGAAAACAATAATGTTCTAATGGTACATGTAAATGAACCTGAAGATTCAACTATAAACCTTTTGGATGAAGACAACCTTTGAGCAATGCGACCAGAATTTGTAGTTTTCTTTGGAATTGATAACAGCGTATAACGGTTGTGGATCCCAAAATTTTAGGCTGGGGTCGGAGGGGGGGGGCAATTGCAGAAACTTCCTGAACTGGAGGAAGAAGATCCAAATGAAAACAATTCAAGAAATAAATACATGAAAAAAGGAAACGAATTTTTTAAAATTTATGTTTTTAAGGTTAATTAATGATCATATGGGATTATTTGTGGTTTTGTTTATAAAATCCCTTCAGTTAGATGTCTAAAAATCGTTTTGGCGATTGTGACATTTCCCATTTCAAAATGGCTTCCGCTTCAGCTGTAAAGTGACATGCGCTGATGGCGAATTCAAATCCATAGAAGCAGACGACAATAACCCTAACTAACCTTAACCTTGAAAATACTAATCCTAACTGCAAAAATACTTATCCTGAAATCACTAACCCTAACAAACACCCAGTTGGAGTGACGGCTAGTTTGAAAAAGGGGAGGTCACAAAAGCCATAACTGATATGATTTGTTCTTTTCCCCTCCGCTGAATCAGTGCCTGTATTAGCTGTATTATAATTACTACTTTGCCCTCGTTTAGTTATAACACTAATAGTATCTAATGACTGTCATACGAGATCAAGTGACAGCAATATTCCAGCACTCTTTTCCGTATTTTTGCCAATATTAATCATGCTATCTTCTGGATGCTTTCAGTTTTTCCTTGAGGTACCAATCCTTCCTTTTTTACAAGGCTCTCTGTGGAGCTTTAAAAACAATAGATACGATTATAATCTCTATAATAGGCTTACGAGGCAGTCCCAATTCCCTGAAAATTTAGGCAAAGTAGTGTTTACTTTCGGGCACTTTAGTGTAATTCCGGTAAAATTGTGTAAAACCTTTGGCAAATCAAGCCGTCGGCAAGAAGTTTCCATACGCCTATAACCTTTATCTTTAATTTTTTGTGCACGTTAAGGTTTCATTTTAACAGTATCTGGTGGCTCTAGCCCAGTGGTTTTCAACATGGGTGCTTGTACCAGCTTCTGGGTTTGTTTTGTGGAGGGGGCCTTGGGGTGATCAAATACCTTAGGTGGGGATCATTGAGGGGATTACATAAACATTTATGATTCCGATCGACAAATGGTTATCGTTTAGTTGTATTTGCTGAGAAATCCATTGATATTCTCACTATAACATTCCTTGAATGAAACCTTTGAACTCAGTGTTGTTTATCTTTATAATGACAAGCTACTAAATGACTTTAGAAAAGCTTTGGTGAGTACTTTTCATATATAAACTACAGGGGAACCTTGACGTTGTAGGTGCCATAGGCAGTGTTTGGCTGAATAAGGCTGAGAAACACTGCTCTAGCCCGAGATCAAGAGACAGCAAATCTTCTCAATGCTCCAACGCTCTATACAGTATCCCTTCTGATTTTGGTGATGCTGTCATATAGATGGTTTCGATTTTTTCCGCAGATTTTCAGCTTATAAACAAGGTAACATGGGATTTTATCGTTGATGCTCTATTCATTCCAGAATTTACTGAGTTTTGCTGAAAATTTCGTATGTTTTCACTTCACTGGTATGAAGATAATGATATCTATATAAAGTAAAAATACTCGGGGCTGCTATGTATTCAAAATCCGTTTTTCTTATTGGTTAGTCTTATACAAATTTGGTTCCAAGGAACGACATCACGGAAATTCCATTTAGCCATTGGTAGAGTTTGTTTTTTTTCCTTTTTCCTTTTATTTCGTCGCAGTAACGAATGATTGCATCGGTCCAAGAGCCTCGAACTATTATTTAAAGTAACATTACAGGAACTTCAAGCAGTGGTTTAGAAGGGTGGTGCTGATATATGTTATCTATAATTATATTTATATCTTCAACAGATATACTTGTAAATAGGCTCTTAAAATCCTACCAAGCAAGGTTGCCAGTGGGTATACCTGAATGCAGAGTACCAATGATACAAAATTGAATTGAAGAGAGTTTTTTTTCAGGTGACATGTAAGTAAATCTGTTTCTGAAAGGAAACTATTTGGTTTGGTTTTCTAGTCTTGTAATACATACTCATGTTGACAAATACTGTTTTACAAGTAAATTACAGACCTTGGCTACCAATAAATAACTATTTCGGAAAGATACTTAAATTAGGTGACATGTGGTTTAGACTGCACAAGGAAAACAAACGGTATGGTTTTACTAGGATTACTAATTATCAATTTTGTGAGAGAGACGTTGATTTTTTTAATTTGATTTTTTTGCGAGTCGTCAGGTATAGATGGAAAAGTAACAGGCAGTAATACACGACTAGCTGCTTCAGGGTCAAATTCCACATTAAGAGAAGATTCTAAGTTCCAAAGATATTTCACCATTATTAAAAACATTTTCTTGTAATTGAAAACGATCGTTAAATTTGGCCATGGAAGGGCACGTAATAAAATATTATCTAGATATTTTCCCAGATAAATGGCATGGAAATCTTGAGGCAAATTAGATAGCTGAAAATTAACGTCCATTTCTCTTTTCTTTTTCTCTTTCCGTTTCTTCCTCTCCCTGTCTTCCTCTCCTCCTTCCTCTTCCTTCTTTCTTTCCTTCCTTCCTTCCTTCCTTCTTTCTTTCTTTCTTTCTTTTCAGAGGAATTTTACAAGGAGGTACAAAGCTGTTTTCGGGTCCTTCCCCGAAGGGGTGGAAATTTCCAATTATTTTTGCATCAAACTAATAAGCAATATATATATATATATATATATATATATATATATATATATATATATATATATATATATATATATATATATATATATATATATATATATCGGAAGAGATAGATAGAAAGGGAGTGAGATATGGAGAGAGAGAGAGAGAGTTTGATCGATAGATATGTAGTGTGCAGTTGATTTTCATATTGGTTATGAATAACTAAAATTTTATTCAAAGCTTCGTCTGGAATATTTTTAATTCTTTCTTCACGGATTTCATCACGCTATCAGGATTGAAATTGATTAATACGTCTCGCTGTAATTAAGCAATACCACCATAAATCGATTTCATTAATTATTCATCCTTTCATAAAATGTCGATTTATCTGAAAATGACAATGAGACCAACATTTTCTGTTTCCTTTGTTGGAAAATATTTGGCAGTAATTCTCGTTCCCGTTTTAAAATGGACAACGCCCTAGCTATAGAGTGGCAGGTGCTGATGACGATTTTGAGGCAAAGAAACGGACGGCAATAGCCCTAACCCTAATATTAAAAATACTAATACTGACCCTGGGAAAAAAATCAACCCTAAAAAAAAAACACTAACCCTGCAACTGGAGCAGCAGCCATTTTGAAACGATAAAGGTAACGATAGCCACATATTTGACTGGCAAATCAAATTTTTTATTGAAGTGTGGGGTAGGAGAGTAAGGTCCCTCTTGGATCATTAGGTTCTGGGCTGCAGCCCGTTCAGCCGATATGTAAATCTGGCACTGTGTGAAAGTCTTGATATGATGCATAATATCATCTAACAATACTATGAACTGATATTCAGATATTCCGGTTGATTTGTTTGTTTGTTAGTGCTCTAATAGGATGATCTGATTGGTTGATTTACCTTCCTATTATGACATAACAATGAAGGTTAAGTCATAGAAACTTCTAAGACTTCATGCTTGATGATTACTAAGTAAAACAACTCCAGTTGAGGTTTTTAAAGGCCTAATATTAGGATTGTTGAATGATTGAAAATAAATTACATACTAGAATAGCTTTAGGCTCTTTAGTGAAGATCAACACATGAATAACCCCGTCATTTTTTACGGGTATGTGTTAAGTTGTACTTATATTCAAATAAAAGGAAACAATCAAACGGTGTGGTAGATAATGATGAGACATTTTTCTCACTTACTAAACTACCTCAAGCGGTCCTTTCATAATCGGTGTCTCAGAACATTGTCTTTAATAGCCATTATTAAAAAGAGTACAGGTTATGTTCTGTTCAATTTTGGTCTTGAAATGGATGTATATGATTGTAAGCTGGCAATATTTAATTGAAAGTATGTAGATAGTGTTTGAGAGCATTGCTTCAAGGTAATTACCGAGTTGTTTAGATTCAAGAGGATGAATTATATGACTTATCTTTCTTTTCAAATGTCTTCCAGTTAAAAGGAAAATGAACTCGCCATCATAGTTAATGATTAAACGACCGTAGTATCAAAAATTTAAGTCGTGTAAAAAAAAATTCTAAGAAAAATAGTCAGAATAAATTCGATTTGTGACATCACTAGTGTTTTAAACTGGAAAATATCTAAAATAAAGTTTTTAAAAACATCTAAAGACGTCTAGACTCTGGAAAATCTAGATCTTATTGATAAACTGTCAGAATAAGGGTTCCAAAAGGTAAAAAAAGCTTTTTCTTCCTCAAAATAAAAAAGAGATTTTTAGAAAAGAGCTAGCAGATTACTGATGCCAATTTTTAGGTCTGTAGGCAAAACGGCATAGGCGGGAGCACTGGGCACTGGAACACAAATAATCAATAGACCTGTCAGAATTAAACCCCAAAAAGCCAAAAAAGCTTTTTATAAAAAAAAATTAAAAAAAAAAAAAACAATAAGTGGAGAGCCGATGCCAATTTTCAAGTTCAGGATAGAACGGCATGGCCAGGAGTTCTGGAATAAACTGACAAACATACAAAAACACCTGCACACACACAAGCACATAAAAACAAACAAACAACCACACTTATACGAAAGAGAAGACACCTTCGACATTTTTGATGGCTATGGCAGTTCAATAAGTTTTATCCCGAGCCAATAAGAATAATTGCCTCAAGTGCTTCATGGTCAACTTGTCACTGCTTTTAAGAGTTTTCCAGTGAGTAAAATTTCTATTCCAGCTCCATTTCAATAAGTCTTACTTCTTAAATGAATTTGAGTAACTTGATATCTCTTAAAATTTGTTACTACTTTACGTAAAAACCAAAAATAAATAAACGGACTCTATTCAAAACGTACAAAGTTGTTTATACAATTTTCGACGACATTTTATAACGTTTGTCAACATTTGTTTTTGCATTAAAACTATTTCTTCACAAGTTTTCAAGTTGGTCACCCGTTGAAACGTCCAAAATGAAAATAGATAACCATTGCCTCAAAAATAAAACGACAAATATCGTACGAATTGCAATATAAGTCATTGTGAAATAAAGAGGTTATTAGCATATCTTTGAAGTGTATGCTTTAGTTGTAAACTCTGTAGAGTCTGTTTTCTTTCTTTCCTTTTTCTTTTCCTTCTTCCTCGTATTATTTTATCTCCAAAATTGATTTTTTTTAAAAAAGCAATGACGTCATGTGACGTGAATAAGAAACAGGGAAAATTACAGCGTTACTAAGAGAGAAAGCTGTCAATCGCTACCTAAGCACTGTCTCTTTGGTTCACTTGGTTCCTTCAAATTCTATCAAAATGTTTGAATTCTGTCTCGAGGAAAAATTTCAGCCAGTCTAATAATTGCCGACTTACACAGCACTTGAAAAGGCCACCACTACCAGAATCCAAGATTAGCTGTCGACAGGTGGCGGAGAGGGACCTCAGACTGGTAAACAGAAGCTGGGACACTCAGATAGGCTAAAAATCACCTTGACAGCCTCAGATGTCCCACGACGCAGGAATTGGAGAGATTCGCTTATGAGATTTGTTGTACACTTGAGCATCACAAACATAGACATAAGGGATTTTAGAGGATTAAATAATAATCAAATTTTTAAAAATCTTGTTCCGTTTTACTCACTTATGTTTGTTTCTCTATGGGTTAGTGCGTCTGTGTGCAGAGCCCCTGTACTTTTTTTTTTTATCCTCACCAAATTCAGACTGGACTCGTATTTTTATATTATAGTGTGGTGGATTTAGTTGACGATATGGAAACACGGAAATTAGGAAAATCGATCGTGCTTCCATATTGTCGAATCATGTCACCATTATGTCGGATAAATCTCATCAATTTCCTCACCACATTATAATATATAAATAAAACCTGATGATACCCGACCGGAACCGCTGATTTGATTATAGTCTCAAGAAAAGCAGCATAAGCCTTATAGAAAAAATACTTTAATGCACTTACAGCAGATTTCTATTCGACTATAGACAATGTTCACGTTTTTTGATTGAAATTCTGCGATTTAAGAGTTGGCAAAGTATAAACCAGAAGATATTCAATGGTCTCCCATTCATAAATTATGTAAAATAATTTTTTTTCGCAATGAAAATTCTTCAAAAAAAAAAAATTGCGACATCAAATTTTGTGAAATTTTCTTTTTTATCGATGCATAAGATATCGTTCTTTCTGAATAACTATGTTTCGAAAGTATAAGTATAACATGATTAAGTAAGTAATCTTTTTTTTAAGCTATCATAAATGTTTTTAGCATATGTTTTTTTTTATTGGGAGGGGTTGTTAAACCAAAGAGCATTGTTAATAGTTCTGGAAGAAGCTGTACAAAGATATCTTTATTAAGATTGTATCAAATTAAACCAGTATTTTGTTAATATCAGCGCAGTCTTAAATTCTGGGCTATTCGTGCAATATTGTGGTTTTCATGATCCGACCCTGTTGTACCTGAAGGTAGGTCCAGCTTATGCTACACCACAAACCAAGGAATTTCAAAGAATAGGGATACCGTCGGTTTTGATATTATCGAGTTTACGATGTTTAAATGAACTGGTCACTGCTAAACCAAGTATGAGAAACACGATGAAGATGATCTAATTCACCGCATCAGCGGCAATGACATTTTTTGCAGGGGGGGGGGTATATTCCCTTTATAAAAAGCAAGGGTGGTTCCATGATTTTGAGTGGGGGGTGTCAAAATTGAAAAATCAGTTGATTTGATAAATTTGTTTTAAAATTGACAAGAGTAAGTAAAGGAACTAACCGAGAGGATTCGTTCTATAACTGAGAAGAGATTAAAGTAAAAGAATTTATTGAAGATATTTAGACAAGAAATGACAAAAAAATAGAGTAAAGAAATTAATCGAGGATATTTATATTATAATTGACAAAAGAGTAAATTAAAAGAATTAATCAAAGAAATTCGTATTGAAATTGACAAAAAATATCTAAAAGAATTGATCAAGATATTTATATCAGAATTAAGAAATGAGTAAAATGAAAGAATTGATAGAAGATATTTGTATTAGAAATCACAAAAGATTAAAGTGAAATAATTAATAAGAAAAAATTGACCTAGAATTGACAAAAAAGTAGATTGAAAGAATTAATCGGAGATATTTATATTAGAATCAACAAAAGAGTAAGATAAATAATTAATCAAAGAAATTTGTATCGAAATTGACAAAACGGTAAGAGAATTGTTCAAGATATTTATACTAAAATTAACAAATCAGTAAAGTGAAAGAATTAATCAAAGATATTTGTACTAAAAATGACAAAAGAGTAAAATAAAATGATTATTCGAAGAACTTTTTTTAAAATTGTGCTTTGCCCGTGCAGAGATGAAGGTTGGGAAGAGTCCAGACCCCTGTACCTACCCTTCTAAATACAAATTCAATAAATTCTTTCGAATTGGACACCAAGAAATAACTTTAGTTGCTAAACAATAAGAACCATAATTTTAACGATGCATCCCTCACTCGTGGTAGTTAGAGCAAAAAAAATCGAATGAGGAGGAAATATTCTACTTGTATTAATTTCAATAAACATCGAAAATACCGTTCTGGGCATTTTATGGCTATTCTCCACTTGTATGTAGATATTACAAATTCTTTTGTGACATCACCAGTAGCTGTTAAAAATTGATTAGAATAGATATTACAACTCTAAATGACGATACACCTTTTAATAGCATCATGACTTTTGATGATCTCATATCTTCACTCCTTCCGTATTTCTATTGTTTAAAATTATTGTGACTGAAGAAGAATTGTGACCGACAGACCGACCAAAAAGCGTCTTATAGAGATACGCAGACATATCTGGGGGGGGGGGTAAAAAAGAATAAGAAATCTACAAAAATAAGGAAGGAAATTATTGTTTCGGTCACATCTTATTTTTATTGTAACCGTTCTGCGAAAACTGATAACCTACTCTCAGCGATCGCTGCCACCCGACCCCTGCCCCCACACTATCTTTACCAACTGAGTCCACAACAGGCCGACTCTGCTCAATCGTTTGATTGGGGTGAACGCAAAGCAGAGGTAGACACCAGGACCATTAAGTGTTGACAGCTGACGACCCGTAGTTTTTCATGGACGACAACACAACATCTAAACACACTCCAGTTCAATAAAAATGGCCTGCATTCGGCCTGTTACAACAGGCGCAACCGACCGGCATTGTCACATGAAAGACAGTCACAGGAAATGGACAAGTCATGGGAGAAGACCTGTTCAATTGTGGAGAGCAAGGATAAATAGCTTCGGGGAGCTCAGCTCCTGCTGGGGATCATGCTCTGACCGCCCCGAGGTGTACGGGAGGAAGAGATGGGCAATAAATTGTTTAGGCCTTCAGGCCACGAGACAAAAAGATCCGGTGGAGGGATGTGCAATCAGCCGGGTGTGGTGATCCAGGATTTGGACGTTTAGCAAAACAATTTTTAGCAGAAACCCGAGTGTAGACGCTGAAGAAATCAGGGCGGGGCAGGAGTGGAGGGGTTGGGCAAAACAAAAAACAAAAAAAAAAAAAGAAAGAAGAATCAGTCCATTGGCCGGTGGTCAAAAGGATTAACTGTCTATGAAATAACGGATCTTGTGTGTCAGTAAAATTCCGTTGAAATCGAGAGTAGTCAATGACTTAATCCCTACCTTGTCAGAACGTACAGATAGACACATTGAGATACATACACACAGGTGAACACATAGATATAGACGCTAATATACACGCTCATAGATCTTCACAGACAGATACACACACCCGTATGCATACTATTTTTTTACTGATGACGTGTAAAGACACTTTTTTTGATATTGAATGTAGTTCATCTCTGACAACGAAGTTGGAAGAGGTATATGTATAAACTTATGTTTGTCTGTCAGTCCACAAAATATCGGTAAAGGAATTTATAATATAATATCTTGTGTAAGGGTTGGTCATGGACTTTGGGGTTGGATGCAGGAATCAATCTTTCGATTGAGAGATTATTTTTTCATAAATCAATGGAATCGTCCGAATCATAGGAAATATCATCATCATCATCATCATCATCATCATCATCATCATCATCCGTCTTTTAACGTCCAACGTTGAACATAGACCATCCCCTGGATCAATCACATTTTACTACCATGGGCGTCGTGGAGCCAGTATTTTCTGAATTTGTCTAGTTCATCTCTCCATCTTGTATTTTGTCGGCTTTGGTTTCTTATGTGATCTCTGGGGATCCATGTTGTGAGTCGTGATGTCCATCGGTTGTCTGTCATTCTCGCAATATGACCAATCCATATGAGTTTTCTAATAGATTCTATGATGTCTCAGACTTCTATTTTCTTCCTGATATACTGCGCTGTCTTGTGATTTCTCTATGTGAGGTTGAGCATGATTCTCCCATGTGCATGTTGTATGCTTCTGAATTAATGGATCTGTCTCTTGGTTAGGTTCCATGTTTCAGCTCCTTAAGTGACTATCTGGAGGATGCATTGGTTGTATACTCTTATTTTTAGGATTATTGAGATCATCTTGTTTTCGAAGGTTGAGCTTGCTCTGTCGAAGGCTTGCCAAACTAGAATGATTCTTTGCTTGCTTTCTTCTTCTTTTGTGGGTTTCATAGAGATTCGTTGTCCAAGGTAGATGTAGTGGTCTACTTTTCCCAGTTTTGCTACTTCGATTTTTGGCTATTATGTTCTTATTCTCGATGTGGTTGTTGCACATAGCTTTTGGTTTTATTGAAGTTCATGTGTAGGCCAATCCTTTGCTTTCTTCGTTTAGTTCACCTAGCATTAGTTAGAGGTCGTGTAGGTTCTCTGCAAAAAGGACGATGTCGTTTGCAAATCTAAGGTTGATCTGATATTCGCTTTGATACTGAAAAAGAAGAGTATTTGACCAATGCATCCCCCTGAAAGTCAAGAAAATCGTCCAAATTATAGGAAATCTATTAGTCCTAAAAAAGGAGATTGTTCAACCAATATATCCCCCCGGAAGTCGCTTATGAAGCTGAAACATAGAACCTGACCCTCAAACTGTGAGCCATGCAACCTGCACATGAGAGAATTAAGCCCTACCTCACATGGAGAGATCACAAGACTGCACAATAAATTAGGGAAAAAATGGTAGTCTGAGACATTATAGAATCCATAAGAAAACTCGAATGGCCATGGGCTGGCCATGTTGCAAGAATGCCAGACAATCACTTGACATCACACGATTCTCTAGAGATCACATGCGAGACCGAAGCAGGCAGAATACAAGATTGAGTGACGAACTTGATCAGTTCAGAAATTATTGTCTCTGCGACACCCCTGATAGAAAAGTCTGGCAAATCCTGGGAAAGGTGCATGTCCAGCGACAGACGCTAATGATGATGATGATGATGAAACTTGTACAATCATTTCTTGTAGATTACAGTTATATTTGAACTGATTTTCATCCACATTTTCATTAGTGTGCGTCGTTGGTAGGAGCATGCGCTTGCAGGGAGTTTTTTTGTAGTTTTTGTGTTATCTCTTCCAGAATTAAAAGTAATCCTAGTGCTGTAACAGAGCCTTGTAGGAATTTTTGAGTTGACTAATGAGACTTGCAAGACGGGCTTTCGGTAAGTACGAATAGCTTGCGTAGACATTTGAGATCAGTTGCTTAAACTTTTTTTTCATTTTCATAATGGTTATAAATAGCGCAAAAGGGTTTACTCTGAGGCATATGGTTATCTTTTTAATTCGTAAGCACAAAAGAGCTGAACTGCAGAATTTTTGACCTCATTTGTCAGAGCCTTGGAACATTTTAGTTGTTCTTTTTCCATTAAGACATTTTTATCGGGTCAAGTTAATCATTTATTTTCACTCAGTCATCTATGCTTATATATTATTAAACTAGTTGGAGTTGGAGTTGACTTTGTTTTCAATAAAAACCATAACTCAGATCCCTACCATGTAATTGGTAGGCGACTCTCTAATCAACTGAGCTAAACTGACAAGTCTTATATACCTACGGATTTATTTATCATCATATGTATGACATGAAAGTTGCAGTAATCATCTTCAATTGTAACAGAAGTAAAGTGTTCGGCTTTACAAATCACAAGAGCTTTTGTCTTTCAAGTTTTTCAAGTTTTACGACATGCGATACAGACTTACAGGCAACAAGTAACTGAAGTGACACCAAGCTGTATACACACTGCATCTACTAAATCTGTGAAAATCGTACTCAGCCTATCATAGAAACAGTTAGAAAACTCAAATGGAAGTTGGCTCGACTTGTTGAGAGAATGTTAGACAATTGCTGGACATCACGACTCACAACGTGGTCCATAGAGATCATATGCGAAATCGTGGCTGATAGACAGTGAGAGGCCGTGACTAGCTAAACAAATTCAGAAAGTACTGCCCCTGTGGTGCATCGAGAGATCACAAAACAACACGGTATACTAGAGAAAAAACAAGAGTCAAAGATATCCTTTAGAAAAAAAAAAAAAGGCAATTGGCTTGTTATGTTGTAATAATGACAGACAGCCGCTGAATATAGCAACTCACAACGTGTATCCCCGATACGCGAAACTGAGGTCTGAAGAAAGTAAGATGGTATGACGAACCATCAAAGTTCAGAAAGTACGCACAAGATAGAGTTATGGTAAATCTTGAGGAAAGTGTATGTCAAACAATGGACGCTAAGAGGATGATGATAATGATGATGATTGTTAAACTAGGGATATCAAGAAATTACATAGATACTTAGAAATTTCACAAAATCCTTAAAGATTTTATGAAATCCCATGTTTCACAATCTTATTGTAACATGGTCACAGTATTGGAATACCCGGCAAGGTTCAAACTCACGACATAAATGACACTCTGCAACGTTTTGTTTTTTGTTTTTGAGTTTTTTGTAGTTATTTTTTCTTTCAACTTTTTCGGTTTCTGGGAAATTAACATTTTTTTCTGATTTATCACGTCAAAGTATAAAAGAAAAAAAGCTATTTTTCCTATCAAACTTTGCTTTTGCAACCAGAACAGTGATAAATTGAAATCCACTTATTTCCAATTGTACAAAGGGCGCACTAGCACATTTTTAATCACAAGTTGTAAGGAAGATAATTACATATGAATATCACTGTCCTGGCCCTATAAAACTGGAGAGAATAATATCCATTTTCTATACTTTTTACATCAATCAGAAAATAACACCCACAACCCCGGAAGAAAAATCGTGCTGCACGATATAATTGGCCAAGGAACTATTTTACTCGTCCTTGCTTTGCAAGTTAAACGGTTTTTCTTTTCTCAATTATTATATTTTATATACTAGCCGGGAAAGAAATGAATATAACTATATGGCTTATTTGAACGATATATACCGATGAAGCCTTCATATTGGGGTAAGACAGGCTCTTAAGGATTAAGGATTAGGGACAAGATTTTGTCACCGTAACAGCAAAAACAGAAGATTCTTGTTAGCGCACTACTGTTCCAATGCTCTTACTGGAAGAATAAAGCAATTCCCAGTCCAATTTGATAATATTGCGGAGTCTGCAGTATTCAATATCATTAATTTTGAATAGCTGTTACCTTCATCCTGACTTTCAATTTATTTTTATTACAACTTTGAATCGGGCCGTAATCTTGCGAACGTGACTAGAGGGTGTAAGTTCAATTCCCACCGTGGGCTTGTTCTTTATTTTCAGACTGCGCTGCTTAAAGTCGTTGTAGAATTACGGTCCGAATCAAAGTTGAGATTAAAAGAAACTGGAAGTTTGGATGAAGTTAAGAACAAGTCAAAATGGATAATAATATTGCAATACTTCGAAAAAAAAATATTTATATCGCTGTAGTATTTCGTTTCTGAAGAGAGTGATGAGAGGTTCCTTATAGGGAAATTACTCTAGTGATTCTCTGGAAATGAACATTGACTGATGTTTTATCTCACAGCAATTTGAAACTCTGAGCAGTTCCCCTTTTTGCTGAGATGAATAGACAGACCGGAAGATAATAAGTAATTGCATTCAAAGTAACTTGTTAATTTTCTCATTTAATGCTTTCTCTTTCAAATTCTTTTAATCCAATAGCAAATAACAAGGTGAGCTATTGTCACACCCCTGACAGTCAAGGCACGATATCCAGAAACTTGCATTAACAATAGACTGAAAGAAAGTAACAAATTTTACCGATGGCCACCTACATTCAGAACGTCATTACCAACACAGACAGATAACCATTACTAAGATCCCTGCAAGGCACAGCGAAACTGTTCCAATGATTTCCTTAATTACACAGAAAGCCCACCGAAGATTCTGATGGTTAGCAATATCCTGATAAATTTGGGCGTAATTAATTCAATGCAGAGTAGTAGACTGGGGACCGGGTGCTTTGGGCGAGTCACCTGGAATATTGTTGGAGAAAAGAATAAGATGGAGATGAGATTCCAGTGCCTGGATACATTGCATCAGAACGATTAGTTTTGAGAGATGAGAGTTATTATTAAAAGCCCCCTGAGTAGGGTCTGTGCATGGATAGCAAGTGCTGCCCTCTTTCTTCCTCCTCTTCTTCCACTTCCCCACCCCACTCATTCTTATTTTATCTATTTATCTATCTCATTTTGTGCAGATATCGATTTACAGCTATCTTTATCTGTACATTTATCTCTCTAAGTCAGTATTTACATATCTCTCAATCAATGTACAAATCTATCTTTCTATCCATCCATCTATCTATCAATCTATCTATCAATCGACCTCAATTTGTGTACGTACCTCTCAATCTATGCTCACATCCATCCACAGATCTATCTATTGTCCTATTCATCTCAATTCGTTTACACATCTCAATCTGCGAAATATAAAGCATTCAATCAATCTATTTGCGGCTGCAGATTCTATGGTCACTGCCTTCGAGATCAGTTCCAAAAATTTTGATTGTTCTCGATTCGTGTCTTCATTTTGATTGCTATCAACCGCAACTGGTCTAGTAGACTGCAGAACATCAGAAATATCTGCAAACCACTTTTGACACGTTCGATCATTCAAAGTACATTATCTATATACTGCACACATCTTCTGTTGGAGTTGCAGTTTCACCTTTTTTTAAACAGAAAAAAAATCATAGACCGAAAATATTGCTTATTTTTTTTATCATCAATGTTGGAATCAGTTAACAAAAATTTGCAGATTTCGACTTATATTTTTTAGATGCAAGCTGATATGACAGCAGTTACGATCCAATCGAAAGAGACCTCGAAGTCAGTTGAAAATAAATGCTTCTAATGCCATCTAACAACAAAAAAGAATAAACTTTATTAGTTTACTTTCATTTATTCCCAACTGAGAGATACATCAAGCCAACGCTCTCTCTCTCTCTCTCTCTCACACACACACACACATACACACACATACACACAAATACATAAATGGGATGGAGAGGCATGCCACAGAAAGATAGATAGTAGAAGGATAAAGTATATGCATATAAATGAGAGAGACATACAGCAGAAAGATGAATAGAGGTATATATATATATATATATATATATATATATATATATATATATATCTTTGAGCTTATTGCCACTTGTCAAGAAATCTCATCTAAAAGATGAGGTTGACAGAAAAATAGCTACGCAAGCTGACAAATAGATGAAATTGTATTGAAATATTATAAAAAGTCGATACATTCGCATATTACAACAAGCTGATAAACTGGTACATACTGGTATATAGGGATCAGTTCTAGTTCTTTAAGAAAAGAAAAAGTGCAGTTAAGAAAATATTGTAAGGGAAGGGAAAGCGCAAGTCTCTCAAGAGACACTCACAATACCAATATTTTTAAAGGCATTATTCTTGTCAAGGTCTTTCGATTATTTGGATTCAAGTGAAATTATTGGGTCTTTTCTCTTCGACAAGACTTCAAACAAATCTATTCATACTTGATTCCATAAAGGTCTAAACGAATTGTTATCAGACCAGTAGGGCCATTCGACTGTGGTCTATAGAGGTCTCCATGGAAAGTAACCAGATATTTTGTATTGCTCAAGAACTTTGAATATATTGACAGACGATGTAACGCGGCAACCGTCCAGGATGGACCTCACTCCGCATACATGAGCAAGGGGCACTCATTCTGCTGTGTGATGCCCTTCAGTGAGCTTGTGTACTGTGTGACAGTCGCATTCATAATGACTGGAGAAGTCATTCTCCACATCTTGTCCTGTATCTTTCAAGTTTGTCGCTCTCATTCCCCCTCAGGGTTTGTCTCCCTGGAATTCCAAGCCTTTTGCAATTCAAAGTGAAGAGATTGGGGAGGAAGCTGATGGCAATGTCGATAGAAGACTTCACAGAATGTTTTGAATAGTGGGCGTTTGGATGTGTGTGTGTGTGTGTGTGTGTGTGAGGTCCAAGGGGAGTATTTTGAAGAAGACTTGAGACGCTATCACCCAAGGTATTGCACACAGTATACATAGGTGACAGTATCTAGATAAATATCTCTTTTATTTTCTTTAATGGACAAAAGAGTTCAGGTATATCCTGATAAATATGTATCTATTCAAAAGAGCTGAACAATGACAGAAATCATTTTCATCCTGCATTGGTAGATGGTATACTTGGTTAAATGCAATATTGTGATGGTAAAGAGAATGCGGTTATCCCTTCCTATTCGCGGGGATTAAGGGCAATCTGCAAATAAATTTTACCGGCTCCTTTCCGCCGAGTACACTTCGAAAAAATCCCGAAAATCCCCTATCATAAACATAAATAAACACTTCATCATTCTCATCTGCAAATGTATAGATAAATGAAATGATTCTGTAGTGCCCCCTGTACTTTTAGTAAGGAATTAAGTACGAAACTCTTCTTTTAGCTTAATATCCAAAACGTCACTTCCTCTGACGACCCCTATAAAACCCCTGGACGCACATGGTCCAAGGCTCGCTAGCTCCAGCACCCCTAGCTGGGTACGCTTCTAGCCCCGACCTCCGCGGCCGGCCATTCTCTCTCTTTCCTCCTCCCTGGCCCAATGCTCCTTGGTGCCAGTATTCCTAGCTGGTCATGCCTCTGGCCACGGCCCTTGCAGCCAGCTACTCTTCCACTCTCTTTCCTTCTCTCATGTTCTATGTCTTTCATAGTCTATTCGTCGAGAGTCTAACAGCGTCTGAGAATAGCCCCCCAAGTTAACTCACTTACTTGGCAGTAAGGCTCACATACTGAAACCGGTTTCCACGTATCTGGGAGCAATCCAACCATACGGAATCCACGCGTTCAGACAACTCCGCTACAACTCCGACGCCAGCACTATCGAGACAAGAGAACTCCCGCTTTTTACTATCTCTTCTCCTAACATTACTTCTCACGATCGATCGTATTAATGTTACGCGTACACGTACTTCATCTTTATTCTTGTATTAAACGTACGTCTCTTCTCTGGCCAAGATATGTGTTTATCTTCATTTCACTTCATTTCATCAATGCGCGTCTAACTTCATACTTGGCGCGCATTCTGTTCTCCTCGTACAGCATCCTTTCCTTCCACAGCTACAGGGCCGGTGCACTACACATCACCCACGAGGATCCCAAATCCTCGTCTCTCAACAATCCATCGCTGTTCGGATTCGACGATGAACACCACGTGCGAAAACTGGGGCGTAGATTCCACCACGAAAGAGAGACTACATCCTATAATACATTAAGACATACGGTGAAGATAATGATAAACTTGACTTCAATTATAGTAAATTCGATATTTTTTGTCAAAAACGTTAAAACTAGTCTTAATCTACTTAGAAATCTTCTAGAGAACTCAAGAGTGTTTTTTTCCTTTCATTACGACTAACTGTATATTATTTTCTTGCTGTTATGACCAAAATTGATCGTTCGAAGAAGATATGTAATTATGGCAATACGTTTTCTAAGATCATTGAAAAGTGCGCGGGAGATGGTAGTAAAAAATGTACAGTAAATTGAAGAAACCCATAAATTTCATGAAGTTACAATACAGTGATTATTAACATCTTTCCCCCTTTTCATCTTCCTATTGACCTTCATTTTGAAATCTTATCTGGTCTGAGAAAAGTCACGATAATAAGCAACAAAAATATTACTGTAAATAGTAGCATAAAAACGAAGCAGATTCTTTATAATGATTTATAATACTTGATCTACTGAAAAAAAATTGTTTACAACTGAGAATTGGAATTAGAGAAAATGTCCAAAATACCTTTCGACCAACCAGTTCAGGAATATAACCATTAAATATGTTCAAGTTTTCAACCACAATAAGTTTTCAACCGGGTTTATATAGTCTTCGTAAATAAATTGATAACATAAATATTATAATGCTGCCTTTGCAATTCCCTGAACTTTTTACGTTTTATTTATAAAGCACGGCCTATTTTCTATGATGTGGTTTTTCGAGGTACGCCGCAAATTCCCCCACCCCCCAAATTTTTTAAATTAATTTCATTCGACACTGAACCACGTATTATTGAAACTGAAAAAAAAAACCTGCAAGAAAGATTGACGTTAGCAGAACATCTGCCATAGAGACAGTTGGTTGTATTTTGCTTGACTAATTTGCAGGAATGGGTGTAATCTAAGATGATGATGACCACTCTTTTCTTTTCTTTTCATCCCTTTCTTCTCCTCAGCTTCTTTCCCTTGGCTGCTGTTGCTTCGATCTACAAGTTACTCATTTCGCATTGAGATATGGTTTTGTACTTTTCCATTGAATTGCATATGAAGTTATCGTATTCGTCAACTCTTGAAATCAGGAATTGGAGGCTTTCTGGGACATATCAGGTGTCTACTGAAAGAGTCGAATTGTGTGTGGGTTTTTTTTTTGTGGGGGAGGAGGAATCCGTACTCATAGGGCCGTGAAAAGTTAGAATTAGAAATTAATGGGGAAGAGTTTTTCAGAAAGGTTCCTCGTCTTGCTGAATTCAATTTAGGAATTGAAAATAGAGAAGTGTCTAATTTACAAATTATTTGGTTTAAAACGTCTTTTGAAATGAAGTTGCGTGCACGTGTGTTGTTGGTTGGATTGGGGTAGGGGCTCGTGTGCTTGGAAGATTAAAAGCGACAAACAAGAGAATTGCTCATTCTAATCTAATGGATGTTTTTTGATACTTTGTTATCTCTTGAACAGTTTTTTTCTCAATAATCTTTATTTCTTGTTTTTCATCTAAATATTTCAACATGACACCAAAACATGCTGTGATAATGGATAATCAAATCGAATGAAGTGAGGGGAAGATGAGTTACAAACATAATGGGATTTTAAAACTAATAAATAGTAAACCAAAGTATGCCCATCCGTTCTATTCAATAAACTAGTAACAAATCCTCACTAAATGTGAGGACATAATGCACCCTTACTTGCACAATGAATGTAAACAAGATTTTTTTAAACTATTGCATAGTACAGTTTTAGTACTGAGTAATCATTACTTAAAATCGTTAATGGTTATTTTTTATGGTCTATCGTTTGACAGAAAACATATCAGAAAGATCTTTATTGGTCCCTGGGATAAACATAAAATGAGGTAATCTTTGTCGTATATGTGATTAATCCGAAAATGGCTTTCGATTGGAAAAAGGAAACACGTTTCTATCTTTATTAATTTACGAGTTATAAAGCTTCTAAATGCGTGACGCACGGACCGGTCGAGCTGTTTTCTTTTAATGCGAATGAAATTTCAAAACACATGTTATCCAATAGTGAAAACCGCATGTATCCGTCTTTAAAAGTTTCTGAGCAATGGAGCAGTTCTGTTGCCAATGCATTCGATAATCAATGATAAACCAATGTGTAGCTATCATTTTTTATTTAATCAAAAATTAAGTCCTAAATTCCAAGTTTTTGATTCTGACAAGATTATTAACAAACTTTAATCAAACGAGTTTTATCAATCAGTACTTATCATCATTCTGGTATTTTTTAATAAATAATGATAGGATACAAGGTCTGCCCGGAAAGTATGCAGCCATTCAATGTTAACGATAAAAGGGTCGGCCTAGGGCAAAGACACTTCGATCCGATTGAAAGAATCTCCACTGTGACATCCGACACTGATCCAAGCCTCCTCTCCACTTTTCAGCAGTCTGCCAACTCTTCGTTTACGTTTTCAATTACCTTAATCTCGACCATGATTTGAAACTTCATCCTTTCTAAGGCAAAAAGCGGACTCCAGGGAGGCTAACAGTCCTGGATGTTGCGATGGCTTGTCAAGATCATCCTACGAAAGAGCAGAATGAGCTTGGTCATTGTGAATTCTGCAACAGTTGCACACTTCACAAGATTGCTCTGTTGAACTGTTTTAATATATATATATATATATATATATATATATATATATATATATATATATATATATATATAATTGGCTTCATCAGGAATAATTTGAAAAACGAAAAATAGCGTTCAGCATTCATTCTGTTATGAACGTGGACGATTTTTGAAACTTTCATTTAGCAAGATTATTTCTGATGAAGCCGATTTGGTGGCACATATAAGATAATTCTTCCAAAATGTAATACTTTAATATTGACGGATTTCTGTTTTTGAAACATACACTCACAGACATTTATACATATATGTTTGCTGTGTGTGTATATAAACGTATTTAAAATGTATATGAGTGTATATCTGTGTGTGTATGTGTGTGCACGTGTTCGTGTACGCGCGTGTGCACAAGATATAATCATGTTATGGATCAAGGAATAAAAGATTTTTGTAATAAAAATAAAAATAGCAATTCATGTTTACTCTTATTTGATTTCCTTATGGTTTTTCATTTCTACTAACAACAAATATGATATATATATATATATTATATATATATATATATATATATATATATATATATATATATATATATATATATAGAGAGAGAGAGAGAGAGAGAGAGAGAGAGAGAGAGAGATGGATTCATAGATATAGATATAAATAGATATATTTTTAGAATTGAATTAACTCTGATTCTTTCCAGGTTCACACACCAGCGTCAAACTTCCTCATCATAATCAATCAACTACAGACCAAAATCTGAGCCTTGTTCAGAGGTTTATTTTTGAATTCTCACTTGCTTTTTTCAGAAGTTTTATCCGATAGAGAAACACTTTAGTTTGTACTGATATCTAATAATTTTTCGTTCTATTGGAAATCTCAATTATGCTAGTCAGGTTTTCTGGTCGCAGCTTAGTGTTGATGATATAGCACTAACATCTTTAACTCCATGTCATGGTTTCGGAAAAGCAAGGTGAGTCTGGATGATACGTTAAAGAGAGACACAAAAAGATGTCGGTTAGGAAAAGTATTTTTTTTTAAATAAAATAACAAAGTGGTCTGGTAAGTACTTCATTAGGAACCGTCACGTGGCCAACGTCTTTTGGCAGCATGCCATGTTAGGGATGATCAATTATCAAAAAATGGAAAAAAGGTGCGATCGATGAACAAGTTACTAGTCTCGTTTTTTGTTTGGCAGTAATAATTGAAAAATGTCTTAATCCCCCCCCGCAAAAAAATGAGCAGGATATTTTGCCAGACGCAAGCAATGGGGCAATTTAGCATAAACGTACATTGTAAGTTGAACGTCCCACTAAAATCGTATTTCGAGCTGGAATTGAAAAAGAATTTTTTTCTAAATATAATGAGGAGTAAATGATAATACTTTCAGCCATCTGGCTCCATTGGTGTGACCTGTATGGGTAACACATACATAGACAAATAGTCAGCCAGAATCGCCTAAAAGCTGAGGAAAACTATGTTGACCTATGCTGGCAGTTTTAGTTGATGGTTCCTAACAAAAACAAAGAACTTATTCGGAATGAAGACCATAGTAAGAAACGAAAAGCTAAAAAGGTTCTTTTTTTCCAATTTTCGATCCATTGCAGCCGAAGAATTATGATATGATAAGACGGAACAGTTTAATAATCGGAAGATGTTCCATGGCTCATGGCAAGTATAGAAATAAATGATTTAGAGAATATTCATCACAGTAAATAGAACGAAAAAAATGAGAAAATCACATAAAGGCTATGGTTGTACTATAAAAGAATACCAGAATACAAAGATAAGATTTTTATTGTCTTTTTATCTTGATTCTGTTTTTCTAGACCAAACACGGAGGCTGAACAGGAAAAATTTGATTGGGAAATCATCAAAGAGTATTGCATGAAACATATCTAACCTTAGGCAAGTTTTTTTGCTTCTTTTTTTCTTTTCACTTTCGTGAGAGATCCTAGTGATTACTTTGTGTCGTATATACCTGAAAGCACACTTTTTTCTTCTTTGTAGTCTGTTTTAATTGCAACGTTTTCGTCTTGTTTTTTGGCTTGTAAATATTGGATAAACATTAAGGTCTTCGGTAGTTTTTTTTTCTTTTGTTTTCCTTCTTGATTTATTATAAGACAAGAATGTTTATGTCTAACAAAGTATCTTTGAAGAATCGACAATATTTACATTCGGATAATGTCTCTTTATGTATTTCTTTCTTGTCGCTTGCAGTCAGGCCAGTCAGAGGGTTCAGGGGAAGTGGAGTGGGGCCCTTAGCTTACGTTATTGAGCATAGTGTAGAGACTAGTCTCCTCCAAGGAGGATGAGCGAAATAACCGCAGGAGGCTCTCTACGTGATTCCCAATAGCTTACAGAACCTTATGTTCCCATCTAGTTACCATTTAGGTACTGACCAGGCTGGACGTTGCTTATCCATGGAGAGCGTACCAGAATCGGTGCAGTGTTTCAAAATTGATGAATATTGTTCTAAAATATTTTTTTATATTTTTTTGAATATGAAATAAATAGATATTATTATTTTAGTTATTTGTTTATTATCAAAATTAGTTTATAGTCTAGATAAATAAGTAAATGATAAATATTAACTTGAAGTTCATCAGACCTCTAGATCTACCTAAGACAACGAATCTCCATGATCTCAGACGAAGAAGAAATAAAGCAAAGAACCATACACTAGGTTGACAAACTTTTTGTAGAACAAGCTCGACTTTCAAGAACACACATGTTCCTCAACTTTTAAAAAGGAGGATGTACAACCTATGCATCCTCCTGATAGTCATCTATGGAGCTGAAACATGGAACCTAACCGAAAGATTGACCTTCAAACTGACAACCATGCAACGTGCACATGAGAGAATCATGCTCAATCTCACATGGAGAGATCATAAGACAGCACAGTATATTAGAGAAAAGACATGAGTCAAAGACATCATAGAGACAGTTAGAAAACTCAAATAGCAGAAGGCCGTACATGTTGAGAGAATGTCACAAATCCCAATGGGGGGGGGGCAATTTACAATGTGTGTTTATGCTAAATTGGTCCCTTAGTTTGTGTCCGGTATAATTCATGCTTGTTTTCAAATTGGATTTAGTTAACGGTAAAGATTCCTGCGAGAAAAGTCCGTAAACATACGATGTAACAAAGATGGATGTGATTAAAGTAATCATTTTGAAGGGCGGGATCCTGTTTCAATTGGAGCCAAGGGCCCCATTCGGTCTTAATACGGACCTGCTATATATAGAGTGAAAAAATGAATGGATATTATTTCATGGTACATAGTCATAGCTTTCTGAGTGACCCAAGCAAGCTGAGCATTGGCGCCTTCTAAAATATCATCATCATCAACAGTATTAGCCTTTCAGCGTCTGTTGCTGGACAAAGACCTTCCAAAAGATTCGGTAGATATTTCTATCGCAGTCCTTGCGACTCTAATATCTCCTGAACCTGTCAACATTTCCTTGCCATTTTATTTTTTGTCTGTCACAATTCAGCATATGATCTCGGGGATCCACATTGTGAGTTGTCATGTCCAACTGTTGTCTGACATTCTTGCAACATGACAGAACGATTGCTATTTGAGTTTTCTGGTACTTTCTGTAATATCACTGACCCTTGGTTTATCCTCTAATATACTGTGCTGTCTTGCTATCTCTCCATTTGATGTTCGGCTTGATTCTTGTCTGTGCACGTTGCATGGGTCTTTTCTTTTTGATGCTTAAACGTTTTTTTCTTTTCTTTTTAATTTATTTATAAAAAAAAGTAGGTCTTAAGGACCCATTATGAAAAAAATTGTGAAGAAGTATTCATCATTATGTATGATATGGTCCACGTGTTCATCTGCTCACAGGATTTCGATCATCTACCCCACGGCCCTCTTTGGGTGTTGGTGGTTCTGCATTGCGCATGCTCGAATGGACAGGACACGTCAAATACGTTTTTTTAAACATCCAGTTTGTGTTTTCGATGCACTTCGAGTTGCTCCCCTTGTATTGGATAATCTGATTGCTTCTAAGTCCCTTATAATGAGAGGTTCTTAGATGCTATTGATATCGATGCCCGATTGGCTTATTGGTTTGACTGAAGAAAGTTTGTGTGTTGTTTCATTCAAGCGTCAAATTCGCCCGACAAAATTCAGACAAGTTGTAAAGAATTATGTTGACCCCAAACTTAGTTTCAAAACTATCCGTTAAAGAATTCTGTTGAGGGTGACTGGTGATCAAGAAAACTTCAGAATATATTACAAATTTTGAATCATACTTACGTGGAAGGATCTTCGCCTATTTTTCTTGAAGATAACCCTACCATTACACTACATAAGTTATCTTTATAGCCAACTCTAAGAGCCGGATAGTCAATCATGATCTTCAAGAGACGAACCCTTCTAAATTCTTCAGAGTCTTACCTTAAAAAGCAAAGTCCATTTTTCATTTTTAACCTTCAAAAAGTGATATTTCACACTAACTAAAAGCCTTCTTATTGAAAAATGCTATCTTTGAAATGTTATCATCAACTGCCTTTTAACGTTGATAATACGCTTTCCGCAAGATTCGCTAGATTTTATTCATTCATCTATTTACTTACTTGAAGTATCGCCTTATTCCACTCCCCCCCCCCCTACAGAGCCCCAGCGATTGTGAACACTTTATCGCACAAAAAAAGAGAAGATTGACTGAGCTTATCGCTGGTCATAAGAATTTCTAAATAGCTTCTATCCACCTTCAACTTAGCCTCTATCCTTTTCTTGAATATCTATTGTTTTTCATTACTCTCCATTTTTGTTAGACTATCGTTCATATAAGGCTTAACATTCCATATTTTTGCAGAAACAGTCAACCAAAACTGTCAACAGTTTCCTCGGTCTTTAAACTTGTCCGGCTGGCTGACTGGCTGCGTATGTGTCATGCGTACAGATTGTACTAATGGAGCCAGAGGGCTGAAAATGTAAACATTTACACCCTTTTATGTCAAGAAACGTGTTTTTTTTTTGTTTGTTTAAAACTACTCTGAATAATTTTTTAAGGTAGGGTGGTTGAAAAAGCAACGTAAGTTTATGCTAAACTGGACCCTTAGTTTGTTTCATGCTTCTTTTTTGAAAATTCAATTTTTTTTTTTTTATGATTACTGGTCAACATTATTGAGAATCCCTTCTTTCCAATTTTTTAATTGATCACCTACAACACAACGTACTGCCAAAATGTGTCGGTCATGAGACCGTTGCCATCTTCTTTTTGGCAATCAGATGGTGCCAAAGATAGGAATGTTTCATCATATGTTTGGTTGGCAGGAAATGCCAGGATAAGTAACGAAACAGCAGAAAAAGGCCGCGAAAATTCCACTGGAACCAAATCGAAAAATACATTAATCTGATCATCTTTCAGTTGCTTTGAACAAGGAAGCATAGATAAGTATTAAAAAATAAGGAATTAAGAACAAAAAATGGATGCCCGATAAACTTCATCCTCTGCATATTGTCAATGTAAACGTGGACTTTTTGAACAACAAGTATTTTTCCTTATTGGATCGTATTAGTCTGTTTAGACCTGCGGTTCTCAATCAGGGTGCGGAATGGGGGACACTCCCTAGGGGTTAAGTGATTTCCTGAGCAAGCGCAAGCCGAAGACGAAGAAAGTAGGAATTACACTATTGCAAGTGTTGGAAGAACATCGTGAACATTAAAAAACGCAGGTATCGCCTTTAATAATTTCTGTTTGTTTATTCACTTATATATTTTAAGGGAAATAATTCCTTTTGTTTTTGAGTCAGCTGGAATCATGGATTCATCATCATCATCATCATCATCATTCTTTTGATGTCCATCGTTGGGCATAGACCTTCCCTGGGATTCGTCACATCTCTCTATCATAGACCTCACGGAGCCAGTACTTTCTGAATTCATCGAGTTTGTCTCTCAATCTAGCATTCTGCTGGACTCTGTTGTGCATCTGGTCTCTGGAGATCTATGTTATCAGTTGTAATGTCCATCGGTTGTGCACCATTCTTCCAACATAGCCAGCCCATTGCCATTTGAGTTTTTTTTTTAATCCTATTTTCTCTCGGATATATTATGCTGTCTTGTGGCCTCTCCATACGAGTTTGAGCATAATTCTTTCACGTGCATGTTAAATGCTTCCCAGTCTGCAGGTCTGTCTCTTGATTAGGTTCCGTGTTTCAGCTCCATAGATGACCATCAGGAGGATGCATTGGTTGTATACCCTTCTTTTTAGGATTAATGGGATCTCCTCGTTTTTGAAGGTTGAGCTTCCTCAGCCAAAGGCTCGCCGTCCTAGAATTATTCTTTGTTTGATTAGTTCTTCTTTTGAGGGATTCATGGAGATTGATTGTTCTAGGTGGATGTAGTGGTCAACTTTCTCCAATTCTGCATCATCAGTTTTGATCTTCGTATTTTTATTTCCGACATGATTGTTGCACATGACCTTTCTTCAACTGGAGTTCATGTGTAAGCTGATGTTTTTGCTTTCTTCATATAATTCATCTAGTATTAGTTGGAGGTCGTGTAGGTTCTCTGCAAAAAAAAAAAAACGATGTCGTCAGTATATCTGTGGTTGCCCAGATATTTGCCGTCTATTTTTGTTTCTTTATTTTTCCCAGTCTAGCTTTCAGAAGATCATCTCGAGGCAGGCTGTGAAAATTAATTAAATAAAACTAAGAAGTTACCAAGAAGAGAAATATTTTGCTTAACTTTACAGTTTTCTTTGCTAAAGTAAACAGAATTCATTTCAATCGAAGTGTTTTTTTGCCTCGTATTTTTTTCATGAAACCATTATGGTTCTGTTTTTGTTTATTGGTAATCAACTTTTCAGTCTGAAGATTTTCAAAAATATCCCCGGCTCCATAGAATTTCCTGAAAGAATGCTAATCTCAAATTCTTCTCCAATCTTTCTCCTTGCTAATGGCACAAACATTCTGACGATAAAATGTTCTTTCATACTATGTTGTTTTTTTCTCAGGTGTTGATTTCTTGCAGAAACTCCTTGCAGTTCAGCCAAATTTAAGTCATTAAAAATTGTTTCATTTCTGAGTATTGATTTTTTCCGGCTTTTACGAATGCAATAAAAAGATACATCTAAAATGGTTCAATGCATTTAAAATGGTTTTCTTTTTTTCCAAATTCAGAGCTCAAAAATATTTTTGAAATTATCTTGAAATCAAATATCTTTTTCAATGTATACATGTGTAATTTTTGTTTTCTTTTCACTATTAGGGCTACCATTTTCTGTATGAATATTAATCTCAAAATATGAAATTTATTCAAATTTAATACTAAACTTTACCTTCATATTTTTTTGATACTTTCATTCTTACAATGAGGGCAAAAAAGCGGAAGTATGCCGATGATTATATTAGAATTGGATTTGTGTCACTCCAAAGGGGTGAAGACTGACAATTACCCAGTGTGTAATATGCTACAAGATTGATGGTATGCGACTGACAAATATAGAACACCACCTGGAAGACATTGAATCCTTCTCTAGCTTCCAAACCCAAAGGATCTTCGGAAACAAAAAGGCAGTCCTTGAAACAAGCTAAATGGTCGGCAGTGGGGTAAATGTTTTGTATGCTTTGTTTGATAAAATGACAAAAACATGCAACAAGTTTTTTCTCTTCCATCTTTTGTTTTACGATGGGGGGGGGGGAGTTCAAATCTTAAAAAGTGAGAAGGTTAAGAACTACTGGTTTAGACCCTATGAGCTTGACTCTCGGTTGGACACAATACAGCATTGTGTAAGAGAGTCAGCTTACGATGAATATTGGAGAAAACCTTATTTTAATGGTCAACTCATACTGTAGCATATACAGTAGAATTGGTTGATTTAACCTGTTCATCGCCATGTACATCTTCAGATGCGCTAACAACTATTGCAGCAATTGATGTCACAAACTGAGGGACACATTGACTTAGTAAACACCACATGCCATCTCCACGAAGCATATCCTCCCGCTCCTATGAATCTGATGTCGCTTAAGTGACATTCCATTGTCACACCATCAAAACACGAGATTCTGTTTTACTACTCCAAAATACAAGCACGCGTCAGTTCCATGAGTGACATTCTATTTTTCAACAATACTTCCGTTGAATGGGGGTTATTTCAGACGAAAGGGCTCTCAAGGGTGGGAACTTGAAAGTAATGGGCTTCTAAAGGGAGGACCTTTTAAATGCACTGAAGATCGAACTAACATTTCTATGGTCTGAATCCTAGGCTTGTAACTCCTGTGCCGGGTTCTCTTGTCTCCTGCCCCCATCCACTGGACTAACAACTTGCAAGGATGAGTTATCTCATCTTTGGCTGCGAGCAAGTTAAATTCTTTGTATAGTTTGTGTGTACATGGAAACTTTCGTACACATACTCTTGTTGTCATATCAAAAAAGTATATTCGGGTTCAGATGTAATTACATATTTCTACGTATGAATAATATGGAAACAATCTTCATCTGCATTTTTTTTTTTTAAAGTCGCAAAAAGCATATTATTCGATTTTTATAAAATTTTCGATACTTATCAATTAAAGGACATTTTTTAAAAATTTCATTCAAATATCGGATTTTTTTTTCATGTTCATGATTTGTCTTATCTATACGATGCAGTTTTCATTGATTTTTACACATTTAAAGATAATTCCTTCAATATATCAATCATGTTTATATTTTTAGAAAAGTGCCCCGGATTTACTCTAATTTGAAGTCTTACATTAGGAAATTTTTAAAAAAATAGGAAAATTGCATAAAACATTATTCTCCACAGCGATTTTTCAAAATTTTATTCGATTAAGTATGGATTAGGCTTTTGAACTGGAAAACAAATGTTGACAAATTATTTCAAAATCATTTTTTGAGATTAAACTTAGTTCGAGCAGTTTCTGAGGGCTTTTCTGAAAAAAAGTGAACATAATTAAAATCTCGAGGGATTTATTTGGAATGGAAAATCATTTATTTAAAATTTGTTCCTTAATAAATAAGTATCGAAAATTTCATTAAAATCGAATGATACACTGATTTTTGCCAGATTTTAAATCGACATCCTCAGATATTGATTTTTGGGCGAAGATTCTGTTCAAATAGTTCATGTACGTAATTGTACGTAATTTAGTGCTATAAATTATGAGCCAACTAATTAAGGTAAGACCACAATCAAATGGTACCAACGCCGTCTGGATTTAGTTCATCATCTCTTCTTTGTAAATTCGAAGTGAATGTATGCATTTGGAGTATACTGAATCGCTATTTAGTGATTGTTCAAATATCTGTTTCATCTCACTATACATATATTCATCCATCCATATATACATACCCAGCCAGACTGGCTTAAAAACAGGAAAAAACCTATGTTGACATTTTGGGTAACATATTTGGTTGGTGGTTCCTAATAGTATTATTGATGAATGAAAATTTCAAATAATAATCTGTCTAGGACACTGATAAGTTGACATTGTCGAATTCATATGGAAAGTGTAAAACAGAATTTAGAAACCGCAAATCAAATCTGTCAACACAGGTTTCTCCAGTTTTTAAGTTAGACTGGCTCACTGACTATCAATGTATGCATCATGCATACAGGCAGCAGCAATGGAGCTAGAGGGCTGAAAAGTTAAACATTTACTTATTATTATGTCTACAAAAAAGTTTTTTGTTTGTTTCCTAAATTTCTCACTTACATAGATGGGGAATTTAATTTGCCATGTACGTTTATGCGAAATTGGTCTTTTAGTTTGTGTCTGGCAGCACCTTTTTTCATGATTTTTTTATGATCACTGTCCGATGAGAGAGAGTAAATTATTGATTGATCACCCCCAGCAGAACATGCTGCCAAAAGATGATGGTCATGTGACGTTTTGTATGGTCATTAAGTAGAGATAGAGCTTAATTTAAATAACTATTCATTGATTGAAATTAGGAGAAAACAAAAATAGTTCTTCGAACAGTAAAACAAATCTCAGCAGTTCTGGTTAGTCACTCAATAGAAATGGTCATGTGACCAGCGTCAATTGACAGCATGTCATGTTTGATATGACCGATCCAAAAAATAGAAAAAAGGATGATCCATGAATAAGTGACTTTTCTCGCCTTTTTTTGGATCAAAAGGTCAGAATTTCCAAATAACGATTAAGAATGTAGTTGGGTGCAAACGAACATTAACTTACGCAGGGCTCAAACTCGAAAGAAAAAAGAAAGAAAAAAACATCTTTTTGCGGACATAATAAGGAGTAAATGTTGAAATGTTTAGCCCTCTAGCTCCACCAGTGTTATCTGTACGCCTGATACATACATACATACATACATAACTAACAAACCAGCCTCATAGACTTAAAAAAATGAAGGAGCCTACTATTTCGGTTCTCCGTTTCTAATAACATACATTTGCTTGAGCGAAATTGGAATTTTTGTTCAGTTAGTTTGGGACTGGAATCCCAGACTTTGGACTTCAGCCACAACAGAAGATGGTCAAAAAAGAATGGTCATCTAATGAGTATTGATTCTATTGACCAAAGGTTTTGCTCACTGTCCACCTTCCACTCAATCAAATTTCCTTTATTGTTGATTGAATAGTTGAGAGCTATTTAGGCATCGTTCACTATAGAGTCGTAACACTTTTTCTATCAATAGAGCAGATAGATTCTCTTGGGGTAACGACCGGACACCCACTTTGACCAAATAATGTCCGGAAAGAATGCCATTTGCCAAAGTTTATGACAAGGACGTCTCTGTAATGATCCATGAAGTCAAGTTTATTTTTGTGAGTATAATTCAGTGTTTGTACATTTATTGGGTTTCTGGATGGGTGAGTGTCGATTTGGGTTGAGTATGCATCACCAGAGATACCAAATTTATTTTCATCTTTACATCTAAAAATACACAAAAACATCCAGATTCTCCAGATATATATCTAAAATCTGGGAAATATGTTTCATATACGATTTTATCCAATGTGACTATAATCGTCAATATTTAATTTCATTGAAATATTACTAATTTAATTGCTTTAGATTAAAATGAGACATTACTTATTTTATTGAAAATTATATAAATATCTGAAAAGAATATCTAAAATCATCCGACAGTATTTGGACATCGTGGGTTCAAAATGACCATAGAGATGTCCGAAAATATTTCCTTGAGAAAAAAAGGTATTTAGATGGTGCCTAGTTGTTTACAAATGCCAAGTTTCCAAGTTGTAGCTCCAAAAATGTGACCACGATCTCTGGACACACACGCACACACACACGCACACGCACAGACGAGCAAAGAGAGAAGAATTTGTAACCAACTAGGCTAGTTGGTCTGACAGGCAATTAACGGGGCTACAGCGATTCGATAGGAATTTTTGACATTAAGATGCAAAATCTAGATTTGGATGAAAAACATCTACACTGTGCCTAAGAGACTATATAAAAGTTATTGATAGTTTGTGGCGGGAACATTTTTCCATACTTATAAATAGACGGCAATTAGATACGTAAAAACATTGAATCAATGATATTGTGAATGAGTACCGAAAAAATCCTTTGAGTCCAAACAAAATACATTCGTTCCTTCTTTATTCAAAGTGACAAATTGCAGCCAATGCCTTTTTTTCCTAAAAGTTGAATCAATATTCCTTTTTTTGTTTATGAAAACTTCATAGTTTAAAAGGAAATCAATAACATTTTTCGCTTCTATTTTTTTACTTAGTTTAATGATCGAAGCAGTGTTTCCTTAACAAAGGTGCGTGGAAAAATTCTCCAATCCTTACAGTGGATGGAACTTATTGCGTAAGAGCCATGAAGTGCAATATTGTTATAAACTAGCATAGTACCAATCAAAAATGACAGGGCTATTTATAAATGGATCAATATTCAGCCTACGATCAAAATATCTTTTCTTAGGTTCTGAGTGTTACTTCCTGGTCCTCTGTTTAGGATAAGAGTATTTGTTGTCATGTCAATGTAACGGAATAGAGAAGGTAATTCAGATTCTTGTAGGAGACGCACCCATTTAAATCCAAATTGTTGTCTCTTAGCAAGTTTAAAAAGAAAATGAACTGAAACAACCAGTGACCGAAAAGGTATACAAAAGAATAAAACTTAGAATTTACACATGCATAGACGTACAATAATAAGATACGTGAAAAAATCTCGTGGACCCAAGATTTGGAATTCGTCTCGTCCAACCAGGGAGACCAAGAATTGAGATATGAAGATTAGTGGGAACGACCGAGGCATTGGAACAAAACGGACTGAGAATCAAGCCCCATCTCGTACAACAGATGACTATTTGCTACTCCATGGAGAATCGCTAATTTCCCACGTACAAAGAACGTTCTCTAAATACAAAGTAAGTGCTCTTCTCTCCATAGGGAAATTTAAAAGGGACTTTTTTTTCGTTGAATAATTGTGTTTGTGTCGCTGTGATTCTACACCGTGACAAATTTTGTCTGGCGCTATTTTGGAGACCTTGATCTCATCTCACAAGACCTTTTTTTCCCGGTAATTCGTTTTGCTTTATAAACCACTCGGTCCCACTAGATATCAATATTGCTTTGTTGTTTTCGCTGAATATTGTTATCATCTTCCCTACATTTTTCTCTCGAAATCCACGCACACTGCCAGACAGACACGTTAACTTTAATCTAATATAAGAATTGCCCTTTCCCGTTCCGTATGTGTATACGTTTTTAAATGAGCCTCAATCACTCACAAGCTACAAATGGCGTATGTCGAGATGAGAAGGTTATGACAGTGTCGCTTCTCGGCTCACTGACTAGGGTCAGTAGATTTTGTTGTCCTCACTTAAGATTTAAGTGTCACTCCTCGTCTCTTCGTCTAGGATCACCCAATCTGTTGTCTTTACTTCGGATCAAAATGCCCCTCCCCAACTTCTGTCCAGGATCAGAGTGTGGAGTCTGTATGCTCATTGAAAAGTGTTGCACGCACACGCACACACACACACACACACACACATATATATATGTATATATACACATACATATATATACATATATGTATATATACATATATGTATATAAATATACATATATATTTATATGTATATGTATATATGAATATACACACACACACACACACACACACACATATATATATATATATATATATATATATATATATATATATATATATATATATATTAACATGCTCTTATTCAGGGTTGAGCACTCTTTAAGTGAGGTAACTCGTTCACTATAAGCTCATGCAATGCTCTTCCAACTTAGGAATAGAGCACTCTGATGGATGGGGAATTATGCGTGAGTGAATATATCGCCTAAATTCAATGAAAATAGCCCGAAATCCCAAATGTAGAATGATAAAACGATGCCCGTTGAGAGAGCTTCTCACTCAAACTGTATACCATAAAGAGCTTCTTGCTCGAACGATATGCTAAATAAAACACTGGTAATTTTTTCCTGTCATTTTAAACAAAGATTGTTTGAAATGTGATTGATTTTCGAATGTTTTCATGATTATTTTCATGTCATCATTTGACCATGAGGGCAGTTAACGACCATTTTCATATTTTCATCTTGAATTCTCATATATCTGAAGATGATCTGCCAAAGATCTGGTTTTGTTGCCGAGGTTTTTTGTGGGGTTATCATCTCTGGATTCTTCAGAAAAAGTCTGCCCTAATCACAACATTTCAAAGCTTCACATGCCTAATTAAAGAAGCCATAAATATCGGAGGTTGGGTAGCGATGCTTGTCCGACAAAATACATTAAATTGAGTGAAATTTCAAAGATTTTTAATTTCAAAACTAATTGAGATATACGCCTCCTACATTTGATTTCTCCCCAAGTTTTGTATAAGAGTTCCTGGGATTTCTCTCAAAGGAATCTGGAAAGGGGGGGGGGGCTCAGGAGAGTTCCTTAAATTGGATGATTTGATGTGGACTTGCTCTCTAGTAGTTTGTTTTACATACTGGCCACTCAGAAAGGAAAGAGAAAACATTATGCTGATTAAATGCTTGCATCCTTGTTGAAAAATCATAGTAATAAAAATATGTATATCATGGCTTCGAGGACTGAGATGTAACAGGAAGAAGGGGGGTTCCATGTATATTTCAGGCCTTTGGTGGCCAGTTATGCCTATGTTGGAGACCATGGAGAAACCCACATGCCTGCACTGAATTTTCAAGGTGGAGTATGACTCCACTCGTTAATCCCTATAGTTCTTTATATATATTCTCTCTTTTTCTGTAATTTCATGAAAAAAAAAATGTTGTTGGGCGGGTACATTTAGTATCTTGCCCTTAATTTGAATAAATTGAGATTTTACACGTATCGACTACAGTAATTTTGCAATAACCTTTGTAAAACAGATACCGTTATTGTGAGTGACTTTTAAATAACACTGATTTATGAAAACTGCTCTGAAAAATGTTAGTTACAAATTTTCAGGGAATTTCTTCTTCGAATTTAATATAATGTAATGCATACCTACACCATCGTAGGGAATTGCATCAAACTTACCTCATACACTTAATTTGCCCAACGAATTTTTTTCTCTGAGTAAATTAGGGATACTCCAATTAGTAAATATATAACAAGAGTCTTAATGTTAGAAATAAGAAAGATTTCAAAAGTCAGACACAAATGATGTATATTCGAAAATAAATTATTTCAAGTACAAGGCACAGTTGGTAAGAGTGTTTTGTAATCGAGTTGGTGGTTCGAATCCACCCAAGAGCTACTTTTTAACAGTAGTAGTTATAGCTCAGAACGTCATGTACACGTATTATTAAAATCTTAAAGTAAACAGGACCAGTCAGAAAAATGCATACCTGCACAATGTGGTGATAGAATTGTAAAAACTAAAAAAAAACATTGAATGGGAATATTTCAAAATATAAGTACAATGGCAAAATTGAAAAATCTTATTTTAAAAAGTTCATTTACATTCGGGTATATGATACTGTATATAGGTATTTTTTTGTCATTGCATTAATATTTTTTCGTCTACTTTATGGTAAAATATTCTCATGCAGTATTTTCTAAGCTTTTACAATTGTACTAATACAATGAGCAGGTGCACATTTTTCTTGTTGGTAATGACAAAATTCGATATTTCAACCAAAATATGAAGATTCTAATGATATTAAATATGTTCTCTATGGAGCTAGCAAGAACGTTCTATCATACACTGATTTATTTGGACAGATATCCTTATCTTGATTATTTTAGTCACAGCCTTTTAGCCATGGTAGGTACTTCTGGGCTTCTCCAAGTGTCTGTTGTAGTTAGTAACCCTCTGGGACACATGACCTTGCATCAAGCCAAGCTGTATATAGACTGCAAATACTGACGCAGAATATACTTGATATCTACTAAATTTAGCTTAGTTTGACAAAAGACTACAGTATTGAGCACGTAATGGGGATCAAGCTCAACCTAATATTGGTCAGCATAAAAAAAAATGTTATTTGGAAAATGTGAGTGTTGAGTGACTGGAGGAAAATTTAATTATGAATGTCACAAACTATTTGGGCAAAAATGACAGTGAAAGATATTTGCTAATATTAGATCAAATACCAACATATATCAAAGCTGATATTAGATAAAATCATTAACAATGAAGACCAACCTTTCCTTTAATCTATGGATGGCCTTAAGCTCTATTCCTTCACTTGTTCTTTTTCTGATTAAATATCTTTTACATTTTATATATCAGAGACTGTCAACTAAAACTGTCTGAACACGTTACTTCAGTTTTCAAGTTTTTCCAGTTAGCTGGTTGGTTACGTTAGTATCTATGTATGCGTCTTGCGTACAGGCCACACTCATGAAGCTAGAGGGCTGAAAATTTCAACATTGATCCCTTGTTATGCTGTGATAGAAGATTTTTTTTTTCATTAAATTCCTCAAATTCCTAAATTACCCCTACTAAGAAAATGATGGTGGGGAAGGGTCAGTTTGCAAAGTGAGTTTTTACTAAATCGATCCCTTAATTCGTGTCTGCTTGTTATCTTTCTTAAATTCAGACTTTTTTTTAACATTCAATGCCTATCGAATGGTGAGAGAAGAGACTTATTCATTGATCAACCCTTTGCAATTTTTTTTAATTGATCACCCAAACACTAAAATATGTTGGTCATGTGATAGTTTCTATTGACTGACAAACCAAATCAGCTAAATAACCTTTCTTTCTCTTTCCATTTCTAATAAGTCTTTTCTGCAGGGATGGAAATACTTAGTTATCAATTTTCAGGTTTTTTGTACGTTAATGGACACATTAACACATTCTCAAAGCCAAGCCTTACCATATCATCATCAGTCTTTTAATATCCGTCTTTGGACATAGACCTTCCCCAGGATTCGCCAAACTCCTCTATCATGGGCGTCGCAGAGCCAGTACTTTCTGAATTTGTCTAGCTTGTCTCCCATCTAATACTCTGCCGGCCTTGGTTGTGCATGTGATCTCAGCGGATCCATGTTGTGAGCAGCTATGTCCATCGGTTGTCCGCCATTCCTGCAACATGACCAACCCACTGCCATTTGAAATTTTTCAATGGATTCTATGATGTCCCGCACTCCTGTCTTTTCCGGGCTTACTGCGCTGTCTTGTAGTCTCTCCATGTGAGGCCCAGCATAATTCTTTCATGTGCACATTGCATGGTTCTCAATTTGCAGATCTGTCTCTTGGTAAGGTTCCACGTTTCAGCTCATAAGTGACTATTGGGAGGATGCATAGGTTATACACCCTTCTTTTTAGGATTAATGGGATCTTCTTATTTTTGAAGCTTGAGCTTGCTCTGCCAATGGCTTGCCATCCTAGTGAGATTCTTCATTAGATTTCTTCTTCTTTTGAGGATCTCATGGATACCTGGTTCTCAAAGCCCAGCATTACCATTTACCTGGTTCTTGAAGCCCAGCCTTACCATATACCAATTTCTCAAAACCCAGCCTCAACATACACCTAGTTCTCAGAGCCAAGCCTCACCATGTCCCTAGTTTTCAATGCTCAGCCAAAACACATCCCAAGTTCTCAAAGCCCAGCCTCACCATATACCAAATCCTCCAAGTTCAGCCTTCGCATATACATAATCCTCAGAGCTCAGCCCCAGCATACACTTAGTTCTGAGAGCATAGTCTCACCATGTACCTAGTTTTCAAAGCCAAGCTTCACTATATTCCTAGTTTTCAAATCTCAGCCACACCGTATGCCCCAGAGCCCAGCCCAACTATATACCTATTTCTCAAAGCCCAGCCACACCACGTGCCTAGTTCTAGAAGCTCAGCCTCATTATATACCTAATTCTCAGAGCCCAGCCTCACAAAATACCCAGTTCTCAAAGCCCAGTCACCATTTACGTAGTTCTCAGAGCCCAGCCTCACCGTATACCTACTTCTCAAAGCTCAGCCACATCATATGACCAGATCTCAAAGTCCAGCCTTACCATTCACCCAGTTTTCAGAGCCCAGCCTCACCATTTACCTAGTTCTAAGAGCCCAGCCTCACCATATACCTACTGCTCAAAGCCCAGCCTTACCATATGTCAAGTTTTGAACACCCAGCTTCACCACAAATCTAATTTTCATAGCCTAGTTTCACTATATTCTTAGTTGTCAGCCTTGCTTTCCGAAATCCTTTCATTATTTTTTTTCTAAACCTTAAGATATTAACCCTTTTCATAAAAGAAGCACATAGTTTTACAATGAAGTGTTAATCGTATTAATTAGAACACTGGATTTCTAAAGTATATCCCACAAAGTGAATTAAGCCATTATCTATCGGCATATGCAATTATTCAATATTCAATCACAAAAAGTCGCTGTCAAAAATGATTTATGAACCATAAATGTGTGTGTGTATATATGAAAACATATATACAGATAGGTGGATATTGACCCTTTTTTTAATGTATTGAATGCTCTCTCCATAGATAAAGCAACCTCTGAAATCAGCAACAGCATATATATATATATATATATATATATATATATATATGTATATATGCACTAATATTTGAGATTTTCGTTTGTTTGTTTGTTTTTTTGTTCCTCTTCTCTGCAAAGACTACAATCAATAAAAATTGACTTCCCACATAGGCAAAGCTTCGGAGTCATTTGAGGTCACAAGATGTCATTTTATAGCCAATGTCAAGTTCAATACATCAGAAAAATTCAATTTCTTCACCAGGACTTATGTCATTCATTTATCTTATGAATGGTGCACATCCAATTCTTAAACAAGTATTGGTGATTTTTGATCAGATATAATGCAATATTAACACTCCATGTTGGGTTTCCGGCTGCCAAGTTCATTAAGGTTTGGGTTTCTCCCTTTACCCTTTCTCATTGACAAAAATCCATTGTAATTCGTTTCATAATGAAAGAAGTTCAGTGAATGTTCCTGAAAAAGGTGCACTATGTAAGAACAGTAAGTAAGTCATAGACCAGCTGATGCTGTAAATGAAGATGAGGCCAAACAGGCTGATGCTCTCATTACAGCTGCCAGAAGAATCATCATTGCCAAACCATGAAATACTTCAGGTGAGCAATGGTAGTATCTGCAGTTTAGTGCAGTCTCTTGACTTGTCAGAGCAAAACTCAGAACAAATATTCTTTAAGCCAAGCTACATTTAATGATGAGCGATGTGCTTTCGTAACAAGACAATGCAAGGCCTCACATCATCTTGAAGACAAGCAATCACTGTGCATGGCTGATCATCCCTAACTTATCCACTCTTCAGACTTCAATCCATTTGGGTCCATGAAGGAGGCACACAGGGAACAGCAGTTCTCTAATGATGATGAAGAGAAAGAGGAAACTTGCACATGGCTGAGAAAGCAGCCAAGAATAAGCTTCTATGAAGCGGGTATACATGCCCTCATTGAAGGTGGAATACCACTATTGAGGAGGATGGACCTAGGTTGAGGACTAAGTTTGGAATCCTGGATCTTTGTGTTCAGTTTGGTATGCATTGTGTGCTTTTACTATTATATTTGTTGTAATTAAAGAGAAACAGGTATTGCTTTTTGACCAACTCTCATACATATATACATATGTATATATATATATATATATATATATGTATATTAATATACATATATGTATGATAATCAAGGTATTCGAGAATACAACTTTAGCAGGTCGTAGATGGAGGACAACCTAATGTAATGTTACCCAACACTGAACCACTTCCGATCCCACACAAGAAATCAAAAGGCATACTGAGCTCATGGCCATACCAACCATAGCAATGCAAAAATCATTAGCTTCTTGAACATGGCTAGGTCCTTTGGTGTTCGAGATCAGGAAGGAGCTTGAGACCTCTGGTGAGGATGTGTCATCTGGGGCCAAGAGAAAGAAATATCCTCAGCGATCAGATGTTGTGTTCATCCAGAAGGTCCAAGACATTACCACCAATGATCCCGGTAGTCGTATTATTGGTATTGTGTATAAAGTCTAGAAGGCTTCATAGCTTTGAACATTAAAAAACCTTTCTAGGATATTTTTTGTGTCATTTAAGTCTCCTATTTCCCAATACCTTCTTTAGTGTTTTTTTCCCCTGTTTCACATATACTTTGATATTATGATACAACGTATAAATTGTCTTCTGTTAGGTTCATCAGTTGTTTACCATACATAAATATATCAATATTCATATATATATATATATATATATATATATATATATATGTATATTTATACATATATGTAATTAATGCTCCTCTATTCAGGGTTGAGTACCCTTTAAGTGTGGTAACTCGTTCATTATAAGCTTTTACAATGCTCTTCCATAGGAATAGAACACTTTGGTGGATGGGGAATATATGTTAAAATAAATATATTGCTTAAATTCAATCTTGTTTACTGTTCAGTTCTGTGGAGCACAGGTAGGATACTGGCCTCCAGGTCTGAAGCAAAGGGTTCAATCCTACCTCATGGTACTGGATGGGATAATATATATAGCCATACTGAAGAGTTGTAATATAACAAAACAGCTGTCCGTTGATGGCACAATGATATGTATATATATATAAATATATATAAATACATATATATATATAGTTATATATATATATATATATATATATATATATATAACTACTTTATCTAAAAATGATTTTATTAAAGATATGATGCAGTTGACATTTGAAACTTTGAATATTTTTCTTATATTGAAAGTGCACACTTTATCATTAATAACTTCATGGATCAACCATGAAACACATGTCCGGTTTTTTTTCTCCCTGATTTGAGTTATATATATATATATATATATATATAAGCAATTTATTATCATACATGCGTACATACATACATGCATGCATACATAGCTGGCCAGTTAGGCAGAACCATTTGAAAACTGATGAAACTTATGTTGACTGTTGACGCTTATAGTTAACAGATACTAAAAAATGTAAAAATAAAATCCCTCTCCATTATATCAAAGTTGGAGGCTGAAAGTGAAACAACAGGCTGAGTTGTAGAGATACTCATATGATAAAATTATCAATTAATTATACACACACATATATACATATATATATATATATGTATATATGTATTCTTGACCATTTCTCACCACCACTTATTATTTGTATTGCTCCGCTGCTACAAGTTCCATTGTCATGTTACAAACGCCAAAGCTGTACATCCGCTGTTGGCCATGCCATAAACTGGACGATTGAACAAAGTCACCCATCAGTGACAACGAGAGAGAAAAAAGGGGACGAAGAACTATGGACCTTTGGCATCATCCGTAATTCATTTTGTTTATGGTGTTCAGTGACTAACATCGAAAATAACCGTTGGCTATTTTGATGGACTGGAGACATTAGCTTTTGGCTTGTATGAAGGAAGAGATGGGAGAAAGAGGGAGAAAATAGGATGAAGAGAGAGAAAGAGAGAGTAGGCAAGGAGGATTAAAAGAGATAAAAAGAGACATAAAGGACTTAATATGATAGAGAAAGAAAAAGGAGAAGTAAAAGAGAGAGAGAGTAGGCAAGGAAGATTAAAAGAGATAAGAAGAGACGGAAGGAACTGAAGATGAGAGAGAAAGAAAAAGGAGAAGTAAAAGAGAGAGAGAGAAACAATGGATGAAAAGGAAAATAGAGTTTGGATAGAAAAGTGGGAATCTATTAAAAAAATAAACAGGTCTGGCTAGTCACTCAATAGAAACTATTATATGACATATATCTTTTGGCAGCATGCGGTGTTGAGGGTGATCAATTGAAAATTGGAAAGAAAGATTGGTTTGGCATGATCACTAAAGAAGTAAGAATTCTCAAAAAAACACTACCGTATACAAAATAAGGGACCAATTTATCATAAACTTACATTTCAAATTGAACCCTCAAAATAAAAACCTACTTTAAAAGAATAAAAATGTTGCTGTGGACATAATAAAAATTCAAAATTTTCAGCCCTCTCGATCCACTGGTGTAGCCTGTATACATGATACATACTTAGCCAGCCAAACCAGCTTGAAAACTGAAAAACCCTATGTTGACAGTTTTTGTTCAAAGTTTCTAAAAGACAGAGTTTAGATTGAAAAAATGTATATGTTTATGAAAAAAACTCAGTTAAGTTTGTGGTGGGAGAAGGAAAAAAAGAAAGAAAGGACACATGAATGAAAAAGGAATGAATGAGAGACAGAGAATGAGAATTAATGAGGAAGAGAAATGATGACAGTTTGTGGTAGGAGGAAGAAAGAAAAGAAAAGAAATGGATTTTATGATTTGACAGAAATGATTAAAGGTGCATCTATCTATATCTGCATCAATTCTATATGAAATAATTTTCCATTACTAATGGGTGAATGTATCATTTGGCCTAATCAACATAAGTAGAATAAACGACTGAAGAAAATGGGGCCGCTGCAGGATTCAAACCTGTGACCAATAGGTGACCACTTCAATGTAGCCTTACACTGACAATTGAGCTAAATGGACTCTGGTAAATATATGTGCCTTAGTTTTACGGGAAGCTGTTTAGCCCAATGGTAAGTGCAATGCTACATTAAAACGGCTACCTATAGGTTGCAAGATCAATTCCTGTAGCAGCCCCTTCTTCTTTAATTGTTCATTTCTATTTATGTTGTCCAGGTCAAGTAATAGATTAACTATAACAACGGAAGATCATTTCAAATAAGAGTTTTTAATATAATATAACTCTATAATCATTCTGCTGGACAATATACATTCATCTTAATACATAAAACATTGCGTTAATGGAAACAAATACCCTGAGAATAAACAAGATGGAAATTTGGAGTCAAAACAGTTACTTTGCTCTTTGCATTACCAGCAGCTCTTTAGCTCAATGGTAAGAGCAACACTATGTTGAAGCAGCTACATTATCAGTTGCAGTTTTGATTCCTGCTGAAGCCCTATTTTCTTTAATTGTTTACACTTTTTACGATGTCTACACCAAGTGATACATCAAACATGTAACAATGGGAAGTCATTTCAAATAAAATTTTCTACAAGATATAACGCTATTTATAATCGTATGTTTATATATAAAGAGAGAGAGAGAAAGAAAGAGAGAGAGAATGAGTGAGAGAAAGAGATATATTGATGTATATATTGAGTGAGAGAGAGAGAGAGGAAGAGAGTGAGAAAGAAGTGGAAGATGAGGGTGAACATTGAATGAAAAGTTAAGTAAAGAGTTCCGACATCTCTCATTCGTGATTTGAAAATTATTTTTTCTCTTTAATATCATGTGCTACAAACCAATTACATTTCAGAATTGGGCAAATACAACGTGCAGTGATCAAGAGTAGGCTGTGTGGTCTTCAGATAGTACAGAAAAGACTTCAATGTCAATGTTTTGTTGGACAAAAATTTATATGTACATATATATGTATTTATACATATACGTATTGAGAAATATATATAAATACATATATTTATGATGGAATGATGGATTTTAAACACAAATATGTTTATCTTGCAGCTCTTTTGGGCTTCTTCAGGCAAATGATATGATTTTTTGTTGAAAATATTTCACCATTTTCAAAGCTCTATTTTATACTTTTTAACTGAATGTTGAATGTATGGAGCACTTTATGAAATGAACCCACCACACATTGGATATTGAATTTCTGATTTGTACTTTAGTACATATATATATATATATATATATATATATATATATATATGTATATGTTTATGTGTGTCTTTGCGTGAGTTTATGTGTGTATCTATATGTTCATAACTAATTTATGCATATTATATATATATGTATTTATACGTACATTTCAATATATACATATATACATATAAATACATGTATTTATAAATTTACAGGTATATATGTGTATCATACATACATGTATATATATATATATAGATGTATATATATATATATGTATAAATTTACTTATATATGAATTTATGTATACAGATATACCTGCATAAATACAAACACACACACATACATATACATATACATATATATATATATATATATATATATGTGTATGCATTTATATATATGTATATATAGATGTAGATATAGATATCGATAGATAGATAGATAGATTGATAGATAAACACACATTGATTTTTGTGATTTTTTTTTTCTGTTGTTGATACAAATCTGCAATTTTCTTTCCAAATTTGTATGGTATTTTCTCCGTTCACTTATTCCATTTACATTACCATATATACATATATATATATATATATATATATATATATATATATATTGACAAATGATTGTCATCATTTTTGGTTCCTGATCCTTCAATGCATCTGGTCCCAATCCTTTTGCCGCTGTTTAAACAAACCTAAATGGGTTCTGGTCCATTTAGCTTGTGCTTTATCTTTCGCCCGATTGTTTTCCTGAGTTTTTTTCTCAACAGTGTTCATCACTTCTTTCGTCCCAGGAAATGTCATGAAAATTATTTTTATTTATACCAGAACTTATCTTCTATTATGGCTCTCATCATTCAGCTGTTTAAATCACATTCAGTGTTTTACCATCAAAGAGAAAAAAACAGTTGTGCATATCTCTGCACATATAATTATATATATATATATATTGATAGAAAATTGAACTAGGAAACATGTGTCAGAGGTTTTCTCTCCCAATGAATATATACGTATATGTGTAAATATATATATATATATATATATATATATATATATATATATATATATATATATATATATATATATATATATATATGTATATATATATATATATATATATATATATATATATATATATATATATATATATATATATATATATATATATGTATATATATATATATATATATATATATATGTATATATCATGGCATTCCTAGGATTGATGTCACCTGGGGCAAACTCAGGGCGTCAACCCCCGTGTTGCCAACTCAAAAGAGATTTTGCGCTAAATTTATCTAGAAAAAATGTCAAAAAACACCAAAACAGTTTAAAGAAACACTGTTAGCTTTTTTAATATTTGAAAATAGCCAGATTTGTCTAAAATGGCTTCAAATAGCATAAGATTAGCTAAAATCTGTGAAATATAGCAGTAAGAGTGCGGTAAATTTTTGGTCTGTTATTCATTTGATTGTGCAGTGATAACAATTTATAAAATGTTACAGCCAACACTACAGCCAGCCAGACACACTTAGAAAATAAAAAAACATATGTTGACAGTCTTTGTTACAAGATTGGTTGACACTTTCTGAAATGTTATTTATTTGCTTGTGCCTCTAACAATACTGCCAGCCAGACCCCCCCCCCCAAAAAAAAACTGAAGAAAACTTATGTATACAGTTTTAGTCAATGGATTTTAATAATAGTACTAAGAAGTTAACAAATCTATAATACGTAGGATGAAGCTTGTGAAATGTTTCAGGTTTATCTTTAGATTAATCATGAAAGTATCAATGTATTCCAAGTCAGATTATTGGCATTAATCCTCTCTTTTGATTATGATATATTATTATTAGAATAATTCATAATTATCATGGGAAATAGTTTTAAAATATTGTACCGTACATGACAATTTATATGACTGGGATTTGTTTGTTTTTAAACTATCTAAATATTTCATTATATCCAAAATGCTGTTGCTGTAGACCATAGGGCTGATATGGCTCTTATGGGCTTTGGTTGAGTTGGAGATCTTGGTGGACCTCCAAATATCCTTGTATATTCCATCATAGACAGAAAGCAGAACTAAATTGTTTCTCTATGTGAAACGAAATTTTAGTGATTTAATCTACTCTGAATAAAACTGCTTGAAATAAAACAAATAGAAAATGTCTGTTTTTCTTCTTTGTTGTTTTTCATGATTTTAAAATTCTTATAGTTAACAAAATATCAGCAAATAATAGATAGAAATCTATCCGCATAAACAAGGAGTTGTTTTTTTTAATTATATTTTAATTAATGATTAATCATTAAAAGAACCGTTTCCAATGAGAACGGAGCAACAAGTTTGAATTATTTTTTCTCTTTTGACCATCTGTCATCAATTGGACACTATATTTTTGGCCCTTAGCATTTCTTGCATTTATGAAGCCCATGGCTGTGCAAAAAGTGACAGTTCTTGTGAAGAACCTTAAAGACAACTTCCCTGGTATTCCTTAAAGGAAACAATTTGGTAATTATTTCTATTTTTTGTTATTAGATGAAGTATTTAAACCCATTGAATTCATTTTTTACAAGTTTTTGCCTTCATTGTGATAGTGAAGAAATCAACTGGGAAATTAAGATAAAGGTAAAAAGAAATCAAAATAATCAATGAGTTTGGTAATTATTTTAATGTGCTGTGTGGCCAGGTCTCAAATAAAGTGTTTTATGCTTCCATGAAAGGAATTTCTCTCTTTCTCTTATTAGAAACAGTCGACAAAAACTGTCACCCAAAACTGACAACATAGATTTCTTCAGTTTTTAAGTTGGTCAAGTTGGCTGTGTATGTATATATGTATTATCATGCATACAAGCAACACTAATTGATGGCTGAAAGTCACTGAAACCATCAACTTAAGCTTCTTCAGCATTTAAGATGGTGTAGCTGGTTATGTATGTATGAATGCTTACCTGTATATAGCTAGAGAGCTGAAAATTTAGACTTTTACTCCTTATTTCATCCAGGAAAAAACAACTTTTTTTCAGTTTTTGAAAATCACCTCCCTACATAGGTATAGTGAAGGAGATTCAATAAACAATGTAAGTTTATGCTAAACAGGTCTCTTAATCTATGTTAGCCAGCATTCAAAGTGTCTTCTTTTTTTTTTTTAAATTCAGACATTTTTAGTGATCAACTTTCCTACAAAAAGTGAGAGAATTAACTTATTCATTGATCAGAACCTTTTCCAATTTTTGATATTGATCATCCCCAAAATGGTATGCTGCCAAAAGACACTGGTCACATGAATGTTTCAATTGAGTGACTAACCACACCTATTATTATTTTCATTTTTTAGACTCGGACCTACAGAATTTTTCTTGCTGCTAATTTAAATGAAAGGTTTAACGAAGAAAAACGCCCATCAAATCGAATACCCAAAGGCAACAATAACAGACCTCTGAATAAAATTTTAAGGAGCAAAAATATGTTTGTGCATCTTTTTTCTTCGTGTTAGAAGCATAAAAGGAACAGATCTGGTTAGTCTTTCAGTAGAAACCTTCATGCAACTAATGTCTTTTGGCATCATGCTGTTTTAGGGTTGATCGATTAGAAATTGGGAAAAAAAAGGGCGATCAATGAATTTACAAAATCAGGTGAATTTACATCTGCCGTTTTTTGTCTGGGCAGTGATCACTAAAAAAAATTTTGAAATTTAAAAAAAAACAAGTGGGCAAAAACTAAGGGGTCATTTTACCATAAACTTACATTACAAACTGAACCCCCATTCTTCACCTTCTCTTTTTAAAAAACACAAAACATATTCTTGTTGACATAATAAGGAGTAAATTTTCTACTTGATAGTTTTATTGGTGCAGCCTGTATGCATGATACATACATAACCAGCCAACCAACCTGTGAGCCAGGCAGACCAACCTGAAAACTGAAAGAAACCTATGTTGACAGTTTTGGTGACAGTTTTCATTGGTGGTTTCTAATTGCAAATTACAGTTGCTTGAATGTGAATAAAAAAAATATGAAGTTTCCAAGCACATCCTCATGGTCTTGTAATATTGCTGGGAAAAATCTTTGGCATCCCAATTAATTTTCTTAAGGGATACCTAATTCAATGACTAATGACGTCCAGTTATTTGCTGAGGGATATTTACAAAATATAACTCACTAATGATGATATGGCAATGGTAAAGCCACTGGCAATTGGGAAGTACCTCAAAATTTCAAATAAGTACAGTATCAACCGTACCCCGCATAAATGAACCAGCATAGCCTGCACATGTACCAGAAGTAATTATCTAAATAACTATCTAAAATAATCTGAAGAAAATAGATCTTTTACCTGAAATTATCAAGAAAATAATACCAGTACAAGATTTTGGCATTGTTAGTTCAAAATGACCCGAGAGACCCAAAGGTGCACTGTTTTGAAAGAAAAAGCAAAAAAAAACTTTTTTAGATGGTGCTTAGTGGTATACTCATGCAAATTTCCAAGTAGTAGCCCACAAAAATGTGACCTAGGGTGCCAAGAGACACCTGCATACAAACATACAGGTATGTAGACGAGCAAAGAGAGGAAAATCTGGAGCCCAATTGGCAGGTTGTTCAAGCAGGTGACTTGTGGGGCTACAGTGATTTGATTAAAAAAAAGTACAGTAATATTTTGATTAGTATGGTTTTGATTAGTGCAGGGTTTCCTGAAGTACAGTCAAGATATTTCTGTACTAATTTATATCATCAAGTTCAAGCTGAAGAAACACATTGAATTATAATAGGCCCTTGAACAGTACAAAAAATTTTGGAACAAATTACCCACACTGATCAAGGTATACCTTTACTTTTGCAATTGAAGATCATTCTCCTCATATCATATTGCACAGTGATATTGTGTAATTATTTAAATGGTTCAATAATGCTCCACTATCAACTTTTTACAAGAATTTCTTTCATCTTAATTTCAGCTGCTTCTCGTCGCAACTACTCAGGCATCAGCTATCAGTGAACACACATTTTCAGGAAACCATTCATAGTCTATGAGCTTCACCTTGAACATATGTATCTTTATGCTAATTGAAAGCTTCTTAGGTACAAAACCGTGACCTACAACTTGGAACATACATACATTTACTTCTACATTATAGAATACAACAACATTACAATGGTAATATACATTTATAATTATAATGATATAACAATCTGATTATAACAACATAATAATAATTATGATAACATAATAATTATAACAATACCATGATTTTAACAATACAATAAATATCACAATATAATACTAGCTTTAATAATAAAACAATAATCATAACAATATGATAATTTCATTGATATATCAATAATATCTCTACCTTGCATAAATAAATCATGCTAAACCATGCGTGTAGCAGAACTTAATATCTGAAAGAATTATCCAAAATTATCTGAGAAATTATCTTTAAAAAAAGATCTTTTAACTTTAATCATCTAAAAAAAATACCTGCGCAAGATTTGGACATTATTGATTGGTCAAAAATGACTATTCAGAACCAAGAAAGCACTTTTTTGAAAAAAGAGAAAAAGAACTTTTTAGATGGTGCTTAGTGGTGCCTGCTTGCAAATTTTCAAATTTGCTGCCTTGAAAATTTGACCAAGAGAGCCTGGAGACACACACACACAAAAAAAAAGCAATGAGAGAAATATTTGCAGCCCAGCTGGTTGGTCGGGTGATTTGTTGGGTCACAGCAATTCGATTACATCTATACAGCAATAATTATAACATTATCATAATGATTATAATTCAAAAATGTTAACAAGCAAAAGCTGATATCTGTGGTAAATTTAGCTGTATCTAAGAGACAGTTTATACTTTTTTCCCTTGGAAAATGATTGAATCTCTTTCACGTGAACAAAGATATGGGAAAACTTAATTGTTATTCAGCAAACATCTCAGATATCCAATTAAATGTTGAAATGTCAACAATATTTATACTTTTCTTTTCAAATTCACCTTCTTTCATGAACCAATAAATATTTAGTCATTGAGGATCGTTGGAAATTTCAAGAGAAAACTCATTCAGTGATTTTAAAACACAAAACACTAAACATGTAAGCCAAAAAGTGCCTCAATGGTTGAGAGCTCCAGAAAAAAACAAAGCCAGTAATAAAGTGGAATAGAAATCATAGCTGCTGATATTTACCTCTTCAGAAAGAGATTGAATTATTCTTAAAAGAAATATGCAGTAATTTGATTATGGGAATAAAATGATAGTGTAGGTATTTGTATTTTCAAATTAAATGCTTGAATTTTCTGAATTATTAGATGATGAGAGGAGAGCTTTGCTGGAATGTGTTTGTTTTGCAAATAGAGAAGTTTTGTGATGTTTTGAAAGAATGAGTTGAAGAATGAAAGGGAGATAATTCAGAAATAAGATAAGCAGATATAACTACTGATAGAAATGATTGCTTCAATGTAGATATTTCTCTTCATTCATATTTATGTATATCTACATATAGATATATACATATTCATATGAATGTAGGTATATGTTTGTATCCAAGGGTATTCTTGAGGGTATTCATGTATGTATCAGTTGTGTAACGTGCTTTGTATCTTGGATGTGCTGTATTCTACGGATGTACAAAAACGTAAAATATTTTAGTGTTTGCAAAAAACCATTGACAGCTGGTCCTGATTTTAGAAATTGGAGAATTAATGGAAAACAGAATTTGAATTAGACTCTATTATCAGTGGATCATAGCGTTCAATCCAAATTCTGTTTTTCTTTCATTAATTCTCTTATTTCTTTCCATTTATTTGCTGTTTATAACATCAAATGAGCAAGAGTGTGAAACTTTATAATTTACAATTGGATCACCTTCCCTACAGTGTACCAAAAAGGTTTTTACTCTCCGTTGCTTTTTGGAGCCACAACACTATATACCAATGATAATTGTACATGTATAGATATATGTATGTATCCATGAGTATGCTTTGGTGTATGTATGTAGGTGTGAGTGGATATGTATATCAATTATTTTGTGTTTAAGGTTTATACAAAGGTTTATGTGGATCCCATCTAAACACATAAATCAAAATTCCAAATCGGAAATTCTCTGTTGCGTTGGACAGTTTATTTCCCACCAACACCAGGGGATAGAAATTGGTCCCTGATGAAAAAAAAAAGGATTTTGAATGATGATTTTCCAGGCAGTCAAATCTTCTCTGCATGAAAGATTGATGCAACATAATATTCCTACCCTAACTTCCCCATTATCACTTTGGTGCTAGACGAAGCCAAGTTTAATAAACATGTAGGTCTGCCTCATTACTAATAGAGTTGAATATCTCTCACTGTCAAAAAGGATTGGTGTCCGAGCCCAGATTATATTCAATGGAGGATATCTACATGATTATCTCACCAAAAATGATTAGCAACATGACTATTAAATAAGGAACTCTCTCATCCAAAAAGAAAAAGACCCTTCATCCTAGTATTGCAAACCCTCCCCATTTATAACACCTGCCTGAAGAAAGCTCAAGGTTACAACGGCCAAAACACTGTGTTCAAAAGATGAACCAAGATGAGGACATTAGTCCAAACAAATCGAAACATACAAGCTAAGTTTTTTAAAAGTAAAAACAAAAACTCGTCAAATCTCCCTAACCTCATTTAGCCTTTCATTATACTAAGCTAAGCTTATTAAATTTAAAAAATAAGTTGGGATTTTGAAAGCTGATTTCCAGGGCAGGAAGGACTTGAATGATTATTGCAATACAATCTCTCTACTTCCATGTACTCTCATTTCGCCTTATGCTGTACAGAGTTAAGGTTATCATTAAAATTGCCAAGTCAGGATATAAGTAACAGCAGACATCTTTCCTCTCCAACATGTTCTTTTTTTCATTAGCTTTGATTTTATTATGAATTAGAGATCTTTCTCAAAACTATTTTGGGCTTTTTGGTCTCCACAAAACAATTTCAACTTTCAGGACTCTCTTATGCAATTAAGTATGTTTTGTGCATTCCATTCTAACTTCGAATAACAAGAAAATATAAAAGTGGCAATGTTTTTCCTCAGTTCAGAAATTCTTTAAATAATTAAATTTTCTATTTCTTCCAGGTATAGCTATAATTCTGACTAATTGTAAGCATTCTTTTTTTTTTTCGTATCTGTTTCAAGTTTAATAAGTTTCTCCAAAACAAGGAAAGGAAGTTATCAGGTACAGTATTGAGTGTTTTCGACAGCAACGTCTTTAATGTTGATTTACTATTTTTTTAATTGCTTGAAAAAGCAATAAGATATTTTATTTTCCATTAATTAAAAAAGGTAAAAGAATATCTTTCTTATGAAGACTTTTTTTCAGTTAAGGGAATTTTCCCAATATACACATCTTCAATAAGAATTGATATGATATATTTTGAATAAACAATTTAGCTGAATAGAAAAATGATGATAATTTAAGAAACATACCAGCGGATAATCAATATTTGATTGATTAATAAGATTTTTTAGTTAATCCTATTTTCATCTTCTTATAAAACTGCTTGATAGATAAGGCTCCAATGGAAACAATGTATAATTGCATTATTACCTTTTCTAGGGGAGTACCATTCAAAAGGTGCATGTTTTGAAGGGGCCAGACTTTGTGGTGTGTGAAACAGCCTGCTATCATTATTGGAGGCTGCTTACATAACCATTGGTATGTAAAATAAATTTCTGTTTGTTGTAAAAAAAACTGCAGCCTCAAAAGATTCCAATTACTTCTCTTCAGTGTTGCCTAATTAGATAATTTAGATCGAAGTTTACATCTATTGCCAATTTAGATATTTTATACGTGAATTTAGATCTATGTTTGAAAGATCTGTAATTCTTTATTCATCTTTATTAAATTTCTTAAGAACTGCTGATTAAAACAACTTCAGACTCAATATTGCAATGCCTGGTATACTGACTAATATACATGGTAAATATCAACTCTGAACAATGGCCAGGTGTTATCTGGGTGCATATACACACACACACAAACCTTCAGAGATTTCTTCAATTATAGTTAGACATAATAGCTTGATTCTATCAGTAAGTTCCTGACCACTGACAATCCTAGACTTCCTGATTTTCTGTGTACAACATACAGACAGATTGCTTAAATAAGCTGAAATAAATTTTAGGTGAAAAATTGAAAAGTCTGGAGTGAAATCATCAAATTTTCCCCAACTACTAGAAATATTGAGTCTGTAAATGCCGAAAATGGTTGAATCTCTATGTTGTGGGGTTATAAAGTAATGATAAAGTGAGGGTGTAATTAGAAGAAAATAATGAAATCTTTCCTACGTCTATCAGGTTCAAATGGAGTTGACACTGAAATACAACTGTGATTATAGTTTTATTTTAATTCTTATACGGATAGCATTTACTGTCTTCCACACAAATAAAACATAAATTTAATCCATATATATTGGAATGGTGCAAAAATAACTGCGTTTTCTGGTATTTCAAAATTTGAGGCTCATTTTTTCACTAGACTACTATTAAACTCAATTCATAGAATAAACCATTTTGAAACATGAATTTTGCTGTATTAATTGAAGCTGAACATTTTCCTTTCACTATTTATTCTGGTTCATTTGAGTCTGTCAAATCAAAGATGGAAGAAAAAGTGAATTTGAGAAAATTTGTTGTGCAAGTTCAAGATGGGATGTTAAGCAGCAGAAACCAAGTATTTGGTAGATACAGTTCAAGATTGGTTTCAAAAATTTTGAAATGGAGATGAGAGCCTTGAAGATGTGGATGTCCTCCTCTGATTGTTCACATCTTATTGAGGGCCATTATAACTTGAGAGGTTGCAGAAGAACTAAACGTTGACCATTCAACAGTTGTTTGACATTTGCACCGAATTGGAAAAGCGAAAAAGCTGGACATGTCAAGCGAATGATCCTGTAAAAATTAAATGAGTCAGACTACAAAACTCTACCTCACCCAGCTTACTCATCAGACCTCTCTCCCAATCGACAATCACTTCTTCAAGCATTTTGATCTCTTCCTGCAAGTTGAGATCTTCAATAACCAAACAGCAGTTCAAAAGGCAACTGAAAAATTCATTGGTTCCAGGATGCCAGAATTCTATGCTTTCTGAATAAGTTGATTCATTTCTAGTTGACAAGAATGTGTAGATTCTGAAGGTTCTTATTTTGATTATTAACTTTCATTCTAAGCTGTGATATATTGCTTTAAAGTTATTGGGGAAAAGGCTTGATTATTTTTGCACCAAACTAGAATACATTTGATTCAGAGAAACTCATTCCAAGATTTCTTTATGACTGTTGAACTTTTTCTTTTTCTTCAATTTTAGAGGAAATATAATCATTCTAACTGTTTTTTTTTTACTATTAAACTCTTCCTTCTTGTTTAAACCTTTTATAAAAATGAGATGAGACATAATTATTCTAACTGTTCATCAGACTATTGAACACTTTTTCTTGTTTAAACCTCTATAACAACAAGAAGAGATATTATCATTCTAACTGTTCTTTAGACAATCAAACACTTTCTTCTTGTTCAAACCTTCCATAACAATGAGAAGAGACATTATCATCCCAAGATTTCTACAAACTCTTGAATTCATTCTTTGTGTTGCTTTTTTTATTACCACATTATTTCATCTGATTTATCCTATAGCCACCTCCAGGTGGACACTCTGGGAAGAATGAAAGGTGTTTATTTTCTCAGAAAATGGTGGCCAACAGAAGAAAATAGTGACCTATATACCTGGTCAAGATCTGGTGAGGGTGTCCTGATGTCTGGACTCCCTTGTCCCCCCAACCCCTCTTGCAAATAGCGAAATCAAAATTTCTTTTAAATATCTAGATGAAGAAATTTTAGAAATAAAACATTCAAATAATCCCAAGCAATCATAGATTAATCTTTAAAACAAAAGAAAATATTATTTCCATAGTGTCCAATTTGACAGATAGAGTGGAAAAAATCTCATTTTTGATCGTCAAACACAATCCCTTGTATAGTGACTGGCAAAGTGAGCCATACCATTTCCCTTACAGCAACTAGAGTAACACAGTTGATGTCATATTTTCTCAAATGTGAGACTGCTTTCCAATTCTTTCTCTGTTGAGAGAAAAGATAGCCACACTGTGCTGAAATTCACATTATAGTATATCTTTTTTAGCGTATTTAGGAAAGGGTAGAATCTTGGCAACAAGGTTAAATCATATCTAAAAACCATCCAGGTTAGGAAAAAAATAGTTATCAGTTTTTCTATGATGTTCGAAATTTAAAATGGATGACGGTTAATGTGTATTTTTTCCAATTATGACAAAGTCCTTGAGTATGGATCCATCAACAGATTCAATCACTTCTTCTATAGCCGATTGCCTACCCTCTTTTTCATAGAAATTCACAGAGAACTTTCGGAGATATCTTGTGGACTGATAGGAGCAAATAAAAAATACAAAGATATTTCTCAATCAAAAATAAATTCCTAAAAATACCCACAATCTATTAAATGGTTTACCCTTCTGAAAAATGTTATTGAAATTCGTATAGAACTTCTGGAGATACAATGTGATTTTTTACACATGATTTAAACTTGTTGACAAGATTCTACCCCCCCCATCCCCCAAAATAACTTTCTGATAGACTATTGAGCTACTGATCAGATGAAACTAATGGCTGATTCTACTCTTTCGAATCACTGTAGCTCCACAAGTGGCCCAACCAACCAGCCAAGTAGGCTTCAGATTCTTCTCTCATTGCTTGTCTGTTTTTATGCGTATGGATGTATCTCATCATGCACTCCAGGTTAGATTTTTTGGGCCGCAACCTTGACATTTTGCATAAGTATACCACTAAGCACTCTCTAAAAAACCTTTTATTTTACTTTTTTCAAAAAAGTGCTCTTTGGGGTCTCTATGGTCATTTTATACTAGTGATTCCCAAATATTGTACTTGCATTTTTTAGATAATTTTATATAAAAGATCTATTCTATTTTGATAATTTTAGATGAAACATCTTTTTTTTTTGCATAATTTGGAGTAAAAATTTTTTTTTTCAATACAATTTTCTGGATAATTTGGATTTCAGTCAATTTCTTAGATAATTATTTCTGGTACACATGTGGGCTATGGAGATTCATTCGTGCTAGGTACAGATATTTCATCCAAGTTTATAATTTCTACTCACGTTGAGGTTGAAAGGGTTAACAAGATTTTAGGATGCTTTGCTGAAGACACGTTACATTTGCACCTGAAGTTGTTATGAAACTTTGATGAATCTAACATAAAAAGCGGTTTAGAATGTAAATAATTTTTCCCGCAAAGTGTCAGGAACATCTGCTTTTGTTAATAGAAATGGAGAGGATTGCAAGAGAAATCTTCGAAACAAAACCTACAACACCCACCACCACCTCGACTGCAGCAACAACTCCGCAATTATTAAAAATATAGATTCAGTGTAAGTAAAGAGAAGAAGGTTTCCTTTTCCGAACAATGTGTGACAGTACATTTTATTCATAATGTGTGTTGTGAAGTATCTGTGCTCTCTATTTGAAATATGTCGATGGATGCATAGCTCCAGAATTATTGAAAATCTAAATTCAGTGTTAATCAAGAGGATGTCGATGAGAAGAGGGTCTCCTTAACTGAACAGTTGTTGTATTCATTATCTTTTTTATGTAGTATGTTTTTTTCTATGTTTCGAAATATTCATACGGATACACTTTATGTTCTCCAAAATTTAAGAAATCTGTGTGTGGGTATACATGGGTGTGCATGTGTTTACGTGCCCTGGAATTACTTGGTAACTGACCATTGTACAAATATGACATTCGCCTGATACATTAGTCAGCACACAAGGCAGTGCAGTGTCGAGTTTAGAGTTGTTTGGATTTTGAGAAATCTAATAAAAATGAAAACAAGAAAATTCAAACAAAACCTACATCCCCATCACCACTGTCACAGCAACACTGTAATTATTGAAATTCGATGTAAGTAAAAAGTATAAGTAAAAAGTAAAGAGGAGAAAAAGCTTTCTTTATCTGAACAGCGACAGAACAGTTATTGTAATCATTATCTTTTTTATGTTGTATCTGCAAGTTCTGTTTTGAAAAATACGTCTGGATACACATTGTATTTTATATTCTAGAAACCTTTGTTCAAAACTGTCACCAAAACTCTTGATATAGATTTCTTTAGTTTTCAAGTTGGTCTGGCTGGCTGGCAACATATATATCACACAAACAGGTTGTATCAATGGAGCTAAGAAGCTTAAAATTTAAATATTTACTACATACTTCAAAAAACATTTTTTTTTGTTCATTTCCCTGCCCCCAAAAAGTTTTTTAGCAGAGGGGTTAAATTTGCAATGAAATTTTATTCTAAATTGATCACATAGTTTGTGTCCAGCAGTATTCATGCTTGTTTTTTTGAAATTCAAGATTATTCTATTGCGCAACAAAGTGTGAGAGAAGAGACTTACCTACTGATCATCCATTTTATTTTCAATTCTTTAATTGATAACCCCTCATACGACATACTGCCAAAACATGTGGGTCACATGATGGTTAGTATGAATGATACAAACATAGCTAGCTACCTAGCCAAACCAATTTGAAAACTGAAAAAAATTATGTTGACAGTTTTGGTTGACATTTTCTTATAAATGAAGTTTGCAACATTCAATAGGTTTTCTCGTAAGACAAATGTCATGTTCAAGAAAAACATGGAGGACAAAAACATAATGATCAGAAAAGAAAATACAGAAAAGAAAAAAGTAGAACACTTTATCTACCTAGGAAAATAAAGCTCTGTGAAGTTCTTTAAAAAAAATCAAGCAAAGTATCATTCTAGATTGGTAAGCTTTTAGTAGAGCCAGTTCGCCCTTCAAGAACAAGAAAAAAAATGGGTGTACAATCAAAGCACCCACAATAGTCATCTATGGAGCTGAAATGTAGAACCTAACCAAAAGATAGACCCTCATATTGGGAACTATACAACATGCATAGGAGAGAATCATGCTCAACATCACATGGAGAGATCACAAGACAGCACAGTATATCAGAGAAAAGGTAGGAGTCAGAGATATCATAGAATCCATTAGAAAACCCAAATGGCAATGGGCTGGTCATGTTGCAAGAATATCGGTAACCGATGGTCATCACAACTCACAACATAGATCCCCAGAGATCAAATGAAAAAAGGTAACCAGCAAAGTATGAAATGGCTTGATAAACTAGACAAGTTCAGAAAGTATTGGCCCTGTGATGATCACGATGGAGAAGTCTGGCAAATCTGAGGGAAGCTCTATGTCTAATGATGGACAATAAAAGGCTGATGATGATGATGTTTCAATTTTTCACGTCATTTTCAATATACAGTCAACTAATTCTAAGCTAGTTTTGAGTATGAATCCAGATTGTTTTTCAAATCATCTTATCAACATTTTGTTCCAATTATATTGAACAGAAATTATCTTATCAAAAGAAGCATATTGAATTACCAATTCTCTTATCTAAAAGCCTTAGGACCATATAATTTTTTGAAATTCAGAATTTTGCGTGTTTAAAAAATAGTTGTCCAGATACTGAATACAGCATTGACAATTTATGATTTTTCACGCTAAATTCAGCGTGTTTCTTGCTTTGGCTTTGAGAAAAGCACAAATTCAGTGCAGATGTACGTAGACATTTTGACCATTTTTCGGCGTGTTTTAAATCATATCTGGCATCTTATTTAGTGTTTTGGGAACAATTATGATATTATTTGGCCATTATTCTTCAGATTTACAGATTTTCAGCATTTTTCGGCAGTCAAACTAGCACAAAGATAATCTTTGGGTTGGCAGCACTAACCATATATAGGGTGAACAAATCAGTTGTTAGGAAATAGTGATGTCTCTGCAGTGAATTTTGTAAATATATATATGCTTTAACAATTGTGCTCACTTTACTCCCAGACCCAAAAACAGTCACTATTCTTAGCGTCCAAGAAATCTGAAAGTATTCTCTCATCAACCGTCGGTAATGTTTTTCTTGGGATACAACTCCAGTAGAGAGTAGTTTCATCAGCAATTTTAAGTTTGCTCCGTATCAAGGTTTTCATTAGAATACCATCTTGACCAATTCATCAATATAAAGTTCTGTGTCATCATAATTAGCAGGAACCTTTTTACCAAAGATTTTGAGATATTTCACAACATGAAATGAACATGAACATTAAATTTCTGCAGCCTTCCTCTTTAAATATTCACACTCAAATTCAATGTTCAGTTCCTCATTCCATGTATTTTTTTAAAAAGATATGTTTTATGTTCTTCACTTCTTGCCCCAACAATTCAATCAGCATACTGTCTAGATCTTGTCAAGAAATCTCAACCAATCACCAATGGTGCTAGAGGTGTGAAAATTAAAATATTTGCTTTATTTGAATATTTAAACCAATCTTTCTGTTGTTTTAATATCCCCTTATAATAGGTTTTTAGGGGGGGGGTCAATTCACAATGTAAGTTTATGCTAAATTAATCTTCTAGTTTGTGTCCATTCACAATCATTATTCAAAAATATTTACATTTTTAGAGATTACTACCTAATAAAATGTGAAAGGAGTAACTTACTCATTATTCACATTTTCAACAATTTTTTATTGATCACCCCAACACAGCATGCTGTGAAAATTATTGTTCATTAATTCCTGATCATCACCATTACTGTCATTGTAAAACTTCAAAAACTCATCCTTCTGCTTCTATAATTCTTAAATTCATTCGAAGAAAATAGAATATCTTTTTCAAAGGAAAAAAGTTCCGATTGAAATTTTCTCACTTTGACCATTTAGAGAATTTCCGATTTTTTCATCTGATTAACAGAAGAGTTCCAGTATCAATTACAAATGCTTTCAAGCAGTTAATGAATTTAAGAGTCTAGTCTTGTGCTGTGGAAGTTCCCATACCATAATCTTCAGAAAGATACCACATAGATAAATAAATCTCGACTCTCTGCACTAGTGATGATAACAGACTCTCCCTATCTTGCTTGTCAGTGTTATCTGAAGGAAACATTGCCTGACCAACAACTTTTGGCAGCATGCTGTGTTAAGGGTGATCAATCAAAAATTTGAAAAAGAGATGATCAATAAATAATTTGCTTTTCTCGCCCTCCGTTGGCTCTCGGAAAAGTTTTGATTTTGAAAAAACAAGTGGGCATAAATAGTGACCAGTTGAATAGGAAGTTACATTTTTAAACTGAAACCCCACTAAAAACCAATTTGGGTGAAATTTTTTTTTAGAATTAATAAGGAGTAAATGTGGAAGTTTCAACCCAGGTGAACTTGGAAACTGAAGAAACCTATGTTGACAGTTTTGGTTGATGTTTTCTTATATCCATCAGCAGCTGAGGCACGTCTGACTAATAGGAGCACTGAGACATAACTGCATGATATTAGTTGAGCTAGGACCATCTAAAGATTATAACTTCCGCTGTGCTCTACCTGGCCTAGTAGATCACAACAGAAATAAACAAGTCTGTCTTGGTTGAGCGTGGGCTGCAAAGCATCATGTCTGGCAACGAATATCAGCTTTAGGGTATAGATGACATCCATGAAAAGAAAAAGTTTTCAGAATTTCAGATAAGAGTTTGTCTACTTTAGGGAATGTTATTTCAAAAGACTATTTTGAAAAAAAGATTATTTCATCATCATCACCAGCCTTTAACCATTGGTCATTAGACGTAGACCTTCCCCAAGATTTGCCAGACCTTGTGGGTGTCAGGGAGCCTGTACTTTCTCAACTTATCTAGGTCATCACGCCATTTTGTATTTTTATCAGCTTCAGTTTTGCATATGATTTCCCGGTATCCTATTCAAAATGTGAAAAAACTGTTTCACATTAATAAATTGTTTTCAATCACATTTAGCAAAAACTGTTATGTGAAGCAGAATCTTTTTATCAAACATATACTTTTATATAATATTAAGCGTGAGTCACTTTATATCAAGCAAAAATCATTTTATATCATATTGATTTATATTTTTGATTACAGTGGATTCCTTTCAAGTAGAAAGATCGATAACAAGGTATAGTTGTCTCATGGGACCAATTGTGCAACGAATCAAATGTTACTTAGAGACTGTAAACCAAATCTGTCAAAATTGTTTTTTCCAGTTATCAAGTCAGTCCTGATGTTTATTTATATGTACATGTTTATATGTATATATGATACATGCATACCGGTTGCACTAATAGAGAGAGAGAGGGCAGAAAATTCAAGCAAAAAGATATAAATATTCAAAGATGTGAATATTTGATGGACTGAGAAATCATAAAACATCCCTGTTTTGTTGGCTAAACACAGTGCAACAACAGATCCAATCCAACTCTCTCATACATCGGATTCAGTTCTCGAGTGTAGCTTGCATCTACTCGACCTCAGGGTTGAAAATTACTGCTAATGGGTTCCAAGGTCCTAGCCATATCCCCTGTGCTGGGTCAGGGAAACCTTTTGTCGTTAATTTTAGACATGGAAAATTATTTCGGACCTAATCAATAATGCTTGCACAAATAGATCTGATTAGTCAGTCGATAGAAACCATTACCTAAACAACATCTTTTAGTAGCATGCCATTGGGGCTGATCAATTAAAGAATAAGAAAAAGGATTGATCAATGGATAAATTACTTTGCTCACCTTTCGCTGGGCAGTGATCACTAAAATGAAGTCTGGGGATCAATTTAGAATAAACTTACACTGCTAATTGAACCTCCACAAAAGACCTATTCTGAGGGGAATTTTCCAAAAGCAAAAAAAAGTTTTTTGTAAACATAAGGAGTAAACGTTTAAATTTTCATCCCTCTAGCTCCATCAGTGCAGCCGATACATGTTATATACATACATACATACATTTGTACCTATCCCAGTCAGCCAGTTGGACCGACTTAAAAACTGACAAAACCTATATTGACGGTTTCGGTTGATAGTATCTAGCATCGATCCAGAAATGGTTATCCAATAATTTATGGGATGTCATAAACTAATCTGATTAATTGCGCCTTAACACAGGCAATAAAACCAATATTTCTGTCAGTCTGTGATCAAAACAGAAAGTTTTTTTCGATCTTTCTTCTGAATTCCAATTGAATAATCAAGCAAAAACATTAATATCATTAGCAACACGCTATAGCAACATTCAAAGGAACAAAGTTAAAAGCCTTTTGTGGTTAACCATGAGCTTTAGCCTGGACATAAAACATTAAATGACAGATAAAACACCAGGGAAAAAAGTAATGGTGACAAGCCAGGAAATAAGATCTTCTATCTACCCAGCAGGGGAGTTTGATGATCTGTGTATTAATGGTTCGGAGAGAGAGAGAACGAGTTGCGCTCAGATCGATATGGCTGTCTGGATAAAGAGAAACTGACGTTTACTCAGAGTAGATTATCAATAAGATAAATATTAGATATCGGAGTCTGTTTGTAGTGACAGGAATAATAATGACGATGATTGTAATGAGGATAGTGATGATAAGAGCAACAATTATTAAAAAATAATGCTATTCCGATGATACGAAGAGTCAAGTAGAATAGTGATTGGTGGCACAAACAAAAAAAATTGGATAGCTGACTTCAAACCCTGGGCGAGACTATTTCTGTTCACTCTGCACTGATGCCCTTGGGAAAGCCCTCTCTTCTGTTTCTGTCTATAGACAAAATAGCAGGACTCTCTAGACCTGGGAGGCAACAGGTCAAGGAGAAGGACAATTCTAAGTTCAAAACCATCCAGAAAGCAACAGGAAACCACTTCACCATCCATGCCTAGAACAATCTTGGCAGTGTACAGTTTAAGTCTTAGTCAACAACAAGATCTTCTCACACTGTATGCTGGGATAATTTTGGTCCAGATCCAAAAATTTGTGCTATTTTCTCATCCACATAATCCCTAATCTATTTAATCTAAATCCGTAAAAGTACCAATCAAATGAAGGAAAAATAAAGAATAAATAAGAAAGGATTTCACATGCAGTACAATTGGTTGTAAAAAACAATTTTTAAAAAAAGATATTCTGTTGGAAAAGCAGGAGAGAGGAAAGACAAGAAATACAAATGTGTATATATTTATACATGTGCTGACATTTTATGAATGAAATAAATTATCACAAGAAAAAGAGCCCTATAAAGAGAAATAACTCATCTAATTTTTTAAACTAAGATAAAGCTATCAAGGAAAGCCACTCATATTTTTCTAGTTTTTTGCTATAGACAAAAAAAAAGATATGTTTATTTTGGACATACCTTGTATGTACAAACAACATTAAGAGCTTAGCTAAAAGGACATATGATATACGTGCTGACGGCAGGATAAAGGTTAAAGCTTTGGAGAGAGGCATATCCTGAAAGGATATGGCACATAGATAATTCTGAAAAAAAACTAAAAGTTCAGCATTCCAAGGGAATCCATGAATCACCGCCACCCATATATGCTCCTTTTTACCTCACAAATTAAGCAGTGGTGGTGGTAAAAAAAGGTTACAAAATACTACCCATATGGTTTGATTCATAAATCATGATAGATCTGGACATTCTTTCAGTAAGGTAGTGAATTAAAAATTGGAAAAAAAGGGGGTGATCAATGAAAAGTTACTTTTCTTGACTTTTTTGGACTGTGATCACTAAAGAGTACAAATTTTCAAAGAGCAAGCATGAATGCAGCTGGATACAAACAGAGGACCAATCCAGCATGAACTTCTCTTGTAGACTGAAACCCCAAATAAAAACCTGGGAGGGCAGGGAAATTTTCCCAAACCAAGGGAACATTTTCTCTACTCTACTCTGTACCTAGGGGGGGGTATTAAAAAAAGAAATAAGGAAAAAAATACAAGTTTTAAGCCCTATATCTTCATCGTTTGGACATGTACATGTGTTACATACATGCAAATATAGCCAGCTAGACCAACCTAAAAACTGAAAGAAACTTATATTCACTGCTTCAGGGACAGTTTTGGTTGATGGTTTCTAATATACCTAAAACTAAGAAGCACTTAGAGATCCAAAAATTCAACCAATTCTTTCTTGGCCCATGGCAAACAAAAATGTCATTGAACTACATTGAAAACTTTTCAAGATATCATGTCAACGTCATATAGTAAAGATTCAGAGGAAGTAACTGTAAATAATTCCTGGATCAGCCCTAAAATCTGATTCCTGGATCCAACCTTCTGCAAAATATCATTGAAATTCATTGAGAACTTTTGGAATTATTGAGTGGACAGACAGACTGAAACAAGTAAATACATATACTTCTTCGAACTCCATTGGTAAGGGTAATTATTAAGGAATCCTAAAAAATATCCCTGCCAATCCTTGATATAAGTAAATTATAAAATGTATAGCTTTGTATAGGGTTCTGTACTGACATAAAAAGCTGAACATCTACTTAATTGGTAAGATGGCTTTGGATAATACTATGGCGATACCATTGAAATGGCAGGCAAATCATTTCTATTATTCGTCCTTCTTTTAGGGATTTTATCCTTTGTCGAAACTTTGCGCTATTTCAACAAAACTTTAAAAAGTTCCATGGTGCCATGACCATACAATGGAGGTGCAAAAATCTTGCACAACTTTTTCGATTCTCGGAACCATTTCTCCCCGAACTAAGTGCTTTTCTTTTAAGTAACTCCAAAAATTGCCTGGAGACACATGCATCTCATCATCGCTTCTCTACGCTCGATATAACAACGTGAAAAGACGTTAATTATAGCCCGAAAGCAAAAAGCCACTTCTTTGAGATAAGCGAATGGTGGAACATGAATCATTAAGCGTCTCTTAACGTAACTCAGTTACTTGAGAATTTTAGATGATGGAATTATAGCATTAAAAACCAGATGATGTTTCTGTTAAGTGCCTGTTTGTTAGTTTAAAAACAATGGTACATTTACCATATCCATCTGACCACATATGCGGAACTTTTAGGCTATAAAAGACCTATAAATTATTTGCAAAATTATTGCACAGATCAAGTAACAAAGCTTCCCTTCTGGTGTCGGAAAATAAACTATCTGTGCCTGTATAAAGAACTATTTTTACAACAAAAACCGTCAACATAGGTTAGCATGGATTTCTTTGGTTTTTAAGTGATTCCGACTGGTTGGGTGACTATCTATCCATGTGAATCTTATGTGTGCAGACTGAACTAGTGAAGTTAGGGTGCTGACAGTTCAAACATCTACTCCTTATTCTATCCAGAAAGAATGATCTTATTTTTTTTAATTTCCCCCAATTAAGTTTATGGTTGGGTTCAATTGACAATGTAAGTTTATGTTAAATGGGTCCCTTTGTTTTTATGTTGATTTTTAGTTATCCAACAAAAGACCTAACAAAAGATGATAGAAGCATTTTATTCATTGATCACCCTTTTTTACAACTGATCACTCTCAATGTGGCATGTTGTCAAAAAAGGTTGGTCATATGACAGTTTCTTCTGAATGACTAACCAGACCAGTTTATTCATCTTCAATCATTTATTTTCATCGATGAAGTATTGTAGACCATTATTATTAATCTTCTGATGACTATTTTTCCTTCACCTATATTTTTCAATCGTTGTTTTTGTATCACAATTAAATTCAAGCCATCAGTCTTTGGCAATGAGTAATGGGTGTGAATTTGGAATAAAGAATAAGCTCCTGGTGAGGCTAGAACTCATATCCCTTTTACCCCAGAGAAGCCAGAGTTAAATGCTCCAGCTTCCTTACCATCTCAGCTACGAGATCTTACAGCTTACAGAAGATCAAACCTAATCTTTAAAAGTACTCTCCATCTTGATCTCTGTAAAAAAATTTGACAGAGGAGAAATGCTAGTAGAGAAAGTAATTATTATATTAGCTACTTTTATTTATGATAGTGTCAGCCATTTTGCTTGCAATCATTTCGTTGTTATTATTTGTTTCAAGTGCTGAGAAATAAAAGTAATAAGACAGAAACAGGATGTTGTAGATCATGGGTATGGCTACAAAGAGGAAACCTGAAGAGAGAAACAGAATCGCTAATCATGGCCACCCAAAACAAATGCATCAGGACAAACTATATCAAAACAAAGATTAACAGAACATAGACAAATAGCAAATGCCACCTATGTAGGGAAAAGGATGAGACCGTGAAGCACATAACAACTAACACATAACACATATCATGTAGTCAACAAGCCGAGAAGGAGTGTAAACGCAAACACAATAGAGCAGTAACATTGAAACACTGGGAATGGAGCAAATGAGTGGGATTTAACAATGTGAAAAAGTGGTACCAACACAAAACAGAGTCAGCCTTGGAGAACGGAAATCATAAATTACTTAGGGATTTTAACCTATAAACTGACCACCCCATCCAAGTGAGAAGACCAGACCTAGTGATTGTGAACAAGAAGAGGAGAACCTACCAAATAATAGACATGGTCGTTGCCTGCAGACCACAGAGTTAATAGGAAAGAGAGTAAAAAGCTAGAAAAATACTGGGACCTAGCAAAAGAGCAGACAAAGGTGTGGAAGATGAAAGTCAGGGAGATTCGAGGAACTGGGAATAAAAGGAAGGATTGAGACTATACAGACCGCAGCACTACTTGGGCCTGCACCAATACTAAGGAAAGTACTAGAAATGTGAGATCTACGACCCCAGCTGTTAGCAGTGGCCTAAGACGAAAAAAAGGAGAAGAAAAAAAACACACACACCACAAATGCTGGAGAGGTTACAAGCCACAGCACTGCTGAGATAAATGAGGAAGATATGAGAAGAGGGCTAGAGACTTGAGGACACTTACCGTCATAGTCTCTATTCAATCTACCTTAGTGTTATAACTTTCAGAGAGCAAAACTGTCAAAGTAAATCAGTTTTTGAGCTTCAACAACACATCCGACCATTTATTCCACCCGCCACAAGTTTTTTAGTCTCACTAGAATATAGTTAGTATAGTCAGCTTGTGCATATTGACAGATGCTAAAAGAGATAAATTAGGAAATGAATATCCAAAAAATGCTAAAAATACACCCAAAAGATGCTTTAAAACATCAAAAATCTTAAACCCTGTCCATGTTAATTAAAAGCTTTTTTGCTCTGCCAAAATAAGGAATGTACTGGGGTAAAAACAGATATAGAATTGCCAATACAAATGAGGTTGTGTAGTATTTGAAAGTACTGTGAAGGAAATAACCCTAAAAAAAAGAAGTAAAAAATCCATCACGGTGGATTTGTCTTGAAGCACGGTGAGTGCAGTAGTTCAAAACTGGTGGAAGTGCCACACAAAACGGTTTCTGTCTGGCACTGCCAAAATTGCCAGTGGAACGAAGAGAATGCTGTTTCCAATTCATATGTAAATCTGAAAAAGCCGCAGACTTCAATGGTTGAGGTTGGAATTAGAGTACAATTTCCAGTGCGCTGGACTAATCGGGTTTGAAAAGACGTCAATATCTAAACACATTCAGGTAACTCTGACTGTGATGGATTATTGACAAACTGGGTCACAGTGTTGCCAACCAAAAAAATATCTTTGCACAAGTTTGACTGCCAGGATGCTAAATAAAAGCTAAATTTAAAAATGTTGCACCTAACAACACTGCTAGCCAGACCAACTTGAAAACTGAAGAGGCATATGTTGACAGTACTGGTTGACGGTTTTTCTAAAATATTATCCATTTGCTTGTGCAGAGATGATAATTTACAAAACATCATAACTGACAATACCTCCAGCCAGAACCACTTAAAAACTGAATAAAAGCTGTGCTGAGAGTTTTGGTGACAGTTTGGGTTGATGCTATCTAAAACGTTATTCCTTTGCTTGTGCAGGGATAACAATTTACAAAATGTTACAACTAACAGTAATGCCAGCCAGACCCACTTAAAAACTGAAGAGACCTATGTTGACTTTTTGGTAACAGTTTTGGTAAACTGTTTCTAATACTAGATATACTTGATTATTGTCACCTGTCACTATCCAGCAAATACCATCCTCATCATCAATTACAGGGGTCAATTTTTTTAGTCTTTGTGGGTGTTTACCACCTACTTCTCCGGGAGAATCTCTCGTTATCTATCAGAAACCTCCACTAGGATCAGAATTTCACTTTTAAACATCATAATGATACCAGAATTAGAAAGTATGAGTTATGAAGATAAGATAAAGGAATTAACATCTATTTTGAAACCCAGAGAAAATATTGAGAGCTTGAAGTGTCAGTGCATCATAGATTACCATCAAATGAGGTAGGTGATTGGAACTGTTTTGGCGTAAAATATTACATGAGGGTCTTCTTGCTCCATGCAACTGTCGGAAAACATTGGAGCACAGGAACAAGGTTGACAATCTGGATGCTTTTTTTTGTTTTGTTTTTTCGAATTTAAGGGTCCTGTGTTGGTATCATCTAAAATTTTCCAAATTATTACTCATATCCAATGTTGGCAATTGAGATTTTTCTTTTTTTTTTCCAGAATTTGAGATTGACTTCCAAATCAAAAAATTAAAAAATCTCATCTAAATCAGCCACCCTTACAAAGAGGCCCTGAAGAACATTGTAAAGAATGGATATAGAGTTTTTCCGAACTCAATTAAGATTGTCTATAAAATATATTCAGTCTCACACTAAAGTTTGTTGTATTTGTTGTAAAGTTTTGACTGCAATGTCTGTTATTTGATTTAAACCGTTAGGCCTTTAAGAAAGAATATGGAATCTTAGTGCATTTTTAGTGTGTGTGTGTGTGTGTGTTTGCGATAGATATATACATAAATTATGCGTATCCAATAATATACATATATATGTACGTATAGTCCGGAAAGCTTTTCAGCTCGAAATACAAAACATTAAAAAAACTTTTTCAATAGATTTTTTTGTGTCACTTCAGTCACCTATTTCCCAATATCTGTCAATGCAATTTATCTAATTCTTTTTGGTGTTTTTTCTCCGTTTCACAAAAATTTTGGTATTATGGTAGATTGTACATATTGTCCATTGTTGGGATCATCAGTTGTTTCCCACGTAACTGTTTCGGGGATTTTAAAAACAAAACAATTATATCAACATGGCCACCCAGCAGTGTTGATCCAACACCAACTCCCTTTCTTATCATATAGCTTATGCCATACATGTAGTTTGTCATTTCATATAATGTTTTATGTGTATAGTATATTGATATCATTTTATCCTGCATAACTAAATTTTGAAGCAGGGCTTGCTGATGAGGGATCAGTAAGTATAACAACAGACATGACTCGTTGTTCATGTCGTTTCTATTGAATGTTCACCCAGGTGAATATTCAATCCATTGTATAGGTTTTAATTTTAGACTGCATGCAAACCAACTTATGATATCGTCTTCAAGAATACTAATTACACAGAAAAAACTTCTTTGAGTCGATTCTCTACCAACTTATTCAACTGAGGAATTTGACAATTATTTCCCATTAATCTTGATGTTAATTTTTCTACATCATATAATATCAAGCTTCTATCAAATGCTTTTTTTTTAACACTTTCAATTATCTAATAAAGTATTCTTATGTACATGGTTGGAACGGAACCACTTTCTAATGAATAGTAACACCTCAATGAGCGATCCCATTAATATACTCGAAGAATTTGTTACATAGCATTCCATGTTCAATCTCCCAACCCGCTCAACTACCTATCAGTCAGACAAATAAATCACTGCTAAATGTTTTCCCTTTTTCTTGGTTCCAGTCAATACAATGATCTTTTACACTGACAATGACCAGATCATTCACTTTTGGTTACTTAATTCCCCAAACATTAATACAATTTTAGTCATTTATTTATTATCATTTTTATTTATTTCAATATAGCCTATTCATTCACTCTTTTTTTATACTTTCATATTCGTTGAGTTTTGTTATTATTTCACTACGGTCAAGCTGATAAGTTTTAAAGGGATCAGGATGTCCATATATATACATATATATATACATAGTTGACAATAAAGAAGAATAGTTGTATTCAAATTAGATTTATTCTATTAACATGATAAGATTTTCAGGTTTATCAAAGTGGCAGTTTCAAATGAAATAATCTCGAAGTGTTGATTCATTTCAAGTGTCAACAGCTCACGATAAAATCCTTATACTCAACTTGCTACATATTAATGGATATTTTGTAACCACATAAATATCATATATTTATATGTATGTGTGTGTGTCTGTGTTTTTTTTATGATTCGTCTAATCAAACTTTGTATAAAAAGCATTTTTTTTCAAAAGAACAGATTTTACTTGAAAACATGAATGTAATTTGATTAAGACTTTTCCATCCATTCTAAAACAGATATAAACTTTATTCTGCCCTAAAGGTTGAAGGAAGCCTATCAATAGGTCCCATTGACAAAGCAGACATTGTTATATCATGGGGGGATCCTAAGGAGAAAGCAAAGACCTGATTCATTGTCTTTGACAGGGGAGATAATTAGTAGCAGACAAAGGTTTGGAGACATGCAAGAGTCATCGATGATTTATAATTAAAAGAATGGATACAAAATATAAAAAGGGAAATAAACAGAAACTTTAAAGTGGGGGTGGATAGGGGCAGGTGTCATTCTGGCACCTTCTGTGGCCGTTCTGGGAATATCTTGACATCACAAGGTTAAATTTGGTCATCTATTATGAACGAGGCAAACCAAAAGGGAACTTAAAGAATATTCAGAAGAAAATAGGAAAATCCAAGTTAAAAGACACATTTGAGGTCAAAGGAAAAAATACTACTAAGATTTAATGGTTGCTGCTGGGGTCGAATTTGTCAAATTTTGCTTAATTTTTAAGAAAATGTTACATGTACCTAAAATATGTGTCTCATTCAAGTAATAACTTTCCCGATCAAAAATAGTGTATTAGGTACAATATCGGACAGATTATCACCCATTAATCCCACCAGGGCCCCAAATTGGTATTGCTGTTGCAGTACAAAGTCCTAAAAGCTTAAGTTCTAAATGTTTGTATCATCATCATCGTCATCATCATCAGTCTTTTAACGTCCGTCGTTGGACATAGACCTTCCCCAGGATTTGCCACACTTCCCTATCATGGGCATCACGGAGCCAATACTTCCTGAACTTGTCTAGCTCGTCTCTCCATCTAACATTTTGCCGGCCTCGGTTGCGCATGTGGTCTCGGGGGATCCATGTTGTGAGTCTCAATATCTAGAGCTTAATCCCAATCTTGTGTACTCAATAAGTTGGACCAATTTTTAGATACGATTTCAAATAAGGACATTATGCTGTTCAAGCAGCTTATAACATCAACAAAACATCAAGTAAATGCTATTACAGAACAAACGGTTCAGTTTTAGTTCAATTCATTTACATCTGGAAATATCCATGCCAATAATAAACATCAAAGGAGGCTAAACCTAATCTTACTAATGAAGAATCGTTAATAGCAATGGTGAACAACCCACGAATAATACTTGAAGCACTTTCTGGAGTCTTTGGGCCTAGAAGAGCAACAATATCACATCATCTGAAGGAAGCACGAGAAATGGTCAAAAAGTCAAAAAAAGTCATTGATATTTGTTTTAGAAGAGTTGATGGACTAGATTGGTCGTTTTATTACAATTGGGTTCTATTGGTCACCGGGTCGATTGTAAGTCACGAAGTAGAAATATATTAGTGTAGCATAAAATCTCATGCCCATCAGGCTTTTTGAATTATTCAGGTAAAAAATAAAAAAGGAAAAAGTTTTTAGCGACCAGCCACAGATGAAATAAGGAATAAATAGTCGAGTAATGGGATGAAATCTTTTAAATGTAGACGTTTCATTGAAGTTTTGAATTTTTTCACTTTTGTGTTGAAAGGGAAATATTGTTGTAAAAATTCTGTAAGTATCAAGCTATTTATTTATCTATTTTTTCTCTCTCCTTCTATATATATATATATATATATATATATATATATATATATATATAACTATATATATATATATATATATATATATATGTGTGTGTGTGTATACAATTATAAATTGTGTTATATTATATTGAAACTCTTATTTGGAATTATCTCTGGTCATTACATGGTGAATGTATTATTTGAAGTAGAGAATGTAAATGGAATAAATAATCAAAGAAAATGGGGCTGCTACAGGAATTGAACCTGCAACCAATACAGTAGCCGCTCCAATGCTACGTTGCTCTTACCACCGAGCTAAAGAGTCACCGGTAATGCAAAGGTCAAAATTACTGTTTCAACTCCAAATTTTCATTCCATTTATTCACAGTCTATATCTGGTTTATTCGTTTCTACCAACACAAAAATTATGTTATTAAGAAATGGATATATGACCCGACAGAATGATTATAAATGCTGCAGCCCCATTTTCTTCAATTTCTTATGTTGTCTAGGCCACATGATGCATTCACCATGTAAAAGCAGGAGATCATTTCTAACAAAAGTTTCGATATAATACAACACAATGTATAATATAATGTATATATATATATATATATATATAATTGATAATAATGTCATCCAAAGACAGCTGTTTTGTTGTATTACATCTCTTCAGTGTGGCTATAGACTAGATATCCCTTCCAGTACTGCTAGGTAGGGTCAAAACCTTTACTCTAGACCCAGAAGCAGATGCTTTAGCCCTGCCCTACACAGAACGGGACAGTCAGTAAAACCGAATTAAGCGATATATTTACTTATGCATAATTCCCCATCTAACGGATTGCTCCATTCAAGAGTTGGAAGAGGATTGCATAGTTGCCTATAGAAATGGGTGCCCGACCTTAGAGTACTCAGCCGTAAAGAAGGGAGCATTAATTATTATTGATAATTGTGTCATCAACAGACAGCTGTTTCGTGGTACATATATATATATACATATATATACATGTATATATTAATAAACATCAGCAGCTATTATGTCCACTGCTGGACAAAGGCCTTTTCCATTTCCTCCCATTGCGACTGTGATTCTACAACACACAGTACTTGAATTTGTTTGGAACCATCAACTAAAACTATCAATACAGTCAAAGTCAATAGAGGGGAATTTGTACATTACTTCTCCTTATGTCTAGAAAAAGATTGGTGTAGGTCAATTTGTAATGTAAGTTAATGCTAAATTGGTCCCTCATAGTTTGTGTCTAAAAATGTTTACATTTATGATTCATTTTGATCAGCTTTTACCTTCATCCCAACTTTCAGTTGCTTTATTTCACAACTTTGAATTTGACCTTTACTCTACGGCAATCTATTCCATGTTTATATTCGTTTTTAGTGATCCAGCAAAAGGCAAGAGGAGCAATTAATTCATTGATTACCTCTTTCTCCAGTTTTTCAATTGATATCCCACCTCCAATCCTGCATGCTGCTAATAGATGTCGGTTACATGAAAGTCTATGTTAAGTAATTAACCAGACCTGTTCCCAATCATTTCCATTTGCAAAGCACAGCAGAATCTAACAACTCAGATTTAATATTTAAGACAGGATAAGTTATCTTCAGACAACAAATACTCCAGACTAACATCCTCATCTCTTTTAATCATATCACAACATTTTAGCTGCTGTAACCTCGTCAAGTTGCATTTGGTAACCTTCAGAGAGAATCGAAAAAAAAAAAGGGAGGGTAGAGCAAGCTATTAGGCCAGAGTAGGAAGCCACTTGATTTTCAGACTTCAGAGGGGTGCAGTACTGATCTTTCACGTGAAAAATTGTGAAAAAGATGAAGCAACTAGGGATGCAGATTTTAAGTCTCTCCTAGAGTGCATAAAACTCTTGTGCAAATTTTATTTCTGCCTTGGGCACTTGAAAAGGAGCATACCAAATGCTATGGAAAGAAGTTTAAATAATTGATTTAAAAAAAAAACATTAAGAAGCAAGACTGGCTACTTCAGGGTTGAATGGTTTGTTCTTGGAAATCTCTTGGCTGATAAGGAGTAACAAAACCAGTA